>LR990366.1:6260000-6990000 GCA_905147345.3 Mythimna impura | reverse complement strand
ATACCATTGGCGACGTTATTTTTACGCGCTAACTGATTGTAAGCTACCAGACTAGTACGCGATACTCTTGGCTTCGTTATTCTACGTTGCTAATCTGGTATGCATCTGTTATAGCAGGTGAGTCCCATTCATTTATAATCCAAAGAACAAAATGGCAAAAAGACTAAGTTCGACGTGCTCCACTTTATCAGTGCCTATAAAGGTCACGAGAAGGTCAAGTTCATACTACCCATCTGTGTATTATTAATTCGTGTAAAAACAGTACACCACCTATGTGTAGATCGCTACAAAACATTCAAACTCCTTTAGTGAATACGAGATATTCCAAACCACCATAAGGTGGCAAGTTATACTGCCTAATATTATGTAAATTATAAACTTTCCAAAGTAATGCTAAAGAATACGAGATATTCCAAACTGTCATAAGTTTTTTTTTTTTTTTTTTTCGGTAGGAGTGGGAAATCCTCATGGACGCCCAAGCTGCCTCACAGACGAGCCAGTCTGGGCAGTGTCAGACTCCTACTGACTAAAACCGCACTCCTACCTTACATTTAAACCACGGACATGACGTCCGTGCCCTTGTTTTTTAATTATACATTATTTGCTTCTGGGCAACTCCACGTGCAAGTGGCGTCACTCCAGAGCATCTTTCAGCGACTGCAATAAATCCCGTCAGAATTTCAGGGTTTAGAGGCCACCAGTCCGAAGCGATACCCAAGCGACAACGACCCACATACGCATCAAAAATCAGGAATCTCCCAACCTTCAACACACATACAACTCATCGCCGCCCAAAATGCCGCACCAAAGAAATGGCCCCTCAACCCCAATAACTATACTTAATAGGTACTATACATAATATTAATTATATACATATAACCATAAATACCATCTAGTTTATATTACATAATTATTATCAATAACTATAACTACTATTATTATGCTGTAAATACAATGTTTGACTTCCGTCCATTTTTTTTTTTTTTTTTTTTTAATTTATTTATTTAAATTTTTTTTTTTTTCAAATGTGCAGCCTTTTTTTCTTTTGGACCTGGTGATACATATTACGTCCTTAAATTTAGGTGATACTATGATAAATGTTTACTTAATGGTACTCTCTCCTCAGTCGCGGATCATCCACCTCACCATTCCCCGTTTTACCCAAGACGGCCCCGAGCAATACCCGCGTCGTCCAAGGCGCCATCAACTCGTCATTGCCTTAGTAAGCGGATCAGTGCCTCGACGACTGTTTCGTCCCGATGCCGCATGGCGTTCTTCATGTTGGTGTTGATGATGTCCCTGGTCGACGCGTCCTGTGACTAAGATAACTAAGATAAGTGACAGGCACAATTTTAATACTAGGAATAGGAACAAATTAGATCAACCTCGATTCAGATTGGCTAAAGTACATAGTTCTTTCATGGGGTACTGTGTAAAATTTTATAATAAAATACCAGTTGAGATTCTACAACTAAATGAGTCCAAATTTAAAGGTTGCATTAAACGCACGCTATGTAGACAAGCGTATTATAAACTGGAAGATTATATCCTTGATAAAAACGCTTGGCTAAATGCCGGTCCTGCTCCACAGCCACAGCCACTTTTACCTTCAAATTAGTATTTTTTTTTTATATCTATAAATATTAGAAGAGATACTATTCCCCTTTTTGTATTGTTGTTTTCGAAATGTTTTTATTTTATTTTATTTTTGAAACAGTAGCATTGTATAATGTAGAAGCACTTTGTTTTTCAAGTTTTGTGAATGTGAAGTACTATGGAGCATTTTTATTAGGTTACAACTTGTTTGACATTACGAGCATGGCAGTTGAGAGTTTGTCATGCTCACTCAAATGTCTCGCTGATGGTGGCACGTGTTATTGGGTCATTCAGTTCCCTTAAAAATGGTTGAGCTGAGTGGGGCTGATGCACGCGTCATGCTCGTGAACGGGTGCCGTCAGTTGAGACTGGTCATCTCTTAGCTGCCAGTGACTTAATTCAATTTCTATTTTTTTTTTAATTAGTCTTTTTTAAGTATATTTTTTATTTTAATTATTATTACTTATCTACATTGTGCTCACATATTAGAAGCGACAAGAAATATGTAACCAAGATTTATGTAACTCATAACATGATTTAAAAGAGTGTCCATGGAGTTTCTTGCACGTTCTTCTCCATAGAGATCTACGCTTTGGAACGTGCAATTTAGCTTCACTTGTTTTTTTTTGACTGACTGACATTTTGACAATTCAAAAGTGCCTGTAATTGGTCTATTTGAAATAAACGTTTCTGATTTCTGATTTCTGATTTCTGTGCCCTCCTCACAAACCGTCCAATTGCGTCATCAGCGTTGTCGGCGTAGTACACGCAGTGGGCAGTATGTCTGGAGACTGCCACTACTGCGTGGGGGACGCTGCTGTGAATCCGGATATTTATGGATTTTGTCTTCAGGATGATGACCGACTCACTGCTAAGACCCTGGGCTTCGTGAATAGTTAGGACGCATGATCCAGCACCAGCCCCATATCCCTGGTCAATGAGTGTCTTCTTCTCCTCCTGCGTGTGGACCAGAAAAAGCGTGTTGGGAAGTGTGCCGGAAATATGCGCGCCCGTGAACCTCCTCAGCTGTAGGGAGTGGACCTGGTTCCTTGACGAGTAAATGCCGAGGTACACCTCCCCGAGGGCATACGCGACATCCATTGGATTCCGGTGTGTGCAGGACAGCTCGTGGCTGATGGTCACCACTAAGTCCGGACGGGCGTAGCTAATGGGGAAAAGATTTTCCCTGTCCAGATAGGGCAGTTGATTAATATCTCCGATAAGGACCGCGCTACTAGCGCCTGACAACCGGACTGCCATTACGATGGCCCCGAAATGGTTCATAAGAGCCTCATCTACGAGAATGCGATTGCATTTTTGTGACTCTTTGCACCCGTTCGATAGAATTGAAGCCATCGTGCGCACCTTGGTTCTGTTGTCTTCGCCGATTTTGTGCGCTAACTTTTGCCGTAGGTCTTTCGCGGCCTCGGTTGTTGTAGTGACTATGACGTCGTTGTCCTTATCGAAGTTATTGATCACCCAAGTGGTCTTGCCGCACCCTGGAACACCGTTGACCCAACTGATGTCCGGCAAGGCCCAGCCTCCAGCCTGATCTATAGTCCTCGAGATTGCTTCCGCCTGTTCGAGTTTTCTTAGACCCCACCAAAAGTGTGCCGTACTGGAAACAGCAGAGAATGTACAACGAACATCCTCCAGGTCGGTCCCAACAACACCTTGCGGATCAGAGAAACTACAGCAGAAGATAGCAGCCGAGAGGGCCGCTTCGGAAGCAAAAATCAGCCGTAGTTTGGAGAAGAAGATCGATACCATGGATCGATGGAAATCGGTCTCCAACTTTCTAAGCAGGCGGCTGGGATTTGGTGCCAGGCCCCGTCATATCAGACAGATAGATGCAGTACAGGAGTTCATCAGGTTTATCCCACAACCACCGAAACAGAAGCGCCCAACGCCTACGAGAGCCGACAGGGGGCAAGTCAGCCCGCCGGAACTCAGGACGGTAACCAAGCCAGGCGACCACGTGGCGAATGCCTTTTTCGAGTTTCAAGCGATCACAAAAGGAATCAATGCTGTCGGTCTCATGACTTGCCAGAAAATCATGCAGTCATACCAGCTAGAGACTGAAGGGTTGCTTCAGGAGAGACTAGAGGAGGCTGCGGCAGCCATATATAATAATGCCACCTCCCAAGTCATCAAGGGAGAAATTACTGGTCAATATATGGCTGCATATAGTGCTACGTGTGGGTTTATACCGCTAGATGAGTCGGCAACGTCGCGGACTGGCCGTATTACTTTCGCGACACCCGAAGGCGACCCAATTGTGGTAGTAGCTCGGTGCACCAAAATTATGCTGGATGACAAGATCCTCGAACTGTCATAAGTTAATCCAATGTACCTAGCCGGATTGCCGGTAGATACCCACCTGTGTCCAGTTGTTGGACTAGAAGCCAACCCAAAACCATGGGAGAAGGCAAGGCAGAATTATTGACACCCTTACCGGCTACAATGCTGGTGGAAAATACTGCCATAGTGCGAGCATAACGGTGGCCGATTATCAAACCTATTTTTTGCTGAGTTAAATAGTAAAGACCTATTCAATAGAAATATTATTATTTCCTTATGGTTATGTTGTACACTGACCTGCAATATATTCAAAATAATAAAAACAAAAACAAACCATGGAACACGAGATGTTCACAATGATATATATCTAAGCACTAAGTGACATGAATACTTCATCAACAATTTACAAATGATATGTTCACTTATAGCAACAAATATCAGTAAGTGTTGATTATGATATGACTCCATGTAATAATATCTATGGAAAATCTTGATATAATTTAAACGGATTAAATTCATAGGTACAGCATATCATTCCACATCCTCAGTATTTAAGCTTATAGTAAAAACCTTGCTCAAAGAGCATGTAAGCTAACTTTTAAGGAACCAAAACCTAAGGAAATCGCAGGTTAAGTCCTCTGCTGACACCAGCAGTCCTGAATAAAATTATAAGGTTCTAAAGTTTCAATACCAGAATTACAGGAACTCCTCACAGGCTCGAAGAACCCGTGCACCAGCACCTTGGAATACTTGATGTATGACACCAATGCCACAATTGGTGTGGCCACCCGCTGGGCTGAGCGGTTTGAGGAAGCTACCATTGATTTTAAGAAGAAGTAACTTCTCACTGTTGAAAGCAGAAGGGAATAATATTGACGGGCAAAACCACCAGCCCTACTTACTTATAATCACCCCAAGGGAGTAAGTCAGCAATAAACTTATAATGAAATACAACAACTAAATAATGAAATATGTGCTGATATATTTGTAAATAGTTGTTAGAACAAAATGGTATGAGGTATCTACCTTACTTAATGTCTAAATCACTCAATAAACTAAAAATTCAATATAAATGAATGTCAAATTACACAAACCGTGTACGCCTGCTATTGACAATTGCACAGAACTAAACCTAAATTCAAATCTTTTGTAAAAACTTACCTGGTTGGTGCTCCTAATAAATAAATAAACAGACCCCCTATCAACATATAAGGTTGAAATAAACAGGGAAATCTTTGTTGTAACAAAACAGAAATAACAAGATTCAGATTTAATTTGATCTGCACTGGTATAACATTTCCAGTAGCAATTGTCTTATATTGACAATATTTTCTGTGTTCAAAGCAAATATTGTATGGAGGGAAATTGCCTCATTATAGGGAATACCTAGGAACAAGCTTCCCATGACTAGACAACTGGCCTTGTCATGGAAACATTACTTCTGATGCATTTGGCACATAAGAGCTCTCATGCCACGGGACACAAAAAGTGTGCATCAAAGCAACTCGTTTCACCAAGGACTCACTTCTATGACAATCAAAAAATCTCACTGCGCTTAATAGAAAAATTACTTTGCAGTATACATGACTCCTGAACTTAAAAATTTAACATAAAAGTAGACAACTATCTACCACTTGGTAAAGAAATGTAATGTTAGATTTTATGTTAGATCATTCAGACATTCCCAAAACATGCATGGCATACCCACCAATTTTGGGACAGGGATGGTTTGCTGAACACAGTTTAATATCATGCCTATAAGCCTATATGTATCCTATAAGTCATATGGTGAAATTATGGCTTCTCTATATTTTGTTAGGTTGTCACTGTCAAACAGTGTCAGAAATGCAATAGACAACTTTGTCTACGGTGCAGCTAAAACCCGGTCCACACATGACCTACAGTAAAACTAGTCTTTTGTTTGGCTGATACTTTTAAATTTATTTCATGTTTATCCAGGTAGAATAAACATATCTTATCTCCTCTTTATTCTCTAAAATAGCTAAGTGGGACTGAATGTTCAAAATACACTTACTTAATTGAGGCAATGAATTACCCCATTTGAATTACTAGTATCATCAAAACTATAAGTACTTAACTTACCAATACAAAAGTAAAATTGCATTGAAACAAAAAGGAGGGGGGGGTGTATGCTGGGGACCAACTAGTGCAACAGGTCCTCGTGAAAAGTCAGTGACCATACAACTTCTCTAGGTATCTAGTCCCTAGCAGGAAGTTGCTCCTGTTCAAAACATGAGCCACATACTAGAATGCCCCAAGTGCCCATACACCTGCACTTTGGAGGATTTGATGAGTGCTACCGATGCTGCTATTAATGTAGCCACCTATTGGGCCCAAACAGTTTGACGAGTTTACCATCGAATCGATAAGAAGAAGCAGGAAGTTCATTCCATCGACATGACATAAACCCCTCCCTCAAGAAACAAAGTTTCTCGTTACATATAACATAAACTGTGACACAAAAATACTACTGTGATGACAGAGAAAGACAATCGCATTAACTTCCATTTCGGGAGGCAAAAAAAAAAAAATGACATAAAATGGTCTTCATAAGTATAAAATAATTGTATTTACATATATTTAGATAGACCCATATGCATATACATACAGGTATATATATACAAGTATACACATACATGCTGAAATAAACGTTAGTATACTAGCTTTATCATGCAGTAGAGAAAAAAAATAATAATAATAATAATAATTTAATATAATATAAAAAACTTTTTACAAAAAAAAAATAACCGACTTCACTAAAAACACTAAAAGGATCAAAATAACTTTAATTTCGGAAGTCGGTGTTTCTCGGTATTATTTGTATCTTATTTAACACCGACTTCCGAAATTAAAGTTATTTTGATCCTTTTAGTGTTTTTAGTGAAGTCGGTTATTTTTTTTTTGTAAAAAGTTTTTTATTTCACACTTTTTAGTTGCGATACACTTATAAGCAGAGTGCCTATTTCTCATGATAATTCCATTTAACTCAAACACTGCTAGGTTACATTGTTTTATTATGAAGTTCCTGTGTCTACCTTCCACCTTCCGGTTCTATCATCAAATCAGTTCGATAGTACCTTATAGCCAAAGAGCATCTCATGATAATTCTAATAAGTTCAAACACGGCTAGGATACATTGGTTAATTACGGAGTTTCAGTGCCTACCTTCCGGCTCCATCATCATCATCAGATGACTTCGATGACACCATTTTCAACGTAACTATTCAGAACCTTTCATTCATTTGTATTGTCATAGTCGCATAAGTATCTTTATTGTGATATCTATGCGAGTATGAAGTTCCGTTGACCATTTCTGGTCTTCTTCGTCAGTTCCACTTCATCAAATGTTACTTTTTGACTGTAAATGCTTAAGTTCTCGATGAAAATACATAAATCACTATATGATTGCCTATAATATTTGAGGAGTTCCCTCGATTTCGCCAAGATTCCATCATCAGATCCCGATTTGGTGACTATGGGACCATTTGGGAAGCATACCCTTTCCAACAAAAAAAGAATTTTTCAAATCGGTTGGCAAGCGACGAAGTTATCCGCGAACAAACATAAAAAAAAAAAAAAAAAAATACAAACATCCGAATTGAGAACCTCCTCCTTTTTTAGAAGTCGGTTAAAAATATAATTTATATGTTATGTTAAATGAACAAACGGAATAATAATAATAAAATCGATAAGCTAGACTTCCATACCAGTCACCTACAATGTCAACACAAATATAACTTAGATGTGAATAGATACTTATCGTTTGAAACGAAAATGATGAATGTGATAATATATAATGCATGTACCTAATTGCATTGCCTAATGCAAGGCTAATTATATGATGCATGTAATGTAATTACATTACCCCCAGTGACATTTAAAACATCACTATGGTATGATAAAAACAACTAATGAGATTATTCTGCTTCAATAGATTTCAACAAATTGTCTTTGTGTTAAGTGGGAACAGCAGTACTATAAAACCAAAGTAACTCTTTGTCTGATTACATTTAGTAATAATGACCTTGTAATATAGCCGACATCAACGGCTAGGTACAGGGGCGCTGGCTTTTAGAAAACCTCATGGGTGCTCATGCTCATTTGATGGACTCGAAAAAGTGGCGAAGTGTGAGAAGAAAAATGCACACTGATCAACCGACAAATAAATAAATGTCGTACTTACATACTGCGTACCTAATTACTAATTATGTTCGATAAAAATATAAAATGAAATCATTTTATAAAAATGAAACTAGTTTTTAGTATCAAGAAATATTATAATGTAACCGTAACCTAAAAGGCGATTACTTATCTGTTTCTTGATGTCTATTCTCAGGGGTGCTCGGCACCCACTGTTTATTTCTCATAATCGGCGCCCCTGGCTAGGTACATATAACGATGATGTACAAATAACCAAGTAAGTACTAAAATATACTGAGAGTAATGATATAATATTTCTAAAATAAGCTAGTAAGTCATAAGTGACTTTCATTAAGAATAATCCAATTAATTACAATACACGTCTCACACCGTGGTATTATAACTGCCCCTGTTGAAGATAACATGCTTCTCATCTAAATCAGTTGCCTATCAATGAATCAAATATATTTTTACAATACGAGAATACTTGTCACACAATACTTTAAAAAATGAACGGATAGTCTAGTCAACATCTTGGGACACTCCCAGCAAGAACGTATGACTGTAGCGACAAAAAAACCTTAGGGAAAACTGAAATCAACTCATATCTTACTATAAAAAGAAACCGCACTTGAGTTGATAGTACCAGTACTAACAATAGCGTAACAATTAATTATTGCAGCAAACTCTAAACATCTACATTATGTGAACAATAATAAAATTGCATTTCAGTTTCGGCGCGAAGTAAAATTGGGAATCAAACGAGCTTACCTGTTAAGCGAATTCTTGATTCTAATTTTATGAGCGCCGAAACTGAAATGCAATCACCCACCCACCACTAGTTAATAGCCCCAAAGCTGCAATAATTAACCTACCTAACTCACAGTTATCCTTACAGGGAAATAGTGAATGTAAGTATGCGGTAACAAGTCTGTCCAAAAGACAGCTTGTTCCTTGTCCTATAATCTCTAAAGTAAGTGACATCTAGACGCGATGGTGTTGCCAGGATACATTGATTGTATTTTTTTATATATATCTAAGCTTGCGAATCCTTTGACCCGTAATGAAAATATTACTACATTATGTGAACAATAATAGAATTGCATTTCAGTTTCGGCGCTCATAAAATTAGAATCAAGACTTCGCTTAACAGGTAAGCTCGTTTGATTCCCAATTTTATTTTTTTTGTATGTTTGGATGTTGTGAAATTATTTTCTGCACATTTGTGCAGACAATAATTTCACAACATCCGCTTAAATGCATACAGACTGGTGGCCGTCCTGATCTCGAGAGGGCAACATTCACAGGCAGACGTTTTTTTTATTATATGGCATATGAAAAAGACTTTTTTTTATTATTGATAGGCTCTGGCCTAGCCACTATATCACCTGATGGCGAGCGAAAATTATACGAGACGGAAATAATATTAACTACAAAATCCCTATTTTCTAGAAACTCACATTAATTGAGTTACCACCCTGCTTCCGAGGTCAATATTGCAACGGTCGGCGAAAATTCTAAAACAGTCAATAACACAGTATCAGGCTAATACTGAATAGGGCACAACTACGTTTATTACCTACAAGCTGACTCGTCGGTTTTACCTGCCTCTTTGGTTACTGCTCAGTTCCTTTTGGTCGTAGCGTGCGTGATGTTATATATCCTACTACCTTCCTCGCTATACGGGGAATCCACCACTAAAATAATGTTTTAATTCAAACTAGTAGTTTCTGAGATTAGAGCGTGCAAACAAATAATAATCAAGAATCAAATCAATGACGCTAATTGCACATTCCAAAGCGTAGATCTCTATGGAGGTTTTTTTTTAGGTAGGAAAATCATCTAATGACAAAACGCGCTCTTGGGCGGAGCAGGAGTGTCAGACTTTTACTGACTTTTTACCCACATCTGTTCCTTCGTTGCCTTTTGTACCAAGGCCGAGTCTTCCTTTCAGAATCAGACCCTTGGCCCCAGTAGGCTCCGACCCTGCTGGTCCCCTACAGTTGCTGACATCTCCTTGAGGCGCGTGTGGAACGACTTGGGCTCAGTCCGGACGGTTACCGGACTGTCGGGTCTTTATGGAGGTCAATGTGCAAGAAACTCCATGGACACTCTTTTTAAATAGTGTTATTTATTACAAATATCTCGGTTACAAATATTATCATCACAATTATTATTAGTGAATAAAGCTTATCATTTATTATTTAAAACAAACAAACTCTTCAAAAGATTATTGCAAGTAAAATACTTGATATGAAAGCGAACACCGCTTTCCATAACGGCGTTACACTAAATCCAAATGTCTCCCTTAATTATGTAAAACAATATCTTAATTATTACATTTCTATCTACGATTTGTGACTCTTACCCAACAATCGCTTTGGTACGGCCTTATACCAAATACAGAAAATAATCCCGCTACAATCTAGTTCCAATCGTCAAACCGTACATTTCCTGGTAAAATAAGAGAACAGTCAATTCTATTCAATGCGGAGAACCGCTGCTTTGTGTATAACTCAAGAATTAAAAGGAATTGTGGAAATGATAATAATAAAATGTAACCAATATATTATTTATGTAAGTGAAATAAAGAGATAATAATAATAATTTATTACACCAAAAAATACATATTACACAATTAATCTGTGCTCACTGTGTGGGTAAAACGGGACCCTATTATTAAGACTCTGCTGTCCGTCCGTCTGTCTGTCCGTCTGTTACCAAGCTGTATCTAATGAACCGTGATAGTTAGACAGCTGAAATTTTCAAAGATGATGTATTTCTATTGCCGCTATAACAACAAATAAAACAAACGTGATTTTTTTTTTGCTGTTTTTTTTTTTGCTACGGGCGGTACAGAACCCTTCGTACGCGAGTTCGACTCGCACTTAACCGGTTTTTTGTTTTGTAACCGACATTGTCCTCTTAAAAATTTATTTGTTCATTTACATAACAAGCAAAGATATGCACAGGAAAGGGTCGTTTGAATAGTGATATCGTAGAAATGATATTCCACACTTCGTCGTTCCGAGGTAGTCTCAGGTAACAGAATTTTGTTATTTTAACTCCCACTGAAAAACAATTAGGTTAAAAGCATTTTACTTAGAATTCAGTGTTTTTCTCTCACTCTCAAGTTTAATCTGGGCTTAGTATTCTAGCAGGAATGTATGTCGCGGGCTTGGAGTATTTCCAGTTGGTCTTGTGGACTTTATTGCGTTAATTTAGACTTCAAAGTGCTCGGTGCGAGTTAATACTCAGTACTCAATTCTTTATTGCATTCCACAATGTAGGCTTAGTTGGTAAACATTTGCTTTTGTTGTTGTTGGAAGCAATCGTGGACCCTTTTGAGCACAGCAAAAGAAAGATATGCAGAAATGAGGACTTATCATTTAGGTTCTTGTAATATAATTTATTCTAAATATATTTTCATAAAATACTTAATTTAGGTGTCTTCAAGGCTAGAGTAAATAGGCTTTTAATAAATTAGTGCGCCTCACCATCAATGATTGCATCAGTGCTTACCATCAGGTGGGATAGCAGTCAAGCACTGGTTTATATCAACTTAAAAAAAAGCACGATGACTTAATTAATAGCGTGATCGCACCAGAAATGAAGATATCCGCAGGAGAACCAAGGTTACCGACATAGCTCGAAGGCTCTCCAAACTTGAGTGGCAGTTTTTTTTTTAATGCAGAATCAGTAGTGTGAAGGAGACGGCCGCACGCGTAATGAATGGACATCCTCACGCCCCATCCACCGAGACCCCGACCCTGACTAGTAGCCACCGTAGGCGTGTGCTTGGCTTTAGGCTTACCCGTGGTCGTGGGACGCAAGGAGCAACTGAAGGAACATGTGTGTGGTTTTAGTCAGTAAAAGCCTCCGCCCAAGATCGGAAGAAGTCATTAGATGATTTTCTACCTCAAAAAACAGCACCAAGTAAGCTTAAGAGCTGGAAGAGCTTTCTTAGTAGTACACAGGCTATCCTTGATCCACCACCCAAAAGAAGGATAAAGCTTTGGGAAGAACATCACCTACCACCATCCGACTTCGTTAAAACCCAAGAACACTCCGCCTGGACGCGAATTGCAGTGGTGTTATGGAAAGCACTAAATCGGTTGCGCATCCAGGTAGGCCGCTGCAAACATAACTTGGCGAAATGGGGTTTTATAGACCCGTCGGATACTCGATGTGAGTGCGGTGCTCCTGTTCAAAACATGAGCCACATGTTAGAAAATAAAGAAGAAAGAAAAAAGAATTTATTTAGTACAGCACAAACACACACACACACCAAGTAAGGAAGGAACCCTAAAAACTTCAATGTTGTATGTTATTTTGTCCTTAAGTGTTTGAGTCGGGTACCCCGCCCTGTATCGTATATTGACATTTTGATGCCTATCCGCACATTGCAAAATAATAACATCACTATCTTGCTCACGCATTCACGAATTCTCTTACGTTCGAGAGGGACGGGGGACAAGTTTTCTCATTGCCGCAATGCAACCTGCGCAGGAGTCGATGCGCATTTGCGATATATACGACACCGGTGCAATTGTAATGCAAAACCAGTCGTTAGCTAAATGTGGTTAAAATATTCTTGATTGACATCTGTCTGCTTGCCGCCCGGTAAGCCCGTAATGGTAGGCTGTCGCTACGTAAGGACGAATTATAAAACTAATCTTTACATCTTTTTTAGACTAATGATGCAACATTACGTACCTACAAGTGTATTATTATTTTTTAGGGTTCCGTACCTCAAAAGGAAAAACAGAACCCTTATAGAATCACTTTGTTTTGTGTCTGTCTGTCTGTCTGTCAAGACTCAGGAACGCGTGGAGATTGACCGGGAACGTGTGGGATCATCATCATCATCATTTCAGCCGAAAGACGTCCACTGCTGGACATAGGCCTCCCCCAAGGGTCTCCACAACGATCGATCCTGTGCGTCTCGCATCCACCGCACTCCCGCGACTCTCACCAGGTCGTCAGTCCACCTTGTGGGAGGCCTTTCAACGCTGCGCCTTCCGGTCTTTTCGTCGAATCCGACTCGGCTGGGCAGCGTTCGGGAAGCTGCGCGGTATCATCTCGTCCAACATACCACAGTGTCTCAAGACGAAAGTCTATGACCAGTGCGTGTTGCCAGTGATGACAATGGCACTGAAACATGGTTGCTTACAATGGGCCTCATCAGAAGGCTTACAGTCACCCAAATGGCAATGGAAAGGGCTATGCTCGGAGTTTCCTTGCGTGATCGCATAAAGAATGAAGATATCCGCAGGAGAACCAAGGTCGCTGACATAGCCCGAAGAATCGCCAAACTAAAGTGGCAGTGGGCAGGGCACATTGCTCGTAGAACGGATGGTCGTTGGGGCCGAAAGGTTCTAGAGTGGCGACCGCACACCGAAAGACGCGTGGAGGTATCGAGTTAAAATTAAAACCATATAATGAGGTCCGACATCCCTTAACATTTTATTAACCGCCTACGTTGATTATATCCGACAGAGTGTGAGAGAGTGTTTCTCGCGTTTATTCCGCCAGAGTCGCACATCCACAACCAAATACTCCATCTCGACAGCTCTTCTGTCACCTATGGGGATTAAAGCGCCAAACAAGTTGGAGTACACACGACCCTGGCAAATAGGACACGAAAACAATCATCAGACCAATCCGACGAGGGAGCTGTGAAAAAAACATTTATTTACGTAGGTAAGTTTGTACAGAACCCTCAGTGCGCGAGTCCAACTCGCACTTGCCCAGTTTTTTCATAAAATGTGGCTGAGATGTGTGAACGCATGTGTGTTTAAAAGATTTAAGTGGGGAGACTATAATTGTTTTGTAATGAGAAGTGGTAACCACATACTAGAAGCATTATACATAGACTGTTTGAAAGTTGTTTTTTTTAATGTGAGAATAGAATAAAATAAACTTTATTGTACAGTCAGGGGTCAAAAGTGCATTGCACTTCCATCAAAGTTAAAGGGTCTAAAATGTCTTTGTAGAAGAGGGTGAATGTTACGTGCCTGATTTGATTTGTAGCATAGAATCTACAGTATTGATTAAACTAGTTGTGGACTATGAAACTTCTACTACAAAGAAGACACTTTAGCATTGGTAGAGTGCATCTGCACTTTTGACCCCTGACTGTACATCAAAATAGCTACAATTTTACAGATACTTTAATTTATGGATGCAATGGCGGTCTTATCGCTACAGCGACAGTCCATCATAAAGTTGTCTGGTCTACCAGAAGAAGAACAAATGAAGAACGTTGCAGGTCTTCAGGGGAAGAATTAGGGAACATTTCCTGTCAACATGATCCATAAATATATATGTATAGGTTTTATAATATTTATTTTTTATAGTATATTTATACGTATTGTGTGCTGTGAACGTATTTGTGTAGTTTATTTAAGAAATTTTAAATACAGTGCTGTTTTTAGTTAGATCACATCTAGTTTGTATTGCGAATTTCATAATGGACAAACACATCGAACAAAGAGTTTGTCTTAAATTTTGCATCGCCAATGGAATTTCGTATTCGGAGTCACTGAAAATGTTACAGAAGGCTTACGGTGAATCGACTTTATCAAAAACACGTGCTGAGGGGTACAAAGCGTTCAAAAGCGGTCGAGATGTGATGGAAGATTTGCCTCGCTCTGTTAGGCCATCAACGTCTTCAACTGAAGTTAACATCGCAAAAGTGAAGGTAATAGTGACTGAAAATCCTCATTCAACTATGAGAGAGATAGCCGCCGAACTTTCTGTATCTTACGAGTCAATCCGTACCATTTTAACTAATCATTTGGGTATGAAACATGCTACCGCTCGGCTAGTCCCAAAAGACCTGAATTTTCTCCAAAAAATCAATCGCATGAGAGTCGCTGTGGACATGCTAGAACGAGTCAATTCTGACACAACATTCATGAAACGCATTGTTACTGGCGACGAGACGTGGGTTTACGAGTTTGACATGCAAACTAGTCAATAAGCTTCGGAGTGGCGCCTTCCAACTGAACCGAAACCGAAAAAACCACGCCAAAGTCGATCAAAAGTCAAAGTCATGTTGACTGTTTTTAACCGACTTCAAAAAGGAGGAGGTTATATGTTCGGTTGAATGTATGTTTTTTATTATTTTTTTTTATGTATGTTCACCGATTTCTCGGTCAATGGTGGACCGATTTTGAAAATTTTTTTTTTGATTGAATGGTTATGCTTCCGAGTTGGTCCCATAAAAATATTGTTATGATCTGATCATGAACTTCGAAGATATGGAACAGAACTCCTCATAGGATTACAGCAGAACTGTCGTAACAAGCAAAATTGCTTTGTTTATACGTGTAGTCGATGACTGACTGAAAGTAGAGGGGGAATATATCGAACTGATCTGATGATGAAGCCTGAAGTTAGGCACCGGAACTCTGTAATAAATTAATGTAATCTAACCGTGTTTGGGATTATTAGAATTGTCATGAGATGCACTCTGGCTATAAGGTATTTAAGTTAGGCTGAGGGGTACTTTTTAGTGGTGGTACCATAACTAAAAAGTGTAAAATAAAAAACTTTTTACAAAAAAAAATACAACCGACTTCAAAGTAAAAAAAAAACACTGAAAAGTGCAAAATAACTTTAATTTCGGAAGTCGGTGTTAAATAACGAAGAGACAAAACTATTATAGAAACACCGACTTCCGAAATTAAAGTTATTTTGCACTTTTCAGTGTTTTTTTTTACTTTGAAGTCGGTTGTATTTTTTTTTGTAAAAAGTTTTTTCTTTGTTTATCGCGGTGTTGTGCACTCGGAATTCTTGCGGGAAGGTCAAACTTAAATTTTATTTGAGCGTTATGCGGCATTTAAGAGAGCAATTTCGACGAATGAGGCCAGATTTGTGAAAAGAAAATTCTTGGATTTTGCACCACGATAATGCGCCTTCGCACAAGGCTATCATTGTGAACGAATTTTTGACCAAACACTCAACAAATACCATCGAACTACCACCATATTCACCAGATATGGCTCCAGCCGACTTCTTTCTTTTTCCTAAACTCAAATTACCACTTCGTAGCACCCGTTTTCAATCGGCAGAAGACATAAAGGAGAATTCGCGGCGAGAACTGAACTCAATTCCGGAAACAGCATTTAAAAAATGTTTTGATGATTGGATTATTCGTTGGCGTAAGTGTATCGTTTCTGAAGGAGCATGCTTTGAAGGTGATAAAATAAATTTGGATGAATAACAAACATTTTGTGTATCAGATCTTTTCCCGGTAATTTCTTGACAGAGTAGTATTAAGGTTTGCTGTAAGAAAACCCAATTGTGGGTTAACCTCGCCTTTGTACATCAGCTGTCCAATTTTTAATTAATTGTAAAATTATGTACAATAAAGAATATAAGAAGAATTCATTTAATTATTTCTCCCGCTATAGGACGAAACGGGAGCCCGCGTATCAGACTTTTGCTGACTAAAACCACACTTATGTTCTTTCAGTTACCTTTTGCGTTCTTAGACCACGGGTAACCTAGACTGTTTGAAGGTTAACCCGGCGAAGACCCATGTCATTGTTGCCCGCAGCCCTAAGTTGGGCTCAAGAATCGACTGGACTTTGCTACCCCAGATAGTTTTTGATGGCTTTGTTATCCCTTACAAAATATCAGTGAAACTAGGCTTTATTTACCTGGGGCGGCCATTGCGGGTTGATGGATGGCACATGTCTTCAAGTTTTTGGTTCTAGGACATGCTGGTTTCGTCACGATGTTTCTCTTGACAGTTTTGAGAGCAGTGATGAATATAATAACGCCTTTAGAGCTATGCTTAAGCTGCCCTGGCGGTGTAGTGCCACTGAACTGGCATGTTCGTTGAGAACGGAGTTACTGATTTTCACGGGCTCTTGAGAAGACTCAAGACATCTTTCCTGACTCGACTGACCCGTTGTAAGAATAGGATAGTATCTGAAGTGTTCCATGGTGTGTACCTGCTCAGGCGTTGTTAATTTTATTGATTTATTCATTCATCATTCATTCATTTCAGCCGATAGACGTCCACTGTTGGACATAGGCTTCCCCCAAGTGTCGCCACAATGAACGGTCCTGTGTGTCTCGCATTCATCGGATTCCCGCAACCATTACCAGGTCATAGGTCCACCTTGTAGGAGGCCCTCCAACGCTGCATCTTCCGGTACGCGGTCGCCACTCCATGATATCTATCATCAGGATATCTTCATTTCTGATTCGATCACGCAAGGAAACTCCGAACAGCCCTTTCCATTGCCCTTTGGGTGACTTTAAGCCTTCTGATGAGGCCCGTTGTGAGCAACCACGTTTCAGAACCATATGTCATCACTGACAACACGCACTGATCATAGGAGAAGATACCGCGCAGCTTTCCGAACGCTGCCCGGCCGAGTCGGATTCGACGGTGATTGATTTATTAATGCTATTCAATGGTAATAATAATGATAATAATTTACAATAATTTTATCAATGTTTCAATAATTTATATAATCTTATGTATTTAATTTAATTTGTTTATTATGTTATAACAATTTTATTTTATTCTATAACGTTACTATGGGTTAATTAATGCCTGAAATAAACGATAAATAAAATAAATCAGACGAAGTTGAGTAAATGTCTAGGTTTGAACCCACGAAGAAGTCGTAAGTCGGAGCCGATACCGCTGCTGATTCATCATCGTCATTATTTCAGCCGAAAGATGTCCACTGTTGGTCATAGGCCTTCCCTAAGTGTCGCCACAATAAACGGTGTGCGTCTCGCATCCATCGGATTCCCGCAACCCTCACCAGGTCGTCGGTCCATTGCATCATGATTTAAATGTATATATTTGCAAAATAAGGTAAAACTAAGATGACGAAATCTACGCGGCAGCTCAAAAACGTTCACTCAGCATTCCTCTCAGCATTTTACGCAAGAAGCTTACTTTAAAGTGCAATAAATATCAGAATTAAACATATAACTACCAAAAATTATAGTGTACAAATGCAAATAACGGATTTATGTGCAAAATTATCATACAGGTCCGCAAACGTAGCAACAAATCAAAGTTACACCGTAACCGTAGTCATAGAGTAAGATTAGATGCGACACTGCTTTAGAAAGGGCTATGCTCGGACTTTCCTTGCGTGATCGAATCAGGAATGAGGATATCCGCAGGAGAACCAAGGTTACCGACATAGCACGAAGAATCGCCAAACTAAGGTGGCAATGGGCAGGGCACATTGCTCGCAGAACGGATGGCCGTTGGGGCCGAAAGGTTCTAGAATGGCGACCACGTACCGGAAGACGTAGCGTTGGAAGGCTTCCTACAAGGTGGACCGATGACTTAGTAACGGTTGCGGGAGTCCGATGGATGCGAGACAGTCCTGCTGTTCATTGTGGCGACACTTGGGGGAGGCCTATGTCCAGCAGTAGACGTCTTTTGGCTGAAATGATGATAATGATGATGATGACTGCTTTAGAGGCTCACACACACGAGCGACCTATAGTGACACTTGACACACACGATGGCTGCCGCTGATCTTCATTTGTCAGAATGTCGACGGCCGTCATCGAACATCAACAGCTGCCGTCGACACGTGTCGGCGGCTGCAGTTATCTACACATGCCGCTCGTGTCTTTGAGCTCTAAATGCTAACTTATTATCAGGGGACTTACCATGATGTGGTGACATGTTAAAATGTCAGTCGTGCGAGCGAGAAAGAGGGAGGTATACACCCTATATAGCTCCATCACGTATACACGCCTTTGTAGTGCGGAGTAAACTGGCACGGGGCCGTGAATGTAGATGTGTACGTGTCGAACGCCGCGCGAAAGGAGCGCAAGCCCTTTGTCGCGGGACAAAATACTGATCGGGGAACAGGCGTGAACGCGCGTGAACCCCGCGAATACCGTCCACATTCACTTTCACGCCAGTTTACGGAGCTTCACGGCACTAATGTGGACCCGCCATGACACCAAGCGATTCGAACTTATGCAAATAGAGAAAAAAGTGTACCCACGTGAACCTACACACAAATCTAAAGAACAACTCATCATCATCATCTTCCTGCCCTTGTCCCGTGTTATTTGGAGTCGGCGCAACACGTTTTTTTCTTCCATTCTGCCCTGTCACTCGTCATACTATCACTAACTTCCTTTTCTTTCATATCACTCTTCACACAATCCATCCATCTTTTCTTTGGTCTCCCTCTCCCTCTCCATCCATCCACATGTAGGTAAACTCATAACTCTTTTAGTAACATGCGTTTCATCCATCCTCTTCACATGACCATACCAAGACAAACGATTCCCTTTCAACTTTTCAGTCACTGGCGCCACTTTCAAACTTCCCCTAATATACTCATTTCTCACTTTATCCATTCTCGTCACACCACACATCCATCTTAACATTCTCATCTCCGCTACGTGCAATCTTTTTTCATCCGTCTTTTTCACAGCCCAACATTCTGATCCATACAGTATGACAGGCCTTATCACGGACTTGTAGATTTTACCCTTCAACTTGAGGGGCATCCGTGGGTCACAAGTTGTTCCCGTGACCTGTCGCCATTTCATCCATCCTGCGTTGATCCGATGTGACTCACCATCCCCTTGGACGAGTGACCCGAGGTACCGAAAGTCGGAGCAGATCGGTATGGGTGTTCCAGCGAGAGCTAAAGGCACTGGATTGGAGAGACCGCCGAAATCGCAGAACAAGTATTCCGTTTTGGTTCTATACTCAATTTCAGGCCAACACTCTCCAGTCTGTGCCACCACACCTCCAATCTGTTCTGGACCTCTAGGCCACTCTTGGCAACCAACACAATGTCATCGGCAAACATCATACACCAGGGAGCGTCTTCCTGAATGTCCGACGTCAGAGCATCCATTATCATCAGGAAGAGGTAAGGGCTGAGAGCCGAACCTTGATGTAAGCCGAAAGAGAGAGTTCTAAAGAACAACTATAGGCATAATAATAAGCATAAGCCTATTTAGACTTATAATGTTCCCTCTGCTGGTACTCAGGCCTCCTCTTTTAGGAAAGAATGAGTCGTAATCTACCACGCGGGCCCGTTGCATGTTGGTAGACGTCACAATGTCTTCGAATTTTTCATTTTAGGTCATGTCAGTTTTCTTACGATGTTTTACTTTCACCGTTTCGAGAGCAGTGGTGATGAAATAAATAGCACAAAGCAAAGCGCCTTGCTGGGTTTGAACCCACGACGTACAACTTGTAACCTATACAGGAATTTCATTTCTACTTAGATGGATTACTCTATGGCCGTAAAACCTTTTAGTTAATTCATTAGTTTACCTACAGTTAGACAAAACTTTGGGCAATAATTTTGAATAAGTAGGCGGAACGAGACAAAGGTCGATAGGCTGTTTGCGCATTAACTTTGGGGCAATAGAATGGGCGATTAAACAATCGCCGAAACAAACTGTCGGCAGCTAACTTGATGGTTGGCCCAGTGGTTGCGCGATTAGCTGCTGCACTGCGTTTTTAACCGACTTCAAAAAAAAGGAGGAGGTTATCAATTCGGTTGTATTTTTTTTTTTTTTTTTTGTCATCATTATTTTTTTTTTTTTTATGTTTGTTACCTCAGAACTCCGTCGTTTATGGACCGATTTGCAAATATTTTTTTTCCCTTTATAGGATATGCTTCCAGATTGGTCCCATTTTTTTCAAAATCCAGTTCTGATGATGGAATCCATGAGGAATCGAGGGAACTCCTCAAAAATTATAGGCAACCCTATGGTAATTTTAGTATTTTCATCAAGAACTTAAGCATTTACAGTCAAAAAGTAACATTTGATGAAGTGGAACTGATGAAGAAGACCAGAAATAGTCAACGGAACTTCATACTCAAATAGATATCACATTGAAGATATAGTTAAGCGACTATGACAATACAAATAAATGAATGATTCTGAATAGTTACGTTGAAAATGGTATCATCGAAGTGATCTGATGATGATGATGGAGCCGGAAGGTAGGCACTGGAACTCCGTAATTAATCAATGTAACCTAGCCGTGTTTGGACTCATTAGAATTGTCATGAGATGCACTTTGGCTATAAGGTACTATCGAACTGATCTGATGATGGAGCCGGAAGGTAGGCACAGGAACTCCGTAATTAATCAATGTATCCTAGCCGTGTTTGGGCTTATTAGAATTGTCGTGAGATGCTCTTTGGCTATAAGGTACTATCGAACTGATCTGATGATGGAGCCGGAAGGAGGAAGGTAGGCACAGCAACTTTATAATAAAACAATGTAACCTAGCAGTATTTGGGTTAATTGGAATTGTCATTAGAAATAGGCACTCTGTTTATAAGTGTATCGCAACTAAAAAGTGTGAAATAAAAACTTTTTAGAAAAAAAAATAACCGACTTCACTAAAAAAAACACTAAAAGGATCAAAATAACTTTAATTTCGGAAGTCGGTGTTAAATAAGAAACAAACAATACCGAGAAACACCGACATCCGAAATTAAAGTTATTTTGATCCTTTTAGTGTTTTTTTTAGTGAAGTCGGTTATTTTTTTTTTCTAAAAAGTTTTTATTTTGTAGATTCAACTCCTGAACTGAACAAGTAATTAGTATCGCCTACTAGGCGTGGGCAAAGTGTGTCATCTTTGCGATTGGATCATTTACATCTGAATCACTGAAATGTTCCGAAACAGTGATAAGTATGTATCATTTGGAACATTTGGAACATCGGCTCAAAAGATACAATCGGAACATTTGAAACATCAGCTCACAAGATACAGCGGAACATTTGGAACATCGACTCAAAAGATACAAACGGAACATTTGAAATATCGGCTCACAAGATACAAACGGAACATTTGGAACAACGGCTCCAAAGATACAAACACAGACACTGACTGTTATGAATGTTACGTTGCGCCATATACACCAACAGTTTATTTAATTGAATTTTGACTTGAGAATAATTTAAAGCAGATTTTTGTAGTTCAGTTCATTAAAAACACTATTTACGTTTTAATTTGAATTTTAAAAAGACCGCAGGTCACAATAAAGTAAAGAGTGTTTCAGTTTTGCAATTGTTCCAAATGATGCATTTAAAACATTACTGTTACCACTCGGCCACCACTGCTCTTACTTGATTATTATCATCGCAGAAAGGTGACATTTTCTAGATTAAAAATCCCTTCATCGTTTACTCCCTTTATTTTTTATTCTTTTTATTTCGATGACGTAACACTTTCAAATTATATAGGTTGAACTCAACCAATGCCTATCTTACAAGCACAAAATAGTCACATTATTGTAAGCAAATTAACAATAAATTACCAGAATGTATAACCCACGACTTATAAATGGTGGGCTGTGGGGCTACAGCCTTAGATTTTAGGCCGATTACGCACTATGTCGGTAATAGGCACTTACGACTATAAACATGGAGAATAGACTGAGCAACGCCTTCACAAAAAAATATGCGTTTTTATGTGTTTATTAGTTGATATTCATGTAGGGGGTGACGGCCGTGCAGTTCCCAGTTGCCATTTTCGATGCTGGCTATCTCAAGGCGAACTTCTGAAGGAGCTATACCTGGTTGTGAGTTAAAACCCAGGTAGGCACTTTACCTTGTGTAATTTATTTCATCACCACTGCTCTCAAAATGGTAAATAAAAACGTCATCAAGAAACTGGCACCACTGGCAAAATGTGCACTGAACCCGCTGTCCTAGAAAAACGGTCTAAGTCCCAGCAGTAGGAACATTATAAGGCTGAACACGGGTGGGTTGTAGTCTGTAAAAGCCTGACACTTCTCGCTCCAACCAGAGCGGGAGAAGTTATATGATAATGAACCTACAAAAAAGTATTCTCTTTATCATATCTCAATTTATTTGAGATCGGGGCAACATGTCATATTCTTCCATACCTACCTGCAGTGTACGGTCAATACATGTCTCTTCACTGTAGGTCGTAATGACGAAGGTAATATTGCAAACCTGTGATGTGGCACAGTAACAATCCAAGAAAAATATAATAGAATTGTAGAGCTCAGGTGGTGTAGGTGATGTGTAGTAATAATACTCCAAATACAGTACAATAGTTAAGATTTTTAATGAGGAAATTTGTACAATAACTTTTCTACGATTGACGTCTATGTCAGTATATCTCATCGACTTGTTGATGTACTCGATGCATGGCAGAGGACGGAAGAGGTTGCAGCTACAGTATTACCGCTCGTACGATCGCTTCATCTCTTTCCAACTTTCTGTTCGCCCGTATGTACTTCATACTTGGATAGGGAAGAATCAGTTCATTCTCCATGTATTTGCTACTACCAATGGTAGGCTGGCATTTACAATAATGTTTATTATATGAACATTCCGGTACAAGCGTGTGCTGCTTCCTTTACGCAAACTAGTTATTTAAGAGATATAGAGGCTTAGGAGTGTCTAATTAAGCGTATCAGAATGTGTTGCGAAAATTGCTATTATCTGGAGCTATATTCCCTGAGAAATGTGATGCCGGATGGCTCGGTGGTAGAGGTTTTTCTTTTAAGGTGGAAAATCATTGAATAATTCATCCCACTCTGGGCTGGAACGAGAGGGAGTGTCAGACTTTTACTGACTGATTAGTCAGTGGGATTCCACCTGTGCTGCTTCGTTTGTCCTTTACGTTCCAGACAACGGTAACGCTGTAGCGACATCTATGGCGTCACATAAGAACTAATCCTGCATCACGCAATTAAAGTTCTCCGCGCGATTAGAACATATAGAACAGCCCGAAATCATCTATCGGGCAGTTGCCCACCAGACATAACACCCGTCTGGCCGGAGGATCCTCCCTTTTCAACGGAGGTTTGCGGGACTTTACACTCTGTTCCGCATACCGCCAAAACTCTTTTGAACAATCTCGCAGCCCTAGCAAGCTAGTGCGCCCTATCCATTTTGCTGACATCTCTTAGAGGCGCACGTGGAACACATCATCATCATTTCAGCCGAAAGACGTCCACTGATGGACATAGGCCTCCTCCAAGTATCGTCACAATGAACGGTCCTGTGCGTCTCGCATCCATCGGATTCCAGAAACCCTTACTAGGTCATTGGTCAAAATTGTAGGAGGCGGAAGGTCTCCTACAATTTTAAACGCTACGTCTTCCTGTACGTGGTCGCCACTAAATAACCTTTTGGTCCCAACTCTGATCTGATCTGATCTGCGAGCAATATGCCTGCCCTGCCCATTGCCACTTCAGTTTGGCGATTTTTGGTGACCTTGGTTCCTGTCCTGCGGATATCTTCATACCTGATTCGAAACTCCGAGCATAACCCTTTCCATTGCCCTTTGAGTGACTTTAAGCGTTCTGATGAGGCAAATAGTGAGCGACCACGTTTCGGAGCCAAATGTGGAACATAACACGCCGTAAACTCGGGTTTCGGTTTCGTTTATGCTGCACCGTAATGGTATAGATCTCGCCTTTCATTCACAATGTCGTTAGTTCCAATCCAATTTCTTTACTATCACGAAACAGCTTGCAAAAGCTAGCCCCGTCGTATGTGGTCTCCACGATTCTCAGTCGCTTTGACGAACGCGAAGTGCGCATACCATATGGTGTATTTTATTTCAACCGAATTGAAATCTGGCTGAACGTAAGGTAGCCGCATTACATTACTGTAACATTTTTCAATCCAGCGCGCCGTTTTGTAATACGGCGTGTTATAGATACCATATATTATGGCTGCGACATCTAGATAAAATAAGGGGCGGCCTGTATCCCACAATGGACGTGTTTTGACGATGAAAATTATGGTTTTCATTACATCCTAGTATACTTAGCAGTCTTCTAATTAAGACTGTGCATTCCTCTATGCATACACACCCTATTTCAAAACCGCAAGAATTACATAAAATTATATGAAACAATTAACACTAAAATAATGTAACAAGTCAATATCTCTGAAAGAGACCATTAAACCACACCTGCAATGAAGATATAAATTAAATAATTAAACAAGGCACAGCATTAAAACTGGCGCCTTCGTGGAGTGTTCAAATTATTACTAGATCTGATTGCAAAAGTCAATCTAAATGTCAAAGATCTCCTTGTTTGTTCAAAAGTATCACGGTAATATTGCAAAAGCGAAAGTTTGTATCTAAACGTGTATGTTGGTTACTCCTTCACACTTAAATGGCTGAACGAATTTGGCTGTAAATTGGTACATGGGTAGATCATGACCTAGAATAGCACATAGGCCACTTTATATCCCGGAACTATGGGATCCTTGGATATCCCTAGGGATAATATTCGGTTTCCACGCGAAGCTACTGGCAGATGCTAGAAGACCATGAGAAACTGAGATTGATTCATACTCGTATCTTTGAGCATCGAAGCCGAATTGCTAGCCTGTCGGTTTTCTACCGGTTGCATTTCGGGGAGTGTGCGTCGGAATTGCATAACCTAATTCCGCCTAGCCCGTTCCATCATCGGACCACTAGGCGTACGGCGATGCGCCACCGGTACATGGTTGACATCCCACCTATACGCACAAAACGTTTTGGGAACACATTCATTGTGCGTACAGCTAAGGAGTGGAATTCCTTGCCGGAATCTGTGTTTCCTGATGCGCGCTATATATAAGGAATAGCACTTATTAGTTCTTAGAGAATCCACATCATAGGGGTTTTGGAATATCGAATGCTGTGTAGTCTCCTGGGGGACTGGTTTAGGTGATCGTAGTGTAACGAGCGTACGCGCAAAACGTTTTGGGAACACATTCATTGTGCGTGCAGCTAAGAAAGGGGATATCCTGCCGCAATCTTCGTTTTCTGATAGCTAAGACTTAAACACCTCCTCCTCCTCTATATTTAAATCTAGAGTGAATAGTTATACTTCTAGGCAAGCGTGCTCAATCGTCGACCACATCATGATCGTTTACCATCAGGTGAGATAGTGATCAAACGCGAGCCTATCTATATATATATAATAAGGAGAAAATGACTGACTGACATATCAATGCACAGCCAAAACTACTAGGCCTAAGAACGTGAAATTTTGCACAAAGCTTCCTTTTATGACGTAGCCGAGCACTAAGAAGGGATTTTTTTAAATTCAACTTTTAAGGGGGTGAAACGGGGGTCCATAGTTTGTATAGAGAAACTACTTTCACGCAAACGAAGCCGCTGACAGAAGCTAGTCAATCAATAAATAAAAAAGGTCTTTACTGTGTAACTATTGTAGGTTATCTCCGGAGCTCTCAAACGTTTGAATCAATTCAGAAACATCGCAATTGCAACAAAGATTCATCAATAACATTACTAACACTTTCTAAAAACGATTACTAAACATTTAAGCAGTTACCAGACACACCTGCAAACATAAAGGTATATTGATCATAAAATATATCTACAAATGGTTCCCGATGTAACATTATCGTTAAGTTATTGGTTTAGGGTCCATGCAGGCGCACGATTAAACTGTGATGATGGCGCAACAAATCCTGAGTTGACTGTAACTTCATCAAGTGTGCAATAACTGGGCCCGAAGGATAGGGTGAAGCATACGGTGGAACTCTACCCCGCTTGGACGGAGCACCACCGTGTCTTCGTAGAGACGACCAGCTGCGACAAGCGAGCAACTTCTTCTGCGATGCAGTAATGCGAGTGAAGAAGATAGCCGCAACCGTGAGGGAATGGTAATATATCCTCACGCCCCAGTCGCCGCCACAGGAGAGGCGCAGACATCGGAGGCTGCAAGGCGATTCTCAGCCACCGTAAGCGCGAGCTATTGGACGGCAAGCATTGGATAGCTTACGGTAATGGAATAATCATAATTATTCTGGGGCCATGGGTAGTGTGAAAACGAAACCCGGGGCCCTGGGACGAAGGCAACGAAGGAACAGGAGTGGGTTTTTAGTCAGTAAAAGTCTGACACTATCTCTCGCTCCGCCCAAGAGCCGGATTTGTCATAAGATGACTTTCCCACCTAAAAAAAAAAAAAGCACTTGATTCCAAAGATATTATAAACTAATATGAAGAAGAAGAAAAGTACAAAGAAGGAAAGGAGCCTGTACTAGCTGATAATATTATTATAATAGAGTGAAAAAGTGAGGAGTGACTTGTAGTGGGAATAGTAGGTACCTACATTTTGATAGAAGTAGAGAAACTGTCATTGCAACCGAAGTGAAATTCGCCAGAGCCGCAGGTAAGGGCGTTATGGAGCCGAGTGCTTCAGTGACAAATCTCCATGTATATCAAAAGAAGTTTTTCAATACACTTACAAAGAAATAAATTAGCTGGAACTGCCCGACGTGAGGGTTGCGCGGCGGCCAGCCTGATACGATAAATACATTAAATTACACTTTTCCACACTAGTGCGGAAAACAGTAAATTGTGTGCCTAAAGCGGAAGGGATAAGAGCGAGTTTTCTAGAAGTTTATTGAAATATTGTTATGTAATAATTAGATTCAATCGGAAACTAATCGCAAAAACCACTTCGTTTAATACGTAATCTTGTTAATAATAACACTGTCCTTTCCACGATTATTACAATAATCTAACACGTAAATCGTTCCAAGGGATGCATTAATAACGAACATAGCTGTTCCAAATACCAATATAGAAATTAATTTCCGTTCAGATACGACAAGCAATGGCTATTACATCATATTGCCAATTTATCTACCACTTCCGACCGTGAAGCATTAGTACCGTTCGGGGACAAATACGAGACAAGCTGTAGGCATAAATACAGTCATCTACTGTTATTAATAACAGGTACATAGCTTGCTGTAAGAGTAATGTAGTAAATCTTATTCTACTTTCCTTATAAATATTATATACATCTTTATGTAGGTACATAATTCTTCTGTATGTGTGTTTGACACCTGACTCTCCTAAACAGCTTGACTAAATTGGATGAAAATTTGTGTTTATTTAAGTGGGTCTCTGGATGGTTTGAAAATACAATAGGACCCGGTAGGTGGCGCTGGTAGTTTTTTTGTTTTTTCGGTGGGAAAATCATCTTATGACATCCCCCGCCCTTGGGCGGGGCGGGAGATAGTGTCAGACTTTTACTGACTAAAAACCCAGTCCTGTTCCTTCGTTGCCTTTCGTACCAGGGCCGAGTCTTACTTTCAGAATCAGACCCTTGGCCCCAGTAGGCTTCGACCCTGCTAGGCCCCTACCAGTTGCTGACATCTCCTTGAAGGTGGCGCTGGTAGTCGGTTCTTAATTTTATTTCTGTCAAATTTCCAGCTTTCGGGCAGAACAACTTCTGCTGGGACCGCTAGTCATAACTATATTTATAAAAGCGAAATACCACTCTCTGATTAATCACGAAATCTCCGAAACTATGACACCTACAAACTTAAAATTTGGCAGGTAGGTTCCTTATAGGGTGTAGACATCCGCTAAGAACGGATTTTACGAAACTCCACCCCTAAGGGGGTAAAACGGGGGTTGGAAGTTTGTATGGAGAAATCAACTTTCGCGCGTTCGAAGCCGCTGGCAGAAGCTAGTATAATATAAAACAAAGACCCCACCGCGTCAGTCGGTCTGTTCACGATAAATTATCATCAACATCATTTCAGCCGAAAGACATCCACTGCTGGACATGACCCTCCCCTAAACATCGGAACAACGTCTGGTCTTGTGCGGCTCGCATCCATCGGATCCCAGAAACCCTTACCAGCCCCCCTAGCCAAGTTACAACCGTTTCG
This sequence comes from Mythimna impura, assembly GCA_905147345.3. Lineage (NCBI taxonomy): Eukaryota > Metazoa > Arthropoda > Insecta > Lepidoptera > Noctuidae > Mythimna > Mythimna impura. Next base: position 6,961,256 of record LR990366.1, on the reverse strand, counting down.
TTTCGATTCTCTTTTCGTTGATCGCCTCGAGTCGGCCACGCCTCCTATTCCTTTGTTCTGATCACGTGACTGAGCGTTGAGATGACGTCAGAATAAAGGAATCGGAGGCGTGACCTACTCGAGGCGATCGACGAAAAGAGAATCGAAACGAAACGGTTGTAACTTGGCTAGGGGGGCAGGTCATTGGTCCAAATTGTAGGAGGCCTTCCAACGCTACGTCTTCCGGTACGCGGTCTCCACTAAAGAACGTTTTGGTCCCAACGGCCATCTGTTTTGCGAGCAATGTGCCCTGCCCATTGCCACTTAAGTTTGGCGATTTTCGGACAAGATAAACTCAAAAACTACTAAAAGGAATTTCGTGTGGTTTTCACCAATAGACAGAGTGGAGAATGGATTAGGTATAAAAAATATATTTTAGAAGAAAAAAAACGAGAATTGTAAAGATTTGTAACACCCGTATGAAGCTTGGAAGGTTAGCTAAAAAATGATTAAAATTGTGAATATCTAGATGTACCCATGTTAAGATAGACCAGTCCGACGCGTCAATGTGACTACAATGCGACGATTTCACGATGTTTTTCCATTTTTTTTTTTGGAGTTTGGGAATCATTCAATGACTTCTCCCCCTCTACTTTAATGACTAAAACCACACCCGTGTCCTTCAGTTGCCTTTTGCATGCTAGGACTACAGGATCCGTTTTCCGAAATTCCCCGTGGACAGAAATAATTCTAAAACTTTTTTTTTTAATTGATATAAACCAGTGCTTGACTGCGATCCCACCTGATGGTAAGCAGTGATGCAATCATTGATAGTGAGGCGCACTAGTTTATTAGGAGCCTATTCACTCTAGCCTTGAAGACACCTATATTATAGTTATTACATCTATCTTTACAGATATCTTATCTTTACGAAAAATCATCGCCACATAGTTGTCGCGCTGTCGCATCGCATCTGTCTGTGTCTTTAATCAATCGCAGCCTAATGACAGTACCGGCCTAGATGAAATTAGACACACCCATATTAAGAAAAAATAAATACTTTGGGATAATTTCCAACTTCCACGTAAAAGAACCTGCGGGCAAAAGCAAGTCTTGCAATAGACAACAGGTACCAGGCACACAGGTTACCAAAGGAGTTCTATTGTAAAGTACTTCATAAAGAGGACAAATCTATGATGTTTGCGTGGGATGATTGGGTATGATGTTACACTTAATTTAATGTTAGGAATGTAAGTAGTGGTCAGGTTAGCTACTGTTTATAGTAACTATGTTTTCATTGTTGATGGCTCTTGGTTGGAGAATGCAGGTTGTCATTTGTAAATCTTTGATCGTCGTGACGGATCGGACGGAGAAGTCAGGAAATCTGACACATGACTTGTCAAGAGGTATCGCATTGAGATATGATTAAGTAATTTTATGAAAAAAAACTGGGCAAGAGCGAGACGGACTCGCGCCCTGAGGGTTCCGTACAAACTTACCTACCGTAAATAGTTCAATTCCGGAATGGAGTCTCGGAAGATTTAGCCGAATCGAAAAAAAAAAATGTGACGTAACAACAAATTTTCAATTTTTAGATTTATTCCTATGTGGCATCCACATAATCCCAAGTCCGGACCCTCGAGTACGGCCCTGTACAGCGGGGGACCACGCGGGGCGAAGGAGCGGAGGTCACCTAGAAATCCCGTTATATTCAGTGCGCGCGCGACGCCGCGCCAGTGCATCCAGATCGCCCTAACGAACGCACGTACTACTTTGTCCTAGCTACCCGTGCTTATAAACTCGCCCGTAAAATCATCTTTGCCTTGTTTAACTTAGCTTCAATTCTACCCTATCACTCTGTATCGTTTCTTCTTCGTTCCTAAGTTTGTAACTATCATCTATCTTCATTAAATACCATCTATCGTTCTTCTTGCTGTTTTCATATTCACCGCCGCCTTCCTAGCCGCTTGCTACACGCTATACACGCTATACATCTCCATAGTGGTGACTCCGACGAAGAAATAATGGCGAAGTCTGGTGAAGATCAACTGGAATATTCCGGTTTGTGTCGTGTCGGTGTGCGGGTACCGCCATTTTGGGCCGAGGAACCGGCCGTTTGGTTTGCGCAAATTGAAGGTCAGTTTATAATTTCCAATATTACTTCCGATCAGACCAAATATCACTACGTAGTTGGTCAATTAGAGCCGCAATACGCGGCAGAGGTGAAAGATATAATTTTAAACCCACCGGATAGCGGCCGTTACGAAAAATTAAAAGCGGAACTTATCAAGCGGTTGTCCGCTTCACAAGAGCGGAAGCTACAACAACTATTGACCCACGAAGAACTGGGGGACAGGAAGCCATCCCAGTTCATGAGGCATCTTCAGAATTTAGCGGGACCGACGGTCCCTGATCACCTAATCAGGCAAATCTGGGCAAATAGGTTACCTACCCACATTCAAACGATTATTGCTTCGCAGACCGACAGCGCACTCCAAACCGTGGCCGAGTTGGCAGACAAGATAAACGACATTTCGACACCGACGCAGCAGGCAGCATGTGCAGCAAGCGAGGCCACAGGTACTGTGTCAGCCATCGAGATGTTGGTGAAGCGGGTCGACGAACTGGCAAAGCAGGTACAAGGCTTTTCAAATAATAATAATCGATCCCGCAACAACGGACGGAAGGGCCGTAGCCGCTCGACCTCAAGACATAGGTCAAGGTCACGAGAACACCCCGCTGATCATCCGCATTGCTGGTACCATATCAATTATGGCAGCAGAGCAAGGAACTGCCGGCAGCCGTGCACTTACAAAACGGCGGGAAACGCCGACGGCAGTCATTAATAGCGGTAGCTGACTGTCCCATATCTTCAGGCCGCTTGTTCATTACTGACCGGAAAACAAAGGCACAATTCCTCATCGACACGGGTTCAGACCTATGCGTATTTCCAAAGTCAGCCGTACGGCAGCCTCGAACAAAAACTAAGTACCAACTATTCGCCGCAAATGGAACACTTATACCCACATACGGTTACATACAACTGAACTTGGACTTAGGACTGCGACGAGCATTCAGCTGGAGGTTTACCGTGGCTGATGTCACGAAGCCAATAATTGGGGTAGATTTTTTTAAGTTTTTACCACCTGCTGGTGGATTGCAGACAGCAACGTCTCATTGATGGGATCACCATGCTCGGCATCAACGCGCCGCAGCCTAGGGATGCATCCGATATTTCATCCATCCGTACTACAGCAGATGATACCGTCTACGACAAGCTGCTACGAGAATTTCCAGACATCACCCGGCCAGCTGGTAAGCCACGAACGCTTAAACACACCACCGTGCATCATATCCGTACAACTCCAGGGCCCCCTATTTCTAGTCGCCCGCGCCGTTTGGATCCAGAACGACTGAAAATAGCTAAACACGAATTTGACGAAATGCTGCTAAATGGCACCGCGCGAAGGTCAGAAAGTGCCTGGTCGTCTCCTCTTCATCTAGCTAGGAAAAAAACCGACGGATGGAGACCCTGCGGGGATTACAGAGCCTTGAATGCCCGAACAATTCCGGATCGTTACCCTGTACGACACATCCACGACTTCACAAACGACCTTACAGGTAAAAAAATCTTCTCTACTATAGACTTAGTCAGAGCATATAATCAACTGCCGGTCTTCGAAGACGATATACCGAAGACTGCCATCACAACGCCGTTCGGGATGTTTGAATTCCCGTATATGACCTTCGGTCTAAGGAATGCGGGACAGACATTCCAACGGTTTATGGACGAAGTGTTAAGTGGCCTAGATTTTGCTTATGGATTCCTTGACGATATCCTCGTTTATTCTACTGATGAGGAACAGCACCAGGAGCACCTGTTCGGACGCCTGAAGGATTACGGCGTCATAATAAATACGTCGAAATGCTGTTTCGGACACAACACCGTAAAATTCTTAGGATTCAGCGTCTCTGAAGAAGGAATTAGTCCATTAGAATCAAAAACACAGGCAATTCTCGACTTCCCGACACCTAAAAACACAAAAGAGCTTAGAAGATTCTTAGGAACCTTAAACTTTTATCGAAGGTTTATTCCAGACGCAGCAGCGAAGCAGGCGCCTCTAAATGCCATGCTGGCCGGACAAAGCAAAGGTTCAAAGCCGATCCAACTCACGACTGAACAGCTGGAAGCCTTCAAAAACTGTAAGTCAAGTATTTCTGAGGCTACTCTGCTGGTGCATCCTGATCCCAGTGCTGAACTGGCTATACAGACCGATGCTTCTGACGTAGCCATTGGTGCCGTCCTACAGCAGCGAAAAGGTAATGACTGGCAACCTATGGCATTTTTCTCAAGAAAACTTAGCCAATCACAAAGAAAGTATAGTCCATACGACCGCGAGCTGCTGGCCATACGTTACTTCCGCTACATGGTGGAAGCGAGACCATTCATCATACTGACTGATCACAAACCACTTACGTTTGCCTTCACCACACGAAGGGACAAATGTTCACCGCGTCAGTTCAGATACTTGGATTTTATCTCACAATTTTCAACTGACATTAGGTTTGTCGCAGGTAAAGACAACGTAGTAGCTGACACTCTTTCCCGCATCGAAGAAATAGCTACGCCCCTTGATTACCACAGCCTAGCCCGAGCCCAGGAGACGGACGCAGAGCTACAAGCACTACTCGTGAACGGATCCAGTCTACAGCTGCATAAGGTTTCCCTACCTGATGCCATAACGCAAGTATACTGCGACACCTCTACATCTAACCCTCGACCATACATTACTTGTGCCTTCCGACGTCAAGTTTTTGAATCACTTCATAACCTCAGTCATCCCGGCGTTAAAGCAACAGTACAATTAGTAACTTCTAGATTTGTTTGGCCGGGCATAAGGCGTGACTGTCGACAATGGGCGAAGGAATGTCACCAATGTCAACGGTGTAAAACCACAAGGCACACGACCGCACCGTTTACAGAGTTCAAAGCACCTTCAGCCCGGTTTCAACACATTAATATGGATATTATTGGCCCCTTACCCTTGTCTGCTTCCCACAGGTACTGCCTCACGATAGTCGACCGCTTCACACGTTGGCCTGAGGCGTACCCCCTCGCCGACATCACGGCCGACACCTGCGCGTCAGCCTTCATCTCTGGCTGGGTCGCACGGTTCGGCTGTCCTGCACGAATCACCACCGATCGCGGCCGCCAATTCGAGTCGCGTCTCTTCAAGTCCATCGCGGCACTGATCGGTGCCGAACACCAAACGACGACTGCTTACCACCCAGCCGCCAACGGTTTGGTGGAACGTCTACATCGGCAGCTCAAGGCCGCCATCACCTGTCACGCGTCATCACAGTGGACTGAAACTCTCCCGATGGTGCTACTGGGGATTCGCAGCGCATGGAAAGACGATATCCAATCATCAGCGGCGGAGCTTGTCTATGGTGAGCCTCTACGCTTGCCTGGGCAGTTTTTCAACACGGCATTAGAGGAGGAAGTTAACGTCACTGACTTCGCCGATCGCCTACGCAGTCGCATGAGCAGACTAGCACCAACACCGACTTCGTGGCACTCACCTCGTCCTTTCTATATACCGAGAGATTTATGTACCGCGACGCACGTCTACCTACGCCAAGGGCCAGTCCGACGACCACTCCAAGCACCATACGCCGGCCCATACAAAGTCATGCGCCGAGGCTCCAAAACATTCGACATAATGGTACAGAGCAAGGTACAAACCGTAACCATAGACAGACTGAAACCGGCGTACACAGCGGACGACAACGTCACACTACCATCGACAACTCCAATGCCGACACCAACACCGGTAACGATGTCAACGCCAGCGCCGACACCTACAACCACGACTAGGGTGACACCTCCCGCCGCTACAGCTCCAGTTCCAGCTCCCGACGGCACATCATCGAACACTAGTAAGAAGACCAAGAGCGGGAGGACTGTAAAGTTTCCCGACTACTATCGATCGTAGTCACGATCTCGGCAGGGGAGTACTGTGGCATCCTCATAATCCCAAGTCCGGACCCTCGAGTACGGCCCTGTACAGCGGGGGACCACGCGGGGCGAAGGAGCGGAGGTCACCTAGAAATCCCGTTATATTCAGTGCGCGCGCGACGCCGCGCCAGTGCATCCAGATCGCCCTAACGAACGCACGTACTACTTTGTTCTAGCTACCCGTGCTTATAAACTCGCCCGTAAAATCATCTTTGCCTTGTTTAACTTAGCTTCAATTCTACCCTATCACTCTGTATCGTTTCTTCTTCGTTCCTAAGTTTGTAACTATCATCTATCTTCATTAAATACCATCTATCGTTCTTCTTGCTGTTTTCATATTCACCGCCGCCTTCCTAGCCGCTTGCTACACGCTATACACGCTATACATCTCCATACCTATATTTGTGCTATAAGACCTTGCTTTATGCTAAATTTCAGAATTCTGGGTCATCGGGAAGTACCCTATGAATTTTGATTTCCTCGAGAGTGTCGAAATGTACGTTTTTTGCTACATAAACCGAAGTATTTTTTTTTCTCGTTAATTTACAAGTTTGATTTTTTTTACAGCTTCAAGAGTCCGCAGACTTGAGTATATGGTTTTAATTTCAACTCGATACCTCCACGCGTTAAAAAAAAATAAAAATAAAGGGTCTTGACAGACAGACAAACAGACAGACAGACGGACAACAAAGTCCTATAAGGGTTCCGTTTTTTTCCTTTTGAGGTAAGGAACCCTAAAAATAGTTCACATTTTAACTACCTACTTTAGATTTAAAGAGTGCTATATACTCTAGATCATTTAAAAAACAACTCAAAAGATTTCTATTGAACAAGTGTCTATATACTATTGATGATCTTTGAGGTCAATACAATGTTATACTAATTTTATGTTTTTGTATTGTTGTAATATTTAACATGTTTGTAATTTCAGATACAATTTATTGTTAATGAATAAATGACTATGACTATGACTATGACTATGACTTGTAAGTAAAATTGTTTTGATATATATTTCTTAGGCGACATTTTTGAGGTTTAAAGTGTTGAATTATGAAACAAAACTATTTTCACATAGATTCTTTACATATTGTAACAACAATTTCAGAGTTTATCAGCTTTAAATTTAAATAAAACGCGTTTGTGCAATGACGATCACGAGGAGTGCTAAGTTTAAATATAAGATTCGTTATAAACACCGTGACGTGGGTACGCCACAATCATTGCGGTAAGTCGCCTCTTTGAGATGTAGCTGAAGAAGCGTCAAGGCGACCTCACCTTCCGCATGACGCACGTCCTCACCAGACATGGTAAATTCGGGAGCTTCCTGTTCCGGATTCAGGTGGAATAAACGCCCGGGTGTAACCATTCTGTGTATTGCTCGGAGGACACGGTGGAGCATTCGGTGGAGGTGTACTTAATGCTTCCTCACCTCTCAAAAAAAACAACGCCGTAATGTCACGTAAGCCTCATCTGTACTAATAGGAGCTAGACGTGAGTGAAGTGGGCCCTAGCCTACGGCCTCACACCCAAAGGGGCTTCGCGTGTGTTTTTTAATTTATAGGCTCGCATTTGATCACTATTTCACCTGATGGTGAGCGAAGATGTGGTTAAACACTGGGTTGCGACAGTCGCGGTCTCGTTTTCGAATTTATGACAGAAAAAGGCCTCGCTGCGCCTTGGCCCATGTCTAAATTAATCCACGCTACGCATCTGCTTTTCCATATACAAAAATAGCTTTCTCTCACTCTGTCCTTCCTAGAAATTAGATTACCAGGTCAATTACGGCCCCAACCCGCAGGTCAATTCCAGAACGTTGCATAGTAATTGTGCCAGACCTGCGCACGTATAAACAGGCGAATTGAATCGTGGAACGTCACGTGACGTCATAACATGGCGACGGTAATCTCCGGTCAATCATCAGCGCGCGGTTTATTATCAGATATAGACACTGTATAGATTCTGAAGGGATAGATGTTTTTCAGGTTGGAAATCATCTAATGACTTCTCTCGCTCTAGGGTGGAGTGTGAGGGCCCGTCAGACTTTTACTGACTAAAACCACACCTATGTTCCTTCTTTGTCGACTGCCTACACAAGGTCCCCAACCCACGTATTAGGATGGTCCTATTTAAGGGCCGGTTGTAGTCACTGAGTAAGCATAAGCATAGCATAATCAGCCTTTTTAATGTTCCCACTATTGGGACTCAGGCCTCCTCTCTAGGAGAGGGAATGGGCCGTAATCCACCATGCGGGCCCAGAGTCACTGAGTATTTTGAATGAACTCCGCCCGGGTCTATGTCGATTTTGCGGCCCCGTAACAGCGGTTTTATTTTATTAAAAATAAAAAGCAATAACTATTCAAGATTTTTGTTCTTGCGAAGCCCTTTTAAAAAACAAGCTTTATTATTTTTTGTAAATTTGAAATATTTCCGTGACGTAATGTCGTAGACACGTTTGAAATCGTAAGTTAGGGTCAGATTCGCGATTTTTTTTTATCGAGCCAACTAATTTATATCATGTTTTGATTTTTGCCCGGCGGTTGGTCTTATAGTAAATTTTAATAAAATAATTTTTCATGGTGTTGTTTTTTATATTTGTGGATTTCCAGAGGTTTAAAAAAGTTCAAAATGAGTAGAACCTGGCCTTAAGAGTACCTACTACAAAAGAAAGAGACGCGCAGATACAATTATACTTGCAAAATATGAAACTTTTTAACGATTTACTATAAATCTACAGATTCGATTATGAAATTAAAACACCTTTAAAGGTAAAACGTTACTTGTAGAATAAACTGACAAATAAATCAAAATGATTGCATGTATGTCAATCGTGTTTTTAATCGAGTAAATATTTTTTTGAATTATCTTCTTGATTTTCTACAGTATTAGATTAACTGTATTATATTTTGAACACACTACGTGGGACACTCAGAAAGTTTTGAGTAACTAAAAAACTAACTTCTATGGATAAAATAGTTTTATTAAATCTTTTCAAAGAAATCTCCACCAGCCTTTACAAGAAAAAATGTGGAGGGAAATTCAAAATTCGAACAATTTTTACTTTTAAATAACCAAATTTTTCAAAATAATTACAAGTGGCCAGTGCCTTATACATCATCATCATCATCATCATTTCAGCCGAAAGACGTCCACTGCTGGACATAGGCCTCCCCCAAGCGTCGCCACAACGAACGGTCCTGTGCGTCTCGCATCCATCGGACTCCCGCAATCGTTACCAAGTCATCGGTCCACCTTGTAGGAGGCCTTCCAACGCTACGTCTTCCGGTACGTGGTCGCCATTCCAGAACCTTTCGGCCCCAACGGCCATCTGTTCTGCGGGCAATGTGCCCTGCCCATTGCCACTTTAGTTTGGCGATTCTTCGTGCTATGTCGGCAACCTTGGTTCTCCTGCGGATATCCTCATTCCTGATTCGATCACGCAAGGAAACTCCGAGCATAGCCCTCTCCATTGCCCTTTGGGTGACTTTAAGCCTTCTAATGAGGCCCATTGTAAGCGACCACGTTTCGGAGCCATATGTCATCACTGGCAACACGCACTGGTCATAGACTTTCGTCTTGAGACACTGTGGTATATTGGACGAGAAGACACCGCGCAGCTTCCCGAACGCTGCCCAGCCGAGTCGGATTCGACGATTGATCTCTTTCTCGAAGTTAGACCTTCCCAACTGGACCGTCTGTCCCAGGTAAACGTATTCGTCTACAACTTCGAGTGTAAAGTCCCCGACCTTGATAGGAGTGGGTGCTACATGGCTGTTTACCATGACTTTGGTTTTGTCCATGTTCATTTTAAGTCCCACTCTTTCGGAAGCTCTACTGAGGTCACCAAGCATTATACTGAGCTCCTCCGTAGTCTCAGCCATGACTACTATGTCGTCGGCAAACCGAAGGTGAGTGATGTACTCGCCATTGACATTAATGCCTAGCCCTCTCCATTCCAAAACCTTGAAGACATCCTCCATTGCTGCCGTGAACAGTTTCGGAGAAATAACGTCTCCCTGCCTCACACCCCGCTGCAAGAGGATAGGTTTCGAGGTCTGGTCTTGTAGTCGGACTGACATAGTGGCGTTTTTGTACAAACACTTCAGCACTTCGATATACCGATAGTCAATTTGGCACCGTTGGAGAGACTGCAGTACAGCCCAAGTTTCAATCAAATCAAAGGCTTTCTCGTAGTCCACAAACGCTAAGCAGAGAGGCTGATTATACTCCTCAGTCTTCTGTATAACCTGCCGCAGCGTATGTATGTGGTCCACGGTGCTGAAGCCTTTACGAAATCCGGCTTGTTCGGGAGGCTGGAAGTCGTCGAACCTGCGCGCGAGACGATTCGTGATGACTCTGGAAAACAGCTTGTAGACATGGCTCAGAAGCGAGATGGGCCTATAATTCTTAAGCAGGGCATTATCGCCCTTCTTAAAGAAGAGTACCACCACGCCTCTGCTCCACGCCTGTGGCGTTTTTCCCTCGAGTATGACGGAATCAAATAGCTTCTGAAGGGCCTTAAGGACCGGTTTTCCACCCGCCTTCAGGAGTTCGGCCGTAATTCCGTCCTCACCCGACGCCTTGTTGTTTTTCAGCTGCTTCAGAGCCATCCTAATCTCGTACAGGCTGACGTCCGGGATATCTTCGGTATAGTGTCGAGTCAATCCAGCTCTTGGGTCGTTCACTAGATTTACAGCGGGTTTAACGATAGACGTGTATAACCGTCCATAAAAAGCCTCGATCTCTCCCAGAAGCTCCGATTTGGCGGATATGACTCTGCCATCGTCGGTCTTCAGTTTCGTGAGCTGGCTTTGCCCAATAGACAGATCTCGTGCAAATACTTTAGAGCCCTTATTCCGCTCAATCGCATCCTTAATCCTTGCGGTATTAAAGCGGCGAAGGTCACGTTTCAGGGACTTCGAGATTTGTCTATTGAGCTGCCGGTATATGCACGCATCGTGCCTTATACATAAAAACTTTTTTTCGCAAAACTTTCTGAGTGGCCTGGTATCTACCTTACATTTATCATAAAGAATAACATATATTTTTCCGATTCCGTTTATCCACTACAGTGGATCATACCTTTTCTGCATTTTACAAACTTTATAATAAAACTCACGATTAGCTCCTGTAGCCATCTTAAGTTTTGTTATTTTCGTGATTTTTATAGATTATTAATTATGTAGTCTAAGTAAAACTAAATAATGCTACCGCTACTAACATTAAAATTTGTTAAGTTTAATAGGCGACTTATCTACGTAATCTGCAGGATTGTTCAAAAGAGTTACTGTGGCCGTGGAACGTAAAGAGCAACTGGAGAAACACACGTGTATTTTAGTCCAATTATGGCGGTAAGTCCCCTCTTTGAGGAGTGGCTGGAAAGACAACATGGCGTCCTTACCTTCCGCATGATGCAGGTCCTCACCGGACATGGTAAGTTCGGGAGGTTCCTGTTATTGTCGACGGCGCGTAATGTTCCACGCGCGCCTCAAGGAGATGTCAGCAAAACTATAGGGGCCCAGCAGGGTCGAAGCCTACTGGTGCCTTGGATGATGCGAAAGAGAACCCCGGGGTCCTGGAACGAAGGCAAAGAAGGAACAGGAGTGGGTTTTACTCTGTAAAAGTCTGACGTGCCCTCACGCCCCACCCAAGGGCGAGAAATGTCATTAGATGCTTTCGAACCTAAAAAAAAAGTATATTTTAGTTAGTAGTTCACCCAGAGCGATAGGAGTCATTTGATGATTTCCCACGTAGACAAAAAATGGCTACTATCCTTCTGTAGCGACATGTATTTTAAAATCCTGCAGCGCGGTATTAGAGTTCTCTGCGCGATTAGATCATTGGTCTAGTGGTTAGTGGCCCTGACTGCTACGCCGGAGGTCGTGGATCCGATTCCCATCCAGGACAAATATAAAATAAAATAGAACAGATAAATTACACCCAGACACAGAACAAATGATCGTGCTCATCACACAAACATTTGTCCTGGGTGGGAATCGAACCCACGACCTCCGGCATAGCAGTCAGGGTCACTAACCACTAGACCAACAGGCCAGTCAATGTATGTATTTAGAAATATATAAGTATGTTTATCAGTTGTTTAGTACTCATATCACAAGCTCTGCTTAGCTTGGGACTAGACGGCGTTGTGGCGGAGTGTGGCTGGAGGCCTTCCAACGTTGCGTCTTCCGGTACGTGGTCGCCACTCCAGAACCTTTCGTCCCCACCGGCCATCTGTTCTGCAAGCAATGTGCCCTGCCCACTGCCACTTAAGTTTTTAATATGTATCAGTTTATTATTATTATTGAGCAGTGGTGGCGACCCGACTTATGAGTTGTAGGTCGCGGGTTCAAACCCAACCAGGCGCATTACTTCGTGTAATTTATTTTTATCACTACTGCTCACAAAACGGTGAAGGAAAATCATCATCGTGAGGAAACCGGCATGTCCTAGAACCAAAAATTCGAAGCCATGTGACATCCACCAATCCGCACTGGGCCCGCGTGGTGGATTACGACCCATTCCCTCTCCTAGAGAGGAGGCCTGAGTCCCAACAGTGGGAACATTATAAGGCCGACTATGACTATGCTAATATTATGTATTTTATCTATGAGCCTCAGTTGCCTGACAATCTAAATATATAAAAATGAAGAGCTGTTCGTTAGTCTCGCTAAAAATCAAAAACGGCTGGACCGATTTGGCTAATTTTGGTCTTGAAATATTCGAGATATTCCAGGGAAAGTTTAAACGGTGAGAAAAAAATGAAATAAATCACAGAGAGAAAAAAATCCGAATACAACGCCATCTCTAATTAAAATGTCAATATAAAATGAATTAAGCTGCTCTGGTAATGCCAGTAGATGGCGTTATTCTTACTATCAGGCGGTACGAAGTTCGCCGGGTCAGCTAGTAAAGAAATAACAATAAAAGAGGTTTGCGGTACTTTACTCAGTTCCACATACCTATCTCTACAACTTCAGTTGCACTATTGTGTGGTACCTACATGATTACATCGTGATTAACTTAGCTGGAGGCGTTAACTGGAATTCCAATCTGATTATAGCGTAGTTCTCTATTAGGTACTCAATGAGTTGATCAGCCGTAGATAACAGGTACCAATATGACTACGGTCATAATATATGAACAATATAGGACTGTGCCTTTATCTATATATAGGGTGACTGGTAATTAGTGTACGATACTTAAAGACGTGATTGTGCTCATGATAACCAACAACTTATACTATGGGAACAAACCTGAAATCGCGAAAAAAAATCAGCTGTTCAGTACATTTATGTTTGCCTAATGTACTGAACAGCTGATATTTTTTTCGCGATTTCGGCTTTGCTCCCGTAATAAAAATTGTTTGTTGTCATGAGCACAATCACGTGTTTAAGTATCGGTCACTAATTACCAGTCACTCTATATATAAAAGGAGAAACTGACTGACTGACATATCAACGCACAGCCGAAACTACTGGGACTAGGAGCGTCAAATTATGCACAAGGCTTCCTGCTATGACGTAGATGAGCACTAAGAATGGATTTTCGAAAATTCACACTCTAAACGGGATTAAACGGGGGCCTAAAGTTTGTATGGAGAAGGCTATTTTCACGCGGTAGAAGCCGCCGCTGGCAGAAACTAGTTGTTAATATATTATGTTGAATCAATTACCTTTGTTATGTAAAGGTTAACCTACAACCTGCCACTGTTGGAACAATAGTTAAATAAAAAGAAGTCAAACCATTATTATCCCCTAAAACAGCAATATAAAAAGCGGTCTTCCCGTCCGATTATAATTTAGATGTTTTTAAGGCTCGAGTAAATATTAACTTAATAAACTATAGTGCGCTTCAGCATCAACGATTGCATCACTGCTTATCATAAAGTGGGATAGCTGTCAAGCACTAGCTTATATCAGTTAAAAAAACAGGGCAAGTGCGAGTCGGACTCGCGCACTAAGGGTTCCGTACAAACTTACCTATGAAAACAGTTCGATTCCCGAATTGAGTCACGAAGATTTTTCCGATTCGCAAAAAAAGGTGACGTAACTACAAATTTACAGTTTTCAGATTTTTTCCTATAATTGTGCTATGAGACTGCTTCATGCCAAATTCAGGATTCTAGGTCAACAGGAAGTACCTTATGAATTTTGATTCCCTTGAGAGCGTCGAAATATACTTTTTTTGCGACATAAACGGCCGTATCTTTTTTTAGTTAACTCAGAAATTTGATTTATTCACAGCTTCAAGGGACCACAGACCTAGGTAAGTATGTGGTTTTAATTTCAACTTGATATCTCCACGCGTTCCAGAGATAAAGGGTCTTGACAGACAGACGGACAACAAAGTGATCCTATAAGGGTTCCGTTTTTTCCTTTTGAGATACGGAACCCTAAAAACAAGCGTCGACGCGCGATTCCTTATTTGCAAATTTATACCTTGACATTGGAAAAATAGAGATTAATATGCTATGGGCGACGTTTCGACTCGGCGAAAGTGTGAGTTGAGCTTTACAAAGAAATTCCATAGAGAAAATCTCAGTAACATTTTGCACAACCAAGGAAATCTAACCTATGTTAGAAGTTGAGACCACTCTCACTCTGTTCTAAGTTATTATAATTGCAAGTCATTTGAGAATCTCCTTTCACTTTACTGGGTGTGTATCTTAATCGATTACGAAGATAAATGTATTCATTGTGGATCAGTCTGTCAATTTATTGGCTAAATATGGTGACAAATACAAATTGATGCGAACTGTTTAGGGTATTGCTCTTATTCCATATTTTACTCAATAAATCGTGATTAATTCATTGATGATAAAATGTATAATGCATTTTAGGGGGCCAAATCTATTTGATATCGATGTTTGCATTCCATAATCAACATAATATAGCGAAGGAGGTGGCCGCACGCGTGAGGAGACGGTCCTCACGCCCCAGCTGCCGGAATCCCGATCCCAATTTCCACCCATGCGTATGCTTGCGGACGGCGAGCAATGGGTCCGTCGACGACCGTCCGGTCGTCCGGACCGAGCTCGACTCATCGACGGTGCGTAGTGTTCCACGCGCACCTAAAAGAGATGTCAGCAAAACGTAGGGGCCCAGCAGAGTCGAAGCCTACTGAGGTTGTGCGAAAGTATACCCCTGGAACGAAGGCAAAGAAGGAACAGGAGTGGGTTTTTAGTCAGTTCAAGTCTGATGCACCCTTTCGCTCCGCCCAAGGGCGAGAGATGTCATTAGACGATTATCCCACCCAAAAAAAAGTAATAAATTATCACAAGCTCTATTAAAATAAACAAATAAAATTTAAAAAAAAAAACATTTAGAAAACAACAAAAACGGCTATAAAGCATCTCTCCCAATAATTATAAAAATATTAAAAAAAACTCATTTGTAGACAAAATTGGCTGTGGCTGTGGAGCAGGACCGGCATTTAACCAAGCATTTTTATCAATAATCTTCCAGTTTATAATATAACGCTTGTCTACATTTCGAATCATATAAGTATAGAATTTCAATTGGTATTTTATTTTTATTATACAATTTTACACAGTACCCCATAAAAGAACTATGTACTTTAGCCAATCTGAATCGAGGTTGATCTAATTTGTACCTATTCCTAGTATTAAAATTGTGCCTGTCACTTATCTTAGTAAAAAATTGAATATTTTTCCGAACACTCCCTTTGGGTAAGGAACTCTAAAAAGACTAAAAACTATTAAATAATTCTAACATTCCTAATCTTAACGGCTGTTGGTCCACACATACCCTATTTCGCAATCCACTCGATAATTTCCCGGCCATACCTTAGCGAGCAATCATTCGCAAAGGGCAGTCGTGGCCAGATTCCTCTGTTTTCGGAATTACCTCCTCATTAAGAAATTGTCGCTACGGACGAATTGACAGCATAATAGGCCCCCAACCTCAATTGCTACTCGATTTATACTTATTAGTTTTAACTAGTTAATACTGGTTATTGATTGTCGAGATTCGAGAGCTCCCTGTCATACTAGATATACCAGCCGTTGCGCACAGTTTTACTTAACACACACACCACACACACAGTTTAACTACTACTCCCTACTCCTTAGGATTTACCTAAGTTAAACTAAAAACTGAAATGCTTTTTAGAATAATAAAATGTCTACACTTTCTGGGGCAAAAAGCATCCAATATTAGAATCCAGATTTTTTTTACGGTTGGAAATCATCAAATGACTTCTCTCTTGATGGAGCAGGAGGGCGTGTCAGACTTTTACTGACTGAAACCACACCTGTGTCCTATGCGTTCTAGAACCATAAGTTTCCTTTTCAGAAAATCCCTGCATAGACCCTGCTGGGCCCCTACGGTTTGCTGACATCTCTCCGAGATGTCTTCTCCCTCCATCTCCCGCTTACTGCTTGGCAGAAGGAGGCGACCGCCTGCCATTCCCCCTCGCTTCGGACCATGGTCTAAACTAGAGCCGGGCGCGAGTGTCGCCATCAATTCTAATCCAGATGATAGTCTATCTGTATGATGTATCTTACTGTATCTAACTATTTATGGAAAGAAAGTATTCCTTCACATCACTGTCATTTGGATTCGCCGGAAAATTGCTCAGAAGACTGACAGCATTGTCACGTTGAATGGCAATAATTTCTTTGGGCAAAGAACGAGCCAACCTGAATTAGTTATACGATTTCGAAATTATTTCACTGATAACAACTACAGTAGGTATCGTTGTTTGCCAGTTATTTTTAAGACCTTTTATCTCGAGAACGCTTGGAAGTAGCATAAGCATAGCATAATCAGCCTTTTTAATGTTCCCACTGCTGGGACTCAGGCAGGAGTGAATGGGCCGTAATCCACCACGCGGGCTCAGTGCGGATTGGTGAATGTCACATATCTTCGAATTTTTGGTTCTAGGACATGCCGGTTTCCTCACGATGGTTTCCTTCACCGTTTTGAGAGCAGTGGTGAAGAAATAAATTACACAAAGTAATGCGCCTGGCTGGGTTTGAACCTGTGATTTACAACTCGTAAGTCGGGGACGTTACCACTCGGCCACCACTGCTCTTAAAAAAAAGATACTGCCATTTATGTCGTAAAAAAACGTATATTTCGACACTCTCATGGGAGTCAAAATTCATAGGATAGGTACTTCCCGTTGACCTTGAATCCTGAAATTTGTCATATAGCAAGTTCTTATAGCACAGGTATAGGAATAAATCTGAAAACAGTAAATTTGTTGTTACGTCACAGAAAAAATCTTTTTGCAATTTGGAAAAATCTTCGAAACTTTATTCGTGAATTGAACTATTTACAGAACAGGTAAGTTTGTACGGAACCCTCAGGGCGCGAGTCCAACTGACACTTGCCCAGTTTTTTACTTATAATAAAATGTTACCCTACACAGGTATTACTCCTGCACCGTGAATGCGTTCACAAATATGTAAACACACATACAAAAAGGCACCCAGTCCTGCCCCCTTGCCAAGTTACGACCGTTTCGTTTCGATTCTCTGGCGTCGAACGCCTCGAATAGGCCACGCCTCCGATTCCTTTGTTCTGACGTCATCTCAACGCTCAGTCACATGGCCAGAACAAAGGAATCGGAGGCGAGGCCTATTTTCCTTGAGGTTTGGGCGATTAGAATATATACAACAACCCGAAATCAACTATCGGGCAATTGATCGGATCAGACATAATAACCTACATGCTACCACCATCAGCCTTTTTAATGCGTCTGAACAACTTGTCAGAATGCCTAACAGAAATACTTAACCCTTTCCCAGAAAGTGGCAGTAACTTAAATAATACTAGCTTTTTCTCGCGGCTTCAATAAATGTCACCCAGGAATAAAGCAGCTTTGTATCGGTGAAAAAATTTCAGCAATCGGACCAGTACTTTCAGAGATTACCTCCTACAAACAAAAAAACAAACTTTACCTCTTTATTATATCACAAGTCTAGTTCTATTAGTGGGCTAGTCTAGCCCACTACTTGAACTCCTCTCTAGGAGAAGGAATGGGCCGTAATCCACCACGCGGGCCAGTGCGGATTGATAAATGTCACAAATGTCTTCGAATTTTTAGTTCTAGGACATGCCGGTTTCCTCACGATGTTCTTCTTCACCATTTTTGAGAGCAGTGGTGATGAAATAAATTACACAAATTAATGCGCTTGGCTGGGTTTGAACTTGAACCCGCGACCTACAACTCGTAAGTTGGGGCCATTACCACTCGGATAACATATTCGCAATGACATATTTAACTATAATTCACTCCAACCATACCCCACTTTAACTTCGACCGGCCAATCCACGTATTGCCCGTACGCCGTAGTAAATGAGCACCGTCCATTATCTACATACACCGGTGAATTCGGTAATCCGCGGCCGGTTTGTTAAATTGTATAAATCATGCGTGCGACCGCTGTAATCTTTCGCGACATTAATCCCAGTATGCGGCGGCTATTCTGAACAATGGACGGGGGGGTATTGCGAGTGGTTTTAAGTAAAACGTGGTCAAAAAGGCAGTTCAATTTTTGAGCGATATTCTCATAAGTAATTTTTTTTTCCTTTTTTATTTTATAAAAAAAAAAACCGGCTATGTGCGAGTCGGACTCGCGCACCGTCCGTAACAAAAACCGGAAAACTAGATAAATAGTTCAAGGCAATGAGCAATAACACAATGTATTCATGTTATTACGTTTGGAACATAGACATAGAGAACTGAAACAGAAATTTGTTTATTACGACACAGATAATACGCACTTTAGAACAGAGGGCGTACTATGACGGGTTAAAACGTCAGTCTTCCAAGCGAGAAAAAGTGATGGAGCTATATATGGTGTATATTTCCATCCCACTTTCTCGCTCGTAAATCGTCTTTTTTTTCGGGTTGGCCCCCTACGGTTGCTGACATCTCCTTAAGGCGCGCGTGGAAAACTACGCGCCGTCGACGACGTGGGCTCGGTCCGGACGGTTACCGGACGGTCGGTCGGCCAGCTACCCATTGCTTGCCGTCCGCAAGCCCGCGCCTACGGTGGTCGGAAATCGGGATCGGAATCCCGGCGGCTGGGGCGCGAGGGCCATTACCTCGCGCGTGCACGTATGGCCTCCTCTTTTGCTAGCATTATTGCTTCGCAGAAGGAGGCGACCGCCTGCCACTCCTCCTCGCTCCGGATCATGGCCTGTACCAAGGCCCGGCGTGAGAGATCGTACCCACGTGGACATGGCGGTGCTCTGCCCAAGCGGGGCACACCTCTACCGTATGCTCCACCGTGTCCTCCGGGCGGTCCACACAATGGTGACACCCGAGCGTTTCTTCCGCACGAATCCGGTACAGGAACCTCCGGAACTTGCCATGTCCGGTGAGGACCTGCGTCATGCGGAAGATAAGGACGCCGTGTTGCCTTTCCAGCCACTCCTCAAAGAGGGGACTTACCGCCATAATTATGACGTGCCCAATAGTAAGTCATCTGGATTAAGCGTTCCCCGACTCGCTATCAAGTGAATATGGTCACAAAAGTGTTAGAGAGACAAAGCAATCGTGTGAAGTGATTTTTTTTTTAATTCTTTTTCGTGACGCGTTGTCAGGTTATCAGGAATATTGGAAAAATTGGGCTGCGGAATTGTTTGAAAGAGTAACGGTGACCCTGGTACGCAAAAGGCAACTAAAGAAACACAGGTAAAACCCACCTATGTTCCTTCAGTTGCCTTTCAGTCAGTAAAAAGTCTGATACTCCCTCCCATTCCATCCAGAGATGGAGAAGTAATTTAATGATTTGGCCCCTCAAAAAAAGGTATTTGACAATGTGTCCAAACCTGTATCCAATACCTTTTTTATCCACGTTAAATTGTCTCTTATAAGTGAATTTTGTAATGGTAATGCTCCGTTCAATTCTCTATGTCTATGCTTTAGCATGGCTAGACTAGGCTAGTATTTTCCATAAGGTCACGTAGCAATAATGCTCATTATTTTGAGATTGTCTCTCCTTTTAGTAAAATAATTGCAAGTTATTTGTGGGAACCTTTAAATGCGGTGGCAACCAATCATAATAATATTATAAAGGCAAAGGTTTGTACGTATGTATATTAGTGATGCAACGAAAGTGTCATAACGGAACCAGAAATGGAATCAGATGTCAAAAATAAATCTTAGCGGAAGCGAAAGCGGAAGTTTTAATAAATGGAAAAATAATATAATTTTTAGTTCCCCCCACCCCCACGCTCCTCGTAGTATTCTTCTGTTAAGAGTTTTGTTATAAAGTTTGCGGAACCAGAAACGGAAACGGAAGTGAATCAGCTTGCGGAACTTCTGCAGAAGCGGATAGCGATAACAGCCATATTTTTTCAGTTGTAGCAAGTTTAAGACGATATCGATAGGTAAACCAAAACTGATTTATTCCATTTTAATACCAACAACTAATATCACTGGTATTTGTTTGGAGTCATATTTAAAATTTATTTTGATTAGGTTTGACTGAGCTGGCTGTACCGAATTCAAGTTGTTGATATTCGTTCGGAATGGAAAATAAATATGATTTAAAAAAAATACAAGTGGTATTAGTTTTTGGTATTAGAACGAAATTCATAAAAAAACTTAACACAGGTTTTGCGATCAAAGGTGATAGATGCCTATTATCGTCCCTTAGCTTACATCACCGCTCAAGTCGAAAATTTGCGGTTTTCACATTTGAATGCCTTTAGATAGAGCTGCTCATTGCGCGTCTAACCATTGTTCACATGATATAGATTTCAGCCAATCAGAAGCCATAATTCGAAAAGTAGTGATAGCGTGCAAGTCGGCTGGCCTCTCAACACCGCACAGTTTAATTCGTTTCCTGTAAAGTTGGTAAAAATCGGTTTTCACATTTGAATGCCTTTATATGGAGCTGCTCATTGCGCGTCTAACCATTGGTCACATGATATAGATTTCGGCCAATCAGAAGCCATAATTCGAAAAGTAGTGATAGCGTGCAAGTCGGCTGGCCTCTCAACATCGCACAGTTTTTTTCGTTTCCTGTAAAGTTGGTAAAAATGACTTATGCGGTGTTGTTAGTTATGGGACGCTATGTCTAAATTATATCGAGTGACTTCGATAATACGAGTATCACTCTCAAATTGTCGTCCGCAATTCCATCGATCATTCTGGATTCCGCTAAAGCTAAGTATTGTTTCATGCTAAACTCAAACATCATTCTTGTATTCATTAATATAATTTTAATGATTTACTACCTTTAATAATAAATAACAAAACATTTAAAACAACCTTTGCTTTTAGGGTTCCGTACCCAAAGAGTAAAAAGGAGACCCTATTGCTAAGACTTCTTCTTCGTCGACCACATCATCGCTTTCCATCAGGCGAGATAGTGGTAAAAAAAAACTCCGCTGTCCGTTTGTCTGTCACCTGTCTGTATCTCATGAACCGTGATAGCTAGACAGTTGAAATTTTCACAGATGATGTATTTTTGTTGTCACTATAACAACAAGTACTAGAAATAGAATAAAATAAATTTTAAGTACAACAATTATGGGTATCCATTCAACAATCGTGATTTTTTGTCCTTTTTTGCTACGGACGGTATTTTTTGGTGGGAAAATCATCTAATGACAAATCTCGCTCTTGGGCGGAGCGTGAGATAGTGTCAAACTTTTACTGACTAAAAACCCACTCCCGTTCCATCTTTGCCTTCATCCCGGGGCCCCGGGCTTCGCTTTCACACTACCCGTGGCCCCAGTAGGCTTCGACCCTTCTGGGCCCCTACGATTTGCTGACATCTCCCTGAGGTGCGCGTGGAACAGTACCCGCCGTCGACGACTTGGGTTCGGTCCGGACGGTTACCGGACGGTCGGACGGCGAGCCACCCATTACTCGCCGTCCGCAAGCCCACGCCTACGGTGGCTGGAAATCGGAGTCGGGGTCTCGGCGGCTGGGGCGTAAGGAGGTCCGTTCACTCACGCGTCCAGGGCGTCCTTCGCCCAGACCGGACACAACACCTGTCTGCTCGGAGGATCCTGTCTTTTCAACAGAGGTTTGCGGGGTTCTACACACCATTAAAATATCAAATTAAGACGTTTTTGCTTTTATCTTATAAGTACAATAGTGTAAACAAAATAAGTCGTTTGTATTCATTTATTAACTTCATTATTTGCTTTTTTAAATTATTGATTAGGTATGGTAATTATTTATTACTACAAATTATTGTGATTGTTGTTATAAATTACTCATGTTTAATGTTAAACCTAAGTTAAATTTATTGTGAAACAGTTCAAATACATAAATTCTTAGTTGAGTGAGCAATATTCACCAGTTACTGTAAGTAAATTTATAATTATAAATGTTAAATATTTATCATAGACTGTCTATGATAATTAACATTTATGCACTTTGCATGAAAAATAAATACTTGTATGCAGAATTGCATATGGGCAATATTCCTATTTATGATCGACGGCGCGCTGTCAGTTGTCCACGTGCGGCTCATAGAGCTGTTAGCGAATTCGACAGGACCGTAAGGGCCAGACTGCCAACCTGCCAGACTTACGCGATTGCTCATAAGAGTTACAGCGACCCAGGAACGCAAAGGGCAACTGAAGGAGCACATGTGGATTTTAATCAGTAAAAGTCTGGTACTCCCTCTCGCTCCACCCAAAACAGTAGCAGTCATTTGATGATTTTCATTTTTATTTATTTACTTTTTATATCCAAATCTCCACCGGCCCACGCTGAAAACCGGCGCTGTGAGCTCATCGCATTATGCGTGAGGCCACAGCTTTATGCTGAGCGTTCGGCCGTTTTGCGCGGATGTGACGCATATTTTCCCTATCTATTAATTATGTTTGTTAGCTAGTTTTAAGATTGCGTCATTTCGCGTAAATAAACTGTTTTTCTTTCTTTCTTTCTATGATTTTCCACCAAAAAAGGTAATTTAGACAGGTAATTGTCATAGTGAAATAGTACTAAAGCTATTTCATAAATCTGGACGGACATTCGAATCTTATATCGATTTCGAAAAACAGTTTATTTTAGTCTAAAAAAAAATCTTAATTCCAACACAACGTTTCTAAAACAAAATGGCTGCCAGTTCGTAAACTCGTGTTAGCACGCTAGCGCCGCGACGCGGGATAATCCGGGGTAAGGCGTTCCACACAAGTTTGCGAGTCGCGCCGGCCAGGTAATAGCTTTTGTTACTACTCGCCACTGGGGACTATGAATTCGAGATTATGTCGGACTTACCTTTGATGTTTTGGGATTTTTGCTGAAAATTGGTGTTAATACTGAAACTTTCTGTTTAAATAGGTACCTAATCTAAGGGTTTTTCAGGATTCAAGTAATTATATTTTGACATGTATTTCAGTTTTCTAAAACTGGAAGGAATTAGCTGACAATGAATGAAACCAAGTTAGAATTAACCTTTTGACGTGCGTAATTAGAGACACAATAGTAAGACAATGGCTTGCGGGCGCCGGCTACCGCCTGAGCGTTAATGAATTAAGTAGATTTATTTATTGTTTTATTAAAATTGTAATTAATGTGTATTTTCAAAGATTGGAAAATGCTGATAATTACTTTTAACACGACATTAGCTGCTACTCTCTTGTACCATCTTCTACTTAGGGACACGAAAACAGTATCAGATAGATACTTTGTAGTATCGAGTACTTTTCCTTTCGATACTGATAGGCACTTTTGTGCTCGATATTTTAACACAACGAGTGGGTACTTTTTGACTGGTATCGCATCAAACAATCCTTTCGAATAATCCTGCAACCCTCGCAGACATCGTTCCTCACCGTCAGCAACTCCTTGCCTACAGTGGCACAGTACACACGAGCTCTTAACGCGATACATTTGACAACCTAAACTGAACTGTTAAAGGGATGGAGCTATATAGGATGTACATCTCGATCCCTCTTTATCGCTCACACGACTGACATTTTAACAGGTCATGGTTAGGCCCCAGAACTTTCGAATTTGTTACCATCAGTAGCGTCCATCAATTCCTGTATCGTACAGACGATATCTCTTATACAACATTATTTTTAATTTATGCGAAACCTGAATCGCACCTTTAATCCAATACCGTCACTAAAATAAATTAAAAAAAAAATAGTTTTTAACGCAATTTGTAAAGTTAGCGCTTTTTTTTTAAAGGAATACAGTTTACTGTTCAGAATCAGTACCTAACTGAATGGATTCGAATAGTTTTTACACCATGTTATATTTTTTCCAAAAAATATTAAGAAGGTCACAAGTTGGACACCACCGACACTAAGTACAACACAGGTCACGGCAGGTCATAGCGGGTATTAGGCGCCAGCAAGCAGCTGGGTGCAAGTGCAAAACAACCCCTCAGTCGCCTGGATGGCCCAATGACTATGTATTTTTGCTGACGTAACAGGCTTATAACTTTGCGATTTTTCATGATACAGTTATGAAATTTTGTACATAGATTCTTTACATAAAAATACTAGACATGTGTTTCGGGTTTCACATATATTAAAACTAACTGTAGTTGCTGGTGATAAGAGGTAAGAAAAAAAATACCCAGGTTTTTTCATTATCCTAAATATTCCACAATCATGGTCACAACACCGCGGCGGTTGTCGAAGCAGTTACGCGACGCAATGGTCGATTTGCAGCCGCCAACTCTGCCGTAGTTTAGCGCCCCCAGACTTTGCCTGCAACCTTGCAGACGCGAGACGGTGGAGTAAAGACACATATTTATGCATAACCTTCCCGTTGCCTGTCAATAACAAAAGATTTCGTTTAACGAAGAAAGCAGGAGGGGTTCGGAAAGTGGTTTTAAATTTATACGCTTTGTTGTTTTTTTTTCAAGTGACAAAGGATTATTGGTTGCAAAATCTACACTTAAATAGGTGCGTAACCTTTTTTGTGTGGGAAATCATCTAATCAACCTTTTCGCTCTAGGGTGGGCGAGAGGGCATGTCAAACTTTTACTGACTAAAACCACACCTGTGTTCTTCAGTTGCCCTTTGCGGTCTAGGACCACGGATTTCCTTTTTGGAAATCCCCGTGGCCTTAGCGGACATCGGCCCTAATGGGCCCCTTGGATCACTACGCGCTTTCCACTACTTGGGCTCGGTCCTTCCCGGACGGGCGGACAGTGCGTTACCCGTCCGAGCCCGCTCCTACGGTGATCGGGGATCGTCGTGCCACTGACCGACACGCCCATGGCCTTTCCTTTGTCGGTGGCCGAGGCGTGAGAATGCTCATTCCTTCACGTTTGCAGCTATCACCCTCACTACTTCACGTAAAAACCACTTTAATAAAATAGATATTTGTCATATACGATTTTAGGCTAAGACATTGCAGTCATTATTTTATTCCAGTGTGACAATAATAAGTACTTACATCAATAAAATCTAAGCTTAGACTCGAGAGCATTTACAATAAATTTTCTAAAGGCTTCTTAACACAATTAAAAAAAATCGCGATGTCTTCATCAAGAAGCACCACGAAACGGCGCGGCGATTCTTTTTTATTTCATTAATTTCTCTGCCGTCCGTAACATTTTTCCAGCTAAGAAGTAACATAATTAAAAATTCTGCAATACCAGATAATAAAGTGAGTTGTTTGAATCTTGTAAGTTAGTTTTTCGGTTTTGTTGAAATGTGTTGTAGAAAGGAAGCATTTAAAATAAGAAAGTCCCTAAGTGTGTAACTCAACAACTCTCTCTTCAATAAAACAAGACAACTCAACTACAACATTTTTTATTTCTACAACTTCTATACTTTATGAATAAGGGCATTACATTTTTATGGCTCATCTCGCGTTGCAATAAAACTGAAGGGTTTGGCCCTGGTCCCTTGGAGTGCGAGCCACAGATCTATATGTATACAAATGAAGAAATTAGACTAAACGTAATGACAGATACGTTCGAAAAATACGAATTAGTAATTAGTAGAATTGATAACCTATAATTTAGCAAGCAGGCAAATACTGTTTTTAACCGACTTAAAAAAAAAAGGAGGAGGTTATCAATTCGGTTGTATTTTTTAATATTTTTTTATTTTTTATGTGTGTTACCTTCAGGGAACACAAAAAAAAACATTTGCAAATCGGTCCATCAAAATCGGTTTGGACCGATTTGCAAATGTTTTTTTTTTCCTCTTAGAGGACATGCTTTCCGATTGGTGCCATTTTTTCAGAATCCAGTTCTGATGATTGGATCCATGAGGAATCGAGGGAACTCCTCAAATATTATAGGCTAATATATATAGTGATTTTGATATTTTCATCGAGAACTTAAGCACTTACAGTCAAAAAGTAACATTTGATGAAGTGAAACTGATGAATAAAACCAGAAATGGGCAACGGAACTTCATACTCACATATATCACAATGAAGATAGTTAAGCGACTATATTATATGACAATACAAATAAATAAATGGTTCTGAATTGTTATGTTGAAAATGGTATCATCGAAGTGACCGGATGATGATGATGGAGTCGGAAGATAGGCACCGGAACTCTGTAATTAATCAATGTATCCTAGCCGTGTTTGGGCTTATTAGAATTGTCATGAAATGCAGTTTGACTATAAGGTACTATCGAACTGATCTGATGATGGAGCCGGAAGGTGGTAGGTAGACACTTGAACTTCATAATAAAACAATGTAACCTAGCAGTGTTTGGGTTAATTGGAATTGTCATGAGAAATAGGCACTCTGATTATATATAAGTATATCGCAACTAAAAAGTGTCAAATGAAAAACTTTTTACAAAAAAAAAAAAATAACCGACTTCATTAAAAAAAAAAAAAACTGGCCAAGTGCGAGTCGGACTCCCGCACTGAGGGTTCCGTACAAACTTGAAAGGTAAATTGCGGTTTACGACTTATGACGTATTAAAAAAAACTACTGACCAGATCTCGTTCAAACCAATTTTCGTTGGCAGTTTTTATAGTAATGTACATCATATATTTTTTTTAGTTTTATCATTCTCTTATTTTAGAAGTTAGAGGGGGGGGGACACACATTTTACCACTTTGGAAGTGTCTCTCGCGCAAACTATTCAGTTTAGAAAAAAATGATATTAGAAACCTCAGTATCATTTTTGAAGACCTATCCATAGATACCCCACACGCATGGGTTTGATGAAAAAAAAAATTTTGAGTTTCAGTTCTAAGTATGGGGACCCCCAAAATTTATTGCTTTTTTTCTATTTTTGTATGAAAATCTTAATGCGGTTCACAGAATACATCTACTTACAAAGTTTCAACAGTATAGCTCTTATAGTTTCGGAAAAAAGTGGCTGTGACATACGGACGGACAGACGGACAGACAGACAGACAGACAGACAGACAGACAGACAGACAGACAGACAGACAGACAGACAGACAGACAGACAGACAGACAGACATGACGAATCTATAAGGGTTCCGTTTTTTGCCATTTGGCTACGGAACCCTAAAAAAATGACGGGTTGCACTCTGGGAGTGCCGGCAGAAGTGAAAACTTAAGTATTAACGTTGTGCGTTTTGGATATTTTGGAATGGTTATGGAATAATTTTGCACGAATTGCTTTTTTTTTGCACACAATTTTTTTGCACACAATTTTGCACGACATCCATCTTACGAATTTTCGATCAGGTCACGTGTCCTGACGCGAGTTTAACATTTTTTACCCATTACAAAATTTTTTGCACACAATTTTGCACGACATCCGTCTTACGAATTTTCGATCAGGGTCACGTGACCCTGACGGTCACGTGACCCTGACGCGAGTTTAACATTTTTTACCCATTACAAAAAAAGTGTACAACGCCGCTAAAGAAGTTTTCACTTCAAAAAAAACACTAAAAGGATCAAAATAACTTTAATTTCGGAAGTCGGTGTTAAATAAGAAACAAACAATACCAAGAAACACCGATTTCCGAAATTAAAGTTATTTTGATCCTTTTAGTTTTCTTTTTTAGTGAAGTCGGTTACTTTTTTTTTGTAAAAAGTTTAATTATCAAATATCCCCTTCCGCTCTGGGTGGAGCGAGATAGACTGTCAGCTTTTACTGACTAAAACCCGCCTGTGTTCTTTTAGTTACCTTTGGCACTCACGGTGACTGTTTTGAACAATACCGCACCAATGGACCCCAAAGCTAGCGAGTATTAGACATAGGGTATACATGTTGAACAATCTGTGGTTTAGAAGTATGTGGAAATTGAATTTTCAGCTCCTATGTGGCGTTGTAAATCCATATTTTTTTATTATTGATAGGCTATCGTTTGACCACTATCACACTTGATAGTAAGCGATGATGTGGTCGACGATGGAGCACGATTGCCTAGAAATAGCCTAAACACAGACTCCAGCAAGAAATTCCACTCCTTATTTATTATTATTTATTTATTTAGCAGTTCTTAGATAACTCAAGCTTAGGTTTATTGCATGAGTAAGAATATTTATGTAACAGAAATAACCAATGTTTCTGGAGGGTCTGTGAATGAAAGTTCGCAGTTCCAATCTGTCAGAAATACCTGTAATTTCCCTACATATTGACAAGTTTTTGACAACAATTGTCACTACAATGATCTTGCGACTTGATTTTGATTCAAAGATTGAAAGCATTTTATTTCAAATTAACCATTTACAGGCACTTTTGAATTGTCAAGAAGTCAGTCAGTCAGAAAAAAAAAAATGATACTAATTGCACATTCCAAAGCGTGCATCTCTATGGAGAAGAATGTGCAAGAAACTCCATGGACACTCTTTTCAATCATGTTTTGTAATTACAAATATCTCTGTTACATGTTTCTTGTCACTTTGAAAGTACTTATTAATTATGTACGTACAAAAATCAGACTTACGCTCTTCGAAGTCTACTATTAGTTAAATTAGGCATGAATTTGACAATCCTGAATCAATAACGTGATCTATGTAACAATTAACTTAGCAGGTGATTATATTTTTGTTATGACATGTTTTGTCATATCACAGTCACTTGTATTCGGTGACAAGTTGTTACTCCATGGCTACTCTCCTCTGTGTTGTTGACCTACTTAGGTACGTAATTCCTGCAAAAAAAATCCTTGAGGAAGAATTTCCGGATGCAGTTGGTTGTTGGAAATAGTAGTTATGGTGCATTTCCAACATACTGTAACATCACGTCCGTAAGGGTACTTTCTGAGGAGGCTTTAGGGGTTTAGAACCCACCCTTATGTTTGCCCAGTTATGTTATATTTTCATCGTGAAAATTATGGGGGCAATCCAACTGACATTAACCTATGATGGTGCCTGCTCATGTCTACAATCTCACCTGATGGCGAGCAAAGTGTGAGGAGTAACAAAGAAAGAGAGAGCCTAAATGACTGAATAATTGAAATGGTAGAGAGTTCCATTTATTGACTTATGCTGTGTTCCCACAGGAAGGAATACCTGGCGAAAATCTAAGTCTATGTCCCAGCTTTCGGGCAAATATTCCTGAAGGAATTCTAGTATTAACTGCATTGAATACATTTCTAGTTCACTTGGTATGTAGAAATTTTAATGAATACCGAAGCGATACGCAGGATTTTGTTGACGCTATATTTTTTTAGATTATTTTTTTTAGCAAAGAATTTTTGTTTTAAGTTTTAAAACATCTTGTGAACTTCCGACACCTGGGTAGGTATAGATCCTACTGTTGCACGAAGGCCGGATTGGTGTTGGATATATGTGTATGTGTGTATATGTTTCTGTATGCATTTAAAGCCATTTTATATGACACCATGCGCTGCGAATTTGCGAATTTACGCACACAGAAAAAATAGTGTACGTGAATCTACACTCGCGTCCAAGGCCAACTTGACTTGGTGAAATAGAACAACTGCAACGCGGTACCACTTGGCAAGACATTTGGTCAAACCTTTTGACATATAATGACCTATACGTGATACGAGCAGAACCAATAGCTTGACGTGATTTCCGAAGCACGAAGGACTCACAGTATAGGATGATCCGGTCACCCACCCACAGATGGACGTATCAATCCAGCCAAAACGTCCCTAAACCGTTCCATTAAAGTTCTTTAAAACTAGATCTTGGATGTAATAGAATCCACATTAGTTCAACTGCACAGGTCCCAGTCCTCAGTCGCCATTTTGAAAGTTTAGCGTTCCACATTCAAATTTAAAGTTTTCACCGACACTGGCTGACTCGAACACGAACATCTTGTGTTCGGAATTTGAATTTCCGCGGGACGATAGTTGCTCGTAGTGCTTGATTGTCACAGATTTAGACAACATAAAGATGAAATTATGTCAGGTATAAGTGTAGGTATAACCTCCTTTTAGAATATACATAAATTATGCAGAAAATTCTTCCTCAATGGTTAGGCTGCTGGTTGACTTTTCCCAGCCTATTTACTACTAAATTGGGTTTAGCTGAAAGTCTAACCAGATGTAGCTGTAACGATCTACAAATGACAGCCGGGCGTACTTTTCGAAGCGCAATTGTGTCTCGGTTTCGGGAGGTTCCTGCACTGGATTCAGGCGGAAGAAACACGTGTCCTCGCGAAGGCGATCAGCACTGGCGCCGGCCGGGCTTGGTTCAGGCCATGGTTCGGAGCGAGAAGGGCCGATGCCCGCTAGGGCCATGGGGAATTTCTGAATAGGAAGCCCGTGGTACTAGAACGCATAGGGCAACTGAAAGACAGAGGTGTGGTTTTAGTCAGTAAAAGTCTCCTGCTCCACCCTAGAGTGGGAGATTTCCTACCTCAAAAAAATTATGATTTTCGATAAATAACCTACACGTACAAAATTAACCATAGATCTATACATTTTATTCATACATTTCACGGAAAATCTTAATCAAAATAAAGACTTTCTTTCATCGCTAAATCTACTTTTATTATAACAATCATTTTCCCAGCACTAAGAGTTTCATCTGAAAACTGTTAATAAACCGCAAAGTTTTAGAACTTAAATATGTACCTACATAAGTATGAAACTATACTCCTCTAGTTACATGAAGACATCAGCGAAACTGGGACAGAACTTCATAAAATTGTAGAGCTATATCATTTTAGTAATTCTCATTTTAGGGTACTTTTCAAATAGAAATGTGCGAGGTAGCTAGGCTGTACGTATGTGAGGAATAAATCTACCAATGAGATCACTTATACCATCAATGATTGCATCACTGCTTACCATCAGGTGGGATCGCAGTCAAGCGCTGGTTTATAACAATTTAAAAAAAAAAAAAAAACTTCATTTTCCTAACCTAACTTAACCTGGGTGAGTTTTAGTCGGTAAAAGTCTGACACTCCCTCTCATTCCATCCAGAGCGGGAGTTGTTAATGATTTCACACCTAAAAAAAAATTTGCGCAGCCTGTAGAAAAATGCTAGCGGAGCTGAGGATTTCTATTATAAAGCGAGAGATGTGTGCCAGGGAAGATGCGTATGAGGAATGTGTGTGAGAGAATCGAGCGAGGAATAAAGGAATGTGTGCACGCACCACTGAAATACATAGTACATTTTGATACATGTGCAGAAAGTTTGTCATTGCGACCGAGGCGGAATTCGCACGAGCCGTAGGCGATTGTGTTATGGAGCCGAGGGCTGCAGTGACAAATTTGCACATGTATCAAACGACTTTTTTCAATACGCTTACGAAGAAATGAATAAACGGGGGTTGATAGGTGACTCGTGGAGGTCGACGCGCGCCCAGCCTGATACGATAAATGGAATAACATTGTGGCGGGGAGAGCACGAGCACTTTTCTGCACTTGTGCGGAAAACAGTCTATTGAGTGCCTAAAAGCGGTGGGATAAGAGCGAGTTTTCGAGTAAGTGTATTGAAAAGCATTGACCTACTCTACATCCTCACACAGCACAGATTTAGTAGATAGGTACAGTCACACATTTTCACACCGCCGCTACATAATCCTCGCTCCACCTAGCTACCTGGCACCAAAAGCGTTCTGGTAATTTTAGTTTCAGTCTAGATTTAATCTGGTAATTAGCAATTAAGGTGTGCTTGCGCGAAAATAAAAGGCCACCTGAGGCGTTCTCCTGAGCGTAGTTACAGGCAACTCGGGACGGTTTCAAGATGTTGCATCAGAGCTTTTGTGCCCTACTTGCTAAAAGTAAGAATTTTACTATTACCAACAGTTTTTGCACGATTATTACCTATAGGTATGCTGCCAGTCTTCTGGGCACATTTCCGGATGACAGCGATATGGAGGAGTACTTCGACGCCTGAGTGTAATAGGTATTTTTGTATTATATGTACATAGTTAGGTTTAGTATAATAGTTTTTATAGTTTGTATGTACATAGTTCGGTTTTAGTATAAATAGTTTAGTTATTATTTAAGTTTCATATAAATTGCCTATAGGTATTATTTATTTATTTGCAAGTACTTCCACAACATTACGAAGAAGATCCAAGTCATTGTATAATGGAAACTCACACAATAAAAACACATTAAAAAAAACAATGATAACCTATAACCATACCATACCCATACACATTGGGACATACCCATACACATTGGGACTCGAGGTGGCGCTGCAAAAGTCCGAGGCCATGTGTTTTCACGGCCCTCGGAGCGCGCCGGCTCGGCGCTCCCAATTAACGGTAGGAGGAGTTCACATCGGCGTCGGGTCGACGATGAAGTACCTGGGACTCGTCCTCGACAGCCGGTGGAATTTCGAGGAGCACTTCCGACGTCTGGCTCCCAAACTGAATCGGAATGGGGCTGCCCTCAAGCGGCTCCTGCCCAACCTCGGGGGTCCAGACGCCTCCTGCCGGAGGCTCTACGCAGGCATCGTCCAGTCCATGGCCCTTTATGGGGCGCCGGTGTGGGAGCCGTCACTGCGAAAGCGACCGGCGGCCCAGCTGAACGCGTGCCAGAGGGTCATGGCCATACGGATGGTGCGGGGATACCGCACGGTTTCCCGCGAAGCGGCGAGCCTCCTTGCTGGCCAGCCACCATGGGATCTGGTGGCAACAGGCCTTGCACGCATGCACGATCTGCGCGTGGAGATGCAACGTCGGGGCGAAACTCCGCTGCTACGACAAGTTGCGGCATGGCGGACAGAGCTCCGGCGGGGTCTCATGGTGGAATGGCGACAGCGACTATCGCAACCCAGTGCTGGGCACGCCATAATTATGGCGGTAATTCCCCTCTTTGAGGAGTGGCTGGAAAGGCAACACGGCGTCCTTACCTACCGCATGACGCAGGTCCTCACCGGACATGGTAAGTTCGGGAGGTTCCTGCACCTGATTCGTGCGGAAGAAACGCCAGGGTGTCACCATTGTGCGGACCACCCGGAGGACACGGTGGAGCACACGGTGGAGGAGTGTCCCGCTTGGGCAGAGCAAAGCCGTGTCCTCGTGGGGGCGATCGGCGGCGGCGATCTCTCGCGCCGGGCCTTGGTACAGGCCATGGTCCGAAGCGAGGAGGAGTGGCAGGCGGTCGCCTCCTTCTGCGAAGCAGTAATGCTAGCAAAGGAGGCGGCCGATCGCGTGAGGCAACGGTCCTCACGCCCCAATCGCCGCCGGGATTCCGATCCCGATTTCCGGCAATCGTAGGCGCAGGCTTGCGGACGGCGAGCAATGGGTGGCTCGCCGTCCGACCGTCCGGTAACCGTCCGGACCGAGCCCAAGTCGTCGACGGCGCGTGCTGTTCCACGCGCGCCTCAAGGAGATGTCAGCAACTGTAGGGACCTAGCAGGGTCGAAGCCTACTGGGGCCAAGGGTCTGATTCTGAAAGGAAGACTCGGCCCTGGTACGAAAGGCAACGAAGTAACAGGAGTGGGTTTTTAGTCAGTAAAAGTCTGACACTATCTCCTGCCCCGCCCAAGGGCGGGGGATGTCATAAGATGATTTTCCCACCGAAAAAAAAAAAAAAAAACCCATACACATTGAAGAAATAAAAAACCGGGTCAGTGCGAGTCGGACTCGCGCACTGAGTGTTCCGTACAAACTTACCTACGAAAATATGTAGTTCAATTCCTGAATTGAGTTACGAAGATTTTACTGCATCGCAAAAAACGATGTTTTTTGTCACGTAACTACAAATTTACAGTTTTCAGATTTTTTCCTATACTTGTGTTATGAGACTTTGCTTCATGCCAAATTTCAGGATTCTAGGTCAACGGTAAGTACCCTATGAATATTGATTCCCTTGAGAGTATCGAAATATACGTTTTTTTCGACATAAACAGTCGTATCTTTTTTTTCGTTAACTCAGAAGTTTGACCGCAGACCTAAGTATTTGGTTTTAATTTCAACTCGATACCTTCACGCTTTCCCGAGATAATAGGTCTTGACAAACAGACAGACGGAAAACAAAGTGATCATACAAGGGTTCCATTTTTTCCTTTTGAAGTACGGAACCCTAAAAAACAATAATAAAAAAATTACAAATACATTTACATTTCTACTAAAACAATACATCACACAAAACAAATAAAACAATGTTAAAACTAATCTTTCATTCACACACGACACACATCTATCCATCTCCCAGCAAACAAGTCACACTCCGGTGTTAGAATTCATACATTATGACTATAATCCCGATACAAAAACAATCATACGTGCTATTCTGGCTAATAAAAAAAGAAAGCATAATGTTTGTTAAGTCATCTAACAAATTATAATCATGAACAAAACAACTCACATTTTTTACATATTATATGTATTGCTCTACAACACATCTGAAACCTCTTCAAGAAAACTCATTCACGTACTTTGTATTCGAAAACCAATTATTCCTCAAGTAGGCAGCCCAGGTTAATATATAGGCAATCCAGAGAAACTCCCTGAACTTTACTCTCAATGGCTTGTGTTTCGCCCGATTTTAGGGTTCCGTACCTAAAATCGGTCGGCAAAAACGTAATCCATATAGGGTTACTTTTTCTCTCAGGGACTTGTGGAGGTATTAAGCTGAAAATATCAAATACTCAGGTTAGCTACCCCTTAGGTCAGTGAAAAAATCAAACTTAAGGCTATTTTTATGCTCCGTTTAAGCGCATATTTTTATTTGACACTCGCAAGTAATCGACCCGCACACAGACTCGTTGAACTAGAACCCTGAAATTTGGCTATAATGAAGGTCTTATAGCACAATTATAGGAAATAGTCTGAAAACTGTAAACTTTTAAGTACTTATATAAAAAAATACTCCAAAAATCACTTACCATATTGTCTCTTCACCACCCTAGGTTGACTGATAGAGAATGCCTAAGGCAAGTCCGCTTTTGTACTTTTGTGTTGCATGAAGATTATTAATAAACAGATTAAATAAAATACATAGTTACTTTTTTGCGATTCAGAAAAATCATCGGGAACCGAACTATGTACAGTCACCCATTAAAAGTGCTTAGATACCTTAACGCCTATTTTCCCTTGCACGTTAGAGTTCAAGTTTTCGAAAATTAAACTAGACGGCGTTGGTTTCTTCACAGCTAAGTGGCGAGCAACAAAGCCAATCTCACAAAGTATAAACTTGACTTGTAGTTTGACAGAAAATAGACACAAGCATCATCATTGTCGTCAACAACTGATTGTAGTTCATAATTTCATCACTAAAATTAGAGTCATGATGGCCTAGCGGTTAAGCATGTGCAGATCGATGCGTGAATCAGTGAGCCGTGAGTTCAAATCTCACGTAGTACTTTACACTTTTTGTAAGTTATGAATAACAAAAGAAATCGGTAGGAATTATATCAAAGCTAACAAGTGGATATTTATTTGTAATATAATATTCAAGTCGGTAGTTAATCATCAAAATGATAAAAGAGCAGGTAAACAGGCTCACCAAACAAAAAAGGACTATTGAAAAAGTATAGATGTTTATTTCTTACAGTTTATTATTCAAAGGCAATCTCACAAAGTATAAACTTGACTTTTAGTTTAACAAATAATAGACACATGCGTCATCATTGTCGTCAACAACTGATTGTAGTTCATAATTTCATCGTTCAAATTAGAGTCATGTTGACCTAGCGGTTTAGCATGTGCAGATAGATGCGTAAATCAATGAGCCATGAGTTCAAATCTCACGTAGTACTCACACTTTTTGTAAGTTTTTTTGTAAGTCTTTTTGTAAGTAACAAAAGAAGTTGGAAGGAATATTAAATCAAAGCTAACAAGTGGATATTTATTTGTAATATAATATTCAAGTGGGTAGTTACTCAGCAAAATGAAAAAAATGCAGGTAAACAGTTGACAAAAGGCACTATTAAAAAATAATATGTTTATTTCTTAAAATTTCTTAATCAAATTTAACAATCACCGTTTATTAATCACCGAATAAGATTATAATATTATATATAATTTCTTATTGAGGCCATAGCTTAAGTATTCGTTTCCAAAATTGGAAAGAGGTTTGAAGCTTATGTAACCTTAACAAAAACAAACAAAATACCAGATAATTTTATCACAAAGGTCAAAGGGATTAAAAATGTAGGCTAAAAACTATAAAATTGCACAACAACACATCAAGTGTTCATAACTTTTTTAAGTTGTTTTAAATACGGATATTAAGTTAAACACACATAACAAGGTCTCCAGTTAATACAGAAAATAAGTATATATATAGCATAGTGGTTCGTCAACCGACGTCCGTTTTCTTCGTACTCCCTTATCATGGTTTGATGCTGCAACATGTTTATTAGTTTTAGTCTGCCAGCTCTTTGATGGTGTTTCAAAGAACCCTCTTCTTCAAATCATCATATCCATAGAACAACTGTTTTTCTCTGCAACAATAAAACAGAAATATATAATATCCAATAATGATTATTATATAGGAGTTTTTTGTTTAAAAGCGTTAAAAAAAACTACTTACGTTTACACCGGTCTCTCTGGTTACTTCTGACAAGTTTTTACCTTGATTATGCATAGCAATTATTTGAGTTCTTTTTACTAAATCTATTTAACAATGCATATTTACTCATTTTCGTAAAATAAGTAGACAATACACCTGGTTAAAAATAAAATTGAACGAAAGGCGCTGGAACGATATAATCGAAATTAACTTAGAAAACAAACAATTGAGCTTAGTCATAACTCTTTGGTCAAGTATTATTTATACTACCTACTAGTTATTTTTTATAAGTAAATCCATATTCAACCTACCCTCTCAAGTTTGAAAACTAACACATAGATAATCAAATATTTATAAATTGATACTTATTCAATTTTAATATCTTCATCTCTTTAAAAGAAATTATAAATTATTTCAATGTTTGAAGAAACAAAAAGAAAGTACAAAAATAAGCATTAATTAAGCATTAATCATTTGAAGCACAGCGGCGCCATCTATTGACAGTATAATGTAATGTTGTCGATAGCAACATTTCAATCAGGTTGTACGCTAGATGGCGTCATTTCTCGCTTCACACGATTTTATTTCTGTACTTCCTATGCACTTTTGCAGCAGACCGTACATAGGTAAGTTTGTACGGAACCTTCGGTGCTGGAGTCCAAATCGCACTTGACTGGTTTTTATGATAGTAATGACGCTAAAACAGACTCGGTTCCCTCAGAAACTTGTTATAAGTTAAATAAAATATAACTGTCAACCGTAAAGTGTGAGAATCAGAGTTATGTGGAAAGTTCTAGATGTCTAGTAAGCACAGGAATCGCGAACCTTCAGAAGGGTAGACGTACGATAAAATTTTGGGCTCAGAATTGCTTTTTATTCTATGTGAAATAAATCTTTACTTAATCAACACATAAATTAATGATACTTCATTCTATTTAAAATATCTATTATTTAATGATTGTACACACCTACCACAGTGTTGTCTTTTTTAACCCAAAGGTTGACTGGTAGAGAATGCCTTGTGAGTCCGCCTATGTACCACCACTGTGCATGAAGTATAAATAAATAAATAAATAAAAATGCATGAAGGGCAAGTGCCTTAATCACTGGACCATGACAAGACTTTGTTGCCAGTAAATTAATTACTTAACTATAATTTGCACACACAATCACTTTTAGTGTTTTTTACACGTTCAATCACAGAGTACATTAAATATAGGGGTACGTTCAATGCAGAACGATCTCTAATACGCCTCGTACATGTCTTCCTTACGCTACCGTATGGAGACCGTAACTTCAATTTGGTTTAATTTAGAAAAGAGATGTACATAAGATGCTATTAAAACAGAATGCAGTGGTGTATCTACTTTAATACGGGGTCAATTTGTCCTCGTACCGCACTTAGCCAAAAAAAGCTTCTAGTTTCTTAAACGTTACGGGGCCTAATAAGCCCTTTACGGTTATAATGATAATTTTCAAACGAGGTCTTAAACGCCCCGTACCGCAGGAATGGAAATATCTAATATCATCAATAAAAATAATACCATCGAGGGACTTTTTTTTCGGTGTTCAAATCATCTAATGACATCCCCGCTCTTGGGCGGAGCGAGAGATAATGTCAGACTTTTACTGACTAAAAACTCACTCCTGTTCCTTCGGTGCCTTTCGTACCAGGGCCGAATCTTCCTTTCAGAAGCAGACCCTTTTCCCCAGTAGGCTTCGACCCTGCTGGGCCCCTACGGTTTGCTGACATCGCCTTGAGGCGCGCGTGGAACAGTACGCGCCGTACACGACTTGGGCTCGGTCCGGACGGTTACCGGACGATCGGACGCTACCCACTGCTCGCCGTCCGCAAGCCCGCGCCTACGGTACCATCGAGGGACTGGAACAATTTACCTGCTGCGGTCTTCCCGACTAATTATAATTTAGGTGTCTTCAAGGCTAGAGTGAATAGGATCTTAATAAACTAGTGCGCCTCACCATCAACGATTGCATCACTACTTAACATCAGGTGGGATCGCAGTCAAGCACTAGTTTATATCAATTAAAAAAACTGGGTAAGTGCGCCCTGATGGTTCCGTCCAAACTTACCTATGTAAATAGTTCAATACCGGAATGGAGTCTCAGATGATTTTTACGAAACGCAAAAAAAAAAATTGTGACGTAACAACAAATTTACGGACGGACAACAAAGTGAAGGGGTTCCGTTTTTTCCTTTTGAGGTACGGAACCCTAAAAATAATAATACAAAAGTGAGTGCTGCTGTCAATATGTTATGAAAAAAGATTCTCCATCCCTGTTCTAGTGTATTTCTGAAACACCACACATTGTTGGTAATGATTTGAAGTGCACTGTAGCTAGACAGCTCCTAATTGAAGTCTGACATGAGAAACATTTCTATTACTCATAAGTCGTAACTATGTTATTTATATTTCATGTAGACTAATGTGTAAGGAAAATAATAAGTACCTAGTAAAAGACCTATATTTATCTATATCTATATATTAAAGGAGAAACTGATTGACTGACATATTTATCAACGCACAGCCGAAACTGTTGAGACTAGGAGCATGAAAGTTTGCACAA
This sequence comes from Mythimna impura, assembly GCA_905147345.3. Lineage (NCBI taxonomy): Eukaryota > Metazoa > Arthropoda > Insecta > Lepidoptera > Noctuidae > Mythimna > Mythimna impura. Next base: position 6,921,914 of record LR990366.1, on the reverse strand, counting down.
GGTTTCCTTCTATGACGCAGGTAAGCACGAAGGGGAGGAGGGATAATATGTCCAACAGTGGACGTTTTTTGGCTGCAATGAAGAAGCATGAAGAGGACAAAATGGGAGTCAGAAGTTTGTTTGGATAAACCTACTTTCACACGGACGAAGCCGCCGGAAGAAACTAGTTAAAAAAAATAAACATGATTCGCGTGAGCGTTTATTATTGCATTCTCAGTTTCAAATAACGTTGTTATTTGGGGTGGAAAATCATCTAATAACTTTTCTCGCTCTGGGTGGAGTGAATTCCAGACTTTCACTGACTGAAACCCACCTATGTTCCTTCAGTTGCCTTTTGCGTTCCAGGACACACGGTAACTCTTTCGATCAATAGGTTCCGCTCCATATAACGCCTCAGCTGCAATGCAACTTTGGCCATGTGGGCAAAGTTGCATTGCATACATATGTATGTATAATGTATATTACTAAATTTTAAACCTTTAACCACTTACATCGGATTAATCCGACAAACATTCTCGTGTCTATTTTGCTAGGGTCGTATATTTACGACTAAATACTCCATCTTGTTAAACTCTTCAATTCCCAGTGTCAGTGTCACTTGTAAGTTAAGAGAAGAGCTGACGAGATGATATTTGGTCGTAAATATACGACCCTGGTTTTCCGCAGGATTGGACATGCAAAAAAAATTTGTCGGCTTACAATCTTTTTAAAACAGATTTAACTTTATTTTTATTATTTTAACCCATAAAATATTTAAAAGCCTTGTAATAAATAGTGCAGCTTAAGCAAATCAAACAAATTAAAACATAAGTTAATCTCTAAAAGGCGATATCTGACACGGCTTACGGAGTCAGCCTCATTATTCAATTAACTAATATTTCATATAATTCTCATAATTCGCTATGTTGGCGTCTTAAGCCGTCAATAATTTACACATCTATACTAATATGAATACTAATCAGTCTATTTGCCTGTTCGTCACGTATTTTTTTCTTTAGATAATTTTTCCCTAGAACGCAAAGGGCAACTGAAGGACACAAGTGTGGTTTTAGTCAGTAAAAGTCTGACGGGCGTGACCCGCGCCACCCAGAGCGCGAGAAGTAATTAGATGATTTGCACACTTAAAAAAAACCGCTTGTTCATCACGTTTTTTTTTCTTTAGATTTTTTTTTTGAAACTTTGCCCCACGCTGGGATTTTTTTTAAACATTGTCCACGCTATGAATTACTCCAATATCGTGAGTGTGTTCACGAACATATAAACTTATGTAGACAAGACCCGAATCACCTATCTGTAGGCAATAAAAATATTTGTTCCGCGCCGGAAACGAACCCGCGACTACGCCAATCACCGTCTATTTCCAGAGCTGAAATGTAATTAACTAAAGTGCTTTAGTTTATCGATATACTTAAGCGAACCGATTCATGTAAATCATATTTTCAAAATTTAAAGATATTGACTGCACCATCACTCTATGTTTATGAAGCTTGTATTTTTGTTAAAAATAATTATGTATAAATTTATTTAAACCTGTAAAGAATTAACGACGTTCACATAAATTGCATCTGATTCAGACTAAAACAAAATTTTATCACAAAAGCATATTTGCAATGGCTCCTAAGTTATATATTATGTTACCTGAGCAAGTGATAAGCAGCAAAAATGTAAATGAGTTCAAAAGAAATCTTTTTAAATTATTAAATGACAAGGTATATTATTCCGTTAATGAATTTCTTAATGACAAATTTTAAAAATATTTGACTTATTTAAATTTATCATTTTATACATTGACATTATTTACTCTTTTGACTGACTATTACTTTATTTATTTGAATGTGACATGCAATTAGTTATTAATTAAACTGTGACTAGTTAGACTTTATTTTAATTGTTGACATTTTTTTTTTTTTTAATAATTATTGTATTCTAATTTTCATTTTGCAATTTATAAATATTACAAATTCAAATCATTACAATATTGATAACATTTGTATGCCTTCTGGCGGGACTTCTATTGTTATATTTTTTAACTTTTTAAATTTTTGAGTACATTATGAAGGGTCAAAGTTCATGCCAAATAGCAGATTTTCAGAAGACCTTACTGGATTAGTTTTACACAAATATCACATACATAATATCGACAAGATGTCTGTGTTTCCAAAATATCTAATGAAAAATGTGTAATAACGTCAAAATAGTAAGAGTGGTTGTATGAAAAACAGTAAAAATGTACGTCGGGTTGGCTGCTTTTTATTCATCGCTACCCAATTACCTACTAGCGGCTTCTCCTGCATAAATATAGGATATTTTACTTCTGTCCATCATTCATTTTTAATCGTTCACACATTTTTTATAATTTGTCGTGATGGCCCGATGGTTAAGACACCTGACTCTTATACATGAGGTTTTTTTTAACTTCTCCTGCCCTAGGGTGGAGCGCGAGGGCGTGACAGAATTTTACTGATTAAAACCAAACCAAGTTCCTTCTTTGTCTAGCGTTCCAGGACCACGTGGTTCCCTGTCGGTCTTCCCATGAGGAGATGACGATGATTTTTATTTTTCTCCAGAGAAAAATTCTTTTGTCTACACAGACGAAATCGCGGGCTGAAGACAGTTTTACCTACAATAATAATGACACCCACGACGGTTAAGATTATGATTAATGGCACTGCTTTTAATATACCTATGATTATGTTAATTGATTAACTATTAGGGTTCGGTGACCGAGTTGCGAAATTACCATTTTATGGCAAGCCTTAACAGAGCCGAAACAGAGTGTTAAGTCCCGCACACCTCCTTTGAAAAGGAAGGATCCTCCGACCAGACGGACGTTATATCTGATCCGGGCATCTGCCCGATAGATCCGAGCTGTTGTATTATATGTATTATGTTCGAATCGCACGGAGAACTCTAAATGCGCGATGCAGGATTTCAAATTTTTTAGTTCCTATGAGGCGCCATAGGTGTCGCTACCACAGCTAGCTCTATGAACTGAACCTTAACTTTTTCAAATTAAACAAGTTTTTCCAGCCAGCATTCGAGGGCAAAAGCCTAGCTAATAGTCCTCCAGCGACAGCGGACGGAGTGCACATTATTTAATTTACCATATTCCACTATTATTAAAACCTACAGGTACACAGCTAGTGTTTCCATAAGAACGGGTTTTGGTGGGACATTACTAAATTAGATTACAAAATCGTAAAACCTTCTCTTTTTTTAGAAGTGTCAGACTTGTACTAACTTATTTTTTACTTTAACTCGCTCTACCCAGAGCAGTAATTTGATGAATTCCTACAAAAAGAAGTATGATGATACTTTAATTTAAGGGTAGAACAAGATAGGATACTCGTGGTCCTAGAACGCAAGAAATCACTAGATAATTTCCCACCTTAAAAAAAGGAAGTAAAAGACCATAGGAATAGGACGGACTTTGTGAAAAAAGATTGTGGCGTAAGTAATTTGTATGATAGTACCGAATAGCATTGATTGCATTTATTCGGTTAAAGGCACGTGGACGATGTAATGACCTCTCTCGCTCTGAGTGGAGCGAGACAGAGTGTCGGAACTTAACTGACTAAACCCCACCTATGTCCCTTCAGTTACCCTTTGTATTTTAGGGCCGCGGTGACTCTTTCAGGCCTCTCACAAGGTGGACCGATGACCTGGTAAGGGTCGCGAGAATCCAATGGATGCGAGACGCACAGGACCGGTCGTTATGGCGACACTTGGGAGAGGCCTATGTCCAACAGGACGTCTTTCGGCTGAAATGATGACGATGATGATAATGATGATGACACTTTCAAGCAATCGCACAGTCCTGATTGTATTATACCAACCTGAGAATTAAATATCACATTTATACAATAATAAATAATTATTCAGTATTCTCGCTAGTAACTTATGTTTCTGAGAATAACCCGTTATCCAGACTTGTTCTAGAACAGTTTTAACGAATTTAGAAATTGTTTGTATGAATTGTAATTACGTTAGTGTCATTTATTAACTTCTCCATATTACTTCACCTTTACTTTCTCTCATGAAGCATATTAAACATTGAATGCTTTTTTTTTTTTTTTTTTTTTTTTTTTCGGTGGGAAAATCATCTTATGACATCCCCCGCCCTTGGGCGGGGCGGGAGATAGTGTCTGACTTTTACTGACTAAAAACCCACTCCCGTTCCCTCGTTGCCTTTCGTACCAGGGCCGAGTCTTCCTTTCAGAATCAGACCCTTGGCCCCAGTAGGCTTCGACCCTGCTAGGCCCCTACAGTTGCTGACATCTCCTTGAGGCGCGCGTGGAACAGCACGCGCCGTTGACGACTTGGGCTCGGTCCAGACGGTTACCGGACGGTCGGACGGCGAGCCACCCATTGCTCGCCGTCCGCAAGCCTGCGCCTACGATGGCCGGAAATCGGGATCGGAATCCCGGCGGCGATTGGGGCGTGAGGACCGTTGCCTCACGCGATCGGCCGCCTCCTTTGCTAGCATTACTGCTTCGCAGAAGGAGGCGACCGCCTGCCACTCCTCCTCGCTTCGGACCATGGCCTGTACCAAGGCCCGGCGCGAGAGATCGCCGCCGCCGATCGCCCCCACGAGGACACGACGTTGCTCTGCCCAAGCGGGACACACCTCCACCGTGTGCTCCACCGTGTCCTCCGGGTGGTCCGCACAATGGTGACACCCAGGCGTTTCTTCCGCACGAATCCGGTGCAGGAACCTCCCGAACTTGCCATGTCCGGTGAGGACCTGCGTCATGCGGTAGGTAAGGACGCCGTGTTGCCTTTCCAGCCACTCCTCAAAGAGGGAAACATTGAATGCTGTGTACAGTAATAATTGGACTTTGGATTTATGTACTGTATGTTGTCTTAACTGTGCTGATTGTCTTAGTCTGTCACTGTACTTATTAAAATAAAATAAAATAAATCTATTCTAAGGAAGGTTTTAAAACGCGTAATCCGTAATGATACCCCGCTCAATACAGCCTTACATAAATTGCCTTTAAAAGATCCCATTTTAAAACAACTCATAGCCACCCTACAGTACTTCGGAGGTCTACAGAGGTCCCTTATACGTCCGAACGGCCATTCCAGACCCGTTACCTTTGCAAATGGAACCATTTACTCGAATATTATGGCGATTGCTACGAACAACAATATTATTTCTTAGCACTGCTGTGATTGCAATCAGGTTGTTCAAAGTCAATGTGCAGGTATTTTACATACTCGTTTGTGCGATAATTGTTATTTGTTGGATGATGTTTTTGTTAGTTCTTGGGTTATTTAATCGTAAGCCAGTTTTAGTGTGTTATTTAAGCGGTTGTGTAGACAAAGGGCACATTGTTCGGTGATTTCCGTGAGTGTGGCATCACCGCGGGCCCTAATAGAATACCAGCGCTGCGTTATTTATCGTTTTAAATATCGCAGCATGCTGAGTTAGGCGCCTTTTTGGCCTTGCACAGATTTTAAAGTTTTTTTTTTTTCGAATAAACGTTTTTTCTTTCTATTTCATCACACTATACATATAATAGTGTGATGAAATCACCGATCGATGATCACACCAATATTATAAAGACGAAAGTTTGTGATTGTGTGTGTATGTATGTTGTTACTTCTTTACGCACGAAATTTGGCACACGGTAAAACCATGTATTGGAATAGCACATAGGATATGTTTTTTAAAACACGTAGAGTGTCATGGCTTTTTATTTCGATGGGAAAATCATCCAATGACATCCCCCGCTCTTGGGTGGAGCGCGAACTTCCGGTGCAGGAACGTCCCAAACTGACCATGTTCGGTAAGAACCTGTGTCATGCTGAAGGTGAGGACGCCCTGAGGTCATACTTAATTATGACGAGGGTGGCTTACAAAAAATGATTTATAGCACGCAACGTCACTTTCATAACTGTTATACTAGTTTTTCTGTACTTTTCACATTTTTCTTATAAAGTAATAGGTATTTATAAGTTTAATGTTCCTCGTTCTTTCACCTTTTCACACTAAAAGTGAAAGTTTGTAGTTGTGTATGTTTTTTACTACTGCATGCAGGGGCGCCGACTCCGTGTCATGAGAAATAAACAGTGAGAACACTGAGAATAGACATCAAGAAACAGATCAGTAATCGCCTTTTAGGGATGGGCGTCGGTGGATGGCCGACGACCCGTTTAGTGCAGTGGTTTATAGCGCCGGTTGATACGCAAGGGTCGCGGGTTCGATTCCCGCACCAACACAAATGTTTGTTGATGAAACAGATATTTGTGTTGGGTCTGGGTGTTTGTGGTACCTTCGTTATTCCGCAGTATGTAAGTAGGACATTTATTTATTTGTCGGTCGATCACTCTTCTCTCACTTCGCCACTTTTTCGAGTTATTAAAGGAGCATGAGCACCCATGAGGTTTTCTAAAAGCTGGCGCCCCTGACTGCATGCTCAAACGTCTGAAGTTCTGTTCGTTCTGAAGTTGGCACACGGCTAGACTATATCCTGAAATAGGACATATGATACTCTTTATAACAAGAGTATTTTTTTTTTTAATTCATTTAAACCAGTGCTTGACTGCGATCCCACCTGATGGTAAGCAGCGATGCAATCATTGATGGTGAGGCGCACTAGTTTATTAAGAGCCTATTCACTCTAGCCTTGAAGACACCTAAATTATAGTTGGACGGGAAGACCGCAGCAGGCAAATTGTTCCCTTGAGATAAACCTTAAATTTCAGACGCCGAAGCGGCCGGCGGAACTAGTGCGTGATAAATGACCAGCTACTCAATTTCGTATGTAAATACTAATACATATTATCAAAATCTACCGCGTACATCGAAGGACTGGAACAATTTTCCTGCTGAGGTCTTCTCATCCGATTATAATTTGGGTATCTTCAAGGCTAGAGTGAATAGGCTCTTAATAAACTAGTGCGCCTCACCATCAACGATTGCATCACTGCTTACCATCAGGTGGGATCGCAGTCAAGCACTAGTTTATATCAAATTTAAAAAAAAAAACTGAATGCTTTTGTAAGAAATTCAAAGTCTATTTCCTGTTTGAAAAATTGTTCTACTTTTACAATATACCTCTTATTTTATTTTATTTTTTCTGATGGAAAATCATCAAATATTATCTTCCACTCTCTTCTCTCTCTCTGGATGGAGCGAGAAGGAGTGTCAGACTTTTGCTGACTAAAACCAACTCCCTCGAAACAGTGGCGGATTAGCCACGTAGCAAGAGTGGGAAATGCTACGGGCCACGCGCATGGGGGGCCCCGCATGGACGTTAAAAACATGTCAAGATACTTGTGTCATTTGAATTCTAACCAGTTCCAAATTTTAAATAAAGACAATAGCTATGGACCCATCGCTACCTAAGAGCTTCAGGGCCTGTTTGAAAATAAGTTAAAATAGTTTTAAATCGTTGTAATTTATAAAGATTTAGAATAAATAAAATTTAGGGGCCTTGGTAGAATTTGCTACAGGCCCCCCGGCACTGTCTCGAAATATCCCGCAGCCCAATTCATCTTAAACACATTGAACGTCATTGAATAGACAAAATTAAAGCATTGCGATCGATTGTGACAATTTGTGTGTTACACTATCACTTATCCTGGTGGTATTTTTAGGGTTCCATACCTCAAAGGGAAAAAACGGAACCCTTATAGGATCACTTTGTTGTCCGTCTCTCTGTCTGTCTGTCTGTCAAGACCCTTTATCTCGGGAACGCGTGGAGGTATCGAGTTGAAAATATATATATACTCAGGTCTGCGGTCCCTTGAAGCTGTGAAAAAAACAAACTTCTGAGTTAACGAAAAAAAAAGATACGGCCGTTTATGTCGTAAAAAACTTATATTTCGACACTCTCAAGAGAATCAAAATTCATAGGCGTACTTCCCGTTGACCTAGAATCCTGTAATTTGGCATGAAGCAAGGTCTCATAGCACAAGTTTAGGGAAATATCTGAAACCCGTTTTGTAGTTACATCACAAAAAAAAACTTTATTTGCGATTCGTAAAAATCTTCGTAACTCAATTCGGGAATTGAACTGTTTTCATAGGTAAGTTTGTACGGAACCCTCAATGCGTGAGTCCGACTCGCACTTGCCCGGTTTTTTCCAATATAATTCCATTAGCTGCTGCCAGCAGCTTAAGCTGCTGGCAGCAGCTAATAGAATTATCTACTTTCACGCAGACAAATTTGTCTGCGTGAAAGTAGATAATTGTCCCAAGTAACATACATACTCCTGAGATAAAAAGTTTTGCTCTAGGATATAGTCAACCCGTGTGCCAAATTCCATCCGAATACGTACAGCCGTTCGAGCGTGAAGAATTAACTAACATACACACACACACTCATTTCGCCTTTATAATAATTTACATTGTGATTCACTGATCTCATTTTTAGGGTTCCGTACCTCAAAACGAAAAAACGGAAACCTTATAGGATCACTTTGTTGTCCGTCCGTCTGTCTGTCTGTGAAGACCCTTTATCTCGGGAACGCGTGGAGGTATCGAGTTGAAATTAAAACCATTTATCAAGTCTGCGGTCCCTTGTAGCTGTACAAAAATCAAATTTCTGAGTTAACGAGAAAAAAAGATACGGCCGTTTATGTCGTAAAAAACGTGTATTTCGACACTCTCAAGGGAATCAAAATTCATAGGGTACTTTCCGTTGACCTAGAATCCTGAAATTTGACATGAAGCAAGGTCTCATAACACAAGTATAGGAATAAATCTGAAAACAGTAAATTTGTTGTTACGTAACAAAAAAAAATGTTTTTGCGATTCGGAAAAATTTTCGAAAATTCGGTAATTGAACTGTTTACATAGGTAAGTTTGTACGGAACCCTCAGTGCGCGAAAGTCCGACTCGCACTTGCCCAGTTTTTTTTAAATATGTAATAGAAAATATACGTATGTCTTGCATGTTCACGAAACTGACAGTTATGGCGAATAGTTTATTACTATTATTATTGAACAAAACTAACTTACTCAAGTTTTCTCCACCGAATGCACCCCAAGTGAATGAATGAATGCGAAAAACTTGATGTTATTGCGGGAACTGTATTTCTTGGTATGACCAAAGTATAACTATCTATTCAAAATTGCATTGGGATGCAAACATTAAAGTTGCTCAGGTAGATTAAACTCATATTCACATACTGTAAGTAAAATAAGATAATTTACTGATAAGTATAGCTTTATCCAGCGGCGATCTCTCGCGCCGGGTCTTGGTACAGGCCATGGTCCGGAGCGAGGAGTAGCCGCAGGCGGTCGCCTTCTTCTGCGAAGCAGTAATGCTAGCAAAGGAGGCGGCCGATCGCGTGAGGCAACGGTCCTCACGCCCCAATCGCCGCCGGCCACCGTAGGCGCGGGCTTGCGGACGGCGAGCAATGGGTAGCCCGCCGTCCGACCGTCCGGTAACCGTCCGAAAAGTAATGCGCCTGGCTGGGTTTGAATCCCCGACCTATACAACTCGTTAATCGGGGCTGTTACCACTCGGCCACCACTGCCCCACCCTATATAATAATCTTATATATAAAATTCTCGTGTCACAATGTTCGTTCCCGTACTCCTCCGAAACGGCTTGACCGATTATCATGAAATTTTGTGAGCATATTGAGTAGGTCTGAGAATTGGCCAACATCTATTTTTCATACCCCTTAGTGATAAGGGTTGTCCACCCTTAACATTTTTCATTACTTAAAAATTATTTATATGGCAAAACAACGTTTGCCGGGTCAGCTAGTAATAATATAATAAATCATTTATTTTCAGGCATCTTGGCTATAATATAAAGGTATTTCTATTGTATAATACTATTACCTTACAGACTAACATATATAAAGTAAATTAAATACAATTTATCTTATATACACACACACAGCCGAAAGTACTGGGAGTAGGAGTGTGAAATTTGGCACGAGGTTTCCTTTTATGACGTAGGCGAGCACTAAGAGACGATTTTCCAAAATTCACCTCCTAAGAGGATGAAACGGGGGTCCAAAGTTTGTATAGAGAAACCTAATTTTACGCGAGCGAAACCGCTGGCACAGGCTAGTTGTTAATAAAAAAGACATGACTATGTTAGTAACACTTCACACTACACTTTTTCATTTTGTGCTTTGTATAGATCCATCCCTTTAACAGTTCAGTTTAGATCGTCAAATATCGCGTTAAGAGCTCGGGGTAGGGCTTCTGACCTCGTTTGCTGATTGGAACAGCTTTTGCAGTACCACGGCTATGTGCAGCAATGGGTAGCTCGCCGTCCGGTAACCGTCCGGACCGAGCCCAAGTCGTCGACGGCGCGTACTGTTCCACGCGCGCCTCAGGGAGATGTCAGCAACCGTAGGTGCCCAGCTGGGTCGAAGCCTACTGGGACCAAGGGTCTGATTTTAAAAGGAAGACTCGGCCCTGGTATAAAAGGCAACGAAGGAACAGGAGTGGGTTTTTAGTCGGGAGAAGTCATTGGATGATTTCCCACTTCAAAAAAAAAGCTATGCAGTATCAAACGACATTTAGCAAGTAAGAATCGGTTGATCTAGATTATCAAAAAGTTTCTACATTACCAAGTAAAATAACGCGTTTTATACACTAAAATTACGGCTGAAGTAAACAATAAACAAGCGTACACCTAATAGGTACCTATTCACAGCTGGGTATAAGGCTGTTAATATCCTTAGAACGAGCAGTTTTATAAGCTTTTAAACCAAGGTATAAACTGGTGACGCAACAAGAATACGTAAAATGTAGGGCTTAGAGAATATTGCTAAAAGCAGGTCTCTTTGCATCTCTCTTCGCCCATAATTCTCGTCTTGATACTAGCAGTGCTACTCCACCGACTCTACCTCACTGCAACACCTTGATGCCTGAGGTTCGCATAAGAAATAAAGAAGTTTTGAGAGCACTGTGTCGTCTAGACGTGAATAAAGCTAGTGGATCAGATGGTATACCAGCAATAGTTCTCAAGGTATGTGCGCCCGAGTTGTCTCCTGTATTGACGCGCTTGTACCGCCTCTCATTTAGGACTGGTATAGTGCCCAAGTCCTGGAAACTTGCCAACGTACAACCCGTGCCCAAAAAGGGCAGTCGTACCGATCCTGCCAACTATCGGCCGATTTCAATAACCTCCATACTCTGCAAGATTATGGAGCGTGTATTGAACTCGCGCCTCATGGCATACCTGGAAGGTGACCGACAGTACGGGTTTCGCCACAATCGGCCTACTGGGGACCTACTAGTGTATACCACTCACATGTGGGGCGAGGCCCTCGAGAAGAATGGAGAAGCGATTGCTGTCTCCTTAGACGTCTCGAAGGCCTTCGACAGGGTATGGCACGCCAGCCTTCTGAGGAAGCTTCCAGCGTACGGCATTTCCCCTGGTCTGATTAACTGGGTAAAAGACTTCCTGAGTGAACGGTCTCTCCGAGTTGTTGTCGATGGATGCTCATCAGAGCCCATGACCACTAATGCCGGAGTTCCTCAGGGGTCAGTTCTCTCTGCAACTCTTTTTCTGCTGCATATTAACGATCTGCTGATGCCCGGTATATATGGGTATGCAGATGATAGCACAGTTGTAGAGAGATACCTTCCAGGTGCTCGGGCTAGTAAGGAACTAATCCGGTCCGAACGAGAGGCTACGGTAGAGCGTACGAATGTCTCACTTCAGGCAGTCTCCAAGTGGGGCGAAACCAATCTGGTAGAATTCAACGCCGCCAAAACACAAGCGTGTCTGTTCACCGCCAAAAGGAGCCCGTTCACCTTGGCTCCTGCTTTTCGGAATGTATCCCTGGAGTGCACCGGCCGCCTTCAGCTCTTGGGAGTTGAAATTTCCTCTGACCTAAATTTTGGGCAGTTCATTGAGTCCAAAGCCAAGGTAGCTGCTAGAAAACTAGGCGTTCTTGCAAAGGTCCGACGGTACTTCACACCGGGACAGCTTCTAATGTTATACAAAGCACAGGTCCGTTCGTGTGTGGAGTACTGCAGTCACATAAGGGCTGGTGCTGCAAAATGCCATCTAGCAGCTTTGGACTCAGTGGAAAGGCGTGCGAAGAGGCTAATTGGGGATCCAGATTTGGTTAAGTCCAATCTACAAAGCCTCGAGCACAGGCGCAGGGTAGCCAGCCTATCGGTATTCTACAGGTTGCATTTTGGAGAGTGTGCGCGGGAATTGCATGACTTGATTCCGCCATCTCATTTCTACCATCGGACAACCCGACGTACGGCGAGTATCCACCCTTACGTTGTTGAAACTTCAACGGTCCGGACTAAGCGTTTCGCTTCGTCGTTTATACCGCGTACATCGAGGGACTGGAACAATTTGCCTGCTGCGGTCTTCCCGTCCAACTATAATTTAGGTGCCTTCAAGGCTAGAGTGAATAGGCTCTTAATAAACTAGTGCGCCTCACCATCAATGATTGCATCACTGCTTACCATCAGGTGGGATCGCATTCAAGCACTGGTTTATATCAATTAAAAAAAAAAAAAAAAACAGGATTAGGTATTTTTTTTTTAAACTGGGAAAATCATCTAATGACAAATCCCGCTCTTGGGCGGGGCGAAAGATAGTGTCAGACTTTTAATGTGTGAAGGTATTAAGCTGTTTATATCAAATACTCTCTTGATCAGTGATAAAACCAAATTACTAAGTTATCGCAATCTAAAAATATAGCACTCGCAAGGAAATCGAAATCTATAGGATACTGCCCGATGACCTAAAATGCCAAAATTTGGCAAGTAACAGTCTTATAGCATGAGTACCTACAAGGAAATGTCTAAAAACCGTGGTTACATCAGAAAACAATTATCTAAGTACTTACTTTTTTGCGATTCGGAAAAATCTTCGAGGCTCGATTCGGGGATGGAACTTTTTTTATTATTAAGTATTTAGGTATAATTTTTATCTTAGACGAATAAGATTCCACAATACCTCCTTTTCCAGTATTAGAGCCTGAATTCCGTAAGGTTATTAATTAGAAATTTTCAATATCCTCTAAAAAGATCCCCATTCCCCCATTACAAATATTCCATGCTCATCTGTCATGCCGGTGAAGTCAATAGTACGGAAGCTTGAGAACGAATGAACGAGCTAAGTGAAAAGTGACAAATGTCACTTTGACAGAATCCGGGCTGACATTTGCACGAACCTAGCAGATAAAAGCAGATAAAAGTGCCGACCCCAGAGGTGCGGGGCTCTTTCCTCAGTCGACAGCCGTGTGATCAACGTCTAGTCTTGGCGACTGTCTCACGGCTCGTTGTGTGAAGTGAATACCTAAATAATAATAATAATAATAATAACTACTACCGGATGATGACGCCATGTGTTCATTCTGGCGCAGAATCTGGTCGGTACCTGTCAGTCACATCGAGGGTGATTGGATTCGAGAGGTCGAACGCACGTGCGATCTTTTACCAGAAATGGGGGCAATTACCATCAGCCCCCAAGATGTAGCTCGTGCAGTCCGCCCGCTGCCTAACTGGAAATCTCCAGGGCCGGACGGACTGCACAATTTCTGGATAAAATGGTTTCAAGGGTCGCACGCTCGCTTGGCATCTCAGTTCCAGTCTGCCTTAGAGTCAGGGTCGCTACCCGAGTTTTTGACGACTGGAATAACCCACCTGCTCCATAAATCAGGTAGTACTGCGGATCCCAAAAATTATAGACCGATCACGTGTTCACCGACGGTCTATAAAGTTCTTACATCCATACTGAGAGCTAAAATTAATACTCACATTGAAACAAATTCTATCATGTCTGCCTCTCAGAATGGATGTAGGAACGGGTCCCGCGGTACTAAGGAGCTGCTCCTCATAGATATGGCCATTAGCCAACAGGTTCGACGTTCCCGAAAGGATCTGTCGACATGTTGGATAGATTATAAGAAGGCCTATGACTCTGTTCCTCATACATGGCTCATGAGGGTGCTGGAACTTTATAAAGTTGATACAACTCTGCGCACCTTCCTGATGTCATGTATGAGGCAGTGGAGAACAGTCCTTCACTATCCGGGATGTCGACAGATTCGGGAGAACAGCGAGCCGATAAGGATTGAGCGTGGCATATTCCAGGGCGACAGTCTGAGTCCACTGTGGTTTTGTCTAGCCTTGAACCCTCTTAGCACACTACTGGAGGGGTCGGGCTTAGGCTACCGGTTGAAAAGAGGTGGTCAGGTTATATCTCACCTTCTTTACATGGATGATCTGAAACTCTTTGCCCCCAACAACTTGCACCTGATGGAGTTACTGAAGGTAACTGAAACCTTCAGTAACGCCATCAGGATGGAATTTGGTGTGGATAAATGTGCAGTCATGCATGTAAAGCGAGGGGAGATTATGGAATCCGTGGGAACTCAGCTCTCGGATTCCATATACCTTAGATCCCTCTGCTCAACCGAAACTTACAAGTATTTGGGTATGTCGGAAGCGTTAGGCATCAATGCTGCTGACATGAAACAATCGTTGAAGGAGCGCTTCTTTGGCCGCCTGAATAGGGTACTAAAAAGTCTCTTATCAGGTGGGAATAAGGTGCCCGCCTTCAACGGTTGGGTCATGCCGGTTTTGATGTATTCTTTCGGCATACTCAAATGGACTCAGACAGAACTTGACGCTCTGGATAGGAGGGTCCGCACACTGCTTACCACAAATCGAATGCATCACCCACGGTCATCGGTAATGAGACTGTATATCCCGCGGAAATGTGGGGGTCGTGGCTTTTTAAATGCTAAGACCCTACACAACCGCGAGGTATGCAGTCTCAGGGAATACTTCCTAGAAACCGACGTGGGTATGCACCGAGATGTGGTAGCGGTGGACAAGGGCCTCACTCCGCTCTCCTTGGCTAACGGGAACTGGCGCAAACCTATAATACTGGATACTAATGACCGCAGGGAAGTATGGCAGAGTAAGGAGCTTCACGGGCGCTTTTACCGGGCTCTACATGGACCCGATGTAGACCTATTAGCGTCTGTATCCTGGCTGCGCTTTGGTGACCTCTTCGGGGAAACCGAAGGTTTTGTCTGTGCGATAATGGACGAAGTTGTGATGACGAACAACTACCGGAAATATATTGTGAAGGACGGTACGGCTGACATCTGTCGGGCATGCCACCGGCCCGGGGAATCAATCCGACACATTATTTCTGGGTGTTCTCACCTAGCCAACGGAGACTATTTGCATAGACACAACCTCGTAGCCAAGATTATTCACCAGCAACTTGCTCTTAAATACAATCTTGTGGAATCAGAAGTACCGTACTATAAGTATGTGCCCGACCCAGTTCTCGACAATGGCAGTATCACGTTGTATTGGGATCGATCTATCATCACTGACAGGACTATTGTTGCCAATAAGCCTGATATAGTGGTGATAGATCGACTAGAACGTCGTACAGTGATTGTTGATATAGCGGTCCCTCATGACGACAACCTCGTGAAAGCTGAGAAAGATAAGCAAACTAAGTATCTTGACTTGGCTCGCGAGGTTGTCGACATGTGGGAAGTGGATACAGCAGTCATTGTACCGATAGTCGTGACGGCCAATGGATTAATATCAAAGAGCCTCGACCAACATCTAAGGAGGCTCTCGTTAGGCAGTTGGATCAAGGGCTTGATCCAGAAAGCAGTACTCTTAGACACGGCGCGTATTGTCCGGAGGTTCCTCTCTCAGGAGCCCTGACCACCGGTAGCTTGGACCCTGTTCCCGATGCCGGTGGGCTACTATTTTTTATATTTTTAAATGTTTTTTTTTAAATATGTTTTTTTTAAGGAAATATTTAAAAATGTATAAAATATGTATTGAAATATAAATAAATATAATAATAAATCATTTATTTTCAGGCATCTTGGCCCATAGATAAATACCTAATAGACTAACATATTTATAAAGTAAATTAAATACAAAAAATAAATAAATAATATTGTTAATAAATGTGACTATGACTATGTTAGTAACACTTCACTGCACTTGTTCACTTTGTGCTGTTCTGTGGCACTTGTCCGCGGAAGCGACGGAACACCACGCCCTACGGCCAAAAGTCTTCCTTCAACATGAGGGGCAGAAAAGTGTTCGGGACTCGCACCGACGAACGCCTTGAAATTGACGTTACGGTGCGACTCCAGAAGCTGTACCCTCAGTTCGAACTTCGTCTTATGGCGCACGTACTCCACGATGTCTTCCACCCTTGTGGTGTGATGCAGGCGGGAGATGTACACGGGAGTGTTCGGCTGAGCAGCACGCAGTCCTACGCTAGGAGTTGCAGGTGCTATACCGCAGCGATTCTGGTTGGTTTGCGTTCGACGCTTCCTCCTTTGCACCATAACGAAACCATCACTATCATGGATCTTCCAAAGCTAAAGCTTCCAAAGCTGCTGCAGCTGGCTTCTAAAGCTTGCATCATAATAAATCAGTTGTGTGATGTGGAATAGTTTGTTTAATGCTCGTTACCAGTCATCGCCCACTAAATAGAGTCCCCGGACAGAACTTCGATGGTGATCACCATCGAAGTTCTGTCCGTCTGTCTGCGCTGACATATATATATATAAAACACATAAACTAACTAGCATGTGTGCCTAACATTCATCCTACTATGTAGCCGAGTACCACAACCCAGTAATTTGATAACACTATACAAAAAAAAAACTGCGATGCGACGTCGCATCGTAAAAATTTGCGAGCTCGTACGACGCATCGCAAGAACTTGTGAATGGATTCGCATCGCACAGTGCAGTCACCTGAATCGATGCCTTGCCGCACGAAATCGCATCACACTTTTGTGTAGGAGCCTTATAATTTAAAAAGAAACCATAACAATTTTCTAACGATCGTCGTGAAAGGCCATTTCATTTTTCCTTTAACGTGCAAGTAATTAAGACGTCAACTGTCACATAATATGTCAATAAATCATTTCGAGGTTCAATCGCCTATGTCGACGCTTTGTTTTTAGAATGTGGGGAATTTTAGAAAGAATTGAATTTGACTTGATGAATTCTTGTCGTGGCGACAGATAATCGTGTAGTTTTAAGTGTCGTGGCTTATATATTTAAATGGAGGGGTTCATATATAGGACGACACGAGTAACTGTCGTCTACGACTTTTTTTGCGGTGACAACAGATTGTCATGATACTCATGATAGTGGGAACGGCGAGCACGACAGTCATAAAACGATAAAAATTTGTCAAGCCTAAACCGTGACGGTAGGTAAATCATGTGTCGTTGTTGCGACTATCTGTGGGGGCCATGACAAACATTTGTTATAATGGGAACAGCTAGAGACGGTAGTCGTCTGACGATAAATTAACCGTTACGACATAGACTGGCCTGTTGGTCTAGTGGTTAGGTGCCGTCAGGGCACCTAACCTGCTATGCTGGAGGTCGTGGGTTGGATTCCCACCCAGGACAAATGTTTGTGTGATGAGCACGATCATTTGTTCTGTGTCTGGGTGTAATTTATCTATAATATGTATGTATTTAGAAGTTGTCTAGTACTCATAACACAAGCTCTGCTTAGCTTGGGACTAGACGGCGCTGTGTGAAAAATGTTGAAAAAAAAATAGTGAGAACGCAGCCTAACCGTTACACAATAACCTACTTTTTCCAAAATTCTTTTCTTCTTCTTTTCTTTCTCTTTTTCTTCTTACTATTACTGACATACCACTTACACTGCCAGCAGCTTCATCCGCGTGATAGTAAAAAATTATCAGAAGGAAATATACATATATGGTACTCTCAATATAAAAAATATCCTATCCTACCCTACCCGTGTGTCAAACTAAATCCAAATACGTTCAGCCGTTAGAGCGTGAAGGAGTAACAAAGTGGTAAAAAGGCCTTTTTTTCTTCACCAAATATCCATTTCTTTTAGGTAGAGTGTTGCATTTTTGCTTTGGTAAGTGTTTAAGACCATAACCTCTGTATTAACTTCAGTAATTATAATTCTAATTCTTTAAATTGAAAAATGATCTTATCTTTTCAATTTTTTTAATGAGTGTTCTTTTGACCCCCTAACTCACGAGATTCGACAGATCTTATATTTTAAGGTTAACACAAAGAGCTGAATATTGAATAGTGCCACTAACAAAGTAACAAAGATTCAGCTTGTACATAATTAAGTTTGCGATATTTTGGTGAAAAAAAAAAACACTAAAATGCAGTACATTTTCAGCCAGCAAACAGGGGAAGATTTAACCAATGTCTGACAAGACAATAGGTACTTATTCGTTTTTATTTTTTATTAGGTACCTAAACACCTGGGTTGGCCATCTACTCTGCCTGAACCTTTGGGTAATACAGCCGTAATGGTTTGTTTAGGAAATGTTCTATTTCGTCACACGTTCTAAATATCAACTTAATCATCGCAATCGTGTTAAAGTTATGGCGGAATTATCTAACGCCTACGACACGGCTAGTTAAATCCTTTCTAACTAGTGGATATTACATACCACGCAATAAGGAACTTCTATTTGTAAGTTAGACATTGAAATTGCCAAATTATTGCTTGTCTAAATGATCGGAATGTAAACAGAAAAAACTTATTGATCTATAGATTTATTGGTCGCTGAGTGGTTAAATAGGAAGATTGAGGATTAATTTGATTCTTTTATCCCGAAAATTGTATTTACCTCGGAAAGTCCTGTGTTTGTGACTTTCTGAAACAACTTTCAAACGGCCACAATCTTATACTATCTGTTGATCTAGAATTCCTAAAATATTGTATTCTATCTCATACTAGCTTTTGCCCGCGGCTTCGCACTCGTGAATGTAGGTTTCTCCATACAAACTTTAGTTTAGACCCCCGTTTCATCCCGCTAGGGGCTGAATTTTGGAAAATCCTTTCTTAGTGCTCGCCTACATCGTAAAAGGAAGCCTTGTGCAAAATTTCACGTTACTGGGACCAGTATTTTCGGCTGTCCGTTGATATGTCACTCAGTCATTTTCTTGTTTTATATATAGGGTGACTGGTAATCAGTGTACAATACTTAAACACGTGATTGTGCTCATGATAACCAACAAATTTTTCTATGGGAACAAACCTGAAATCGCGAAAAAAAATCAGCTGTTCAGTACATTTATGTTTGCCTAATACTAAACAGCTGATAATTTTTTCGTGATTTCGGCTTTGCTCCCATAATAAAAATTGTTTCTTATCATGAGCACAATCACGTGTTTAAGTATCGTACACTAATTGCCAGTCACCCTATATACAAGATATCAAAGGACCATTGCATTCCGGACTTGGCCTGCTGCGGTAGACCCCTGTAGTTACCGTGGCCCTGGAACGCAAAGGGCAACTAAAGGAAAACCAGTAGGTTTTAGTCAGAAAAAGTCTGACAATCCTTCAAGCTTCACCCAGAGCGGGAGTAGTTATTTGATGATTGCCAACAAAAAGGACCTTGCATCCTGAAGACGACATCGAAACAACAAATTAAAAAGTCGTATAGGTATCTACTCTTAAAGGAAACTATTCGTCTCTCAGACAACCCGTATCGCAGTCGTGTCGTACACTGTAAAAAGCTATGATTGCAGTGTTATGTAGAGGTGTAGAGGTGTAATTGTAACGTGTCTAATAGTCGACAAGGCCTCCATTACTAATAATGGCTGCGCTGTGACCCGCAGATCTTGATCGGGTCTGGCGAAATAGCTGGGCAGTGTAAATATCAGGAAATGTAGGGTTTTGTATAAGCCAGGGCTTCGTGATAGTTCGAATGAGTTAGTTACTCTGGAACGGAAAGGACAAAAGATGGAGCATAGGTGGGTCTTGAGTCCGTAAAAGTCTGACACTCCCTCTCTTTCCGCCCCGAGTGGGAGACGTTATTTAATGATTTCTTAACACTATATATATATAAACTAGTAGCATGTCTTCATAACCGCCCGGAGGACACGATGGAACATACGGTAGTCGTGTGCCCCGCTTGGGCGGAGCATTACCACGTCCTCGTGGGAGCGATCAGCGGCAACGACCTCTCGCGCCGGGTTCCTGTTACAGGTCATGATCCAGCGCGAGGAGAAAGGGCAGGCGGCCGGCTCCTTCTGCGAAGCAATAATGCTAGCGAAGGTGGCAGCCGCACATGTAAGGGAACTGACATCCTTACGCCCCAGCCGCCGGGATCCTGACCCCAATTTTCAGCCACCGTAAGTTTGGGCTTGCTGACGCCGAGCAATGGGTACGGACGAACGTTGCGGACGCCGTCCGGCCGTCCGGTAATCGTCCGGAACGAGCCCGAGTCGTCGACGGCACATAGTACTCCAAATGCACCTCAAAGAGATGTCAGCAAAACCGTAGGGATCCAGCAGGACCGAAGCCTACTGGAGCCATGGGTTGCCTTCCGAAAGGGAAACCCGGGGTCCTGGAATGCTAGGCAAATAAGGAACATAGGTGTGATTTTAGTCAGTAAAAGTTTAACACGCGCTCACAGAAAAAAGTCTTCAATACTTTCTCTTATTTTACCAAACAAGTAGGTACAAAGCATAAAATCTGATGAAGTTATAAAACCAATCATAGGTAAGTAGCAGCTATTTTACAACTAAATAAAAAAAAAATAGGAATAAAATAACTCAATCGGACTATCACGAAACACTAGTATAAATCACACAGCAACCTAACATTACGGCCAAATATTCCGTAAACATTTCACAATCTAGATTACGAAAACCTAATACCTAGATAGACTATACACTATCATAACTTAAGCTTAGGATACACTTGTAACACGCTGGTCTATGGTTCACGTGAAAGTAGCAAGCAAGTTCGTAATGTGACCCATAGACTATACACTATAAACAGAGATGTGACCTACAATCACGCGTGCGGTAGCGTCGGGTGCTACAAGTGTAGTTGGGCCTTTAAGTTTAGCAGGGATTGCGAACTATGGTGTACCACGCATGTCATTGTAACCAATTTAAGTAAAAAATCGATCATAATTCTTCAGAAAACGTAATGTGATGACTCCTCGCCTCGCATATTGTTCGTACGTTCATCTACGATTATAAGTACGTCTACTTTCTTCTCCATAGAGATCTACGCTTTGGAATTAGCTTCACCTTTCTCGCTAACTAACTCCTTGACAATTCAAAATACTTGTACACCTAAGACTGAACATAATAGTATAATCAGCCTTTTTTAATGTTCCCACTGCTGGGACTCCTCTCTCTAGGAGAGGGAATGGGCCGTAATCTACCACACCGGCCCAGTGCGGATTGGTGAATGTCACATGTCTTCGAATTTTGGTTCTAAGACATGCCGGTTTCCTGACAATGTTTTCGTTCACCGTTTTGAGAGCAGTGGTGATGAAATAAATTACACAAAGTAATGCGCCTGGCTGGGTTTGTTTTTCACTCGGCCACCACTGCTCTCCAAAAAACATTGGTAACAGGATAGTTTATATTCTACTTTAACTTAAAGACTTTAGAGGTATGCAGAACAGAGTGTAACACGTACATCCGTTGAAAAGGGCGGATCCTCCGACTAGACGAGTGTTTTGTCTGGTCCGGGGTAACTGGGGTGTTTTATCTGGTCCGATCAACTCCCCTATAGTTGATTTCGGGCTGTAGTAGGTACCTATGTTCTAATTACGCAGAGAACTCTTATATCGCGATTCAGGATTTTCTAGTTTAATTTCACGAATGATTTTTCTTATCTCTTTTTTATCTTTATCTCTTTGTCTATTGGTGAAAACCGCATGAAAATCCGTTCAACAGTTTTACAGTTTATCGTGTTCATAGATACAGAAAGATGTTGTAGGGGTTTATTTTTTAACATATTGGTAGGATGGCACGCACTTTTGAAAAGGTTCACAACCCCAGTACCAGGCATATGATTATAAAATTACACGATCCACGATCTTAACAACACGTTTCTCGTGTTAAATCAGTACATTTAGAAACTACAGCCATCGTTTATCCCTTTTAATGAATTTAACTAGTATTTAGAACGGTAATCTCATGTATTGGCGTGATTTAAGGTCTAAGTAATGTGTTTAACAGTTTACGAATAAATTATCCGACGCAACTCGTGAAGGGGTTAATGAGTAGTGTGTATGTTAATTTATTCAGCACTTAGTTGAGTTACAAACACAATATTTAACTTAAATAGCGATCAAGATAAGCCGCGTTTGATGGTCACGTTTGGCGCAGTTGATTTACAAGAATAAAATATCAACTTAGCAAGTTTTTAACCACCAATTTTTAGTCATAGGTAGATATGTATATCATTTTGCCAAGTTAAGCAATTATGTAGCAAAGAAAATATTTTTTCAATACACTTACTCGGAAACCTACTCGTATCTCTACCGCTTTTAGGTATCTACGCAATTTGCTATCTTCCGCACTAGTGCGGAAAAATGTGCAAGCTCAATTGATTGTATTTATCGTTTCTGGCTGGGCAATAAGTGACCCCTACGAGTCGCGCGTCAACACCCGTTTATTTATTTCTTCGTAAGTGTAGAAACTTCGTTTGATACACGTGGAAAGTCACTGCAGCACTTGGCTCCATAATACACTCGCCGGCAGCTCGGATGAATTCCGCCTCGGTCCAATGACAAACTTTCTCCACTTCTGTCAAAATCTAATATTTTCCTGCAAAATAATTTTAATGATACCTATTGCGATTTCACATTAAAAAAAGGGTCTCAATAGACATGCAAATTTACAAGTGTGTAAGTCAAATTGATTTAAAGTTATGGGGGTCGAAATTGGCTTGCCGCGCGGGCATCCGTCCCGAGGAGCTGGGCCCACGCACCTGTTTTTCTACGTAAAAATACTACATTAGTTTTAGTATAAGTATCCGAAACCCGAAACACGTATCTAGTATTTTTAAGTAAAGAATTATGTATAACATTTCATAACTGTATCATGAAAAATCACAGTTATAAGCTTTTTATGTTACCTGGTTTTGAGGAACAAATCTAACATCATGGTGTAAAAATTATTGGAATTCATTCAGTTACTGATTTTGAACAAACTATATTCAGGCAAAATAAGGTTGTATATTAAGTTCTCCATCGACACGACTACATGCACACCGTTAAAGTTGAACTAGCGACACTGCGTAAGTAATAATCCGGTTTCCGCGACGGGGACCATCAGACTGACCGACACGCGAGCACACGCGACGGTTGCCCGTCGCGGATATCCGCTTTACCAAGTTTCGACCCTTAGTTCCAGAGGTGATCGACAGAGACCTGGTGGTACGAAGGCTCTAAGCCAATAATAGCGGTCAAGCGCAAACCTATCAAGAATAATAAAAAAAAAATATATCACTCCAGGACTCACCGACTTACGAGGAAATACGTGGGTCTCGGAGGCTATCGGGCCTCAACTAAGGGGGTTCTTAAACTCCTCTCCAAGCATGGGGAGAGATGCCAGTTCCCATTCCGCTGGAAGACGGGAGAACTGGTCGTCATTTAGAAGCCAGACACCTGTGTATTCTCCGTCTCCGTCGGCTTACCGGCCTGTCGAGTGACTCAACGAGGTGGGCAAGCTCTTTGAAAAAGTAATTGCAAACCGCCTAGCCGACGTCGGGCAGTTAGTGCGAGAGGCGTCTAATCTGGCTGAGAGCCAGTTTAATTTCCGCAGGAGATGCTCCACGGTGGACGCCATTATACACGTGCGAGCCCTCACAAGATGCTCCCCTGTGCATCTTGAGCATCCTGTCGATGGTCATTGGGATCGTCTTGGTTTCTTCAATCCTGTATCACCGAATGCTCTTATGCCAGCCACACACGATCCAGTTTACCGTCAAGTTTGCAGCCGACTAACGTCATGCATACATTCTATAAGGTGTAAAAAAATTAACTTTAAGAATTTCGAGGGGACATTGTACTCCTCATTATGAACAACTTTTACTATGGGACCAAACCAAACCTGAAATCGCGAAAAAAAAATCAGCTGTTCCCTACGTTTATGTTCGCATAACTCGTCAAAACGTATGGAGCAGATGATTTTTTTTTCGCTATTTCAGGTTTGGTCCCATAGTAAAAGTTGTTCATAATGAGGAGTACAATGTCCCCTCGAAATTCTTAAAGTTAATTTTTTTACACCTTATATAAGTGGAAACTTGTAATTGGCCTTCTTCTGCATATAATGTTTTTTTTACTGTGATAAATTAGCTGTAAGTTTTCTTAAAATTAATAAAATAAATAAAATACTTGACCGCTCATACGCACAGTAGACTTGTCATGCATCCTGCTAGCCACACACCGTCATGTTTACCGCACGCCACTTCAAGCCCGCTGCAAGATTGTAAACTTGGGGCCACGGACAGGTCTTCCGAAAGGAAAACTTGAGGTCCTAGAACGCTCGGCAAAGAAGGATCATAGGTGTGGTTTTATTCAGTAAAAGTCTGACACGTCCTCGCGCTCTTCCCTAGAGCGCAAGAAGTCATTGGATGATTTCCCACCTTAAAAAAAGAACATGGTAAACTGAATCGTTTGTGACTGGCATTACATAAAGTAGTCTAAAAAGAAAAAGGAAGTAACATTAGATTAGTAAATATTGGCAAGATAGCTCTGACGACTATGTGGAAAAAAAGTTTTGGGAAAATAAATTTAGTAGCGACATCTAACGTAACACGTTACGGACGTCAGCCTGTACGAGATTAGGATGGCTCTGAAGCAGCTGAAAAACAACAAGGCGTCGGGTGAGGACGGAATTACGGCCGAACTCCTGAAGGCGGGTGGAAAACCGGTCCTTAAGGCCCTTCAGAAGCTATTTGATTCCGTCATACTCGAGGGAAAAACGCCACAGGCGTGGAGCAGAGGCGTGGTGGTACTCTTCTTTAAGAAGGGCGATAATGCCCTGCTTAAGAATTATAGGCCCATCTCGCTTCTGAGCCATGTCTACAAGCTGTTTTCCAGAGTCATCACGAATCGTCTCGCGCGCAGGTTCGACGACTTCCAGCCTCCCGAACAAGCCGGATTTCGAAAAGGCTTCAGCACCGTGGACCACATACATACGCTGCGGCAGGTTATACAGAAGACTGAGGAGTATAACCAGCCTCTCTGCTTAGCGTTTGTGGACTACGAGAAAGCCTTTGATTCGATTGAAACTTGGGCTGTACTGCAGTCTCTCCAACGGTGCCAAATTGACTATCGGTATATCGAAGTGCTGAAGTGTTTGTACAAAAACGCCACTATGTCAGTCCGACTACAAGACCAGACCTCGAAACCTATCCTCTTGCAGCGGGGTGTGAGGCAGGGAGACGTTATTTCTCCGAAACTGTTCACGGCAGCAATGGAGGATGTCTTCAAGGTTTTGGAATGGAGAGGGCTAGGCATTAATGTCAATGGCGAGTACATCACTCACCTTCGGTTTGCCGACGACATAGTAGTCATGGCTGAGACTACGGAGGAGCTCAGTACAATGCTTGGTGACCTCAGTAGAGCTTCCGAAAGAGTGGGACTTAAAATGAACATGGACAAAACCAAAGTCATGGTAAACAGCCATGTAGCACCCACTCCTATCAAGGTCGGGGACTCTACACTCGAAGTTGTAGACGACTACGTTTACCTGGGACAGACGGTCCAGTTGGGAAGGTCTAACTTCGAGAAAGAGATCAATCGTCGAATCCGACTCGGCTGGGCAGCGTTCGGGAAGCTGCGCGGTGTCTTCTCGTCCAATATACCACAGTGTCTCAAGACGAAAGTCTATGACCAGTGCGTGTTGCCAGTGATGACATATGGCTCCGAAACGTGGTCGCTTACAATGGGCCTCATTAGAAGGCTTAAAGTCACCCAAAGGGCAATGGAGAGGGCTATGCTCGGAGTTTCCTTGCGTGATCGAATCAGGAATGAGGATATCCGCAGGAGAACCAAGGTTGCCGACATAGCACGAAGAATCGCCAAACTAAAGTGGCAATGGGCAGGGCACATTGCTCGCAGAACAGATGGCCGTTGGGGCCGAAAGGTTCTGGAATGGCGACCACGTACCGGAAGACGTAGCGTTGGAAGGCCTCCTACAAGGTGGACCGATGACTTGGTAACGGTTGCGGGGGTCCGATGGATGCGAGACGCACAGGACCGTTCGCTGTGGCGACGCTTGGGGGAGGCCTATGTCCAGCAGTGGACGTCTTTCGGCTGAAATGATGATGATGATGATCTAACGTAACACACTAAAACTAGTCAATATTCGCTCAGTGCCTGCTTACCGGCCTTAATTATTCATGAGGTGAAAACTACGGGCCCGAGTGTGACCAAGTTCTCGCTAGATGGCGCTAAACCATTTTTTTTCTGTTTATTAAGGTTTTACTGTATGGGAGCACTATTAAGTCAAGGAAATAGTATTCGCTAAAATCAGACATTCCATTTTGCTGAACTCAGTGAAATTTTTGCCGTAAAATCCACCCGTTTCTGACTGTTCATGACTCTCCAACTATAGTACCTACATAAAAATGATGTGAAAAATGGACCATGATTTTTCTAAACAATTAGTGATGAATTTTATTTATTTGCAATGTTTAGGTATCTGAAATATTTAACATGGAAACCAAATCCACTAACACGGTCAAGACTGGTCTTAGTTTTTCTTTATTGAAAGATTTTTACTCTGCAGTTAACAGTAGTCCTAATAATAGCCAATTTTTTTTTCTACGTGGGACATTAGTTATATCTAAAAGACTGTGTTAATAGTACAGCCGAGTATCGAAACACGAATCGGAGGGTAGCTCAACTACACGCCGCCGCCTCGCTGCACTTCACCCAGCTCCGCTTCTGTGGAAACGCCCTAAGGCCCCTCGCCCACGGCGACTTTGTGTAGCGATGCTGTAGCGCGTTCGCATCGATACAGTCGCGAGCTGTAGCGCGTTAGTAGCACATTGGCATCTATTCTATAGCGCTTGCAAATGCGACTAACGCGCGTTAGTAGCGATGCTGTCGCGCGCTTACGAAACGCGCAACAGCATCGCTACAAAGTCGCCGTGGTGGGCGAGGGACCTTAGTCAATAAAAGTCTGTTACTTCTCGCTCCACCCACAGCTGGAGGAGACATTTCATAATTTCCCACCAAAAAATAAAAAAGGTATGGAAATAAAAGTCGCATAATTATTTAAATGTATGTAAGTGTATTAGCAACATTGGTACATGAGATTACTGAATAATACTGATGTGGAATATTGTAATACCGCGAGTCCGCAGAACAACCCACATTATTAACAAATAGTGTTTATTATAATAAGTAAAAAAAGACATTTTTTTTATCACCGATAACCGTGCACGCACCTATAATGCAACTTACGATAATTCATTACAATTTCGTTTATTAATGCGTCTATCACACCTATAAATTCAATAACTGTTTTTTTTTTTCAATACGTTAAGGTCACTACTGATAAATATAAAATGTGAGCATTCATACAGATAGGAGACTTCTCTTAATATTATCGAAAGCCTATGCTCCGATCTGGTTGTCCATAGACAATTTAGGAATGGCCTATTCAGGAACTCAAGAAATAAAACGATTCGTGAATAGCCCGCTTTAGTCTTTGTAAGACAACCAGATCAAGTTTCGACTTTACATGAATTTATATTCACTTCATAACTTTTAATTCGTCGGTCGTTTCAAACATTGTACGTTTCGACAGAATCAGTACAAATAACAATTGAAATAAAACAATTCTACTATTTATTTTGCTACATGACCTAATACCCAGTTATCGTCACTCGGTAAAAAATATTCTAATTTAACTAGAAAATTGTGAGTTAACTACAATGACAACAAAACAAAGTTGGAAGCCATGATTTAAATTATTCCCTAACAGCTGTAAATCCTGTTGTAAATGCTTACAAAATGTTTTTAATTCCATTACAAAGTCTCGTACAGTGGTACACAAATCCATACTCTACGCGCTTAGCAATAAAGTCCATTTTAATAAACAGAGCCTACTCGTAACTATATGATGAGCTACCGATTCCGACGCACTCCATAGGCCATAACACTCGAATAACTATTGGTTGTAACTGTTATGAAAAATTAAAATATAAAGGAAAAATAAGGAACAAAAAAGAAAAAACCAAAAATAAAAAAATCATTCATTTAATTCTCTTTGATAATATAATTTGTTTAATGATAAGGTATCTTTATGTAAGAGAATAATGCTCTATTAAACTACATACAACGTGACATAAGACAAACTATCATTATATTTATCTACTAAACTGTCGCAACGACAAACGCAGACGATCTCGTTAAATATTAATTATTTTCTCAATATAATTTTTTTTTTAAATAAAATATAAATAATCGAGTATTACTGTTCCAACAACTATAACCTATGGTTGACCATAGACGTTAATATATTTTACTTGTGGTTTAACACTAAGTCCTGCTGTTTACTGGCATGTGACGTCATAAAGACATCAGTTGTCTGTAATATGTGTTTTATGTGACGATTACTATGAAGGGCTGCACTGATGAATGAGTGACGTCACAAGTCAGTAAACTACAGCGCTAAGACGCTCGTCATCATGGTGAAACTATACGTCTTAAAAATAAAATTTGGAAACATCTAGAGATCTTTTACTGTGAAGTGGAAGTACATAAACGATATAAGACAGCCCCATAAAATAAAATTCATACAACTATACAAAGCCTAAGGATGATTCCTATCAAATTTAATATAGACATTAATATTAATAGATATATAATATAAACAATATATCTAATAATGCCTACAATTTACTAACGATTCCCGTCTAAAAACACGATAAATAAAATTATAAAATGATGCGTAAATAATATACTTACATCTAGACAAACTCGAACACAACGAAAGTAAGCTTTTTATGCGGATATATATTTAAAAAAATGTTCGCTTCATAGAAGCAACGACGCCTTGGCAAGCATATTGTATGAAAACATTCTTGTACATTTGCTTACATTTTTATAATAAAAAATATGATACAAAAACTTACATACGTGGGTACTTAAATCAATATAATGCACTGGATGAGGTTAGTTTTGTACCAGGTTAGTCAGTCAACTTTATCCCGCTGCGGACGTATCAAAATGCATTATTGTGCATAAAATATATTCCCAAAAAAAAACTTTTTGTCTTCTCACAAAAACCCTTATTTATTATTATACCTACAAATACAATCTTACGAGATAAATGTAAAATAAATAGTTACGCTAATAGTTTAACTCATAAACGGAGGGAAATGAACCGAAATATTAATATTTTAAAGCTGCCGTCGTTCACAATTTTCGTGGTCATGGATACGGTCGCTGCACCGTAACTTACGCGATAACTGCCTTTAGTACTATACATACAGAGTCTATAATTGTATAAATTATTTTCTTGGTAGCTAAGGTCGTTTGCAAAATATGAGGATTTAAATAGCAATCCTCTTTTTAATAACTGACATTATTTTAAGGAATTGCAACGAAGTAATAAATCATCTACAAACGATTGTAACTTCGTCATTATAAACTTGTCAGTTTGCCATCTATTTGCAAACTGTGAGTGGCAAACTTTATATTTGTCACTCTATGGGCCAAGATGACCATAGACAACCGAGTCAATATTGGCCAGTGACCCATAGACAAGATGATTATGTGATTCTGTATTTCTCTGAATATTTTGTCATTCATAAAAGTCATTTATAAAGGCGCCAACTCACCAACCCCATAAATAATTTAAAACAAACGCGAATGTCTCACGATTATGCATCTTAACGCTAAATATAAGACGGATATTACTTAACATACGTTAGAGGACAATAGACGCCTATATTACATTACCATAGAGGGCTTGGAATGGATACAAAATATTACAAAACTTCTATAATTACCTTTATTAAATACTATAAGATCTTACTGCGAAATCATTAAGATGAAAGTTCCGGCCCCGAGCCTGATCATATTCTCGGTGGATGGCTCTAAAAAAACATTTTTAAGTTTATTTTGTTGTTAGTGTATTGGAGTATTATTAAGTCGAGAAAATAGTATTTGCGAAAATCCGACATTCCACTTTATTGCCTCAATATTCATTTAATTCTGACTTAATAATGATCCCATAAACTAAAAACAAAATAAACTAATAATGATGGATTCAGTGCCATTTAACAAGAACATGTTCATGATCGAGGCCTGCCAACTTGTAAAAAAATATGCAAGTTTCCAGCCATTCTTGATCGGTAAATGTCATGACACAAAATACTTGCAGATCTTCATACAAGTTACACGAACGTGTATTATAACTCGGTTTAGTTAGAAAATACTCCGATTTCGACTTAAAAAGATCGCGTGTCTAAACTAATCATTATAAATTATAACAATTATGTTCAAATCCCGAATTATTTGAAATGTATGTAAAACTTTAGTTGACGTCTTAGTGTAAATGGTTATATTAGGATATCATAATGGCTTTATTTTGTCGAACAGTGTTACGGTGAGAATATTCTCCTTGTCATTTTCTGGCTTTCGAGAAGTTACCATCGAAAAAATTTAGCTGAGAGTTTATTTAGTTTTCTGTCATAGTAACACTTATATTTATCAATTTATCATCCTTCAGAAGATTTTTTAGCAATTCTCGAGAACCAAACAGCAGTTTCCATTCCAAAATGTCCCATTACCATTGTTCGACAAACCAAATCATTTCTCAATTACGGTGAGCCTCAACTTTTAAATAGAAAATACACAACACACCTACAGGAAACCCTTTTTAAGATTTATTTTTATTATAAATACAGAAATGGCACGACTATTTACAAAGGGAATTGACATGATATCTTTACAAATCAAAATGGCAATAATATAATTGTATAAAACGTACATCCAAATGCGATGATTAAATTTTAGGCCTCAGGGCTAATTAATTTTAATGTACAGTCAATCACAACGAGGTAACTAAATAAAAATATTGCTTATTTAAATGTAGGCAGTACAAATAGATCTGTAAAAAGACATTTTTTTCGTATTAATTATACTAATTAACATGGTATGAATATTGTTCCTTTAACTTTTGGTTTCATATGAAGTTCAGTAATGGTTTCAGCATTAAATCTTCACTGTCAGATACAGTCAATCGTTCCGTATGTAATATGAAGTTGAATTTAAAACTCAAAAGTTTATTAAAAAGAACAATTACATGCCATAATGTCTGTTTCCATGGTACCAGAGAATTCATATAACTAACTTTAAAGAGGATTTAATATTAGTTTTAACAAAAACTTCGATTTAACAAGGTGCAAAACTCCATACTATAACAGTGATTTTTGTTGATGACTGTACAAAATGTACGTTGAAACAGCGTATACCACATTCAACGAGCGATCACTACAATTTAATGATTATTTAACATAAATGCTTGTGCATATTACCTCTCATACCATAATAAATATATCATTCAGTACTTGATCGACTTTGTGAGAACTTCAATTTACAAAAAAAAAACACTCGACTTTAATCAGTTTAAAAAAAAGTTTTATTTTCAAATGCCACAACAACGATAATACTGATTTTTATAGCTTATACAGAATGTAACACAACCGAAAAATATGGCAGTGTAAAAGTTTTTCTTTTTTTTTTAATAATATTACAATGTAGAAATTCTCACGAAGCCAATCTTCCTAGCACATTAGATAGATAAGATATACAATATCAACATGTGTTTATTATGCTGCGTTTACACTAGATTTTAGTACACAAGTACGTTTTTCAATTCTCTAATAGCCTATCGTCATTGACTAGTGTAAACGCAGCATAGTACTTTGTTGATCTTCTGATGATTTCTTCGTTTGAAACATTTCTATCAAGTTGGCTGATTTATCTCTTGCCGATTAAAATTAAATAAATACTGATTCAGTATTGCTATCCTTTTCTACCACATTATGTCATTGTTAAATGCTTTATCAACCCATTTCTGAAAGACTTTCTGATCATTTTTCAATCTTATGTGATTAGTAGTAAAGCCAAATTAGTAACAATCAATTATTTCCACAAACAAAAGACTTGACCACAAATCTAATTTAAAAGACTTTCAATATGCAAGATAAATTCCGTCCATATCTGAAAAAAAACCACACACAATGACACAAAACCCTTTCTTTCCAAACTTCAATAAAATCTTGAAAAAAACAAACTTATATAAAACCTCTTTTACTTGAAGAGCAAACTTCTTTTTCTTGGGTTGTCATGGTTAGGCAATCATGATAGCCCTGTGTTATCCTTTTAAAAGAAAACATCCTTGAAAAAACTAGCTCCAGTACTCATCAAGAAAAGGACAGCCATCTAAACCAGTACTTGATCAAATTCACTGTCAAATCTAGGTTCTTGGCCGCGCTAACGACTGCTGGGCGGCATGGGCATCTGCGCCTGCACCCCCTGTAGGTTCATCGGCCGGCCATTGGGGTTGCCCATACCCAGACCGTCGTGGTAGTTGTTCACCTCCATCGCTGGTATGTCATCGTTCTGTGGGGGATAGAGGGTGTGTAGAATATAGGCAGAATGGTGGTAATGACCGGTGTACACCAAAGTGGGGAGATGAGTCGAACAATGAATATGTTTTTGTAATTTTCACATCTCACAGCTTAGTTTTAATGCTATGCAATAAGCTATCGGTTGTTTACGAAACATTTCTACACTTTGATGAAAATTCTAATTTTAAATTGAAGTCAGGTTGAATTCATTTTGACAGTAAATTGTGTGATAAAGGATTTTTTTTTTTGTAATATCATCATTATACACAACTCAAGTTCGACCACAGCCATAGGCCTCACTTTTCTTGTGTCAATCCCTCGTTCCTGTGCTACTCTCATCCAGGTTCTACCAGCGATAACGACAATAACGTCTACCCATCTTGCCGCCAAACGATTAACATTTTTATAATATGAGTGCTAAGAGATTATTGCATTGTTCTCTAGCCACGATTCTGCCAAATGAACAGTGGTATAACTGTTTCTGGTACAAGTCACATTATAATAAAATTCTCGTGTGGATGAGAAATATTATTTAAAAAAATGACGGTTAAAATGGCAGTAATTTGGAAAAGCTTAGTGCCTTGAGTTTCTGAAGAGACAGTGCATTAAAATGTACAAGCAAACAAAAACAAATTGCACTAAGTGTTATGTAAATAAAGCTAGCTATTGTCTCTTGATAACAACTATAAAGAAAACACAAAAAAAAGTAAAAAAAGAAGCTGTGATTTGTTTTAACAGTGCATTTGTGGCTGAAAGTATGACACCCAAAACGGCTTGGCTGGAGCGAATTTTGTGCTTATTTTTAAGGTCAATAAAGTTATGACTTCTGTGCTTCAATCTCTGGTGTGATTGCAAATAATTGTATAAAGCAGCAGTTGCATAGTAGTTATAACACAAATAGTAGTTTTGAACACAAGTATTGTTGGGCAGTCGAGTCCTCCAAAGCCAAAATTATTGTTAGAATAATTATTATTATACTTGAGTTCAAAACTGCATTTCGTTTAACAAGGAAGTTGACTATTTAGCTATTCATAATTGTAATGTTAATATGATTATTGCAAGTTTCTTCTATAAATATTTATTGTAACAAATGTTTTTTATTGGTTATTTGAAAGCACAAAGAGATTACTCAAATCATAATTTCTGAACTATTTCATTCAATCAAAATAGTCAACTTCCTTTTACCAAAAGCTAAGGGCCTATGTCAGTCCCCAGGAAATCCATTATCAACCAGATTGTTGAAACCTTCTTGACAGTTGAACAAAAATGGAATAGAATCTATGAAATCTGTGAAGCTTTAAATATTCTGTCAGATATTCGGCGGTGATACAGACCCTTAAAATATATATACCTAGGGCTGATTTTTCAATAGTCAGATATGTTAGACTGAAGAATAAATATGGCTGTATAACAAACATATTTTCTATACAAAGGCTGTCATAACTGTTACTTTTATTTCTTACGGATCGTCCATCAATCACGTGAGACTCGAAAGAGGGGGAGAGGAGGCTGCAGTGAGATATCATGTTAATAAATCTCATAGAGCGCGCGATTTTTTTATCGAAAAGTAACGAGTGATTTTAACCCGCTTATTTCCAGGTAATGATTTCCCCGCTATAGATAATTTATTCTGAAAAATTTTAAGTTACTTTGTATGTGCCAAAAATGATTCATGCTTTTACAGGGGGCGACCCTTAAGTAAAAGTTTTCTGACTGTTGAAAAATCGACCCTTCAAACAAATACATTAAAGTGCATTGCGTTATCAGCGGTGCATTACCTCCCGATGCCTGCGGATGGTCCTGTCTTCATAGCGGGTGCCGCCCGTGCTGGCCATGGGCCGGCTCAGCGTGCTGTTGGCGTTGCTGGGCGAGTGCGGCGCGCCGGCGCCCGAGGACGGCGTGCCCTGACCTACGCGACCAGCCCACACCGTAAGCGATTTGTTGGAAAATGGAATCTCGACGCTAACGTTTTAACTTGAATGATTTTAAAATGAAATTTGGAAGAAGTAATATTATTGCTATTATTGGACATTACGGATATTTTTTATAAACTACTACTTAATTTTTTTTTTTTACATTGGAATTTGGATAATTATTTTTGTGTGATTTTGTTGATCTTTTTTTTGGGACATGTAAAATTTATTTTATACCTAATAAGTTATTAAATATTTTTTTTTATTATATAATTTAGCAATATTTTTGTTTATTTTGTAGAATGTTATATGTTATTTTTTCTTCTTTACCAACACTGCAATTGTTTATTTTTTATATTTTATTATCAACACAATGTTCCATTGTTATGAATTAAATGACTTATGACTTAACTTTTAACTATTATATTTCAACATTTTGATTATTTTAGCTTAGTTTTTTTTTTTAAACTGACGTTTCTTGTTGGTAGGTAATCTTCGAATTGAAATAAATTAGTGAATGATTTGATGAGAGGTTTTTAACCTTTTAACAGCCAACGTTGGATAGTTCCGACAAACACTCGCGTTTATTTCGCCAGGGTCGAACATCCACGACCAAATACTCTATCCGTCAGCTCTTCTGTCACCTACGGGGATTGAAGAGCTAAACGAGACGGAGTACCCAGTCGCAAACACACGACCCTGGCGAATAGGTCACAAAAATATTCGTCGGAACAATCCGACGCGGTCGGTTAAAGGGTTTAAACCATGACGTCCCTTGTTGGTAATCCTCGAATTGAGATAAATTAGTGAATGATTTGACGAGAGGTTTTTAAAACACTTTTTTCCAATATTATTTTTCTATGTAAGTACACGAATCTTATTGACCGTTGTTGAATACTATTTTTTAATACTTAAGTATAAATATTGTCTGAATCGAGAATATAATTTGAGGAATCACGGAACACAATACTTTATTTATTTATTTAATCTTCGTGTAACTAAAGGTATAAAGACGGATTAACCCTCGATTTCTGATTTAAGCATTCGAAGTTGAGAATTACTCAAACTCTACTTTGCCCTGAAAACCTGTCAAAAATTGCCAGTAAAGTATGGTTTGAGACGTTCTTAACTCAAAATACTCAATTCAGAAATCCGCCCTTAATGTCTTAGGGCGGATTTCACCAATAAAAATAATCGCGTTTTAACGTTTGGCTCGCATAATCGCGTTTAGCCGCTGTCACTAGTATCACTTGTCTGTATTTTTCTTTTGTTGTATTTTTACAAGTGACACTAGTGACAGCGGCTAAACGCGATTATGCAAGCCAAAGGTTAAAACGCGATTAGTTTTATTGGTGAATTCGGCCCTTAGGCATTCTCTGCCAGGCAACCTAGGGACTACTACTACTTTGTTTTTTGATTTGTAATTTGCACTTATACTCCATTCGCAATAACATTTAAACAAATATTTTTTACTGTTCGTTCAATCGATTTTGACTTTTATTCTGTAGAAATAAGGATGGCATTGAAAGCAAAAAAGTGGTTACAATACCAACTATTTACTGCAGCCGCCATTTGTCATGCCACCAACGCAATCTTCATCTTCCTGCCCTTGTCCCGTTTTATTTGGGGTCGGTGCAACACGTTTTTTTCTTCCATTCTGCCCTGTCACTCGTCACGCTGTCACTAACTCCCTTTTCTTTCATATCACTTCTCACACAATCCATCCATCTTTTTTTTGGTCTCTCTCTCCCTCTCCATCCATCCACATATATACTCATGACTCTTTTAGTAACATGCGTTTCATCCCTCCGCTTCACATGACCCTCATGACAAACGATTCCCTTTCAACTTTTCAGTCACTGGCGCCACTTTCAAACTTCCCCTAATATACTCATTTCTCACTTTATATCCGTCACACCACACATCCATGTTAACATTCTCATCTCCGCTACGTGCAATCTTTTTTCATCCGTCTTTTTCACAGCCCAACATTCTGATCCATACAGTATGACAGGCCTTATCATGGACTTGACTATGGCCATGCCACCAACGCAATAAAAGTCAAAATCGGTTGAACGAACAGTAAATAAGGTTTGTTGAAATGTCTAATCTTAGTGCGAATGGAGTATGGACAATAAGTATCTCTGAAATCGCGGTTTTTAATATCCTTATCCACGTCACGCCGCGAAGAATCTAAATTGCAAGTTATTTAAGCGTGACAACATGTATCTAATACGATATTTAACATTAAGTAGGTATGTGTCTATTAGTTCTCTATTAGTTGTTATACTTGGGCTACACTTTCAGGATTCATCGAAACCAGTCAGGGTTTTTTTTTTGTTCGTTTTATGACTTTTCCTGCTCTAGGCCGGACCGAAAAGGCGTGTCAAGCACGAATAACCTTTTCAGTAGTCGACCCATGGCCCTAGTAACCAAGGCTGTGGTCGTTTGAAAGAGTTACCGTGGCCTTTGCAAAGGGTCGCTCCACTCAGAACAGGAGTAGTCATTTAATAATTTCCCACATAAAAAAAGATTAATCGAAAACCATTTCGTTTTTTATTTTTTCTAATGCTGATAGTATAGCCCAAGCATTGTTAGCGTGAGATTCACATAGCGTTATGAGTGATAATGATACACAATACATACGACTGTACATATAATTATACACATAATATACAAAGTTTAGATATTTACAAAGTAATTGAAATACGGGCGTGAGGAAATTGGCTTCACGCTAACCGTGCTTCCCTCGCACAGCTCCGCGTGTAATATTAATACCATAATAAGTACAGGTAGATCCAAACATAATGGTGATTGAAACAATAGACGAGTCGCTGCGCAGTAGCAAATTCAAGTGACAGCGGGTTACTGCGCAGCTAAAAGCGAACTTTAGAGCCGCCATTAACTTTGAATCGACGTGTACAATGATCCCCATTTAAATTTTTGCATTGTTTCTGAGTGCAGTAGTTAGTACGTACCGCTAGCAGTAGAGGGCGCGCGCGGCTGGGCGGCGCGGGCGGGCGTGAGGAAGTCGGCCTCGCGCCAGCCGTGCTTGCGGTACACCTCGCGCAGCTCCGCGTGCGACCACATCGTCATCAGCACTTGACCTGTACAAATAACATTGTTGTTAGATTCTTCACGAGCGAGCGACTATCTCGCAGCGATATTTTTGTCTTGGCCGCTCTTTTTTATGACTTCATTGAGGGTCCCTAGCACCGCGGCTATCGTGTCGTCTGATGTGCCCTGGTGGAGTCACATTTACCTGCGAACTTGAGCACCCTGGGAGTGTGCCGGTGGCGCTGCTTGGTGAGGTTGAGCAGACGCTCCACGCCGCCGGCCTCGAGCAGCGAGCGGGAGAACTCGCCGCTCTTCTTTATGACTTCGTTGAGGGTCGCTAGCACCGCGGCTATCGTGTCGTCTGATGTACCCTGGGGAATCATATTGAATTTTGACAGGTAAGATGACATTGAATAAAGAAATTCCAGATAATTTTTATCAAAAATTAAATACGGAGCAGAATAAACTTACATAATGTATTAAATTCGTAATTGACCATAAGCGAAATACCAATCAGGGTGTTCTTATACCCAAGATGATAAATTTTACATCGATTTTAGACTGTTCTATATCGACCTAACTGTATGAAGCTATTAATGATCATTTGATCCATAAAAACATGCATCATATCAGCCGAAAGACGTGCCAAGCCACTGTGCCTCCCCTAAGTGCAACGACCAGTCCTGTGAGTCTTGCATCCATCGTATTCCCGCAACTCTCACCAAGTTCATCGGTCCACTTTATAGGAGGCCTTCAAACGCTGCGTCTTCCGGTACGCGGTCGCCACTCCAGAATCTTTCCACCCAATCGACCATCATTTAGTTTTGTTTAATTGAACCTGAGCTATTTCCAATGTCGATCAAGGCATTAATTGATTGCGGCCTAGATGATGTGGGTGTAAGAAGAACACTAGCAAATCCACTGTGCGTTCATCAATCACCACATTTGGCATTCAAACCCTAGCACTAACCTGGTCATGTTGATGGTTTCCACTGGGAAGCTTCTGCACCAGATCCCTCATAGCATACTTCCCAATCAGCTCCTTATTCCTCTGATCAATCGCCAGGTTCCTCAAGGCAGTAGCCACGGCACAAACCACCCGATCGACCTCCATCCGGAGCAGTTCCACGAGTATGGGGAGACCTGAAAATGCTGGTTATGTTAGCGTTGTTCACTGTCGGTTACTTGTCCTGGCGTTTCTAGCGCAACTACTGAAGTTGAAGAAGGCCCGCTACCGTATAGAGCATGCTTTTAGCGAATAGTAAGGTTTACTGCTTAGGATATAAGTCAGATTTTGAGTTAGCAACTGAACAACAAAGAATAGTGTGTGCTTGACCGGCGGGTGTCCACACTTACGTCACAAAATAGACAGGTACAGAAGTCAATCTACATACAAAGCGCGCTCGAGCAACGCACAGATAGACACCGCTCACGGACACGATATCTCGGCTCAATTCAGCTCAATGCGAGCTCGAGTGCTATCCGTTTGAGACACGCGTCTGTGAACTTTTTGTGGAAAAATGGACCAACAAAAAAAACCTTATTCTAACTGTTCAGTGGACGGTTGTTTAAATTCAACATTAAACAGTGAATTAACGTTTTTTAGGCTACCAGTTGTTTCAGAGAGGTAAGTAGATATTTGCTTGTATTTTGATGGTTTGTTTTAATGTAACACAGAACAGGCCCCGCGCCGAGAAAGAGAAGATGATTATTACAATTCAGATTAGGTAGGCATTTATCACCGCGCCCGGTCGCACTAGGACAGTTCGGCGCCACGCGCTGACCCTAGCGACACCGCCGAGTGTAGGTACGAAAACTGAAGTACATACATGATATTGACTTCTGTACCTATCTATTTTGTGCTTACGTTGTTAACACATCTACGACCCAGACTACGCGTTTCGCATCGTCGTTTATGCCGCGTACATCGAAGAATTGGAACAATTTACCTGCTGCGGTCTTCCCGTCCGATTATAATTTAAGTTTCTTCAGGGTTAGAGTGAATAAGCTCTTAATGTAATTCACCATCAACGATTGCATCACTGCTTACCATCAGGTGGGAACGCAGTCAAGCACTAGTTTATTTCATTTAAAAAATAAAATTTTATTATGGGTAGAACTGAAAATGTGAGCATTGTCCACGGTTCACTGGCTTAACTACTCAGATTTAGAAAAGTCCCGCTGCCTTGTAAAGCATGCGTTTATAGCGAATAGTAAGTCTTACTGCTTACAGTATAAGGAACATTTTAAGTTAGCAACTAAACAACAACGTGCTTTTATTATGTGTAGAACTAAAAATACTGGTGATGGGAGCGTTCTTGCGCTTGGCTTGACTAACGCAACTACTGCCAGTTTAAGAAGGCCCTATCTATCTATCTATTTATGTAAACTAACTTCTGTCAACGACTTCGCCCGTGTGAAAGTAAAAAATTATCCCAATTGGACAAACTCCCGGAATAAAAATATCTATCCAATGCGCTATTGAACATAATCTACCCGTGTGCAAATCCGTTCAGACGTTCTTTGTATGCGAAAGTGCATTGAAAATATAGGTCCAGGTTAATAATTAATATTATACTGTATGTTTATGTTGTTTTTTGATTTAATAGTTTATGTATATTATTTGTTACTTATTTGTTTAAATTGAATTTAGATGTATAGCTGGTAATAGCATCGCATTGGCGTTAATCGCGGCAATAGTGTTATTTACATAATTTTAAATTAATTAATTAATAAATAACACTAAAAAACAATATTAGAATGATATTCAGTTTTGCTACGTAGAGAGTAAAATTCAAAATATTTTTTCTTATTTTATGTTACATACTATAAATTGATTCGACAATGAATAATTCTACACAAATATCTATTCACTATTAAAATTTCAAACATTTTGTATGACATGATTATTTTATCTTTTATGTGAAGGCTGTATAAATATTGGAAGAAGCCATACACTAAAAACGCAAGCTTATACTAATATAATAATTATGGCATTTATACATAAACCTTATTTCCCGAACAATAAAGCACATAATAGTTTACCTTACCTTTATGTTATTTTTCTAGTCTAAATTGTGACCCACTGCTGGGCAAAGATCTCTTACCATTCAACATAGTCAAACTAAATTTTTTTCTTGACAATTTCATTAATCTTTCACTATAACCTATTCGCGATAAGAAAATAGTGACGTCATCATTATCACTCAGCTAAGCCACGCCCCCTGACCAATCAAATCGTAGTAAATTAGAAAGCTATGTTCACATTGACGAGTTAATTACGGCCCTTCAGAGAGTACGGACGTGTCTTTTGACAATTTTCTCCATTTAAAAAATTAATATCTCACTTATTCGGAAAAATAAAAGTGAAAATTCTGACGATTATGATTATATTTTAAAATTATTACTAAGTTTGTAGTTACTCACATAACGGGTGAACGAAGAAATGATAAAAGTTTTGAAATTTGAAGTGAAGATACAACGATGGGAAAGTAGTACAGAGTTTGAAGAGAAAGATACGAGAATTAGAAAAGTAAATTTATTTATGCGAAACGTAATTAGCACGGTTTAGTAAATTAGATAGTGCATTCGCCATCAGAGTAGGTTCACGACTGGCCGCCGCGACCGAGCATTAGCGTTTTTAAATCATTGGTCCGAGGGGGCTGGCGCCAAGGTACAAACCTCACGAGGCCGGTGAAGACGTCGTAACTCATACATGGTGCTACATAATTATATTTGAAAGTACTGTGTAGTGAAAAGCTTGCTTTAATATTAATAGCTAATTTTTACATCAGTATGAATACGCCTATACTTTGTTGATACACTGATGATGAGTCACTATTTTCTTAACTCGAATAGACTATATATTACAAAGCAACTAAACAACAAACTCCCAACCTTACACCGCTCAAAATAAGGTTCATTTATCACCTTTCTCTTTCCTGACGGCGGCTCTAATATCGATGGAGGGCTGCCAGTAGCACGCGGCGAGGTTCTGCAGGGCGCCTGCTGCGGCCTCCAGCGTCTCGGGGTTGGAACAGGTCTGCAGTAGTGCCATGTAGAGGGGTACCACCTAGACGAAGAAATATATTATTGTAGATTACCTCGCGTGTGTTCATGTCACGAATTGAAATACTTTTATTGAATAAAAGTACAGCCGGCGCAAAATGTTGCTGGACACATTTTGCTTTGGCATGTATATGTCGTGGCCAGATCTTGGAATTGATCACTTCATGTCTTCATGAAGTGATCAATTTCTAAGATCTGGCCACGAAATATACCTGACTGTACCCCACGGTCGCTCCTATTTAATACGATTAAAGGATGAAATCATAGCTTGCGAGAGCACACTTTATTCGATAAGTTAATGTTCCTTCTTTGCCTTGCGTTCCAGGAGTCCAGGTTTCCCTTTCGGTAGTGAACCCATGGTCCCAGTAGGCTTCGGGCCTCCTGGGCCTCTACGGTTTGCTGACATCTCTTTGAGGCGCGCGTGGAACACTACGCGCCGTCGACGTCTATGGCTCGGTCCGCACGGTTACTTATAATAATTGTACTGAAGAGTTGCGCAAACAGGGAGGGACGAGAGTAAGGGGCTATATTTCACTGGGACACCTTGGCAACGCGACCAATTGCGCCGCCATGGTGTCCGTAAGCTACCAAACTAGACACCAGAGTCGCTACACCACATTGAGACAGTATCAAAATGGACCTTAAGTGCACGCGTCCGAGTTGGTCGCGTCGCCAAATTGGTTGCGCAACCAAACGGACACCAGGTGAGTAACTCTTCATAGAGCTGTATTATATTTTGTTGGTAGCGGCGACTGGTCGCGCCGCCGTGGAGTCCCGGTGAAATAAAGCCCTAACGCTAAAACTTATTATCGTACCTCTGGAGACCACAGCATCTCCGTACCCTTGGGCACAGAGTATCCCAGCTGCGTGGTACCGGTTTCACCTAACGGTTGCGTCTCTGGCTCACTCTTGCCAAGAGGACTGGTAGAGTTCGAAGATGACGAGCCTTCCTTCTTCTTTTTACTACCGCCGAAACAGCCAAGGTTTTCGCCTGAAAATATTCCGCGACTTTCACACAACGCCATCTAGTCCCAAACTAAGCAGAGCTTGTGCTATGAGTACTAGATAACTGATAAACATATTTATATATTTCTAGATACATACATATTATAAATAAATTACACCCAGATACAGAGCAAATGATCTTGCTGATCACACATACATTTGTTTTGGGTGGGAATCGAAGCCATGACCTCCGGTATAACAGTCAGGGCCACTAACCACTAGATCAACAGGTCAGTCCAAAAAAATTTAAAGGATACGTTTTTCGATGGGAAAATCATCTTATGACATCCCCCGCTCTTGGGCGGAGCGGGAGATAGTGTCAGACTTTTACTGACTAAAAACCGACTCCTGTTCCTTCGTTGCCTTTCGTACCAGGGCCGAGTCTTCCTTTCAGAATCAGACCCTTGGCCCCGGTAGTCTTCGACCCTGATATGCCCCTACAGTTGCTGACATCCCCTTGAGGCGCGCGTGAAACAGTACGCGCCGTCGACGACTTGGGCTCGGTCCGGACGGTTACCGGACGGTTACCGGACGGTCGGACGGCGAGCTACCCATTGCTCCTCCTCGCTCCGGACCATGGCCTGTACCAAGGCCCGGCGCGAGAGATCGCCGCCGCCGATCGCCCCCGCGAGGACACGGCGGTGCTCTTCCTAAGCGGGGCACACCTCCACCGTGTCCTCCGGGCGGTCCACGCAATGGTGACACCCGGGCGTTTCTTCCGCACGGATCCGGTGCAGTAACCTCCCAAACTTACCATGTCCGGTGAGGACCTGCGTCATGCGGAAGGTATGGACGCCGTGTTGCCTTTCCAGCCACTCCTCAAAGAGGTCCCCTCTTTTACCGAAAAGGATACGTTACAATCTGAGACACTTACGAGACTATATGTATATAAACTTTTAGACTTAAGTGGAACAGGGAGTAAAGTCCCGCAAACCTTCGTTGAAAAGGGAGGATCTTCCGACCAGACTGATGATGTGTCTGATCTGGCCAGCTGCCCGATAGTTGATTTCTACCTGTAATATATGTTCTAATCGCGCAGAAAAACCTAATACCGTGATGCAGGGCTCTGAGTTCTTATATTTTGCCCAATTTCTTGCGATTTGACAGTATGACGTGACGTCACAACATGGCAATCGATCCTATTCTTATTTGGAACGCATTGTACAGTGTACAGGTTGCCAAATACTCTGGTCAGAAAAAAAAAATTGTTTGAGTACATCGACATGACAAGAAGATGAAGAAAGCATTGTCACAACTAGGATGTTGATTTTGACTAATATTTTCATACACGATTTTGCTGTATTTGTTTACCTTTAGATGCACTGGCTGCTATCCTCGCTTGCCCGGATGACTGTGTGGGCGGCGCTCTCGTGTCGTACAGCGGGTCCTCGATCTCTTGACACCTGCACAAATAAAAAAAAAATTAAAACTAGTCTCCTACCATGTCTGTCTGTCATAAACTTCTGAACGGGTTTTCATGTGCCTTTCACCAATAGACGAAATGATTTATAAAGAAGACCCTTATGGTTGACATAATAACATGCACATTATTATACTACGGGGTTTTTTGTAGTACAAGGGTTCCTTGATCGAATCCGGATATTTCTAAAATAAGTAAACTATCTGAATTATTTATTTTTATTAATTGAGTTATTTGCACTGACCGCAGGGGTCATACGATGACGTGTTAAAATGTCAAGCTCGCAAGGGATTGAGCTATAAACCCTATATAGCTCCATCCCTTTAACAGTTCAGTTTAGGTCGTCAATTGGATCGCGTTAAGAGTTCGTAAGGCCCAACGCCTCAGATATCTTGTTTGAACTTTTATATATAAATCAAATAGATATGCATTGGTGATCGAAACTCCCTAACAA
Organism: Mythimna impura; assembly: GCA_905147345.3. Taxonomy (NCBI): domain Eukaryota; kingdom Metazoa; phylum Arthropoda; class Insecta; order Lepidoptera; family Noctuidae; genus Mythimna; species Mythimna impura. The sequence goes on along the minus strand of LR990366.1, from coordinate 6,877,617 downwards.
TTTATATAATAGTTGGTTGTGTACCTGTAGGAGAGATTCCTGAGCACGCAGACGCAGTTCTCGACGATCTTGGTGCCGATGGCGTTGGCTTGCAGCGCGGCGCGCACGGCGTGCAGCAGCGCCTCGGTGAGGCCGGCCAGGCAGCGCAGGCGCCGCCGCGCGTACTCGCCCGCCGACGACGCGTTGCGCAGCACGCCCGACGCGTTGCGGAACACTGACACGCATACCACATACTATAGGCCTACTGTCCACGGACAAGTAGCTTCTTAGACGCGTATTCGTCATTATACGCTTGGTGTACGCCTGCGATAGACACGAAGGCATGACGTTGCCGCATCGTCACACGTACACGTGATTTATAGGTTAATCGAGTTGATTGGGTAAGTTTAATTATTGTAAATAGCTAGTTGATTCCAATTTGTTAAATACGCCATAATAAAACACTGTAATTTCACATTTATAATTTTATTATGTCGGTCCTAAACTCGTAAAGTATGAAGGGAAAATTGGAATCAACCCTTTTAAGTAAGACCAGAAGCGTAGCGTGGACTAATTGAAACGTGGGCGAAGGCACATCAGCGATGCATCACGACACTTTTTCTTTCATAAATTTGAAAACGAGACAGCGACTGTTGCAACCTAGTGTTCGACCACATCGCCGCTTCCCATCGGGTGAAATAGTGGTCAAACGCGAGCCAATGCCTGTCAATTATAAAAAACACCCTCGTTCTTAAAGAGCCCTCACTTGAGCGAGGCACCTTTGGGTGCGAGGCCATGGGTGAGCGCCCACTTCGCCCACGCCTAGCTAGCAGTAAGACTGCGTAGGCGAAGTCAATATCCTTGCCGCGAGTTTCTACATTATGATTTTTTTCGGATATTTCCTATTGAATGTTTTTTTGTTGTTATTATATGATTATAATGTTTCACATTTAACAAAGATTTATTAAATAGAACCTCGATTTTAAAATTTGGATGTGAATGAAAAATATCGCTGTTTAGCCTTATACTTTTTCCTTTCTTACCTGTAGACCAGTAAGTGTCTCCAGGGTTGGTGGGATGCCAGCCGGAATGCGGGATGATGACTTTGTTGACGATGACCTGCGCTGCGTCATCGATGATCGACTGCTTCAGGTCTTCACATGATGACATGTTCCAAATTACGCCTGTTACTAACTCTTTCACCTGTTGAAATGACACATTTGATTTCGATAAAAAGTTCAATGCAGAAATAGGTTACTGGTGGCGTTACAAGTTGTATTCCAACTAATTTCTGCCAGTGGCATCGCCAACGTGAAAGTAAAAAGTCTAAAGTTTGTATGAAGTAACACCACACAAACTTTTAATCTTCGTTTCCTCTCCTTAGAGGAATCTCCTTATGAATTTTGGCAGATCTTTTGTTATTCTTTGTATACCTCTGTGCAAAATTTCAGCGTTCTAAGTCCAATGAGTGGGCTGGGTGTTGATGAGTCAGTGAGTGAGTCAACACTTTGCTTTTTATATAGGGTGACTGGTAATTAGTGACCGATACTTAAACACGTGATTGTACTCATGATCACAAACTACTTTCCCAAATAAACTTTTTTTTTTGGACTCATTAGTTTTATGACAATAACAAAACAGCTGTTTGAAATTCGCGTGAGCGCGCTTGCGACCGCTCAGCTGTTAGCCGCGTAAGGCCGTTGTCTCATGAGTATATAAAAGTTTCTTTAGGAAAGTTGTTTGCAATCATGAGGAAAATTACGTGTTTAAGTATCGTTCACTAATTACCAGTCACCCTATATATACAGATTGCTTTACGTGTGTTTAGGCAAATGATAATCAGGGAAAGTCATACAACGCGTTCTTTTATCGTATCGGAAGTCATTTGATGATATCTCACAAAACAAAAGTTATATGACTGGACGAGCTTGACATTTAAAGATGATATTGGTTCATATTATGTCAGAGTCGAGTCGAGTGGAAATGGGAGGGAGAGGGAGGCGGAGGCCTTTGCCCTGTCAGTAGGACAAATAGGCCGAGTTATTAACAAATTTTATCGATCTACCGTACCTCCTTAGCGGTAGCGCGACATAAAAGTGCATTGAGCGCACGAAAGCTGCCCGCGTCGCGAATGTTACGAAGTTGGCAAGAGTCGTTAGATGCACAGTGACGCGGGGAACGAGGCACCATCGTTCTGTCGCCATCGTATCTACGCTCCGTTTGCTCCCGATTACACATGCGTGCAGTAGTTGTACCCTATGGTTGTTTTTAACAAATTGTATTAAGCTTACGTACCTCCATATCAGTAGCGCGACATAAAAGTGCCATGAGTGCAGGAATACCGCCCGCGTCTCGAATGGCACGTTTGTTCTCGTCGTTTTGTCGCCCGTACGACAAGTTGCGTAGTGCCCCGCAGGCATTGCGGCACACTTCTGGGTTCTCGTGAGAAACTAGGCGTACTAGTGGTGGGATACCGCCTGTAATAAGAGAATGTTATTAGGCAGTGTTGAAAATCCCTAAATAATATAATCGATTGTAATTGCGGCGTTTAAACGCCCTAAATTCAAGTCATGGGGCTTGCGGCTTTCGGAAGACAACTTTTTACCCTAAAATTTTGTGGGTACAGACATTGGTTGACCTCATAAAATTTATTTTACTGAGTAGGAAGTTCAGCCTGCCTAGCCTTTTCTCAGCATGTTGGGGTCGGCTTCTAGTCCATCCAGATGCAGCTGGATAGCTGATTATCCATAACAACTTAATGTTAACTGACATGCTAAAATTATCTAACTTCTTATAAATAAAATTAAACCTTACTGTATTAAACTAAAGGAGTAAATTACCTAAACTCCTAGTCTTCTGTTTATTCGGATCATCCATATACGTCAGATGCTGTAAATACGCCGCTGCGTTAGCTTTGACCACATCGGAAGGTGAGTTCAGGAATCCTATGACTTCGGGTAAGTTCGGGTCCCGCCATTGTAGGCCTACGGTCTCTTCGCGACCACCGACGCTGCCATGGACTGTGAATGGAGGATTTGAAATTAGAATGTGTTTTGATTGGTAGGTTTTGATGGAAGAAGAAGATGCGAAGATAGATGGAATATAAAATGTATTTTTCTCTACACTAAAATTGTAACACAACTCGATGATTTGAAAGATTTGATAGTTTTATAAGAAAATTGTATTTCAGAAGATGTTGCAGTCGTCCCATTGGCTTAGTAAGTACTAAAGAGATGGGTATAACGGAGGATATTGAATAATAAATCTTAAAGTTAGTATCTTAAAGTTCAAAACTGTGTAAGTGCGCTAGAAGACACCCAAGGAGTTGTTTGATGTCTGAAACAGGTTTCATACTTATAGAAAAATCCAGTTCATAATTGTGTAAAGTAGAATATTCTTTTTTATTATGATATTATTAGATTAGGCACAAGGGGTATTTTTCTATAAAATAAATACTCATAATATCTGGGTTCATCTCTAGTTATATTCTCATGTAAAATTTTGTATAGCCAGTTAATTATTCGAAAGTAAAATACATGCATGACTCTTTAAAACAATAAAATAAGCGAAACAGTTATTTAGTGATGTCGATGTAAGTACCTATCTCACCTAGTGCCATATTCGCCATCTGTTTCTGTAACTCCTCTTCATCACCATACATAGACTGACCGCCGGCGCTGCCCAGACTTAGTCCATTTTGTGAATCCTGAAGACAAAGTAACAATTTATTTATCTCATTGAAAAATTGATGTGATTTTTCCTTACAAGTTCTACACATTGCAATTACGAACATCTGTTAGTAGTGTGTGTTCTTTATTCCTGATATAATCATCATTTCAACCGAAAGACGTCCTCTGTTGGACACATAGGCCTCCCCCAAGCGTCGCCACAACGACCGGTCCTGTGCGTCTCGCATCCATCGGATTCCAGCGACCCTGACCAGGTCATCGGTCCACCTTGTGGGAGGCCTTCCAAGGCTGCGTCTTCCGGTACGCGGTCGCCAGTCCGGAACCTTTCAGCCCCAACAGCCATCTGTTCTGCGTGTAATGTGCTATGTGCCCATTTCCAATTAAGTTTGGCGATTCTTCGTGCTATGTCAGCGACCAAGGTTCTCCTGCGGATATCTTCAGTTCTGATTCGATCACGCAAGGAAACTCCGAGCATAGCCCTTTCCATTGCCCTTTAGGTGACTTTTAAGTCTTCTTATGAGACCCATTGTAAGCGACCACGTTTCGAAGCCATATGTCAAATGGTAAGTGATATAATAATAAAACGAATTCCCTCACCGCGTTTATCTGTTCGCGATAAACTCAAAACTACTGAACGGATTTTCATGCGGTTTTTACCAATAGATACAAATAATTCATTGAGGTAGTTTCAGATATTATTATAATACATGCATACTATAGTAGAGAAAAACCGCGAATTTCAAAGATTCGTAAGGAGCTATTTTTTCGTGGTATCATGAAGTAAACCGAAATACATCCAAGTTAGAAGACTCGTCAAACTTAAGTAGCAGTGGCCACGGCCCATTGCTCGCAAAACAGACGTTCGATGGGGACGAAAGGTTCTGGAGTGGCGAGTGTGGCGACCGTGTACTAGAAGACACATCATTGGAAGGCCTCCCACAAGGATGCCCGATGACCTGGTGAGGATCGCGGGAATCCGATGCATGCGAGACGCACAGGACCGGTCATTATGGCGACATTTGGGGGGGCTCTGTCCAACAGTGGACGTCTTTCGGCTGAAATGATGTTGATGAAGTCACAGAAATTGCCACTCACTGCCTGCGAACTCCCACGATCTACACCAGGTAGTCTACCTTGCCTGCGGGTAATTTAATATGAATGAACACAAAGTTACCTTGAATGGAGGTGGTTGGTGCGGCGGTTCGTAGGCTGTGGGGTAGTGTTGATAACCGTACGCGTCGGGCGCGTATTCGCCGCGCGGTGACGTCACGCAGTAGTGCCGCCCTAGCTGCTCCAGAGACGCCGAATCGTACCTGTGATACGGGCAATAATTTAAAGTGTGAAATAGTACATTTTGATACAAACAAATTGATTGGAGAAAGTTTGTCATTGCGACCGAGGCGGAATTCCCCCGAGCCGTAGGTGAGGGTGTTATGGAGCCGAGGAGTGCTGCCACATGTACCAAACGATGTCTTTTAATACACTTACGAAAAAATAAATGAACGTGGCCTGTTTGGCCACCAGCCTGATACGATAAATGTAATAAATTGTAGCGAGTACTAGTAGTACTAGTGCGAAAAATTAAATAGGTAGTAAATTAAAGTAAATTGCGTACTTAAAATTGGTAGGGATAAGAGCGGATTTTCGAGTAAGTGTATTGAAAAGTGCTTTCCTAAATTCAAACCCCGATTCGAGTCGTACGTTCGAAATAAGATAGCAGAGCAAACACTTGAAAACGACTACGGTATAACTCCAGAATCAAAAAGTATAGTCCTTCAACCAGACGGGTATTGTGTCTGGTCCCGTCAACTACCCAATAGTTGATTTCGGACTGTTGTATATATTCTAATTGCGCAGAGAACTCTAATACCGCGACGCAGGATAGTTCTTATGTGGCGACATAAATATAGCTACAATAGAAATCAAGAAACATCAACGTTATTCCATACCAATACCTCTGAGCTTAAAGGGCGTACAGCACAATTCCCAAAATGTACTAAAAATTTGAACCCAGAGGTATCGACATGTCACACTGTCACCTGCAGGATTGTTCGAAAGAGTTACTGTGGCCCTGAAGCGCAAAGAACACCTGCGACACAGGTGAGTTTTAGTCAGTAAAAGTCTAACACTCTCTCTCGCTCCACCCAGAGCGCGAGAAGTTACTTAGTGACTTACCACGCCAACAAAAAAAAAACAACAGTCACACACTCGACTTTAACACAGAGCTGCAGCAGAGGTTGAAATCGAATTTGTCAACTAAATCACACCAAGTGAAATTCACGAGCCAACTATCTAATAATAAAAAGGGTTGAAAAGAACTTATGAATTGTTTTTTTAAATCTTACATCATACTCTGCAATTGAAAGATTATTATCTCATCCATTGTCACGCTTTTTAATTAAGGTTACACAAAACAAATCGAATTGAATGTAGAGTACGCCTACGCATTTACAATCACGCATGTTAAGTAAAAGAATTGTAAATAATTATGTAAGGGTAAAAGCTGATAGCGGCTTCGGCCACGTGATAGTGGAAAATTGTCCCAAGGGAATACAGTCCGGGGATAAATTATATTATTGGGTTCGATTCCTACATGAAATATTTGTTTATGTAGGAATCGAACGCAGCGCAGCAAACAATTGCTCAACCTCTGTACCAACCGTCCCATCATAAAATGACTACGTACGTAATATGCGTTCCAAATAAGAATAGCAAAGTCAATAACCTCGATCTGTCAAATGTTGAGTGAAAAGTACGGTTTGCAAAGAAAACTTATTTGCGTATCAATAAAGGTTTTTTTTTTGCTTTGTATTACTAAGTCTTAGTTAAATCTAGGTGAAGTAAAAACGTTATTGTTTAATATAAATTAGCTAAATATATTGTTTTAAGTCATAATTCATTTAAAAAAAGCTATATGTTTTCTTAGGAACAATTCGCCTTCTTCTTCATTTTCCACTATTCAGACACTTCACACAGTGACGAGAGATAGCAAAATTGAAGAACTGGATTCTGATTAAACTTTCTACGTTTACGATTCGTAAATTAAATTTTTAAAATTTATTGGTTTTGCTCACCCTACCCAATTTCTTCGATTTGACAGTATGTCGTGACGTCACAACATAGCAATCGATCCTATTCTTATTTGGAACGCATTGTACGTAAAATGACTTTTGTACGAACACAAGCAACATGGACTGAAATAGATAAAATTCATTAATTTTTTGGCTGTTTATTTTGATGTGCATTTGCTTCGATTCTGCTTTCTATTATAGGTGTATACAATGACTAATTTGTGATAGATGAACAAACCTTTGTTGTAAGTGTAGATTGTGTTGTGGCAGAGCACCCGGGGACGCGCTCCGGGGCGAAGCACTGCCACCGCCTTCCACGTATTCCTAAGAACAACCATATTTTTAATTAAATGTTGCTTCACAAGTATCGACCTTAAGTTTATACAAATAAGGTTCATATCTATTCTACTCGAAGTCAAATTGACATCACGAAAGTAAGCCTGCTTCCAGTAGAAATATTAAGACAGAAGCCAACGATTTTAGAGATTACTTCTATCTAACTTGTTTAGACTTTTTTTTTTAGGTGAGAAAATCATCTAATGACAAATCTCGCTCTTGGGCGGAGCGAGATATAGTGTCAGACTTTTACTGACTAAAAACCCACTCCTGTTCCTTCTTTGCCTTCGTCCCAGGGCCCCGGGTTTCGCTTTCACACTACCCGTGGCACCAGTAGGCTTCGATCCTGCTGGGCCCCTACGATTTGCTGAAATCTCCCTGAGGCGCGCGTGGAACAGTACGCACCGTCGACGACTTGGGCTCGGACCGGACGGTTACCGGACGGTCGGACGGCGAGCCACCCATTACTCGCCGTCCGCAAGCCCGCGCCTACGGTGACCGGAAATCGGGATCGGAATCCCGGCGGCGGTTGGGGCTTGAGGACCGTTGCCTCACGCGATCGGCCGCCTGCTTTGATAGCATTACTGCTTCACAGAAGGAGGCAACTAGCTTGGACTTCGAATTATATGCACTCCACCATTTACAACTGCGTTATTATGGTAAAAAACATGGTGACAAACGATAACCAAGTTTATTCTTAAGAAGGCTGCACTCAAGTCGCCTCCACCATGTAAGTTGTCTGGCTGGTACGCAACAGTACCATACTGTACTTACAGGACAGTACTGCTACCCAATAATAAACTGTATACACGTAAACTGTAACAATAAGGCACAAACATGTCATCTATATTACGGTACTTGCTTCGTATCCATGGTTGGTAGGTCGCTGTACCATAGTGCTAAATAATTCTGTCTATGTCTAACAAAATCTCGAAGAGCAGTGGTGGCCGAGTGGTAACGGCCCCGACTTACGAGTAGGTCGTGGGTTCAAACCCAGCCAGGCGCATTACTTTGTGTAATTTATTTCATCACCATTGCTCTCAAAACGGTGAAGGAAAACGTCGTGAGGAAACCGGCATGTCCTAAAACCAAAAATTCGAAGATATGTGACATCCACCACCAACCCGCACTGGGCAAGCGTGGTGGATTACGGCCCATTCTCTCTCCTACAGAGGAGGCCTGAGTCCCAGCAGTGGGAACATTATAAGGCCGACTATGCTATGCTATGCATGTCTAACAAAATAAGGCACAAACCTGTCCCATATACTGCGGCACTTGCGTCGTCTCCACCATGTACGCTGTCTGGGGTTGGTAAGCCGCAGTACCGTAGTGCCCGTAAGTACCATAGTGACCCGCGCCCCCTGCTCCCGCGTAGCTCCCTCCCCCGCTTACTGAGACTGAGTCCATTACCTGGGTAACAGAAGAAGAGGATATGATATAGTTGTGTTCTGTTTGTCTATTTATTAAATTGCAGCTGCCATGTTATGTTTCTGCACCACCCTAAGGTAAGTAAGAAAATGCCTAAGGCATTAAGTCGCCTTCGTACAGTGTTATTTACTAGTGCATAAAGTTTTTATACATCAATATTTATAAATTCAACAATTTTTTTTTACTATATGTTAAATATGTACAGTCAGAATTAGGTGGAGTTTAAGGTAAAAATTTGACTAAGTTTAATAAGATGGAATGTAAGATTTCCGCAGATACTATTTCCTTGATTTAATAATGCTCCCATACACTAAAAACAACACAAACTAAAAATGTTCAGTTCAACGCCATCTCGTGAGAACATGGGCAAGTTGAAGCCCGTAGCTTTCACTTAAAGCTCTTCTACTCCTTTCAGAAGAATCACAGATGACTAAAAAACTTACACTAGACAACTAAATTACCTAAGCATGTAGCATTTTTGCTGTAATCACCAAATCCCAACCATACATACAAAACGTTTTGAGAAAACATTCATTGTGCATAGAACTTAGGTGTGGAATTCCCTGCCGGAGTCAGTGTTTCCTGATAGCTACAACCTAGGGGGTCTTTAAGTCAAGAGTGAATAGGTTACTTCTAGGCAAGCGTGCTCCATCGTCGACCACATCATCACATACCATCAGTTGAGATAGCGGTCAAGTACAAGCCTATCGGCAATAATTAGAAAAAAGTTTTAGTTGATTTTTAATAAATACCCGAACTAACTTCGCTATGGGAGTTTCAAAAGGTTTTCAAAATTTGACTTACGTGCGGGTACTTCTGCGAAGGCGCCATGGTGAGATGTCCCATGTGATTATAGTGCGCTGCGGGGGACGACACATACTGTCCATAGTCAGGCTCTACGCCTGCACCAACTACCGGGTATTCACCAGCCTGTTGAAAAACAATCGTTAATATTCTTCCTTTCGTGTCGATGTACTCTAACTAATTTTTTTCTGACCAGTATTTGGCAACCTCTACGGCTTTGTTATTGGCCTCGTATAGATCCTGAAAACTGCAGGTGGTTGTGCAGGATGGTGAGCATAGCAAATGACGCATGTCCCGTGCAGCGGTTCCACACTGGCACTGTGTTAGAGATGGGTCGAGGAAGCCCCATTTGGCCAAATTGTTTTTACAGCGGCCAACCTGGATCCGCAGTCGGTTAAGAGATTTCCAGATTGGCCACTGCAATTCGCGTCCTGGGGGGAGATGTTCTGACGGGGTGATGAAATGTGTAGGATTTGGGTACTTCAGCGCGCATCTCTCGCCTCTCGTCCTATGCACTGTCTTTTGAAGAGGTCGTCAATCGCATAAAGCATAGTTAATATTAAAAAGGGGAAAAAAAATATTTTTGTTTGTAATGAATAAACTCAAAAACTTCTGGATCGATTTTAAAAATTCTTTCACCAATAGAATGCTACTTTATCACTCATTGACATAGGCTAACGATATTTTACTGGTTTCTTTCTTTGCAGAAGCCAGTCAAATAAGAAATGTAAGCAATCCTGTGGGAAACACACGAAGAGGAAGAATTTTGAAAACGATTTTTTATCACACCACTAGTACCTATTACAAAAACTAGTCTATTTTTTTCATTTTTTTAAATCTCGAGAGTATTCGTAAGCGTCAGGACCCCTGGACCACTAACGATATTTGATGTTTAGAGAATACCAAAATTAACTACCTTTTTGCTACTATTTGGTACCTACCTTCAAATATTTGGTACCTCTATTGACAGCGAGAAAACGCCAGAAGAAAGTGGCCAGACATTCTGACGTCAGGATGTTTGGACCATTTTTTTTTTCATAGTTCTAGACAACACAGCTAATTTATCTTTTTCTAAATATTTACTACCTTTTTAGTACCTCACCATATATGTTTTTCAACATTTTTTAGCATACTTGAAAAAAGTTAGATGTGAAATATTTTTTTCAAAATGGATATTTTTTTTGCCACATATGCCATGAGATATCTGATGTTTAGAAAATACCAAAATATACTACCTTTATGCTACTACTTGGTCCCTAACGTCAAATACTTAGTACCTCTATTAACAGCGAGAAAACGCATGAAGAAAGTGTCATCAGGTTGTCTGAACCATTTTTTTATTTTCATGGTTCGAGACAACACAGCAAATTTATCTTTTGAAAAGTATTTACTACCTTTTTAGTACCTCAACAAATATTTTTTTCAGCGTTTTTTGGCATACCTGAAAGATGTTACGTGTATTTTTTTTTTCAAATTGGATATTTAATTTGCCACATTATGACATGAGATATCTGATGTTTGAAAAATACCTAAATACATTACCTTTATGCTACTGCTTGGTACTTAACATCAAATACTTAGTAGGTACCTCAATTAACAGCGAGAAAACGTATGAAGAAAGTGTCATCAGGTTGTCTGGACCATTTTTTTTTTCATGGTTCGAGACAACACAGCTAATTTGTCTTTTTGTAAATATTTACTACCTTTTTAGTGCCTCAACATACTTTTTTTCAACTTTTTTTACCATACTTGGAAAAAGTTAGATGTGATTTAGATAAAATTTAGCACACGGATATACCATATCCTGGAATAGAACAGAATACTTATTATCCCCAGACTATGTCCCCTTGTGACAATTTTCTACTTCCACACGTGTGAAAGATCAGAATGGCAGCAGCTAATAATAATAATAATATTCCATAACTATCACACAACGCCGTCTAGTCCCAAGCTAAGCAGAGCTTGTGTTATGGGTACTAGACAACTGATAAACATACTTATATATTTCTAAATACATACATATTATAGATAAATTACACCCAGACACAGAACAAATGATCGTTGCACATCAAACATACATTTGTCCTAGGTGGGAATCGAACCCACGACCTCCGGCATAGCAGTCAGGGCCACTAACCACTAGACCAACAAGCCAGTCAAAATAAAAATATATATCCTAAAAATAAGTATGTTGTATGTGGCAAATTCATCATCATCCATCATCCATTATTAAAAAAAAAAAAATTACAGCTCGCAGCGTAACATTTTTTATAATATGCTAAAAAAATATATATAATATATTGAGGTGCTGAGTAAATATTTACAAAAAGATAAATTAAGTAGCTGCATTATTTCGACCTATGAAAAAAAAAAGATGTGTAGCCATACCGATGTCAGGATGTCTTACCGTTATTTTTACGCGTTTATTGACAGCAAAAAGTAGATAGTAAATGTTGGTATTTTCTAAACATCAAATATCTCATGCTGTCTATGTAGCTAATTACATATCCATTATGTTTTTTTTTTTTAATGCGTTAAATTTTTATAGAACGACAAAAAAAAATTATATGTGTACTAAAAAGGTAGCAAACACTTACAAAAAGATAAATTAGTTGTTTTGTCTTGTCCATGAAAAAAAAATGGCCCAGACATACTGATGTCAGAATGTCTGACCACATTCTTCACGCGTTTTTTCGTTGTCAATAGAGGTACTACGTAAGTATTTGACGTTAGGTACCAAGTAGTAGCATTAAAGTAGTGTATTTTTTAAACATCATAATATCTTATGTCATATCTTAAGGCAAATTAAATATCCATTTAAAAAAAAAAATCACATCTAACTTTTTCCAAGTATGCTAAAAAAAGTTGAAAAAAAAATGTATGTTGAGGCACTAAAAAGGTAGTAAATATTTACAAAAAGACAAATTAGCAGTGTTGTCTCGAACCATGAAAAAAAATGGTCCAGACAACCTGATGACACTTTCTTCATACGTTTTCTCGCTGTTAATTGAGGTACTAAGTATTTGATGTTAGGTACCAAGCAGTAGCATAAAGGTAGTGTATTTAGGTATTTTTCAAACATCAGATATCTCATGTCATAATGTGGCAAATTAAATATCCAATTTGAAAAAGAAAAAATACACGTAACATCTTTCAGGTATGCCAAAAAAAGCTGAAAAAAATATTTGTTGAGGTACTAAAAAGGTAGTAAATACTTTTCAAAAGATAAATTAGTTGTGTTGTCTCGAACCATGAAAATAAAAAAATGGTCCAGACAACCTGATGACACTTTCTTCATGCGTTTTCTCGCTGTTAATAGAGGTACTAAGTATTTGACATTAGGGACCAAGTAGTAGTATAAAGGTAGTATATTTTGGTATTTTCTAAACATCAGATATCTCATGGCATATGTGGCAAAATAAATATCCATTTTGAAAAAAATATTTCACATCTAACTTTTTTCAAGTATGCTAAAAAATGTTGAAAAAAATATATGGTGAGGTACTAAAAAGGTAGTAAATATTTACAAAAAGATAAATTAGCTGTGTTGTCTAGAACTATGAACAAAAAAATGGTCCAGACATCCTGACGTCAGAATGTCTGGCCACTTTCTTCTGGCGTTTTCTCGCTGTCAATAGAGGTACCAAATATTTGATAGTAGGTACCAAATAGTAGCAAAAAGGTAGTTAATTTTGGTATTCTCTAAACATCAAATATCGCTAGTGGTCCAGGGGTCCTGACGCTTACAGAGTATTCAGCTAAGAAACCATGGCCTCGTCTAGTTTTGACGAAAAATGTTGACGTGTAAAAGTATTATATTAGACCTACCAAATAAAATTATTTTCTGGCCAGATAGTAACAATAAGTGTTCGGCCAGACTGGAAGAGCGGGTGCGGGGCGAGCGCGGGTTACTTAAAGCGGGACACGCGCGGACAACTCACGCCATAGCTCGTTCAAACAAGTGGCCACAGTGAGTGCCGCTCCACCGCGCTGCCAGTCTGGCCAAGGAATACGCGCGCTTTTCTGCACCCGCGCCGCTCCCCGCAACGCGCTGCTAGTCTGGCCGAGCACTAACAAGTTCAAATTTACTGATACTGAGTTTTCAAAGATCTCGAGATTTCACCCCAGGTGTTTAAGCGTGTCTGCTAGGGCTGCAGAAATGTTCGAAAGAGTTACCGCGGCCTTGGAACGCAAATGGTAACTGAAAGAACACAGGGTTCTACTCAGTAAGAGTCTGATACGTTCTCTCGCTCCACCCAGAGCGGGAGAAATTATTAGATAATATCCCACCTCAAAAACAAAAAAGTTTAGGCATCATTTGATGTTATGCTGTTTGGAATTCAGGTTCGCACATATAAAAAAAACAAACAATATAAATAGTTTGCAGAGTTCTAAGAATCAACCGGCGAATTGACCTTTACACCCAATAGATATAATGAGATCACCATCAAGATAATAAGATTACAACGTAATTGGTCCAATTTTAGCCAGAATTGTGTGGTTTGCGGTCTTTGGGTTAGAACGGAAAAAAAGGCATTTTGTGAGAGTTTTGGGTGGTCTCAACAAAGGTAGTAAAAAGTCGGTATTGTTTATCCTCATAGATAAGTACATTACATTTTTAAATTCAAATAAGAGCCGTTTTCTTTATGTGGCTCCAATAAATAACTCTTTTCTTTGTTACTGTCCAGATTTAAATCAAAATAAATAATATATAATTATTTAGGTACACAATTACATTTGGATGACGGACTTTTTTTTTTACGTGGGAAATTATCAAACCTAAATAAAGAAATAAATGTATTTTCTTTCTTTCTTTTTCTAAAACCCACACGATTCCTTCAGTAGCCCTTTTTGCGTGAGCTACGGTAATTCCTTCGAACAATCCGTAACTCTGGCAAGCGTCGCCCCTAACTGGCCCCGTCAATTTTGCTGACATCTCTTTGAGGCAAGCGTAGTACAACACTACGCGTCGTCGGCCCGGGGTGTGTTGTAAGACTGCCACCTTTGGCTGTGGTACCAGTCTCGCTCCGTATTTTTTTTATGTATGGCGGAGCGTGCGGCGTGCGCAGGACCCGCACGAAATATATCGCTCGCGCTGCGACACCGAGGCAATCGGAATATGAAGCGCCACGGTCGCCGCAAACGTTCTAGCACGCTGCTTTCAGGAGATGGTGAGAAATATTCCATTATGTGATCATACCATGTAACTGACCTGCATAGCTAGGTGATGCTGGTGGGCCAGTGCGGCCGACAGCTCGGCGTCCTCGGTGGAGGCGTCGGACCGCGACACAGGGCTGTGTTGCGGACCATACGCGTTCTCCACAGGCCCGTTGCTGTAACAAGAAAATGTGTAACGTTAATGATATGTTGCAGAGAAATGGTAGAGCCAAGTCATTTAGCTGGTACGGAGGAAGACGACGATTCATAAAGGCGCTATTGTAGTAAGTTGATGATAAAAACCTTATAATGGGTCCTTCATAAAAGATACCACGTCGGTCTTTATTGCAGAGATGAGTTTCACGCTGACCTGCTATCATAACTGTTCTGAAGTTGTTTGAAGTAAGCATTAGGCATGTATCTCACCAGGACACCAGTGAAAGACCATCAACAAAATGTATTCAGCTCTATGGAAAAACCTCACCTAGTACCCGCTTGTTTGTTTAAAACTGAATTTATTTTGGCAGTTAGGCGACTGGCCTCGCGACCACTGGGGTCCTAGTAAGATATAGACCTCTTTTTGAAGTGGAAAATCATCATAATAAATACTTCCAATTTGGGTGGAGCAGGAGTGAGACTTTTACTAACCAAAACCCACCTACGTTTCTTCAGTTACCTTATGCGTTCCGGAGCCACGGTAACTCTTTCGAACATTCATTCCCGCAGGCCAGATAATAGGTCTTAAAGCTGCTATGGATAGCTATAGTCTAGATTAGAGAACCACTCAAATCTAAATTCATTGAACTCTATAATTAGAAAAGCCCTCTTGAGACTGTAGACTTCTAAGAGTGTAATAATCAAATAGATTGAAGCAACTTTACATTATGTAAGATCGAAATTCTAACCTGTACGTTTGAATGGTGGAAGACTGATATATACAGAACCGTCTTCTATCATACTGGCGAACAGGCCACACGTAGCTACCACGAATAACCAACATTGATACACTCAATTGAATTTAAACCACAAAATAAAACATAACACTTCCTTGGAACACCGATACAACGCTCAAGCTCACACATCCATTACAACAAGACTCACAGTTACTATTCTAGACATTGAACAATTAATATTGGACAATATGTTTCAATAGAATTCAATGATGTTCCCTTTATGTATGACATCGTTATTTATATGAGTATACATAGTTATTTCGCAGGAACAAAGACGTGTCAATGGAATTATCGATTGGATTTACAAATATTACAGAAATTGTGTAATTTATAATAATATAAGCAAGACTGTGCATATATCATATAATAATGACTGTTACTTTTAGTTATTTCATGGCGAAAGCGACTCCTCGAAGACTCCCATGAACATCTGCAATATCATAGGCATCGCAAATATGTTACCATCCATAGATTGCGGAATTTTTCGAGAGAGTTAGTCAGTTGCTCTTTGCGGCCCTGGAATGCGAAAAGAAACTGACGGAACACAGGTGCGATTAAGTCAGCAAAAGTCTGACCCTCCCTCTCACTCTACCCAGAGCGAGAAGAGTTCCACGTTTCCAGATGATACCATCTCAGAGACTAATCAGAAACGTCTCCTGTATCTGTACTAAATACACTAGAACGGGACAAAGAAATTCTGCTAGGCGAAAAACATGGTAGTTACTTCCCGGGACGAGCTCCTTCTCAAAGAGTACCTACTAATATTACCTAAATGGAATTGGGCGAATTTCGCATTCTCGTAGGTCATAAATGACAAAGATATTAATGATGACTTTTATCGTTGCTTACTCGATCCAAATACGCGACTACTTTCTGACTCATAATCATGAATCATTCATCACTAAAACAGGAATTGAGTAGGTAATCCCGAAACATGCAAATCAACATAACCTTAAACAATTATGAAATTACTATTGCCAGTGTCACCATGAAGGGCCAATTACACTATTCGATATTCAGACAGTCTTAGTCGATGTCGCGTAGTGTAATAAGGGTTAGACCGGTCTTACTCGGAACAAAAGATAAGACAGTCTGAATATCGTGTGCTGAATATCGCGTAGTGTCATAGGCCCTTAACAACTGGATTATTAGGAAGATTACATTAAATGTAACGGACGCTAATATGTTTATAAATTGATCAGTTAATCAGACTTCTATAAATCAGGGAATCTATAGTAGTTGTTAATACTACCACTATTACCTTACAAATGAACTTGGCCAAATGAACAGGGAAGTTTCTTTGAGTGATCGCATCAGGAATGAAGATATCTGCAGGAGCACTAAGGTTACCGACATAGCCCGAAAAATCGGTAGGGCATATTGCTCGCAGAACAGGTGGTCGATAGAACCGAGAGGTTCTGGGGTGGCAACGACGTACCGGAATACGCAACGTTGGAAGGCCTCCCACAAGGCGGACCGATAACCTGGCGAGGGTCGCGGGAATCCGATGGATACGAGACGCACAGGACTGATCGGTGTGGCGACGCTTTGGGAGGTCTATGTCCAACAGTGGACGTCTTTCGGCTGAAATTATGATGATGATGATGAATGAATAGGGGACCGGAAAATAAAGCAGAATTAGATGATGATTATATGAGAAAGAGTTACACAGATAATAGAAAAGACCAAAGAGTACAGGAAAACTCTATATCTGTGCTTCATTGATTACAAAAAAAAGAAAGTAAAAAACTAAAACCCGACTACGACAAAAAAAAAAACGACGCTGAAAAAGTATGAAACAAGATTTTCATACTTCGAACAGAACAAAAAGAAAAGCCGCAGTCACACGTTATAGGTACCAACCGAAACACTTTAATAACGTGTGACTACGGTTTTTCTTTTTGTTGTGTTCGAAGTATGAAAATCTTGTTTCATACTTTTTCAGCGTCGTTTTTTTTTTTTGTCGTAGTCGGGTTTTAGTTTTTTACTTTATTTTTATTTAAACAATTTTGGCGTTAAACTTAACACATGACTTTTTGTCCGCTAGAGGGCGTCACTTTAAATTTGAGCAATATTTTCGAAATTTACAAATGTAGCCCTTTCAAATGGTATCAAAGACGGCGTATTTATCTCCATTTTTATTTTTTAACACATACTTTTTGTCCGCTAGAGGGCGCCATGTCGGCTTTTGTGACACGTCAAGTAGCCTATGTTCAGCGGACAATGAAGACGGTTCTAACGATACCTCATATGTCGAGTTCCGATTTGTAGATTAGGAGCTATGAGGGAACAGATGAACATACTCACATACATACATAGCCTGTCAAAATCATAACCCTCCGTAGTCGGGTAAAAAGCCTTTGGGAGTAAGGCTTTTTACCCGACTAAATCACTGCGCGATCTGGAACTCTCTTGCAACAAGGCGTAGAAAAGGAATACATTACTCTCCTACAGAACGTATACTCTCACAGCTGTGCGCAGGTGAGGCTAGAAAGAGAAGGAAACGAATTTCCCATCAAGAAGGGCGTTAAACAAGGTGACCCACTTTCGCCTAAAGTCTTTTCTGCTGTCCTAGAGTCGATCTTTAGAAATCTAGATTGGGAGAGAAAAGGCTCAAGGCATAAACTAAAAATTGCCATAATAATATTAAAGGGACAGTGGGCCGGTCACATCACAGAATGGAAGACCGGTAAGGCCAAAAAAATTATAGAAGTGGCAAAGGCATACTGGAAGACGCAGAATGCAACAAACACAGGACCGTATAGTAGGTATATCCACTTACCTAGTCTTACAGAAAACCTCAAAATAACAATACAATGTGGACAATAGCACATCTACTTATGCATTATGTCTTAGAAACGGCTTTAGTGACAAGATAAGACACGCTTCTATTCATACCTAGATCAAGTTGGCACTATTTTATTTTATGTGACACGGAAGAATGGTTCCACATAAAACTAGGCAGGCGAAAAGTGCGTACTCGTAAAACCAAAGAAAAACATTGTATAGGATGCTGGTATGTGAATTGTGGGAAAACAAGAAGGAACGATCTTTCAGGATTTAAATATCAGCATACAGCAACCAGTTTCATCTTTTTGACTGTCAAGACTCATTGACAGTTCAAAAGTTTGAAAATAATGTAGACTAGCGTGTACCAGCGGCTTCGCCCGCATTAAAGCAGAAAATAAATATATTTTTTTAGCCTATGTTATTCAGTGAAGATGTAGCGTTCGAAGTTCGAATGGTGAACGAATTTTTGAAATCGGTGAAGTAGTTTTTGTTTTTTTTTTTTTTTTTTTTATTCTTGATAGGTTTGCGCTTGACCGCTAACTCACCTGATGGAAAGCGACGATGCGGTCGACGATGGAGCGCGCTTACCTAGAAGTAACCTATTCACTCTTGACTTAAAGATTCCCGGCTTGTAGCCATCAGGAAAAACAGATTCCGGCAAGGAATTCCACTCCTTAGCTGTACGCACTATGAATGTGTTCCCAAAACGTTTTGTGCGTATAGGAGGGATGTATTAAATCGTAACATACAAACAAACAAAAAAATCTATCCTCTTTACAATACTAGAACCTGTTTAAATGAGAAAATAAATCAATCAATAACATTATTTACGATTAAATAAAATATCTCATGAATTTAGTGTAATAAGTGGCATTTAAAAAATGCACAATGTTGTTTCTTATGTAATAGATATTCTTCATTAGAAAGGGATATGAAATTTAAATTAATTAGAAAGTTTTTATAATTAGTAATTATAATATTAGTATTCATTTATTGTTAGGTCAGATACGTATTACTGTTAAACGAACTTATATTTTACTAATATTTGTATACCACTTATTGTGGCAGAACACAAAGACAATCATATTTTTTAACCGACTTCTGCAACACTTAAATTGTATCTATACGCACAAATACAGTTATTTCAATACCCCTAAATGGTTGAAATAACTAGCTTTAAGCTGTGAAACGTTGGAACGAAATTACCCTTTTTTTATTTTGGTAAATCGCAAGAAAAAATATTTTATAAGCTAGCCAATCATAGCTGGGCTGTGGGAATGTTCGCAAGAGTAATCGTGGCCCTGGAACGCTAAAAGGTAACTAAAGGAACACGGGTAAAGTCTGCCATGCCCGACACCCAGAGCGGGAGAAATAATTCGATGACTTTCCACCTCCAAAAGAAAAAAGACACTATCGTTGCCATCCATAGAAAGGGTCACTTGGTTGCTACATAGCTTAGATAGACCCTTATCATCCGACATCGACCACAACACCTCAGGCTCTTCTTTTGTTCCATTTACCCCAAATGCCCCTAAGTTTTCTAATATCGCAACCGTAATGACAATACGCCAGACTTAAAATCTCTCGCCGGAGCATTACAAGCACAAGATTACGAAACTGTACTAGTTATTATAAATCAATAGTTTGACCCAAACCCAATCTCAACGCGAATCTACTGTTCTATAATCATTATATTTATGACAACCGGAGCTTTGTCAGATGTCTGCGTGACCTTACGTATTTAAACAATATCTTATGGTAATTAATCTCGTTGAAATTACTCTGAAATATCCCCTTGAGAGAATTAAAGAAGATACACAGATTATTATCTTAAGACGGGACGGTAAAGAGGGAAACATCAAAAGGGAATCTCGTATGTCAGAGGACTGTGAATACTGAGACGGTGGAGGGTTTAATTTCAGGTTGTCGTCGTACTTGTATGTATATTTGAGGATCTTAATTATTGTTGTAAGTAGAGTGTGGTTCTCTACAAAGAAAGAAACACTTTATCACATAACATTATAGTATTGTTTTTTTTTTTTAGGTGGGAAATCATCCAATGACTTCTTTCGCTCTTGGGCGGGGCGGGAGGGCTTGTCAGACTGTTTTTGACAAAAACCCATTCCTATGTTCCTTCTTTGCCTTGCGTTCGAGAGTTTTCCTTTCAGAAGCGACCCTGCTGGGCACCTACGGTTTTGCTGACATCTCCTTGAGGCGCACGTGGAACACTACGCGCCGTCGACGACTTGGGCTCGGTCCGGACGGTTACCGGACGGCTGGACGGCGAGCTACTATTGCTAGCATCCGCAAGCCCACGCCTACAGTGGCAATCGGGGTCAGGATCCCGGCGGCTAGGGCGTGAGGGCCGTTCTCTCGCGCTTACGGGCACAAAGGAAACTGAAGCGCGCGACAGCCACTCGTGACCGGTGTGACTACTACTTTTTTTAACCCATACGCGCAGTATCATAACGGACTCTGACGAAGAAGGTTTAAGTGCGTAAGTGGCGTGTGACGCCGTTTTGTATCGGCGTTTAGTGGCCAGTGCGGGCCACAAGAAGCGAGCAGCGGCGATTTGTAGCGTGTGGCGGCCACCGGTGTCAACCGTGTGCGGCGAATCCATATAAAATGTATGAAACCTACAGGAAATATGCCGGTGGCGGTGTTTTGTGTTTGTGGCCGGTGGTCCGTGTGCGGCGACCTTTAGCGGATAACCAGACAAATGCAGAAAACAACTTTGTTTTGTACCTACTATATGTATTCTCATGACCCGCCCGGCTTGAAACGAGTGCAATACATACAAACCTTCCTACCCTGTTGTTCTTTCTATAAGTGTAAACCGCATCAAAATCTGTTGCGTGGTTTAGGAGTCATCAATTTATCCGCTAATAAACAGACAGACACGAATTTGTTTTATACTATGGGAAGATGTAAAGATAACTAACTCCCTTAATTGTAAAAGGTCACGATTAAAACGATTTTGGCTCGTTTTAATACGTTGTTGATAAGGCACGTCTCACTTTAAAGTCGAAATTCGATAGTTTCATTACTAATTGTATTTCAATTATAAACAATTTCATTAAACAAGATAACCTTTACAACCGTCAGCTAAAAGTTAAATACAAGCGTATTTTTAAAACCTGTCTTAGGAAACTCGCAGACTATGATGAAAGTCTGTCACTTCAGATCTGTATAAACTATCATATTCATCATCATCATCATCATTTCAGCCGAAAGACGTCCACTGTTGGACATAGGCCTCCCCCAAATGTCGCCACAATGACCGGTCCAGTGCGTCTCGCATCCATCGGATTCCCGCGACCCTCACCAGGTCATCGGTCCACCTTGTGGGAGGTCTTCCAACGCTGCGTCTTC
Organism: Mythimna impura; assembly: GCA_905147345.3. NCBI lineage: Eukaryota > Metazoa > Arthropoda > Insecta > Lepidoptera > Noctuidae > Mythimna > Mythimna impura. Next base: position 6,856,038 of record LR990366.1, on the reverse strand, counting down.
CGGTACGTGGTCGCCATTCCAGAACCTTAAGTCCCCATCGACCATCTGTTCTGCGAGCAATGTGCCCTGCCCACTGCCACTAAGTTTCACGATTCTTCGGGCTATGTCTAACTATCATATTAATCATTACCGATTTCTAATAAAGACGTAAAAATCTAAATTTCCGACTCGGATAAACCAGATTCCGCTAAGGCCCAATCATAAAACTGTCAATAGGTAATATTAATCTCGCCCTGCCTAAAGATCTTATATAAAAATAAATGTGATTTTTAGGGTTCCGTAACTCAAAAGGAAAAAACGGAACCCTTGTAGGATCACTTTGTTGTCCGTCCGTCTGTCTGTCTGTCTGTATGGCTGTTTGTCTGTCAAGACCCTTTATCTCGGAAACGCGTGGACGTATCGAGTTGAAATTAAAACTATATACGTAGGTCTGCGGTCCCTTGAAGCTGTGAAATCAAACTTCTAATTTAACAAAAAAAAAGATATGGCCGTTTATGTCGCAAAAACCATATATTTAGACACTCAAGGGAACGAAAGTTCTAGAGTACTTCCCGTTGACCCAGAATCCTGAAATTTTGCATAAAGCAAGGTCTTTATAACACAAGTATAGGAATAAATCTGAAAACAGAAAATTTGTTGTTACGTCACAATTTTTTATTATTTTTGCGATTTGGAAAAACTTCGAGACTATAAACAGGAGTTGAACTCTTTACATAGGTAAATTTGTACGGAACCCTCAGGACGCGAGTCCGACTCGCACTTGCCCAGTTTTTCCTTACAAGCTCTATAAATTGTTAAAAACATCCGTCAGCATGACATGTACCTTCGATAATTAAAAATAATGCAATTAATTACTGGTACGAGCGTTAATGAAGCATTTTACCATAATAACGCTTTATATTTAAGCATATCAATTTACGTCACTAATGTGTCAATTACATTGTCCATCAAGTTCATGACGTCACAAGGCTTGTTGGAAACCTACCTCCGACATTCCTAACTGCATGGTTTATTGATTTGCTTTTCTTCTAAAAATAAACCAATCAATAAACACATTGTTGACAAGAAGACGTACTAGGAGTTCAGTGACTCGAGAAATAAATTGAATTTGAACGCATATAAAATAGTGCACCACTCCCGTATACTTGGTCTGCACTGATTTAATTAAGATTGCGGCAGAAATTGTGATGGGCGATCTTATGTGGGGAACTGTGATAAGGCTTTAGGACTTAGGATTTATCTCGCAATTCAGTGCAAGAGTTGTGAGTCTTATGATAGATAGACAGACGAAAATAATAGATTTATCGTTCGCGACTAATAAAACTCAAACCCAGCTTAAATTAATGTTCAAAGCCAATAATAACAACTCTGATTGTTTTCATAGCAATTAGACTAACAAACTTAGGACATGAATTCAGCGAGCTACTTGAAGAAATTGCGTTAGAAATCAACATTTACATTCCACTTCAAATTCGTCCCTTACAAAGATCAACAGGGAAGCCGGTGTTTAAGAACGGTCGAACTGATTACGTAACAGTATATCGAAGACATTTAATAAGTAGGTAGGTAGCTACAATAATACTGATAATCCGTGTTTCGTAAACAATTTAAGTGGCTTAACGAGGGAGATATCAAATGTAGCGTTGTATCGATCGGTTGCTGCATATTGTCCTGGCACAAATGGGACCAAAGCGATACGATAGTTCGCTCATACTTCCTGCAGAACTAACGTTGTTATAGTACAATGCATTACTATGATTGAGTTTAGAACGCTCGCGACAGTTTACACTCCATCGAAGCTAGGTTAAAACGCCAACGAGCCGTTCGCGTAATTAATGCGAATCCTTATAACAACACCACAGTAGAATCAAATGATTGATTTTATAATTAAAATGTGTTAGTGGAAAATTCTAGATGAAAATGTTTCGCATCAAAAAGGACATTTGGACGAAGTAATTGGGATTCAACGTTGGGAGGATCGATGCATTCATTTGGGTCTAGCTCTGGCTATGTGCAGTGAGTTTCAACCTTAAATTAGACGATTCCTGACGTGTACGTGAACAATTTTAATTACAATTAAAGTCATGACGACATGCTGGACTGTTAATAGCTGTGGAATAACGTACAGTTATACTAAACAATGTTAACCATTTAGCTTCATGTGCGAGGAAGTTAGAAAACGACAATTACTCGTATTTTGTTGTAATTTATAACCGTTACTCAATCATCAGATTCTAGCAAACCCTTACATTTTATAAAACAAAGTCCCCCATCGCGTTTGTCTGTTCGCGATAAACTCGAAAACTACTGAACGGATTTTCATGCCGTTTTCACCAATAAACAGAGTGATTCACGAGGAATGTTTAGGTGTAAAATACATGCATAAGTATAAGTTCGGTTTTGGTTTTGAGTTTAGTATAGTGTACAAGTTTTGTGTACAATAAAGAATTAGGATTTTAGGATGCACATACATTATAGTAAAGAAAAGCCGAGAATTGATTTCTAACACCTGTGCGATGCTGGGCCGAGTAGCTAGTTAATAATATGTCCTATATCTACGATACAGCTACATTATATAATACGAAAGCTAAGGCTCAGTTCAGTGTAAAATATCAGTACTCAGATACCTACACTGGAAGAATTAATTTGCGCAGAGAGTTTAGGATTTCAATGCAGTAATAATTGGCGTCAATCATAAGCACCTAAATTATGCAGGAAACGCACGTAGAATAGTCCATCATGGACTGAAACTAAACTCCAAAGATTGAACATATTCCGTTTACAACTGTAGGTAGTTTAAGAGGAAGAACTCTTCTTCTTTTTCTTTAGAATGAGCAAAAGGGAAGGACAGAAGACCTCTGTTTATACCAATTCCATTCCGTTGTCCTGTTAAACATACTTGCAACGCCTTCTTTTGAAAGGCCAATGCAAACTATTAGCATGATTTACGTTTTTCTTTTTTCTAGAAATGCAACCTAGGTTATATGTTAGAAGCCAATATGAGGAATCAATAGCAAAAAGAACCAGGTCTTTAAACCGTAACCGAACGAAGATACGTATAGAAGCATTGCTAGGATATTTTTGTCAGGCGTTACCTATTTTCGTTATATTATAATGAAATGGAAATATAATACGTAATATTTTGAGGTTTCCATTGATAAAATAGATTAAGTTGGTTATTACTGTTATATTTTTTTCATACTTGCAGTTTTTCATTACTAAAACTAGTAAAAAAAAAATAAGTGATAAACGAATCGAAAAGATACGCATTAGAGTTGGGATAGTGATTGACACTATTTAATGCATACTCACAATAAAAACCGAAACTAAAACTATATTTAACAATGGGAAACTTAAAATATCAGACATACAGTATTTTTATTTAAGAAAAAATAACGCCTGATAACAAACTATAGCAATATACTAAATAGTCCCTAACTTCGTTTGGTTACGGTTGGTAGACATAATTCTTTTTGCTATTGATTTCTCATACAGTCCTTTAAGATATGGAATAGGTTTCACTTTTGGCGAAAAAAAAAAATACATGCCAGCAATGTATGGGAAAAGTTTCATTCCCCTTTATCTTCATCACTATAAGGTTGTCAAGGCAGCCAATGACAATCCATTGGCTACCTTTTGAAGCTTATAACCTAGCTCGAGAATTTTAGACATGGTAAGCACTAAAATTCTCGAACTCTAAGAGACGCAATAATCATAGCCTGTTTATAGCTGCACTTACCAAAGTACGGTACTATTAAGCCTCATATTAGCCGTCTCACATGCATGACGGACTCTAATTGTGACTTACGCGATAATTTAGGCTCAACGGGTAATAGACAATAACCGCTATGTCGACAGTCACGGAAATGGAACGCTTTGTAGAATTATCTGAGTGATTATTGACGTGATGGTTCGTAGGTTTCATTTTTGTTAGTGGATTCGGATTTGTTAAGAGCTCCTAACTAAACAATAAAAGTCATACGGTTTGATTTTCAATGTTTAGAAAAGCTGGCCTTCCATCAGACAATAGAGCCTGGCCACATCACCACGGTGCGGTCGTGATCATGTGGCCAGGCTCTATGGTGTCTATGGCTAAGGTCGACGTCATTAACGTGAAAAAGCGATGCGTATCCAGGCGTGTTGTTATCTTTTGAAACGGTGTTAACAAAAAAAACAGAAATGCGATTATAGTAATTCCGAAATCATTTATTGAAGTTTTCCATGGTCTATCTGTGAAGCTCTTCTTCGGATCTTGACCAACTTTTAATGGGACCATCTGGCAGACACAAGAATTATCAAAGTCGGTTCACATTTAGTGAAGACATCGCCAAAGTACAAAAAAAAATTAGATGACTTGCGAACCTCCTTTTTTGGAAGTCGGTTAAAAACAAGACGAAGTTGTGGTACAATAACAAGATGTTTGGATAACTAAGATGACTTTCCTATGAATTGTTAAGACGAAGCACACTATTTACTACAAATGAAAGGAATTGGAAAGGCAATAGCAAAAGGAACATTTTCCCAGCAGTGAGACAGCCTGATAATAAAATGAATAATGAGAGCGACAAAGAAATAACGTCTAGTAGAAGTCAGTACTTCCAAGAAAACGCTTCTCAGAAAATATCTCACAATACCTTTTGTACTTTTTATTTTACAAAGACTTTTATGGATCGAAGGAAATTTTCTGAAACCACTGAAAATTTTGTTTTTACAACTCGAGTTTTTCTCAAATTGTTTATTAGCTTAATATCAATCAACCGTTTGGTTTTATTAATTTCAATATCTTGAATTTTATTTCTTTGAAGTTTCTCCGTGATCGTGACCCGCAAAAGGTGGCCCCCTGCCCCGCCCGGCTGTGGGCGGAGAATAATTAGTTTGTGTCGTACTACAGGCTTTATGAGACATTTGCTTGTTTTATGTAAGCCTCATTTTATTCAATTATCACTTTAGATTTTTCCAAGAATAAACAGACGAGTATTTCTCGTTGCCAGAGTTTCTTAGTATTTTTAAGGCTATAGGTACAGTATGCGTACACTCGTGAAGTACTTATTATCATAGTACTTACACATAAATATGTACATGCCTATTGTATCTAACTACTTTTGGGGTGAGGAGAAATAATCAAATAACTGAGTGATAGTGACTCTTACGAACAATCCCGCAAAGACAATGCTCCGCCACTCACTCATACGGCTGATACAAAACACTCTACCGAATATCGTCTCCTTCCAGCGTGGGCTTGCCATACACTTATCGTCATCCGAAACGTTTACAACTAACATAGCTGTCTCTGAAGCACCGCCACCTCGCCCATTCTTGTGCTTTTCTTACCCAGTAGATTTACGAGACCTTCATCAGGTGAGTCATCGAATCTCATTCACGACGTTTGCCAGATCACCGTCTCTCACTTCAATAAGTCTTGAACGAAACATCAATGGTGCAATTGATTTAACAAATTATACTTCAAACATCTCACTTGACAGAAAAACGTTATCAAAAAATTGTTGGATTTGTAATTTGTGGGAGATCTGGAGTCTAAACTAGGCTTAAGCCTGTATCTTAGTCCATTAAAACTCCTCTGAAAAGAAAATGAATAACTCTTAACCCATAAAATGAACTATTCTGATGGTTGAAGTCGATAAATTCTATTACAAAACACGTTATTGACCATCACTATTATCTGCTTCATTGATAAAGGACAGAACTACTAGAACGGATTATGATGTGCCGGAACAGGTAGGATTCTATGAACCGTAAAACACGTAAAGCGGTAATTGAGTCGCGATTCGAACAATTATAACTATTTCCGATTTGGGGCTTCTAAAAAAGGACAATATGACTGGTGACGTCATGAGGTCGTATCGATGCGGTACAACATTGCAATCTGCGGACGCATTCCTGACTTGTGACGTCAGACTTGATCCGGCGCATCGACCGAGCGTTACTTTGCTTTTAATTGTTTTTTATTGGTGCGTCCGTTGTTAATTTAATAATCCCTACACTATAATTTATTCATATGCTATTCAGTTTTGAACTTGTCGAACAGGATACAACTTGTAACGATGATTCAAATCATTGGAAAGTTTTTCACTAGATAAGTCTTTATCAGTTTAAAGGTTTACTGAACGAGACAAAGGATTTCTAACGCCTTAGGCATCAGCTTTGCATAAAATATTACTGCATCTACGTAAACTGGAAGCCGATTTCAAAAGAAAGATAAGATGATTTTAATTAGAGGATAAGTCAGAACTGATTGAGCCTGGATTATGTAAGCGAGCGACCAACGGAGGTACTAAATATTTGAAGTTAGATATCAAAATATGTAGTAGAAAAAATATCTTTATGGTATTTTCTAAACATCAAATATCTCTATTGATTCCAGGGGTTCTAGACACTTAATGGATTATGTCTGGCAGTCTGGCAACTGGAAAATAAGAATGGAAAGACTTAACATCATATGCCTTGACGGAGTGAGAAGTGTATTGCAGCCAGGTGCGCCGACTACGTGGGTGCTCGGGGGCTCGAGCACCCATGAGAAATAAACAGTGGGAGCTGAGCACCCCCTAAGAATAGAGATCAAGAAACAGATCAGTAATCGCCTTTTAGGTTACGTGTAAATTATAATATTTCTTGTTACTAAAAACTAGTTTCATTTTTAGGGTTCTGTAGCCAAATGGCAAAAAACGGAACCCTTATGGATTCGTCATGTCTGTCTGTCTGTCCGTCCGTATGTCACAGTCACTTTTTTTCTGAAAGTATAAGAACTATACTGTTGAAACTTAGTAAGTAGGTGTATTCTGTGAACCGCATAAAGATTTTCACACAAAAATAGAAAAAAAAACAGTAAATTTTGGGGCTTCCCCATACTTAGAACTGAAACTCGAAAATTTTTTTTTCATCAAATCCATACGTGTGGGGGTATCTATGGATAGGTCTTCAAAAATGATATTGAGGTTTCTAATATAATTTTTTTCTAAACTGAATAGTTTGCGCGAGAGAGACTTCCAAAGTGGTAAAATGTGTGTGTGTGTGTGTGTGTGTGTGTGTGTGTCCTGTAACTTCTAAAATAAGAGAACGATAAAACTAAAAAAAATATATGACGTACTTTACCATGCAAACTTCCACCGAAAATTGGTTTGAACGAGATCTAGTAAGTAGTTTTTTTTTTAATACGTAATAAATCGTAAACCACAATTTACCTTTCAAGTTTGTACGGAACCCTCAGTGCGCGAGTCCGACTCGCACTTGTCCAGTTTTTATATAATGGGTTCATTTTATATTTTTATCAAACATTTGTAATTAAATACGCAGTACCTATGTAAGTAGGTCATTTATTTATTTGTCGGTCGATCAGTGTGCATTTCTCTTCTCACACTTCGCCACTTTTTCGAGTCCATCAAATGAGCATGAGCACCCATGAGGTTTTCTAAAAGCCGGCGCCCCTGATAGCAGCATACACATATTTCGCCAGCTATTATTAAGCTCAGTAAGTAACAAGGATGAGTCTCATGCCATTTGTCTGCGAACAAATTCAGATTTCAGGAGTCAGGACTGCTTCTGAAATACTCCAACACGTTATTCGCGCAGGAAAATGTTTTTGTATAATGTGTTTTGGATCAAATCATCAAGTATTGATATCAATCGAACAACATAATACAGCTGTGTTCTATTAGCTTTATTGTAGAAAGTAGTTTTAAATAAAAAATACTGTTTTTAGAACTCAAAATAATGGATTTTTATTTCATTTATTTGTTTATTTACTAAAACTTTATGAACTAGTAAAAATATACAATACAAAGGCGGACTTAAAATGCCTTAGGCATTTTCTACAAGTCGACCTTAGGGTGGTGCAGAAACATAACATGGCAGATCCAACTTCATAGAAAGACAAACATAAAATAAATAAGTACAATAATAAATATATATTACGAATCCTGAAAACAGCAAATAGGATCATCATCATCATTTCAGCCGAAAGACGCCACTGCTGGACATAGGCCTCCCCCAAGTGTCACCACAACGAACGGTCCTGTGCGTCTCGCATCCATCGCATACCCGCGACTCTCAACCAGGTCATCGGTCCACCTTGTGAAAGGCCAAATAGGATCTTTAATAAAATGCCTAATAAACCCAATAGCCAGACCTAAGGACTCCATTCCAGGACTCTTGCAGCCTTCCCGCGTGTACCAGGTAGATGGCAAGAAATATGATGCATATCATTTATTTGGTAAGTCAACGGACATGCAATAAATCACAATATTGATAGTATAGCAAGCCAAGTAAATAGTCAGTGCTGGTCTTGAACCAACATCACATAAATTATGATCGGCATTGCACTGATAACGCAACGGCACCAATATCAGTGCCAGTAGGTATATTGATACTGTGATAAGGCATTTGATAAACAGGTTTGCAAATCATAAAGCTGGTTTAGCTATTAAGTGGGTTTTTAGAATCGGCAAAGACCATCATAGAGGTTTACTGGAGTGTCAAACGAGCAGACGGCCCAAATGGTCTGCGGGATTACTGTGGCCCTGGAACACAAAGAGCAAGCGAAGGATCAGGAGTGGGTTTTAGTCAGTGAAAGTCTGACACTCCCTCTCGCCCCACCCAGAGCAGGAGGAATCATTTAAACATGCGTTCCACCTGATGGTAACTGGTCAACACCGTCTATGGACAACTGTAATAAGTACCAAGGGTACGACAGGTGCAGTGTTTACCCTTGATGATGAATATCAATGCTTTTAGGAAACACTAGGGTTTAAAGGCATTAGATTTAAAAAAGGCAAAAGCTACTTTGCCCTTTTTTAAATCTTATTTAATTATTTCAGACAGTCCGTAGGTATACTCGAAAATAAAATATAAAAATAACACAAACAATGTAGACAATACCACAGACAGTACTCCTAATCTCACTTCCACCTCAATCCCACACACGCACACACCCTTTCTACCACACACACACACACACTCATCATAACGCTCATGTACACACACAGAAACTTGAATATTGCAGTATGAGTATGTTTTAATTATTTTTTTCTTGTGTTCGTTTTTATTTATTTTTTATCCATTTTAATATGCTGAATTATTATTATAATTATTTTTTATCTTAATTCTTTAACTTCACTCTTAGTTTGATTTTGTTAATAATCACCATGTACGACCTTTTGGACATAAAGAATATGTACAACTCTGATCGCCAAGATAAAGACTAACGTCTAGTTTGGGGATCACCGTTCTAACAGCCATGTATAATGTACTTAATTATTAATAAACTATTATTATTAATATATATTAATACACACAATGTTACGTTAACATGAAGCAACCACTTCTGTATCAGGGACAGGTCCCCCACCTCTAGGACAACACCCTCAGGCCATGCGCTCCGAAGCCTGGTGGAGCTGCTTCCTTACGATTTTTAAGTGGGAAGTCATCAAATAACTTCTCCTGCTTTGATTGGTGCGAGAGGGAGTGTCAGAGTTTTACTGACTAAAACCCACCCGTGTTCCTTCAGTTGCCTTTTGCATTCCAGGGCCGCGGTGACTCCTCCGACAATCCCGCAGCCCTGAATAGCCTTTGCCCTTTATCGAAAGCTAAAGGATTAAGGAAGTAATCCATGCTATCTCTACATAGCCATAAACGTGAACAAAACAAATATAAAGAACAGATTCATTCTCTTTAATTGTTTAATTATTCAAACAATAAATGTAATGTTAGACCTTTATGCCAGCCGCGGCCCAGTGAACACACGAAACACAGTACAAAATAAAATTACGTATAAAATAATTACCTTTCGTTTCAGTTAATGTACACGTAAATTATCAGGATTCGGCCCGTTTGCAATATCCTTTTGATTTTACGTAAAACTTTTTTATTTTTTTCTTCGCAACCCCAAAAAGGTTTTCCAAGAAGTTTTCACAAGGTTTGTGTCCGTTTTCTCATTATGGCCGTCGTAAAAAATCGAGTAAATATTCACTGCCATCAGTCGGATCGATGGGATCAAGCGGCGAACTTTAGACACCTCTGCTCAGATTGCACAATCTCGTTTCTTAATCTCCTACCCCCACAGGAAACTTTTAAAACCATTCCAACTTCTGTATTATACCTACTCACATTTGCATTTGAAATCAGACAATTTTTATGTCTATACCCTAGAGTTCTGCAGACATATTAAGTGGGGAGAAATTATTTCTGCTCCTGTGATAAAAGAAATGTATAGAATGTGTTGCTCGTTATCAACTCGCGAAAGTCGTAAAAGTTGAACGGAAGAAACGGTTATTGAACTAGAAGATAGATAGATAGAGCTTGGGTTACCAACCTATCATGACATTATACTTAACCGTGATACTTTCAAAAAACCTCTGAAATGAACTGTTTTTGAAGAATATTTGCATAACTGACACGCTGAAGAAGTGGTTGCCTCGCTATCAACGAAAAAATCTTTATAGCCAAGAAAATTTTCAACATTTCGTGTCCTCCCGAAATTGAAAAGGTCGTACTTGTACGATCTCCTAATTAAGGTCTGTCCACATTCAGCTAGAGGGGACATCGCAGGCATAGCGAGTCAACGACCTATAAAGCCTTTTCAAACCGAAAGAAATTTCGCTAGTCTTCTTTAAATCTAGAATGTATTTAGAGTATTATTACACGAAGTGAAAGTTGAATTTTTAATGGAATCCTTTGAGCTGCGAGTTAGCCACTACAGTTTTACCTTTTGCTTCGCCAATAATCCTTTTCTTTACACCCCGAGCCCATACTTAACAAGCAAAATGGTTTTTAAAAAGAATGAGTTTTATTTTTAGTTTAGAATCAATTCTCCATTGTTTATTGACGTACAAAAAACTTAACATAGTACACAGTGATTTGGTAATTTATGTACAAAGACGAGCTTAACTCAGCAATGAGTTTTTCCCCCCAGTAATAAAGAATATCTTCTAACCTAAGTTAAACGACGGAGTAACTTTTGTTGAAAATGCATTTATCGATTTCTTGCGATATATTAGTGAGCTGAAAAACCGCATAATCACGGTGTGTTGACATCAGTCGATTCTCGAAGTCTCTTTTAGAATTGAAGGAGTATTTTCCACTAGATCAGCATGCACTAGACAGCCTACATAAGTTATTTTTCTTCCTGCAGAAGATATTCTGTTACCCTACCCAAGTGAACGATGAAAATTTTCCTGTGATCTCACCATAAAATCATTTTAATCTTCAGAAACGTGTAGTCCTTCAATGTGTCAGAGTGTAGAGCAGGGATTCTGAAAGTGAGGTACGTGCACCCTTAGGGGTTCATCATTTCATGATAAGATTTTCGTAAAGGCTGCTGGATGGCTGGCTGACAAGCGCGTGCGGCACGCATTATGGCGTTAATATTGTGCCACATTTATATTAACCTATTTAATTAAGTCACTGTATTAAAGTAAGAATCCTTACTTTCTTATACAGCTACAATTTATCGGTTTCTTTTTTAGAATAAGTTCTTAGGGCGGTTAAATGTTCGCAATCGTTTGAAGAAAACTTTAAAAGGGGTACGTGGCGCCGAAGTTTGAGAAACCCTGGCTTAAGAATATATATTTGTAGATTCTACCCAATTCCAGCGCCAGAAACTTTGTAATCATACTCTTTTTCAATTAGAAGGATACCGTCGACGAGTCCCTGTAACTTAAAACCCAGTAAAACAAATTTCTAGCACCCGAACCATACATTAATGTACGAGTATGTAGGTGCGATAACATGAGCCTCATATTGCGTATTATAATGAGATGTAGATAACCCTCGCTTTAATTTAAATATTGAGTTTAGTTTCTTGCGCTATGTGTAGTGTACACAAGAATTTGAATACGTAGGTTATTTGAGAAAACAATTTTGTATAAGTATGTTTTTTAGTAGGTTTCTATAAGTTGGTGCAGAATTTTGTATGAGGGAATATGTAAGTGGTCGGATCTGTTGTTACTTTGTGCTTGGCTTGCTTGATGATGCATACATTAACAACTTATATAAAGCGAGGGCTTCCCTCTCTCCTCATCGCATGTTTATACTAAAAATATGCGACTGAATACGAAAATTCTGATTCTAATCAACTTTACCAGGTTTCTCGGGCGCCTAGTGATGTCAGAGATGTCCTAGGGGCCCAGCATAGCCGATGCCCTGAAAAGGAACCCCTTGGTCCTAGAATGCAAAGGGCAACTGAAAGACACAGGTGTGGTTTTAGTCAGTAAAAGTCTGACACACCCTCTCGCTCCATACTAGCGCAGAAGAAGTCATTGGATGATATACCACCTCGAAAAAGAAAAATTAGGATCACGTTTCTCCGAAAAATTCAGGTTACTAATATCCCACTATCTCAGAGATGTAGATACTACGAGCAAAACAACCAGAGGCAGACATAATTAGTCAGAAATGTTACAACAAAGGAGGAATTGGGAAGAAGTTGCAACTGACAGGATACCCTTGCTTTGTGCATCTAAACGTCAGACGACTACAATGGTGACTATACAGACGGGACACCTGTATTAACAAGGGTACATTTAAATAAAGGAACAGTAGTAACAGAAGACAAACCTTTTGTAAAGGAAATAGCAGATAATGTGGCGAAAATTGCTGATACGAAAATCTAAAAAAAGAAGGACGAAGGACAAAGATACTTAAGAGAGTCCTTCCCGATTCGCCTATCGTCAACGTGAGCATGCTTTAAAAGCTTGTTGTTTCATCCAGTGCAATCCAATGCAATGTTTGATAAAGACACAACGCGAACGAGGACAGATAACGCTGTTACCGGTAATTCTGTCACTCATTCGAATATTTCACAAAACTTGTTTCAGGAAATGACATGTTTTCTTTTAAAACCTTATATTTTACGCAAAATTGCCGATTTTCAGATGTGTTTGAGACATCAATCTCTTAACCGACTGCGGACCCAGGTTGGCCGCTGTAAAAACAATTTGGCCAAGTGGGGCTTCCTCGACCCATCTCTAAGACAGTGCCAGTGTGGAGCCGCTGCACAGGACATGCGTCATTTGCTATGCTGTCTATCCTGCACAACCACCTGCAGTTTTCAGGACCTATATGAGGCCAATAACAGAGCCGTAGAGGTTGCCAAATAGTGGTCAGAAAAAATTTAGAGTACATCGACACGAAAAGAAAGAAGAAGAAAGACGCCGATTTTCAGAGATCTATACTGTATTAGTTTTACACTTTATGTTTTAATTACAACAGAAACCTAAATAATATCTACAAGATATTTTGTTTCCTAAATATCTAGAGAAAGACGTGTATCGTCATAATCACGTAAGAGTGGTTGTATGTAAATGTATCTTGGGTTGGGCGCCCTTAACAAGTCTTATCTAGCTACAAGCAAGAAATTTCGCAAAATGAAAATATCAATACCGAGGTGCGAAATCGCATTTTTATCTTATCGTGTCATAAAAGTATCAATGCAATATCACTTTTATCGTGCAACGGCAATACCGATGAAGACACGTCGCGTAGAGAAATGCAGTTTACGTAAGATCTATAAAATATACCGGTGAACGAGGTACTAATTAATCTACTACCAGTAGCAAGAAATAGTGGGGTAATCAGGTATCGATTGCATTCCCTCCTGCCACTTGCCAATGCGGCTCCCGTTCCGAGATTCCTATTCTATACATGCTGATTTACACCTTAACTCGATCGGTAATCCATTTAGCGTGGAACTTAGTGTATCTCTATTTCAGACTCAATCAAATGAAAATGGATTACGAGTGAGATTTATCTAAGTTGAGACAAGGTTTGTGTGTCTGACCCCCGATTTCTGAATTAAGCATTTGAAGTTGATTATTTCTCAAACTCTACTTTAGCCTGAAAACCTGTCAAAATTTGGCGTTAAAGTACGGTTTGATTGAGACATACTTAACTCAAAATACTCAATTCAGAAACCCACCCTGATTCTCAATTAAAATTAACAGGAGTATAAGTACAGGGTTGTTGGGAACCTGCCAGGGCTATGTCATTGTTCGAAAGAGTTACCGTAGTTCTGCAACGCAACGGTCAATTTCCTACGTGTAAAAAAAGAAGGTTTATTGTTAACTCAACGTATGTATTTCCGCCCCCCTAGCTAAGTTACGACCGTTTCGTTTCAATTCTCTTTCGTCGATCGCCTCGAGTCGGCCACGCCTCCTATTCTTTTGTTCTGACCACGTGACTGAGCGTTGAGATGAAGTCAGAACAAAGGAATCGGAGGCGAGGCCGACTCGAGGCGATCGACGAAAGAAAAACGAAACGGTTGTAACTTGGCTAGGAGGGCAAGTAGAACGTGATAGTGTGACCTATTTGCGACAATTAAGTAGGTCCAGGGGGGGGTCCAGGGGGGGGGGGGGTAGGGGGGGGTAGGTGGGTAGGGCTACTAACTCATAATTCATTTTGTTTTAAAATTATTTTTATTAAAAAGTAACTATCTAAAATTGCAAACAGAAAGATTTTTTCAAATCCGTTCAACATTAAATAAGTTATAAAACCTTTCAAATCTGGTGGAAGGGGAAATTGTCAAGTAGCAGAAAAAGGATGCACAAACTACAATGTGACGTCACCGCCTTTAGGTTACGCGCGTAGAAAAGAGACTCTTTCTTAGACAAATATTTGAAATGCTATTTGCTGCTTAATTTTATTATCCATTTTGATGCAGTTTTCTGAATCAGAAAATGATTTATTTTTAGTGTTATTTTTTGTTTTGTACCAAATACTGTACATACAAACATAAACACAGGCATGTACCTAACTTGTTACTTCTCTCAGATCCTAATATCTACTAACACGTCCTGGCTGGAATATGTCGAGTTAATAATAATAATAATATTCCACAACTATCACACAACGCCGTCTAGTCCCAAGCTAAGCAGAGCTTGTGTTATGGGTACTAGACAACTGATAAACATACTTGTATATTTCTAAATACATACAAATATAAATAAATTACACCCAGACACAGAACAAATGATCGTGCTCATCACACAAACATTTGTCCTGGGTGGGAATCGAACCCACGACCTCCGGCATAGCAGTCAGGGCCACTAACCACTAGACTAACAGGCCAGTCTTTATCACAGTAGTTATCAGTATATTGGTTCAGAATACTAGACAGAAGAGTAGGGTGACACGGACAAGACTGTGACGTTGTCATCAAGCAGTCGTAGTCAACATTAAGTAGTGATGCCAGGGTATTTGGTAGTATAGAAAATACAAAGAATATTAGAACTCCATTGTGGTTTCCACCTCGAACCAGTCCTTGCGGTAGGCATCTAGGTCGTCTCGCCACTAGGTTCGAGGTGGCTCAAGGAAAAGAATACCTGGAAGAAGTTGAGGGAGGCCTTTGCCCAGCAGTGGGACAGTATAGGCTATTAAAAAAAAATAGTGGTTTCCTACAGAATTCAATTTAGTAACAGCTAAAATCCTCATAGCCCAGATGTAGATACAAAACACAGCAAAAATATCGTTCAACCGTTCAATTTCGTAGTAATCTACGTCCTAAATATGTCCGGAAATCTCGAGAGCACACACGCATCAATACGATATTCTATTAGGAGTTTAAGAAAAAGAGAATTTATGTGACGTCTATGTAAACACCCACAAGCAAAAGGGTACGCCCATCAACCAGAATAGAAATATCATGTGAGAAATTTAAAAGGTTAGGCATGTGTTTTCCACGAGAAACGTTGTAATACATACTAAGAGATATACCAGCACTTCTTTTTAATCCCTTGTCTTGTGAACCACAAAACCTTGACGGTTGAGATGAAAACACAAAGCCACGTTGCCAACATACGTTAGACGGAATTCGTAGAAGCAGAATAATATAACATGATATCTGGAAAGGTAATGCCCGAAATCTGAACTACATTCTAAAATTGGACACAGTAACGCAGTAACAGAATTACTGAAACTATTCCAAGTTACCTAATCCTTATCTTTATTCAATATTCAAAGTCTATTGAAATTTATTTCTCGTTTTATGAATCCTGATTCTGAATCGATAATATGTAGGAGACCGCATCGCGACGCTTTATTAAAATTCAGATAGAATACGCGGCCTTCAATATTTTAGTAAACAAAGCCTTACCGTAATGCTAGCCTAAATAATACCAACAACGTTAAGTATGCAAACCCACTATAAACATATATCAATATTTGGACCGATTTGCAGCCACAGAAATAAAAATATGCCAACATTTCTAATTTCGTCGCACAATCTACTGGGCCGCCATCATTATCACCAATAAAATTTATGAAAACAACAACAAACGTAACGAAATGTTAAAAGTAATGTGAAACTTCCCTGTTCACAACTTTAGCGTTAGTCCCCCAGTTTTTGCGATTCTTATATTATTTTGGAGCGCTGCTTTCGAGCCAAGACATCGGGTACGGGATCTGATTACATAATAACCACAAATGGGCAAACTGACGCTAAGGCACGAACTTGGTCCGACCAAACACACTCGTTGTTCCTTTAATTGTATTCGGATTACGATGTTACGTTCTTTTGAAAGAGGATGTCCCCGATGGCCGTCTGTGCCTCGGATTTAACCGTATTCCGAGTAGAAAGAGATGGCAACTTTAAATTAAAGCAGTAGTTTACACTGAAAGAAGCACAGTCGTGGGACCGCAATCGCCGTACGAGGAATGGAATAAGTCAGTCACGCCGGCAGACACACGAGCGACAAAGGCAAAATAAAAAAAGCAGAAATAGGCACATTTCGCACGTTAGGTGTGCCGCCGCCGCCACTTGGGGTTTCATCTGTATACAACTGGGTTATTTTTAATCTTCTTGATTTCTTCATTCGTATCGCCCACCGCAAAATCACGAACAGTTCCGAACCGTAGTTCTTTAAAGATCGATGTAGTAATTTTTAGATTGTTGATGTATTCTTACATAAACATTTTAGAAATATCGATTGTAATTAACAACTAATTTCGTCGGATAACAAGAAGCACGACAACAGTACATAAACAATGAAAAGTAAAGAACAAAAACGTGATTCTACGATTACAAATTCGTGTAACATCCTCCATTTCTGTGAAATAAATCCCTGTAAGGACGCTACGAATTTGGAGTGGTTAACCTTGTACTGTGGAAATGATACGATACGAAAACAAACGCGATTCTGTTACTTATTGTAGACATATACCGTTTTTTGTGACCCCCGAGACATATCAATTACTTAGCTTGGAAATAAAAAATAAGGCGTCGAGACACAAACGGGTAGAGAACCAGAAAATTGG
Organism: Mythimna impura; assembly: GCA_905147345.3. NCBI lineage: Eukaryota > Metazoa > Arthropoda > Insecta > Lepidoptera > Noctuidae > Mythimna > Mythimna impura. The sequence continues at coordinate 6,838,779 of LR990366.1, read as the reverse complement.
TCGGCTGAACCTATTCCGAGGAATCCGGCGGCACTTCCTTGTATTACGTCCCAGGCACAAAGGTGATAAGAATACTAAATAGGCGTCGAAAAAACGGAGCTACAAATGTACAATTTACGGAAGAAAATGTGGATCACTCGGAGAAAGTAATCTACCATAATTACGATTACAAATTGTTGTGTCAAGTGCAGAGGGTATTGTTACGAGTACACTGAGCCAATACGAGTGTCGGCCTAAATGGCACCGTGTTGTTCATAAAATGATCTCACTACACGAGATGGGATGGAAATGGAACACCGCCTATCTGTGCGGTCAGTTATTGTTTTTACATTCACAGTGCAGACAATATATGGTTTCCACAATTAATAGACTATTGTGGTTTGTCCTGCGAATCAATGCGAGCCTCTATTTTTGATAGCCAGTGAAAATACGTTATAGACAGAGCTCTTGAGTAAACTCAATAGGCGTTTTGTCCCATGGGTTTGAAGGATTTTCGGTAAAAGCTTATTGTTGAATGTTAGTCCTATTTCTGTGGAATATTCGGACGAACTGACTGCTGAAGGCTCTGCTGGGAATGAATATATAATCGAATAACCGTTTGTAAATGTCAGAAAGCCTACGTTCCCAGAAATTGCTTCAGTGATTTACAGAAATGTTCAAAGTAACATACTTTGGAATGGTAATTAAAAATGCATCAAACACCTTTCAAAAGTTTCGTAAATCCGCTAGACCATTGAGACATCTATAAAAAAAGACGGCCAACGATTTCGGATCCGATTTCCAATAACTAACTGTCTTTGTTTCTGACAGTTTGTGAACAGCATTGATTGCGAAAAACAGTTTCGTTTAATTTTATGAAGTAATCTTCGTTGCAGTACGATAAAGACACCTTGAGTTTGCAGTTTTTCCTTATAGTCAATGAATATATCGTGTGGTTCTGCGGTATTAGCATTACTAATCGATTCTGTGTCACCCAAGTTATCGAGACCGGAAATTCGCAATGATAAAATCTTACCTAACTGCGGTCTAATCGAACTATGGAAATCAGATCATACATACCTGGTTTGTATCAATTCCTTCGTTAAATCGGGATCGAAAACGAGACAATTGCACGGTGGGTTGCTCAACAGAATGAGATTAAGGACAAAATTCTGCAAGCGCAATAACTTGCCAACTTGTTCTGAAATTCTCGAACATAACGACTTTAAAATGAAGGAGGTCCTGAGCGAATTCTTTAGATTCCCCTAGCAGTAAGATACGACAACATTAATGATACTGCCGGACGCGGAGCAGTAGATACAACTACACTAAATTCCAGTCGAAACAGCCAAAGTTTGTTCCTAATTAAAAGTAGATGTTAATGAACATAAACAACGGTTATTTAGTTATCAACTAGAACTTAGAACTGTTGTATCAAGTCAATGTTCAGCTTCCGGCTAGACATGCAGAAACTTGTGACAATGGAGGGGTATACGCTCTGTCTATTGAAACGCGACAGCTTCCAGCGGTTACTGTATAATTCAGGTACAACTGTATAGTTCCCAGTTATGCCATTAATATGTATTTGCGTTGATACGGAGCCAGATACCAGACTGATGGAATTTTGACAATGTTTCGCAGTTATGTGTTGACAAAGGGAAGATTAAATAGTGTAATATTAAAGGCAATGCGTGTAGAAAAGATACTTTGAAGCCTAAGTACTTGATACAAGCCCTATTCAAAATATTACTCGTACAATTCAAGAAAAAAAAAGAAACAAGTCCAATGTTTCGTTCATATTCTCACTACCTGGAATCAGGAAAAAGCAAGAAGCGTAGCTTTTTTTCACTGGATCTAACACATTTAGTTGATCACCAATTTAACCCTTAAAATGAGTTTGCCTTCGTTGAGACCTAACTAAATCGTTTTATCGTGCTCGAACGTGGTTCACTTGACGACGTTGTGTCTACAATATCAAAGTTAGTGGAATGAAAAAGGCTTCTTTTTTTTAATTTGGTGTCTAGAGGAAGAAATAATGACAGTGAAGAATTCAGTTATGGAGTCAACTGCTATAAAATGACAACAAGAGTACACAGATATAAAAATCCAAGCAAAGGTTTTGATCTATATCTATATCTTTGACATCGACGCACGAATACCACGGATCCAGTACCTACATAATTCTGGACCCGCTAGTGGTGGACTTTTTCGTTTTTTTTAATTTAAGCTGTATAAAATCGCTATTCTAACATTTTTAGTAAAAAATGAATGAATTACTTTTAAAATTAAAAATGTCATCGGGGTTGGTTAGAATAACGATTTTACACAGTTTAAATTTAAAAAAGGACATTTTTTTTTTTTATTAGGAGAAAACCGACGGAAAATTCCACCACTGGGGTTCCAGAATCATATACTGGATTCGTGGTATTCGTTGTGCGTCGATCTCAAAGACAGTGTATATATAAAAGGAGAAACTGACTGACTGACTTATCAACACACAGCCGAAACTACTGGAACTAGGAGTGTGAAATTTTTCATAAGATTTCCTTTTATGATGTAAGCAAGCACTGGGAGGATTTTCTAAAATGCAAGCCATAAGGAAATGAAACGGGAGTTCAAAGTTTGTACGGAGAAACCTACTTTCACGCGGGGGAAGCCACTGGCAGAACCTAGTATAATATATAGGGATTTTCGTCTTAAAAAATGTACCATAACCAGAATTTCTTTATAGCATAAATCTTGTAAAGCTTTACACACTAACTAAATAAGAAACCGAAAAAGCCGTTACCGCCATTCAATGCGAAACTTATAAGGAAAGATGGTATCTCCGGTTTCGATCTTTTTCAGAAAGAAATGGAAACTCGAGCTGTTTTGGCATTTTACGTGTGCCTTATCCTTGAAATATTGCCAAACCTGGAAAGGGTTTGAAGGGCGAAAAAAAAAACGAAACCATTATAAATATTTTGTGTCCTTTAATTAAAAGTAAGGTTGGAAAGAAACGACGGGCTGTGTGAAAGATAATATGGCTAGAATAGGCTCCGATCCTAAATTAATTGAGATACGAGAGAATCCTCTTACTTACACATCATAAAACAAAATCCCCCACCGCGTCTGTCTGTCTGTTCGCGATAAACTCAAAAACTACTGATGGATTTTGATACGGTATCACCAATATACAGACAGTGTGATTCATGAGAAAGGTTTAGATGTACACCCGTGTGAAACTGGAACCGGTCGCTAGTTATGAATTAAGAAAAACTTTGGTGACTATTCGTCATTCCTATGACAAATTCCTGAAGGATCCGTTCTTCAATTACTGTTCATAATAGAACTGGGATTCCAATTAATCATCAGCAAGGATCCTCTTTTCAGATTTCGTTTAAGATCAGCAGCTATTGCATAAGATCACTAGCGTCGCCCCTTTGTCATGTTCCTCTAGATATATAAGACTAGTCAACCTAAGTTAGTAATCATGTTCTAGCGCAAAATCGAAATCCTCCAAAACCCTCACCTATGTGTAAAGACTTCTAAACAACGAAGCTGTGACGACTGCCAAGTGGCACAATGACCTTCCAATCTAGGACCTTAGTCTAGACCGGTAACAAGGCCATTATATCATTCGATTTAGCAGACACAGGGCTGCTTACTAATAATGCTCTCCTAGAATAATAATCATAAAATAATAAACCTCCCAAATATGGACAGGGAAGTTTCCTTGCGTGATCGCATCAGGAGAACCAAGGTTACCAACATAGCCCGAACAATCGCCAAACTTAAGTGGCAGTGGGTAGGGCAGATCGCTCGCAAACAGATGTTCGTTGGGGCAGAAAGGTTCTGGGTGGCGACCGCGTATCGGAAGTCGCAGCGTTGGAAGGCCTTCCACAAGATGGACCGATGACCTAGTGAAGGTCGCGGGAATCCGATGGATGCCAGATGCACAGGACTGTTTGTTGTGGTGACACTTGGGGAGCCCAATGTCCAACAGAGGACGTCTTTCGGCTGAAATTATGAATGGTGTTAAAACCTCCCAACCGAATCTCGATCATGGTGGCCAATCTCCACAGAGTTTATCCAAGTACGGAGGAGATATTTTAGTGCTTAAGTGTGTGCGAAAACACAGGTGCACTCTCTGTACATTTACTATCAAAGTCCGATGGTACGGCAATCCGACACGACCGGAGAGAGATCAGGGGCAGGACCGGCTTTACATGCTTTCTTTCTTCTTCTTAGAGTATCGATGGCAAAACTAGTTAAATTCCTTGCCTGGTCCAGTATTCGGCCACGGCAGTGCCGTCCGCTGATGCTGTCATTAGGTCCCTACGTGAACAGGTAACAGGGCACGTGATGCAGGATCGAAGAGGGGACATGGTCTGCGGAGAGACGCCGCACAAACACTGAAGATCGGAACCGTACGAGAACCCCCATCTGTGGAGATTGTCTTTGCTGCGCCCAACTTGGGTGCGGAGTCTGTTTAGTTTTCCAGGTGGGCCATGGCAACTCGTGTCCAGGAGAGAGGCTCCAACGGCTCGACAAAATCATCAGGAGGTTTAAACTTCTCCCTATGCTTTCCTAAGTATGGGGGTGTCACAGCACCAACTTCTAAACTCCGTAATAATTTTTAATAGAAAACCCCTAAAGGACCCCATGCTCAACAGTTGCGCTTGCGACCACGAGGCCAACAAGGTATTTCCTAAAATATTTACTGGAAAGACAGTAAAAACTGGGCAAGTGCGAGTCGGACTCACGTACTGAGGGTTCCGTACATACCTATTTATGTAAATAGTTCAATTTCGGAACGGAGTCTCGAAGATTTTTTTTTTTTTGATTTTTTTTTGTTTGTCCTGTATTTTTGTTTATGTGGTGTACAATAAAGAATATAATGATTAAATTTTCCGAATTGCAAAAAAGTGTTTTTTTTTTGTGACGTAACAACAAATTTACTGTGTTTAGATTTATTCGTATACCTGTGCTATAAGGCCTTGCTTTATGCTTGCTTGCTTTAATATCAAGATTTTGGTTCCCCTATAAATTTTGATTCCCTTGAGAGTGTCGAAATATACGTTTTTTGCTGTTTTTTCATAGCTTCAAGGGACCGCAGACCTGAGTATATGGTTTTAATTTCAACTCAATACCTCCACGCGTTCCCGAGATACATCAACGACATTTTCATCATCATCATCATCTTCATTTGTCATCGAGATCTTGACAGACAGACAGACAGACAGACGGACAACAACAAAGTGATCCTATAAGGTTTTTTCCATTTAAGGTACGGAACCCTAAAAAAAGAACGAACACGCAGAAAGTTTTGAATAACATTAATAAAATATCCACTTACCGGTACAGTGTTCCAGAATGTATTTTCTTCACGCCGTCCATGTCTGCTGGGGTCTTCTTATCATTTCTAAACTCGACCGCTGATACCCTAATGGCAACTTAATGTATTACAACGTAATGTCATTATGAGTTGCTCTTGATATTCTCTTGATGTTGATCCAATTCACCTGTAACAAGAAAATATTATGATCAAAACTAAGGTTGAAAACTGAAAACTAGGTCTTGCCATTTAGCACGGCCATTTTGCGCGAATAAAAATGTAATAACTTAAAAAGTTGGAATGTACGGGAGAAACTTTGCTGTTTTCGGTAATGAAGAAATGTATGCTGCTCCGAAATGTCACATCGTGTCGTTTAATTTCTTGCCAGCTGTTTGTTGGGCAACTTTTCGAGTTTCACGTGACGATGATATGTTTTATGTAAGTGGGGGGCTCAATGTATGTATATAGTATAAATAATCAAGACTCGGCTTGACTGCCAAAAGATGAGAAAGAATTTTTTCTAGCTTTTTTAATGATACCATGGGAAGCAGGGATGCAATCGTTGATGGCGCACTAGTTTATTAAAAGCCTATACACTATAGCCTTGAAGACACCTAAATTATAATCGGACGGTAAGACCGCAGCAGGCTTGTTCATAAAACCATTCTTGTGTTAAAACTATTGCAACTAAATCATATAAAATTTGGTATAGAATGCAGTCATGTCACTTGCATGCAACGAAGCGATGACGTAACTGGTGATGGTAACCAACAAATTCTTGGTTCTTTTCCTTCTTATGGATTGTGGTTTTTTGTTTATTCATACATACTAATATTATAAACGCGAAGTTTGTCTATTTATAACGTTTCATGCCTAAACCGCTGAACCAATTTTGATTAACTTTGATGTAGATATAGTTTGGACATTGGAAAAGGACGTTGGATACTTTTTATCCCGGGTGTAAGTTCCTTTGGAATAGTATTCGACGTACATGCGGGCGATGCTACTGCCAGAAGCTAATAAAATCATAATTCATTTGTTTTGTATTTACATTGTAAATGGTATGCATACTGCTTTGCGGTTAGTATGATACCAAGTATTATTCATAATTATGTAGGTAAGTATTGTGTCATTCAATAATAACAATAGGCCGATTAAACTTATATGTATTCAACAAGTGATACAAGAACAATAATTTCTCGTTTATATTCTTTGATTACAATAAAGGGTCTATTACACTACTCGTTATTCAGACAGTCTTAGTCGATGTCGCGTAGTGTAATAAGGGTTAGACCGGTCTTACTCGGAACAAAAAATAAGACAGTCTGAATATCGTGTGCTAAATATCGCGTAGTGTAATAGGCCCTTTACAAGGAACGGTTCTTTGAGAGTACATAAATTATTTACATACTAAAGATAAATAAGAACAATGTCGAGTATTTATCTTTATTTTAAACAAGGTTTCAAAACTCAAATGTTGATAAAACAAAAGTTCTATTCATAATGTGGTCATCAAAAGTCAAACTAAAATAATGATCAGGGGATATTAGCACGAACACTGACCCACGGCCCTCATAATTAAGAATAATGAACGGCGCAATAAAGACGAAAATTGCCTGTATACGACTTGACGTTCTTTGTATGCAGAATAAAATTATCAGGAGATTACCATTGCAAATCTGGCAAACTTTCATTGGCAGCAAAAAGTGATAGTTATTTAATCGCAGTCTACTGGACTAAAGCTTTTTAAGTTACGTATACTTTGCTTATTCTTAGGGCGGAATTCACCAATAAAACTAATCGCGTTTTAACGTTTGGCTCGCATAATCGCGTTTAGCCGCTGTCACTAGTGTCACTTGTCTGTATTTTTCTTTTGTTGTATTTTTACAAGTGACACTAGTGACAGCGGCTAAACGCGATTATGCGAGCCAAACGTTAAAACGCGATAAGTTTTATTGGTAAATTCCGCCCTTAGCAGCATTTTAACTTTAACTTCTTGCTCGGGTGTCAATTATACACACAAACCTTCCTCGTTTATTGTTGTTTCTGTTAGTGAAAACCGCTTCAAAATCTGTTGCGTGTTTTAGGAGGAGTTTGCTGATAAACAGACAAACGCGGAAAGCAACTCTGTTTTTTTAGGTTTATGTAGGTACTACTAGCGGACCCGGCAAACATAGTTCTACCATATAAATTATCAATGAAAAAAATGGGGTGGGGTTGGGAAGGTAAAAAATAGCCTACGACTTATTATCTGAGTGGCAGGCGGTCGCTACTTTCTGCGAAGCAGTATTGCTAGCAAAGGAGGAGGCCGCACGCGTGAGGCAACGGTCCTCACGCTACAGCCGCCGCCGCCGGGATTCCGATCCCGATTTCCGGCCACCGTAGGCGCGGGCTTGCGGATTGCGAGCAATGGGTAGCTTGCCGTCCGACCTTCCGGTAACCGTCCGGACCGAGCCCAAGACGTCGACGGCGCGTACTGTTCCACACGCGCCTCAAGGAGTTGTCAGCAAACTGGTTAGGTTAGTTTAGGGTCAAAGCCTACTGGGGCCAAGGATCTGTTTCTGAAAAAAAATTTTCAAAATCGGTCCACAATTGACATACATAAAAAAAAAACATACATTCAACCGAACATATAACCTCCTCCTTTTTGAAGTCGGTTAAAAATCGGTCAAGCCGTTTTGGAAGAATTCGATAACAAACACTGTGACATGAGATGACATATTATATAATAAAAGACTAGGTGTAGAGAAGTAGGTCTCTTTTTTGATAAAAAAAAAACGGTAGTTTCAGTACTGACAGGCCATCTTTGAGGCTGACGCTTGCTTAGAATTCGATTTTCTAAATCGATAATATTGCGTCTCCTGCTCATTTACATATTCCTCGGGCAGACTTTAGGCTATCGTGGTAAGAAAAAAACCGGTCAAGTGCGAGTCGTTCTTGCGCACTGAGGGTTCTGTACAAACTTATCTATAGTGTAAATATTTCGATTCTCGAAGATTTTTCCGTATCGCAAAAAAGTAGATAACTATTTTGTGATGTAACTATAATTTGACGGTTTTCAGACATTTTCCTTTACTTGTGCTATAAGACTGCTTCCTGCCAATTTTCAGGATTCTAGATCAACGGGAAATACCTATAGGTTTAAATTTCCTTGCGAGTGGCAAAATATGCGCCTAAACGGAGCATAAACGGCCTTATCTTTAGATTGCATTGACCGAGAAATTTAATTTTTTCACTACTCTAAGGGGTAGCGGACCGGAGTATTTGATATCAATTTTAGTTCAATACCTGCACGCATTCCTGAGAAAAAGGGTCTTGACAGACGGACAACAAAGTGATCCTGCAACGGTTCCGTTTTTGCCGACTGAGGTATGGATCCCTAAAAATAAGGCAAGTTCTAGAGAAAATCGGGAAAGTAATTATGTTGTGTTTCAATAATTAATTAATGTTATTAAATTAGACAGAAATAATCAAAGTTTAATTTAAGTTTCAAATAAAGAAACTAGGACGAAGTTCGAGCCACGCAATTTTCTCACGATTTTCTTCGATACATACAACTGTTATCTATACTATGCTTACTTACCCTTATCCCTCCTTTCCTTACTTATTATAAAACAAACCCGCACCGTGTATGCCTGACTGTATGATCGCGATAAACTCAAAAAAATCTTAACGGATTTTTATGCAGTTTTTTTCCGATCCGACTAGTATTTCCAGAGATTATCTAGAAATAGTCATAATTTGGAATAATATAGGCTACATAACATCACGCTACGACCCATGGAAGCGGAGCAGTAACCAAAGACGCGGGTGACAGCTCCAGTTTTTTTACGGCCAAAGACAATTATTGGTCTCGGTTGTCCTTTGTAAATCTTTGACCAAAGTTACGGGTGGTTAGAACTCAGAAAATCTGACAGCAGTCTTGCCATGGGGTATCGTGTTTACCAGTTACTGGGATGTGAAGATGTAGGCACTTTCTAAATACAGATATTCAGTAGCATTCCGTTGAAAATTGGTTCTAGGTACATACAGGAGTAATTAGAGTCGCCTATGAGCGGATGATAATAATTAAGCCATACCAATTATACCAGGAGTTCTGTAAACCAATTACGATTTAGGTCCATCTCGTTGATGATCCTAAATCAATATTGATGACTGATAATTGCATAACACGTGTTAATTGGACAGCGTAATTTAGGTCACTGATTAAAATTAAAATAAAAACCGGTCAAATGCGAGTCGGAGGACAGTGATGGCACAGTTGTAACGGCCCCGACTTACTATTTTGTAGGTTGCGGGTTCGAACCCAGAAATGCTCATTATTTTGTATCACTACTGGTCTCAAAACGGTGAAGGAAAAAAAACAAAAATTCGAAGACATGTGACATCCACCAATCCGCACTAGGCCCGCGTTGTTGAGGCCACGGGTAGTGCGAAAGTAAACCCAAGACCCTGGGACGAAGGCAATGAAGGAACAGGAGTGGGTTTTTAGTCAGTAAAAGACTGACACTATTTCGCGCTCCGCCCAAAAGCGGGAGATGTCATTAAAAGATCTTTCAACCGAAAAAAAAAAAACTAGGCCCGCGTGGCGGTTTACGGCCCATTCTCTTTCCTAGAGAGGAGGCCTGCCCAGTAATGGGACATTATAAGGCTGATAATGCTATGCTTGTCGGACTCGCGTGCCGAAGGTACAAACATAAGCTTATAACCGCAAAAAAGTAATTAAGTACTCCGTGATGTAACTACAAATTTAGGATTTTACCCAACAATGGTAAGTTACAGGTGGGCAAAATTCGTCACTCACTGGACGCCTGAGGAAGGTCGACATCGACCACAGCGAAGGTGGTGTGACACTGACGATATCATCATGCTCGCGGGGCATACTTAGCCAGCGAACGCTCAAGACAGAGATATTTGGAAGGAAAAGGGGGAGAGCTTCGCCCAGCTGTGAGACACCATATAGGCTAACATATATATTATACTTTTTTTTAAGGTAAGCGACGATGTGCGCGTGCGCCTCCATGCGCTAGAAGAATATCGGGAGAAATCATTAGATGATATCCCACCTTAAAAAATAACCGGCCAAGTGCGAGTCGGACTCGCGCACGAAGGGTTCCGTACCGTACGTAGCAAAAAAATCACGTTTGTTCTATGGGGGCTCTTAAATATTTAATTTATTCTGTTTTTTTTTTTTAGTATTTGTTGTTGTAGTGGCAACAGAAATATATCATCTGTAAAAATTTCATCTAACTATCACGGTTGATACAGTCTGGTGACAGACGGACAGACAGCGGAGTCTTAGTAATAGGGTCCCGTTTTACTCTTTGGGTACGGAATCCTAAAAAGCGATGATGTGCTTTATTTATTCATATTTTAGAACGTTTAGGCTACGTGATATGAATATTCTCATTTCTCAGTTCATAGACTGCTCATCTTTCCGCACAAACCGTTGTACACACTAAGGGAAAACGTCTACTATCGCTCATAACAATACAACGGAGAAAGGCACGTGAGATTATGAGATAACTTCACGAATACATCATTATATTTTGGCCACAACATTCGAGTGTAGGTACAACGAACACTGCGAAGTTTTGAATAAGGATGTTAAGAGTGTAAAAAAGTATCGATATTTTTTTTAAGTATAAAAAAATTACTTTAACGTACCTTTCCGATAATTTCTAAAATAATACCGATGCATCGGAAAAAAATGTGAAGGAAAATTTGCATTTTTGCACGAATGGGTTTTCTTTTCCATAATTAAAAAGTATTTATGATAATATAATTCTAAAAACAACATATCTTATGATTCATATAACTACCTACTCATCCAATATAATAGTTGCTATTCAAATATTTACACAGAAACTCATCAATCATCATCATCTTCGTGTCCTTGTCCCATGTTATTATTTGGGGTCGGCGCAACATGTTTTTTTCTTCCATTCTGTCCTGTCAACCATCACGCTATCACCTATCGATCCCCTTTTCTTTCATATCACTTCTCACACCATCCATATTTTCTTTGACCTCCATCTCCATAAATACAAACATCTACATACACTCACCGGCACGGAAACTTGGCCACCAATAACTTGCCGATAATTTCTATTTAAATATTTAATTTTCACTATATTATGGGTTTATGCACTAGATTAGGGTTTTTTTTATGGTTTTGTAACTCAGTTATTGAAAAAATGATGCACCAGCAGTAATCTTTAAAAAAATAAGCAGTTTCACAAAAATATTGGTTTTAACACTGTCAATTTAAAAAGAACACAAAATGAAAAATAACCAAAAAGTCTTCGTTGTGTTTGCATTTTAATATCGGGTGTTTCCTCCCCTAGCCCTGATAACAGCTTGCATTCGTTCTGGCATACTTTGGATGATGTTTCTGATCTCAACTTGTGGTATGCTTTCCCAAGCGGTCAGTGCTGCATTTCGAAGCTGATTCAGAGTTTCAGGCGGGTTGGAGGAGGACTTTATTTTTCTTTTAAGCTTGTCCCAAATATGCTCTATTGGATTTAAGTCTGGACTACGAGCTGGCCACTGCAATTTTTGAATACCAACCTCTGTAAGGTATTCCTCCACGCAATGTGCAACGTGTGGGCGCGCGTTATCGTGCATTAGGAGGAATTCGTCAAATCCAATAAACCCTGTATATGGTAACACGTGTTCCTGAAGAATCTCCTCGATGTATCGTGTTGCCGTTAATCGGTTATCGACGATAACTAACTCCGTACGTGCATCGGAACTTATTCCTCCCCAAACCATTATAGAGCCTCCATGAAAACTAACAGTTTGTGTGGTGGTAATGGGTAAAAACCGCTCTCCTCTTCTTCTCCACACTCGCTCCCGACCATCTGGAGCTCGTAAAGCGATTCGACACTCATCTGTGAACAGTACTCGAGCCCACTGCTCATGGGTCCAGTTGACGTGTTCTCGTGCGAATCGAAGTCGAGCTACTCGGTGACTTCTGAGAAGTTCTGGGCCGCGTGCTGGTCTACGAGCTTGTAAATTCACTTCCTCCATTCGTCTTCTCACTGTACGTTCACTAACATTGACACCTCTTGTGAACTGGAGTCGCTGGCGTATCTCAACAGCGGTGAGGTAGCGGTTTCTCAAAATTTCCAGGACAATAAAGCGGTCATCCCGGGCTGATGTGCATCTGACGCCTCCGCTGCCTGGTCTGCGGGAGTAGCGGCCTGTCTCCTGGTATCGTTTCAGCGCATACTGCATCGATGAACGTGGTACATTCAGTATAACAGCAACTTCTCGCTGTGTCAGCCCTTGTTCGATCAATGCTACAGCTTGTGCAACCTGTGATGGTGTTAATGGCATTTTTATTGGAATTAAATCACCTTTAGTTATTGAAGTAACAGTACGATATCACAATAATTGAATAACCTAACAATAAACTTTCACAAAACACAAATTTAAAACAGCAACTTAGTCGCTCAGATGACCGGGTTCAACTAAAACTTAAAAATAACGTCATATTGCACTCAAACATGATAAATTACCCTCTTGAACTAAAGGTAAACATTTTTTAGACCAACCTTCATAATAAATAATCATAGGAAACACTTAAAGCTCTTGTTATCGCGAAATACGCGCTTGGCCAAGATTCCGTGCCGGTGAGTGTATTACATCACCAAATAATATCGATACATCGAACGAAAAATATCGACACTTTCGACACGCCTAGTTTTAAAAGGCGAACAACCACAAGTGGTTTCTTGTTTTCTGATACATTATAGTTACTTAAAAGGTCAAACATTTACTTTAATAAACGGCTTTATGGGGGACGTGTGATGTTTGTTTTGGATAATTTGTTATCCCTACATCTTTGGTAGTTTGTACTTTGTAGTGCATTTAGTCGAGGCACGACCCTTTCCCTAAACCCGCATAAACCCTGTAATCTTGTTAGCGTTTGTTTCAAACATTGTATGATTTTTTATTAGAAAATATAATATTGTCAAAAATATTATACGTCCATACACGTCGACAATATCGTCGCTTACCATCAGTTGAGATAGTGGTCAAGCGCGAGTCTATTCTATTATAATTTATATAAAGAGAAATAATTTTTTAAGTTTGTATGTAGGAGTAATCTCTGAAACTACTAAACTGATTGTGAAAGTTCTTTGACTAATATGTAGCTACACTATCCCTGAGTGATATCACACTATATTATAAAGAAGAAAGTTTGTGGCTGTATGTGCATGTTTGTCACTTCTTTACGCTCGAACGGCTGAGCAGATTTTGATGAAACTTGGTATACGGGTAGACCATACATCTGGAATAGCACATAAGATACTTTTTATCCCGTTACTAAGTTCCCTTGGGAAAATGTTCTATTATCACGGGTACGAAGCCGCTGGCAGCAGCTATATTTTATTAAAAAACAAAGACCCAACTCAATATCTATTTTCGTAACCTTTCTAATAACAACAACGTTAATTATGTAAGGATTTCTTCTACAACAACTAAAACTTTCAATCCACTTTAGTTAAAACGCGTCGACTTTTCAATGAACAATACCATCGCCATGGGAAGTTTGTTGGACAAAAAATTGCGCTGGAATGAATTAATGTCAATTTATCAAAGAAACTAGTGACCCGGCCCGGCCTCTCTCGAATGCAAATTATATACATAAACCTTCTTCGTTTATTATTATTTCTATTAGTGAAAACCGCATCAAAATCCGTTGCGTGGTTTAAGAGTGCCCTTCCAGACCCGTCTGTCTAACTTCAACGTGAGCATGGTTAAAAGCTTGTTGTTTCATCCAACGCAATGTTCGATAGAGACAATGCCGGAACGCTCTGTTGGCATTCTATAATTCCGTCACTTACTCGAATATTTCCCAAAACTTGTTTCAGGAAATATTTTTTTTTTAACTTAAGTTTTTGAAAAAAAAAACCTTATTTAGAATCTCGATTAAATGTGCAAGGTTTCTTTTATTTTTTTATTTATAAGTAGATTATGGAGGGTCAAAATTCACGCAAAACTTTAGGTCTTTTCTGAATTAGTTTTACACGAATTAATGTTCTAATTTCAATAGAAACGTAGATAATAGCCACACGATATTTGCGTTTCCAAAATATCTAGATGCGTAACAACGTCATAATCACGTAAGAGCGCGAGCGGTTATATGGAAATGTATCCCGGGTTGGGCACTCTTAAGCGGAGCAAGCAGATAGACACATATAACGACTTTGTTAATTTGTTTTATACTATGTCACAGAAATATGTATACTGTAGTAATAAAAGAAACTTCAATGGGCCATTGTTAATCTGGTGAAGACATAGTCGCCGTTTGGTGCATTCGTAGTACACTTAGCTCATAACGTAACGGGGTTAATTGTCCAGGCAATTAGCAGAGTACGGAGGCAGCTCAAAATATTTATGATGGGACTTCCGATGCAGTGCGGAATGGAACGACGGCAGTCGTTTCTGCGTTTTGAATATTTGTAAAAATTGTACTTATTTTTTGTGGGAAATCATAACTCGAGCGAGAGGGGAGTGTTAGACTTTTACTGACTAAAACCCATCTATGTTCTTTCCTCTTTACGTTTCAGAGCCACAAGAACTCTTTCGAATAATCCCGTAGACCTAGCAGGTATCAACTCCAGCAGGGACCCATGTTTTGCCTAATGTGAAGGTTTCATTTCATTCAAATATGAAACGATTGCAAATTTGATTGCAACTTGCAACTGATCCATTTGGCCACCTCAATTTTCGGGACATTGAACAATAAGAGTGTCAGAAGAATGTGAAAAGAGCGTTTAGTAGTTTTTGAGTTTATTGCGAACAGACAGCCAAACGCGGTAAGTGTATGTAAGCATAGTTAATAATGAATACGTAAGAATTTGTTCTCGGAATATTTCTAACATCTTTCGCTAAGATAAACAATAGATAGCTACGTTTTCAAGTTATGAGCCTGAAGACATTACAATTAGGCTATTATTTCAGATTTACTAAACCATTAAACCAGATTCCATTTCACGAGAGTAATAGACGTAATTTAGATAGAATTACAAATTAATTATATTAAATTAGACTGGAAAGATCTATTTAGAATTAGAAACACTTTTCTCGTGAAATAAAACGAAAAATTTAAGTTAATTAATGAGCGAAGAAAATGTGGTTTTAATACTTTTCACTTGTCACAGTTTGTTTTTTGCAGTCTTTAAAAAACTCTTTACGACGAGATAAAAATGTAGGTCGAGCCTAAAATGGCGGGATGATCTTTTAAGTCTCTGGTTGAGAACGACGACAAACAACTACGGTATGAATTGGACAGATGCCTATGCTCAGCAAAAGGGTTGAAAAGGTCAAATATTATCGAATCTTGGGTTACCTAAAGTGATGGCTGTAGGAATGGCCTCTTTTTAGGAATATCTTCCACGTGTGCGAACACTTAGCATTCTAGGATTTTATTATTGGGCAAATATTTGTGTCTGGAAGAGTTTTCTATGTGTCGTTATCTCCTAATATATAAAAATCTCGTGTCACAGTGATATCAAACTCCTCCGAAAAGGCTTATCCTGATTTTAATGCTATTTTTTGTGTATCTTTGATAGGTCTGAGAATAGGTCGTAGGTTATTTTTTACCCTCCTTCCCCACCCCCTTTTTTTTATATCTTTGATAATTTATATGGCATAATAACGTTTACCGGGTCAGCTAGTACCTAAATCAATAACAATCAAACTTGGTATTTGGCGGGTCCTTGATGCTATACCAAAAATACTATGGGACAAAAAGGAAGATGCAGCGTTGGAAGGCCTCCCCTAGGTGGACCGATGACTTGGCTGCGGGAGATCGCGGAATGCGAGAAGCATAGGACCGGTAAATGTGGCGACGCGTGGGGGAGGCCTATGTTCAACAGTGGATTTCTTTTGGCTAACCACTGCTCCAAGGTTTTGACTGACTAGGTAGGCTGTCGCCAACTGTTCGTGGACCGATTTAACTATGACATGATGTTATGAATCTTCAGAAGATTGGAGGCAGAACTGGAAGGAGTAAACGTAGGTCCGCGAATTATGGAAGGAATGGAGGAAGACCTTTGCACAGAAGTGGGACAGAAAAGGCTAACAAAAAAAAGATGTCTTGGCATTTTTTTTTTCGGTGGGAATGTCTTGACGATGGACTGTTGCTGTGAATTACTTAGTCAAAGGGTTAAAAAAACGCTAAATTACTTAGAGGAAAGAACCAAGTGTCTGCCAAGTGATTTTGACTGATGTCTCTTTAATAATTCGCCCTTGTAACAAGGGTCACCTTTATCAGCCACATGACAACACTCAGGCAATTGTTTTTGTTTAATCCAAGGTAATGTAAAACACATTAGGCCTACCAATTACAATAACAAACCTAGACATGGGTTCTTGTTTATATATACCCACTTGAGTTTAAGTAAATACATATTTGAACATAGACAAACATGTTAAAGTATTACTTTCTACAACATGTATAGAATGACTAAACAAAATGTTCAAAGAAACCAGTGAAAGTATACACACACACAATAGTTTTGTATGTGAATAACTTATGCCAAGTTTTGTTAATGGTAATTTCATCAAACAATAAGAAACTTAAGTGTTTGGGAACTTTTTAATTATTGTCAAAATTACTGTTAAAACTTAGTGGCAACAAGTTCTGAGAAAAAAAAGTAATTAATCCTTAAAACACTTTTGACTCGTTTAATTCGTCCGAAGAGTGTTTTCGTGTCCTATTTATTCGCCAGGGTCGTGTGTTTGCGACTGGGTACTCCATCTCGTCTAGCTCTTCAGTCCTAAGGGCGGAATTCACCAATAAAACTAATCGCGTTTTAACGTTTGGCTCGCATAATCGCGATTAGCCGCTGTCACTAGTGTCACTTGTAAAAATACTACAAAAGAAAAATACAGACAAGTGACACTAGTGATAGCGGCTAAACGCGATTATGCGAACCAAACGTTAAAACGCGATTAGTTTTATTGGTGAATTCCGCCCTAAGTGACAGAAGAGTTGACGAGGACGAGATGGCGTATTTGGTCTTGGCTGTGCGACCCTGGTGGGATAAACGCGATAGTGTTTGTCGGATATATCGGTAGGCAGTAAAAAGGTTAAAAAAAACAATAACCCATACATGATGCTCAAATCAATCAATGGAATAAAAGTGCATTAAGGAACTAAGTGCTAATAAGGAAGTGACATTCAATGAGTATTTGTATTGTTTGTTTGTAATCATTACAAAAACACTATAGTTACAGCACTAAGTGAATACATTTCTTCAAGGAAGAGAAGTTTTAAAGAGAAACTAAGACTCATCAAAGTGACATTAAGTATTTTAGTGTATACTTTACATACTTGCAGTAAGTTTATTTGCTGTACTTTTTTTAAAATATTATTGATAGGCTCACATTTCACTCACCAGTCTCACCTGATGATAAACAATAATGATGGAGCATGCTTGCCTGGAAGTATTGTATTAGCACATAACCTGTTTTTTTTAAGTTCTAAGTTTTTTTTTAGTGTGATGGATAATCTTCTTCTTTTCATGTTGATGTACTCAAACAATTTTTTTCTGATCAATATTTGGCAACCTGTACAGCTTTATTATTGTCTCAAACTCAATGGATAATAAAAGATATTTAGAAAAAAAAAGCCCTGTTACCTGGAACCATAATAAATCACAATTAGAGCAGAAGATTGCTATTCTTATTTAAAAATGTGGGAGACAATTCTTTGAGTATAATAACAGGATTTTATAATCACAGTGAAAATAGTAGAGATTATGTTTATAATCTCTACTATTTTCGCTACTATTTTCTACTATTCCCCTGTAAAATAGAGCAGACCACTCATATACTGTAATGCAATAATATATAATTACTCATCATCATCATCATCATCATTTCAGCCGAAAGACGTCCACTGCTGGACATAGGCCTCCCCCAAGTGGCCTCGCCACAATGAACGGTCCTGTGCGTCTCGCATCCATCAGACTCCCGCAACCGTTACCAAGTCATCGGTCCACCTTGTAGGAGGCCTTACAACGCTACGTCTTCCGGTACGTGGTCGCCATTCCAGAACCTTTCGGCGTCAACGGCCAGCTGTTCTGCGAGCAATGTGCCCTGCCCATTGCACTTTAATTTGGCGATTCTTCGTGCTATGTCGGTAACCTTGGTTCTCCTGCGGATATCCTCATTCCTGATTCGATCACGCAAGGAAACTGCACCAACACGCACTGGTCATAGACTTTCGTCTTGAGACACTGTGGTATATTGGACGAGAAGATACCGCGCAGCTTCCCGAACGCTGCCCAGCCGAGTCGGATTCGACCATTGATCTCTTTCTCGAAGTTAGACCTTCCCAACTGGACCGTCTGTCCCAGGTAAACGTAGTCGTCTACAACTTCGAGTGTAGAGCCCCCGATCTTGATAGGAGTGGGTGCTACATGGCTGTTTACCATGACTTTGGTTTTGTCCATGTTCATTTTAAGTCCCACTCTTTTGGAAGCTCTACTGAGGTCACCAAGCATTGTACTGAGCTCCTCCGTAGTCTCAGCCATGACTACTATGTCGTCGGCAAACCGAAGGTGAGTGATGATAATTACTCACACCTAACTTAATCATGAGCACCAAGAACATTTGCACTAAGCTACATGAATGAAATCAAACCTGATAACAATGTAGGGCTAGGCTAGGACATCCTACAATTTTATTGTTCACTCACAAATTGATTAGTCACGCAGCACTAACAATCACAATAGGTTTACAACGTAACTGTAAAGGTATAAGGTATGCGTATAATGTACTAGAACATTATGTGTGTGAGTAGGTTGTATGCTGGAACTTACTCCAGTAGCTTCGGTAGCCAAACATTGATAAACGTGATAATAAACTGTTGTTTTATTTCACTAAAGGAGACTATTGAGACAAAGACATTAGAGATGAATGGAAGAAGACATCGACCTTATACCACTAACTTCATTAGTGGTTTATTATTGTTAGTATAAGAGTAACCATGGAGTTTTTCCCTTCTTCTTCATAGGAAGCAACCAATTAGAACTGTGTACTAGCTTCTGACGTTATTGAAGGCCTGTGTGAAATAAAATAATTTGAATATGCTTTGCCAAATAATTTGGCAGGAAGGTGGATGTCATCCACCATGGTACCACTTTCTTCACAGTGATAGTTTAGGGTCAAGAGTGAATAGGTTACTCCTAGGCAAGCATGCTCCGCCGTTGACCACATTTACCTTATGGTGAGATATAGTGGTCAACCGTGAACCTACCTAACTAAAAAAAACCCTCCAATCCATTGCACTGTGACCATATTTCACAAATAGGTTTACAACACATTTCTATAGCTATGTGTGCATTGTAATAGGGCTTTAATTGTGTGATTGTACTGATTGATTGTGGGTGTACCCATGAAGCATTATGTTTACTATTGTGTGATGTCCCGAATGTAAATAAATGGTAATTGAGTGTGAATTGTCACACACTTTTATGAGATACTTTTGCTTAGAATGATAAATTATTGTAATTACGGCCACTTTTAACCATAACCATAATATTCCACAACTATCACAGAACACCATCTAGTCCCAAGCTAAGCAGAGCTTGTGTTATGAGTACTTTTGAAGGGAATGCTACCACCATTCACCACACCATCCCTTACCATCAGGTGAGATAGTGGTCAAGCATAAGCCAATCAACAATAATGTTTTAAAAAATGTGTTACATTTTACTAGATTGAAGGCATACCAAATTTTTGTGACAAACTTAGAAAATGGTCGAGTGTGAATTGACCATTCCCTGAGCTGGTCTCAAGTCACATTTCTGTTACATTAACTAGTGTAATGGAAAGCTAAAGTTTGAACACCACTTGAAACGGAAAATTTATTTTTAATAAATGCTCAGTATCAGAACAATTAACATAAATGTTGAGAGATATCAACCAGTGTGCCCAAATGGGTTATCAACATTTCAGATTTATTTTAGTTGTTTATTTTAAGTTTTAAGTATCTGAATAATTAATTTTTATGTCCAATGAACTTACCTGTGAGTCCTGTAAAACACTTTAATATTATTTATTGTATTCCACTCAGATTCTATTAATCTACATGTAGTATGCTCTTCTTATCACTAGCTGGTCAATGTAGGTTAAAGAAAAACATTAGTGGAAGTACTTATACCTAATAGCTAGTCATTTACCTACCTACAGCATCCTTTTGGCAAATGGATAAGTTAAAATTTTGTAACAGGAAGACCAGAACATTTTCTTCAACAACTTGACACACTTTGCAGACATGTTTACGATGTCCCCAACATAATAAGTAAGAAAACATGATAAAATTTCAGAGTAGGCCACATCAATGAATTAGACTTCTAAGAATCGACACAATTATGACATACATTTATAAGGCACAGCTATCAAAGCTCACGAATCACGATATTCGCGTTCAATCTTCACGTAAAACACATTATCGTCGGCATCGACACGTAAATAGTGAAATGTATGAAGACTCACCGAAAATGGCTACAAACTTTACAAATGCACCAACACGGCAAACGCCTCATAAATAGAACGTGAGATAGTTTCATACACCATCAGTTTCCCGTACGATTGCACTTTCCAACAGCTTTTACTATTACGGCCCCCTACTAAAGCAAGTAGTACAAACAGGCATGAAAAATACTTGACGACTGACGTACTATTCTACGCCTAGGGAGCGGTCAGAATGTAATCTATTTCGACGGACGAGTAAACGAATATGTGTTAAATACGCACTTACACACAATTAAAGCACCAAATAAAGTCACTTATTTCAATCCACATACGAAGATCTTATCACAAATCACCATAAAATTATAATTTGGGCGACAACGAAGCGAAATCGTCCCTCCTCCCTTCACCGTAAATGAATCATAGACAATTTTATTTTTTTATAGGTTTGACTTTGTTCTGGCAACAACAATTGAGTTCAGCCTGGTGATAGAAAAAGTTTTCTTCAAAATCTGAATTTGCTTACTGAATGATTGAATAATTTTATTTTATTGTTACCATGAACACGCAAAAATCGATAAATTAAAATAATTTTAACCTTTATAAAACTTGACTTTAGTACACTTGTGCTACAACAGCTACAAGCTCTAACAGAAAGCAGGAGCGAGCGTAGTCACAATAACAAAAGATTGATTAGTAATGTAAAACGTCGTGTAAAACTTTAAAAACTAAATGAAATTGTAAAAAAGCGCTTCACGTTTCTTATTAATAGTTTTTATCTCTTTCTAAAACACTGAATTGAAAAAGGAAAGAAACAGCAAAGCAATAAATTATCTGTAAATTACCTTTGGTACATGTACATGTATCCGATTTTTTCTATTTGTACTCAATAGTGAAGTCCAGTTTTACGAAATTAGTACATATCAATTCAGTCATACTAAGAATTAATCGATTAAAAATAAAGTTTTTTATTGCAGTAAAGATGAAATAATTAGTATATGATGGAATTTGTAATATTTTTCATATTTTTTCTCAAAAAATCTTGATTAATGTTTGCCAGTGTACAGATATTGGAGACGGATCCTTGTATAAAGTAGTTCTAATCATTTTAGTCAGTAAATTATCAAAAAATATTAGGTTATTGAAACTTCTAACTCGTAGGTAAACTGTGTTGTATTCTTTAGTTTAATATCATATAACTTCTGCATTCTTGGCCAAGGTACAGAACAAAGAGGTTTTCGGTTTCATGTTCTTGGCAGTCGAGTAAAATGTCTCATACCATCTCTTTTATCATCGCGTGTTAATACTGAGCTTGCTGTATTAACTAACATTATTTCGCTTTTTCGATCAAAATACAATTAATCTTTTTCATTTCTTACAGATGACAGTAAAATAATTAAACTTTTCTTTTATATTAATCGATTTAATTCATTAACGCAGTAGTCGACTATTCAATTTCGATAATGATTATGATAATCGGCTCATCGCACTAGTGTTGTGCACATATATGTATGTTGTGTTGTGTGTGCGTGGTGATTTGTGTTAATGCTGATAGAAAGAAATTAAATAAAATCAGGTATATTTTGACGATGAAACTTACATAAATGTGAAGAAACACAGTGTTTTGTGTTATCAAGTGATAGTGAATCCGTCGGGAGGCGGTAATCGTGTACGTTCTTTCGCTATTTGTGGATTCTGGATCTCGTCGATGTACCATAAACAAAAATGTCAGCGATCCCGATTTTTTGTTTCTTGCTGCATACCCATCGTTATAACTTAATTAGATCACACGAATGATATAAAATAATGTTAGACGCTTTCTCCCGTGATATCATCTCGTTCAAGCAGCGTTCCCTAGGCAATAAATCGGCCATAGTAAACGTGCGTTTCGTGTGCTCGCGCCCGTCTACACCCGACCTATCTCATTGTTTATGTATGGAGAATAAGCCAGGAATTTTTATGGGGATTCGCGATGTATTCTTGTTATAATTGAATATCTGGAAACGATCAGGGTTTCTCGGCGCCTGGTAGCGACGGCGGGGTCAGCCCGCGCCATCGGCGTCCCCCCGACCGCCAAGGTTTTTCATGATCTCTATTTATAATAATCTCTCGATCATTTGGTGCAGCATAATGACATTCTTGTAATGAATTGCCGTTCTGTGGATTTGTGGGACATGTGCCAATTATTGTGCCCGTGACGAAACGCGTCGCGTATTAGTTTTGTATGTATACAAATGCACAACAGTACTGTTTGACTTAGATGGGATCACATGGAATTATATCACAGTGTAGATCCACGGTCATGCACTGTATCAAACATTGACTGTGTCTGGATGTGGTAAACTCCTGTAAATGTGTTATTTATCACACTAGTGGACAGAACAGGTACATTCATAGATTATTTTTTTTTATTATTTACTTTCAAAACAACATTCATAGTAGCATTTATTATCAATGTTTGTCTTCTGATTGCAGAAACTTGTTATTAAAATAACATTGCTTAATATTTGGTTAATTCTAATAATTTATTCATGACTGGTATCATGTTTAATGTATAGCGCCAAGGTCTTGTTTATTACTTCATAGTTATAAAATTTTATTTCAATATTGGACATTGCAGTTACAAAAGGTTAATAATAAACTGTTCGTAGCTTTGATTCATCAGTATAATATTTATTCAGCCTACGGGCAGTTTTGGATCCATATTGTAAGGCTATAATACTAATCATACAAAATGAGACTTAATTTCTAATATCTAACAACTTGTATTTGATTTAGAAAGATCAATCAGCAGATCCAATTCATCTAAGATTGAGTATTTCTATTTTGTAGCAAAAATCATACACAAGTTATTAGTTCTAATTTATTTATACAATAAAGAGTATTTAATCCAAAATCAAATGTATACAGAGAGCCACAGCCTGATTTCTGGCTTATAGGCCACGAAAAATATATGGCACACAAAAAAATAATTGTTCAAATGAAGACACAAAACAACTTTTGAATTCAATATTTATTTTTTCAAATAATTAACCCACCTCTTAGGATGACCTTCCCGTTATAATAATGCTAAGGAGGAAAATGTATTACTTAAATACATTCACAGACAAATGTAGGAAATAAAGTATCAAATGGATAAGTAAGAACAGCTAAAATATTTCTATGAGAATTAATGCCACTTGTAGATATTTTAGTATAATGCTAAATTGAAAATGTGTGCACAATTTACTGTAGTGCTATAGTCATTGTTGTGCCAATTTTATATTTGACTAGAAAAATGGAATATAAAATCAAAAACCTTCAAAACTATTCACACAGACAATCAAAATTATATTTCTTTGCAATTTTCATATAAATGCCAGTTTTACTGTGACATCAAATTTATAAAACTAAATAACACTGATAAAATCACCTTTGTAGTTTTTTTTTTAAATTATTATACTTGTTTGATCACATTGTGTAAAGAAAATTAAATAAAATCTAATATGACAAAGATCTCAAAACAGTAAAGGAAAACATCGTGAGGAAACCAGCATGTCCTAGAACCAAAAATTTATAGACATGTGACATTCACCAATCCGCACTGAGCCCGCGTGGTGGATTAGGGCCCTTTCTGTCTCCTAGAGAGAGGAGGCCTGAGTCCCAGCAGTGGGAACATTAAAAGGCTGAATATGCTATGCTATGACAAAGATAAAACACAAAACAAATAAAATAAGTACCTAATAAATGCTAATAATAAACATTTATTATCAGGTACCAAGAGTTCTAGTGTTAGTAGAACTTTACAGAAACAGATGAACAGCATCTAAGCTATTCTATCTTCTATTATTCACTACTTCACATTTGATATTTCAGCACTGTAATAAATACTGTGTGACTGCTGAGGATGAGGTCCTAGGTTCAACCCCGAAATAAAACAAAGTGATATTGGATTTATCCACACTGAATTTCTCAGTAGCAGTTTTCGAGATTTGTTCCCGATGGCAATGCTCTTCACATAAGAAACTAAAACATAATTGGTGAAATAATATTTGGTGTACAGTCCTGGCTACCCCTTCAGGGAATTTATAGGTGAGATGTAATGTTATTTTAATAAATAGAACCTATACATAATACTAGAAATGTTGTGTGTACAGTCAAGTTGGCGAAGGCACGCAGGGGTATGATCAAGGAGAAGGAGAAGGGCGGAGGCGCCCGCCTCAAGGACGAGCCCAGCGATCCTGCTGAGCCCGGTAAGATACCATTAATTTACTTTAATATTTAATTATAACCAAACCAACTATCTATTAGATAGATATCAGCGCTGTGAGCGCGTCAACAAATCGCTTGATGTATGCGTTTTACGGTAATTCGGAACGACGGTTAGCGCGCTAACATCGATAATATCCTAATTCGGAACGCGGGGTTACAAGTACTTGTACCTACAACAACACATACGAAAAAGCAAGGCACAGAGGAAACTTCAAACTAAAAATGTACATTTAATAAAACAATAATAACTATAACTAGGGATTGCAATCCGGATTCTTCGAAATTCGAAAATAATTGAAAAAACCGGTTTTTCTTGACATTAGAAATCCTGTTTTGTGGACTCAAATTCGGTTTTTAAAAAATAAATACGTATTTTAAATTATTTATGCTATTTATTTCAGATAGATCAAATCAACTTAAAACACTCAAAAGTTTGAAAAATCCGGATTTTTATCGGACGAGAGTACAGAAATTCGGATTTCTAAAAAGTCCGGATTTTGCAATCTCTAAATAAAACCTAAGAACATAACATAAAAAAAATATTACTAAAATTAATAGGTTAAACATTTTCAAGGATCTACATTACGAGCTGCATAATTAGTACGCGCAAATAAGAATTTACATTTTCTAAATAATTTATTTTATTTATTCATAATTAATACTGTATTTATCAACTAACTACGAATACAACTTAAATACATTATATATGCGAAACCAAATACAGTGATGTCACTGTCATCTCAGCATATTTGGATATGCAGTTTTTTTTTTTAAACATTGTCCCATACTAGGTATATCTGCTGTATAGTGGGTGCGTTCACGAACATGTAAAGTCACATACACAAGACACTCAGATCAGGAACACCTATATGTAGGCTGTACAAATATTTGTTCCATGTGGGAATCGAACCCGTGACACGCAGCATAGTAGCCAATCGCACAACCTTGCCGTCAAAATTATATTGCCTGCTTGTAGCGACATCTATGGCGTCACATAAGAACTAATCCTGCATCGCGCAATTAAAGTTCTCCGCGAGATTGGAACATATAGAACAGCCCGAAATCATCTATCGGACAGTTGCCCACCAGACATAACACCCGTCTGGCCGGAGGATCCTCCCTTTTCAACAGAGGTTTGCGGGACTTTACACTCTGTTCCGCATACCTCCAAATCCATATCGTGTTTTAAACAAATGTAAAAAAATAATAATAATAATAGTCCACAACTTTCACACAACGCCATCTAGTCCCAAACTAAGCAGAGCTTGTGATATGAGTACTAAACAACTGATAAACATACTTATATATTTCTAAATACATACATATTATAGATAAATTACACCAAGATACACAACAAATAATCTTGCTTATCACATAAACATTTGTTCTGGGTGGGAATCGAACCCACGACCAACGGCCATAGCAGTCAGGGCCACTAACCACTAGACCAACAGGCCTGTTCAATATCCATACAATAAAAACAGCAAACTAGAGTGAAAGCCACAGAAGTATGCACAGTTATGCATGTAATTGATTCATCTCATTTATAATCCCGCTCAGCTCTTTGTTTATCTACCACACACATAATTAGCAATCTAGATAAATATACTATAAAATCATAAATCGCCACTTTTCACAGATAATGCATTCATTAAAGTGCCGTATCGCGTTTGTCGCAGAAAACTACGTAATTTTTACAAATTCATTCGATAATTTAACATAGTTTACTGTTATTTATTGAGCACAGATATAATTAGTATTCAATTAATGTAACTAGTAAGAGACAGATTTTCAAATATAAATTAATCTTTTGTTCAGATTTTACTCGAATAGCACGTAAAATAATAATAAACCACAGAAATATAAACGTTATTTTAATATGGTTTTTCACATACACACTTATTTTCGGAATTACCCATGAGAATCCAGGGTAAACCCGAAAACTATCCATAAGTTTTGTTACAATATTCAAATGATAGTATTCTGTCGTGAATCAGGACATGGGTCGCGCCCGCCGTCAGCGTCGCTTCCGACTCCGGCGGCTTTAAAGAAGGAACCAGACGAGCCCCCACACAGAGTCAAGTTGGAACCCCACAGCCAATCAGGTGGCGAAGATTCTACAGCCGATCTTGGAGTTGACGGCATCAAGACTGAGATTGACGGTCTTATGGACAGTGACGGTGAGACCTTCTTGTATTGTTGAGGGAGGACTAATCTAGCTGGGTTTATTTTAAATGTTTTATTTATCAGACCATTTGTGTCTGTTTCTGGTGCTCTTAATCTGTAACTGGCGGATTGTGTAAATTCTTTTTGCAATTTTTTTTTTGTGACGACTTCATAATAGATGCATTTTATGAGCGCTATTATGTGACGCACTGAGGTAGCCAGGAAATTTGATTTACAATTGTAGCATAAATTGAATAAACAATTTATTGAATTAAAATTATATCACACGTTTGGATCCAGAGACCGCGTATCAGTGCTACAGTGCGAATAAATGATGTAAAAAAAAAAACATAGGACAAATTCCTAATTTAATTCTGATTCAGGTGACCCTACAAAATCTCCTTCCTGCGAACTGGGCGGGCCGGGCTCTCTAAAGTCGGAACGACTTTCTTCAGACTCAAATGATATATTGGATCCACAAACAGGTCTCAGGGGCCCAACAAGTAATCTTCAGGTAAGAATGCAGGTAATGAAAAATAGAGGTTTTATTATAAACTATTATTTACTTAAACACACATTTAAAAAAATAAAACTATTTTATTTGTTGTCAAGTTCAGAGTAACGTAAATGCAAGTTGTCCAACATCATTTTCACTCAAATCGATCTATTTAACTTTGACCTTTTAAATACCTAGATTTCTATTCCACTGTAATATTTATGGTAATATTCATAACGTCAACATTGTTTTTCTATGTCTATAGGATCAAAATCAAAACTGTCGCAACCCTAACGGAGGACCAGAGAACATGGGTTCCTGTCGCATGGGAGGCGGTGGAGGTCCCATGGGCCCCGGGGGCCCGATGGGTTCCATGACTGCGAGTGAAGCGCAAACACTGCCCTCTAACGTCATAAGCAAGCAAGCTGGCAGTATGGAGGTAACAACATAGCTTAATAAAATGTTAAATTGCTGAATTAAAAAAAAACAAACACTTGAAAAATTCTTAAATGATTCACTGTTTTAAGAAATATTAGTTTTCTAAAATATGAACTCTAGCGCTTTTTCTTTGTCTGTGTCAAACAAAAAATATATTAAATACTGGATGTTTTCCCAGCAGCAAAGTCAAATCTTCGTGTTTTCAACACTATTGGCTAACAAAGGTGCAGAATCCGTCATATCAGGACAACACCATTCTATCATAGCATACCACTGCGCACAACCAGGCACTAAGAAATATCTTGAGGTATTATTTTTATTCCAAAAAATATTATTTTCAAGATAAAATAAAGTATTAATTCAATTTTAATTGTTTGTTTTTACAGAAACACCCTCTGAAAATGGGACAATTCAACAAACAAAGCCCAGCACAATGGCTAAATAATCTCGCTATGGCCAAAACAAGGGGTGGAATGCGAGGTGGGCCTAACATGATGGGCGGGCCTAACCCAATGGGACACATGATGGGCGGACCCATGGGTCCCAACATGGGTCCGATGGGTCACGGCGGCATGGGACACATGGGGCCTAATATGATGGGTCCTAACAGAATGGGAGGGCCGGGCGGTCAGATGATGATGATGAAGGGCGGCCCGGGACAGATGGGTCAGATGGGGCCCGGAATGGGACCTATGGATGGGTTTCCAGGGGGCACCCCGTCCTGTGGTGTCATGGACGGCCTCGGTGCTGATGGTGAAATGCCCTGGGACACCGTAAGTGTACTCTTATGTATAATGAAAGATATACTAACACCCAGTTTTTAAAAAACAATACAAAAGTTTCTCACAGACTGCCAAAAATTCGTTATCTGCTGTGATTGCTTGGAATTTTGGTCTATCATTTAATTTTATAATTATTAGGTCTTTATCTATGAAGTTGCAGTTTTTTGAAACTGCACACTGAACTATTTTTTTTTTTTTAACCTTGGAATTATGAGTTGTTTAAGTTTAAATAAACTTTATATTTAAGGCTACAGTTATTCGTTTATCCATCTGAAGATTTTACAGCTCCAAGCTACCCATTTTATAAAGCGGCAACTTTAAAATGAAACTCAAACATAAGATGCCTTTACAAAACGAGTGTTACTTGTGGTCATATTATTGCCATTTTCATTTTTATATATCAAACTAATCAATGCCCTTGTATCCTTACAGAAAAACCCCTCTGTAATGTCAAACGGTATGTCGAATGGTCCGGGATCTATGCCCGCTTGTTCAGAGGCCGGGCCTACGCCCCAAGACGCGCCCACAAGCCAGGCCAACTCCGACTCAGGCCCTGATCAGCCTTGCCAGACTGGACCTAAAGGTAACGTTAATCACACTATTATAAAGGTGAAAGATGGTGTGTGTGTCTGTTTGTGTGTGTATGTCAAAAGGCTGAACGAATTTGGATGAAATTTGGCATACGGGTAGACCATGGCCAGAAATAGTAGTAGAATATGTTCTCTTGGAATATTTTTTACCTTGATGCGGGAGGAACTGCTGCCAGATGCTAGTAATTCATACATACCCCAAAAAAATACCACTTGTCATCCCAAGTCTATTAAAAATCTAATAAAAAAGATAAGTTAGGTTTATTTCAGACTTAGCATTATTATTTATTAACTAATGAAAAGAAGATAGAATCTTAAGCTAGATATACCAGAATTGACTCTTAGATACATTCCCAAATATAAAATATCTGCTTAAAAACATTTAAGTACTCATACACACACACACACATACATTTCACACGTACATTTCAGTTAAAAATATTAATACCCAATTGTGTCAACACATTTTATGCATTTTTTATTACAACAATGATACTCTGAAATCTTTCTATTCTCATGCGCGCGTCATCGTCCGATGCATGCAGTGACTTTAATACTTGCATCTAAGAAAATTAAAAAATTAACCTTTGTGCAGGTGTAAAAATACCAGATGAGAACCTAACTCCGCAACAACGTGCACATCGCGAGGAACAACTGGCCACAATACGCAAAATGCAACAGATGTTGTTCCCTGAAAGTGGGGGCAACAACCCTAACCAAGGTCCCAATGATGGCTCACAGGCCCCCAACGACATTAACCCACCTAACTCCAGTGCTAACATGAACATGTCCCCCTTCCCTCCTATGTCTATGGGTCCAAACGGCCCCATGGGATCTGGGCCCAACGGTCCAATGGTTTCTATGTCAAACAGCATGAACTCGGGCCCTAGCTGCACAATGTCCGGCCCTATGGGACCCAACGGTCCTATGGGAGGGCCAATGGGCCCTGGTGGTCCGATGGGTCCAAACGGTCCTATGGGCGGGCCAATGGGAGGTATGGGTGGGCCGGGTATGGGTATGGGTGGGCACGGGGGTATGGGACCTAACGGTATGATGGGTCCGAATGGTCCGATGATGTCAAATATGGGCCCCAACGGGCCTATGGGTCCAATGGGACCTTGCGGGATGAAAGGCATCAGAGGCCCGTGTGGTGGTCCAGATATGAAGACTGGGATGTGTACAGATATGCATATGGGGAGAGGATGTGGTGGACCGATGGGGGTAAGCAGAAACAAAGATATTTATATTTTGTTTTGTCAATATAGAGAGGTATGATAGAAATTCAAGTAACTGACTATTTTTCTTCTATATTCTAGCGGATGCCAAACCCCATGGGAGGTATGGGAGGGCCTAAACCATGTATGATGGGCGGACCACACATGGGACCTAGAATGATGCCAGGACCTAATCTCAATGCTATGAACGGTAAGAAACTTTCAGTTGTGTGCTGTGATGGTGAAACGGTTTTGGTTTACATAATACAGAAGAAATTTTAGAAACAAATGTATTCATGGTATTTTTTGCTTAAATACTTCTAACAACTTTTACTTACCAATAGAGTTGCATTACTTGATAACTGTAAAAAAATTAATGTATCTGAAATAATGCATGTATTTTTATTATTCTTGGTTAGGCTCGCACTTCACCACTATCTCACCTGATGATAAGTGATGATGTGGTCAACGATAGCTAGAAATAACCTGCATGTAAACAGTTGACAGAGCTTTGTTGGTCTTCCTATTTGAAAACATTCTTGAATTTTCTTCTGAGATGTATGTAATTTATCGAAGTGTACCTTTTGAACTTATACCATACAATTTGCGAGAAATAAGGTAAATAAAAAATCGCTTGCTAAGCCCTTTTATGACTTTTTCGCTTGAACTAAAATACGTTGAATCTAATTTCAACCCTATTGATCTAACGAACCAATTTGACTGATTGAGTATATGTTTTTTACCTTTTTTGTTTTTAACCCTTAAAACAAAGTTCGTAATCAAAAATGCATGCAAAACTTACGTAATCAAAAGTACATAATATGATTTTCTGCATTCCTTAAAATACGCACCACCAGCGCCCACTACCTTACCTGTTTATATATCCTGTTGGATGGTACAAAGTGCCGCGTCTTCCAGGAGGAATCATGATGGACGGAAGTATGATGGGGGGCATGGTGCCTCATGGTGACTGCGGTCCGGACCACCACGGTATGCCGGTCAACGGGCCCATGTGCGATGAGTATGGGCGTGGGAGAAACGTGAGTTGAATTTTGAGATATTTTTGTCAGTGATTGTGAGTCCTAAAACTAAATCATGAATCGAAAAACTTTAAAATATGATCAGATGTATTAAAATGTCGAGTGTGCGAGGGAGAGGGATGAAGCTATACACCCTTTATCTCTTCATCCCTTCAACAGTTCAGTTTATGTCGTCAAATGGGTCGCGTCAACAGCTCGTGGTAGGGCCTCAGGTTATAGACAAGTGCCCTTTCTTTGTGGGTAAACTTTTTTACTGTCAAGGACACATGTTATTATCAGAGTCATCAATAAGAAAGCATGCCACAGATTCCATTAGTCAGTTTTAATATGGAGTTTCAACAAGTGAAAAAAATATTTTTGTTTAACCATATTTTATTCGTCAAATTTTTAAAGTTTATAGAATTCTAGTTGAAGAATGCTCTGTAATATATATAATACTATGACGACATGATTTTCTGTCAATCAACCATAATATTTCTTATAAACAATATTTTGAGGTTAGCTGTATATAAATTTTAAGGCCTATGTTTCACGAGGACACCGATAGTGGTGCAACTAGTCACGTTACTGATATTCAGTCGAGAAAGTTTAGTCACGTTACTGATATTCAGTCGAGGATGTTTAGTCACGTTACGATAGTCAGTCGAGAAAGTTTAGTCACTTTACTGATAGTCAGTCGAGAAAGTTTGTCACGTTACTGATATTCAGTCGAGAAAGTTTAGTCACGTTACTGATAGTCAGTCGGGAAAGTTTAGTCACGTTACTGATAGTCAGTCGGGAAAGTTTAGTCACGTTACTGATAGTCAGCCGAGAAAGTTTAGTCACGTTACTGATATTCAGTCGAGAAAGTTTAATCACGTTACTGATATTCAGTCGAGAAAGTTTAGTCACGTTACTAATATTGAGTCGAGAAAGTTTGATATTGCGACCGAGCCAGAATTAGCACGAGCCGTAGGCGAGGGTGTTATGGAGCTGAGTTCTGCAGTGACAAATTGCCACGTGTATCAAATGACGTTTTTCAATACACTTAGGAAGATATAAATAACGGGGTTGATGCGCGACTCGTGGGGGTCGCTTAGCGCCCAGGCTTATACGATAAATGTAATAAATTGTGGCGGCGACGAGCGCGTGTACTTTTCCGCATTAGTGCGAAAAACAGTAAATTGCGTGCCTAAAAGCGGTAAGGATAACTGCGGGTTTTAGAGTAAGTGTATTGAAAAATGTTTAACTGTATCATTTAAAGTCGAAGGTCTATTTTTGCATATTACAGAATCGACTATATTATTTTAGTTTTTAGTTGTACTAGAGTGATTCTACAACAATAACAGTATTATGTCCGCATGCAGATGGGTCCGGGCGACCCGGGCGGGTTAGGTCCGGGTGGCAGGGCTCCCGGGCCGGGGCTGCGGAGCCCCAAGTCACCCGCCTCCGCAGACATCGATTGGCAGAAGATACACCACCAGTTCTTCGACGACCCCAAGTCCATGGATAATGATATGAGTAAGTTATCATTTGTCTAGACTTTTTCCAAAGGTTTCGATTCTGATTAGATGCAGTTCAATTAATGCCGGGGCCATGTTATGAAGTATTCATATACATCACTAGCTGTACCCCGCGGTTTCACCCGCGTCTTTGGTTACTGCTCCGATCTTGTGTGTTAGCGTGATGTTATTATAGCCTTCCTCGATAAATGGGCTATCAATAAGTAAAGATTAGATAATAATAAACTACGACGTAAAAGTATCTCTGTGCTTCGAACAGAAAACGTGGCGTGTGCGTTCAATCTCACGCGTGGCGGCCCACTACCAGTCGTATCAATCACGATGCACGTAGCTTAAAATGACTGGAGCGTAAACTGATGCACATGTCAATTTCCATGTGTATTCTCCCGATATTGACCTATGGTACACAGACTTGGTCTTTGTCTGACATCCAAAAGTCCAAACTGAAGGTTTGCCAACGTGCTATGGAGCGCAGCATATTATGCGTTAAATTAACAGACCACGTTCGAAACACTACACTGCGTTCTAATACACAAATCGCTGATGTGGGTCATAAAACTGACCAACTTACATAAATAGGACTGGGCAGGACATATCTGTAGCGTTTTTAACGAGCTGTAAGCCCGTAAAACACAGAATTGGTGCCCAGACACAGCGATACGGGGTGGACCGACACGGAGATGGCGGGACGACCTGGATGTCTTCCTTAAGAATTAGAAAGAGCGAGGAATCGTGGTCGTTGGAAAGAATGGAGGGAGGCATTTGCCCAGCAGCAATACGGGCTAGCTATAATAATGGGTTATTCGCACTTAGTCCCATGCAAGTAAGTTGTAAGGGAAGAGGTAGGTTTGTGGACCAAAGTGGGTTGGATTTATAAAAAACCGGTCAAATGTGAGTCGGACTCGCGCACCGGAGGTTCCGTACAAATTTGTAGGTATGTTAATAGTTTATTACGGGTTTTTTTTTACCTTGAAACCTACCTCTTCTCTTGCAAACTACTTGCATGGGACTAAGTGCGAATGGGGCGAAGTGCGAATAAACCATAATAATACCTTTATAGATATTGGACAAGCTAGGTTTTAGTCTTCGTGAAGAGTTCTGATCAAAAACTGGTAATTTGCAGGCACACAAGTAAAGT
Organism: Mythimna impura; assembly: GCA_905147345.3. Lineage (NCBI taxonomy): Eukaryota > Metazoa > Arthropoda > Insecta > Lepidoptera > Noctuidae > Mythimna > Mythimna impura. The sequence goes on along the minus strand of LR990366.1, from coordinate 6,804,368 downwards.
CACCTTGCTCTGAACGGGGCGGGTGCCTGCCACCGCCACCTTATGGGACCTCGCCCTTACATCGTTCCGCCTCTGTGCCTATAGGTAAGTTATCATACTATACTTATTATATGTGCCACTGTCGTCAATGAAGCTGTAGGATTTCCGCTGCTGGACATCTAGAAAGCTTCATAACAACGACAGGTCATTTTGCTTTTCATCTTGATAGAGCTATTTTTTTTTAAGGTGGGATATCATCAAATGAGTTCTCCCACCCTAGGGTGGAGCGAGAGGGTGTGTCAGACTTATACTTCATTTGCTATTTGCGTTCTAGGGCCACAGTAACTGTTTTAAATATTTCCCCAAAATAAAAGAGCCAGTACCTATGACATCTGGAAATTCTAGAATGTATAAAAAAAAAACTCAAAAAAATATATCTAACTTAAAAAAAATGGTGTTTCTGGCATTGTTATTTCGTTTTTTGACGAAGATATCGCTGAACAAGAAGAAACATTCAGACGACTTGAGAACCTCCTCCTTTTTTGAAAGTCGGTTAAAATAAAATCATGAGGTTCACTGTTTAATCCACTGTTTTCTTAAACCTTTGAAACAAAGACTGTTAAATTATTATTTATATTGTTAAGTTACATTGAGTCTCTTTCAATGAGCTTCGATTAGAGATACTGGCACTGATCTTGAACGCTGACTTGCACTTGCGCAGAAGTGAAATATCGGGTCTCTTTAGTGGTATGAAGTGAGACGCGAGGAGAGTGCAATCCTTGTACAGCGACTTTCGCCGAGTGCTCAAGATTCGTGGCGGTATCTGTACTAAGTTTGAAAGGGATACCCGAGCAATAACCTGCTACTTTATAATTATTATTATCTTATAAATCTTTTGCTTAACTAATTATAATATATGTTGTTTAGATGATCGTTATTCACGATCCGCAGCAACGCAATCACCAGGCCACGGTTCGGTTCAAATGCCGATGTCGGCCGAAGCCTCTCGGGCGGGCTCGGGACTCAATAGTCCTGCGCATTGCAAGCCTGGCCCCAAGAACGACGCACCAGGTCGGTACCAATGCTTGCACATTTTTTTTTTTATAAAGTTGATATTTTAGGAGAGTGAATTCAAAGGACTTAGTGTATGATAATGCAGGAGTATTAGTCATAAAAAGAGCAAAGACGGGATTGAAGTTAGCTCTACTTCTGTGTCTCATTCTTTAGTTGCACTCCTGCACTCTCGTCTTAGCAGAGTGATAGGTACATATTACAGAATAAAAGATTACATTACGAGGCCCCCTAACATGGCTCATAGAGTTTAAGAAAAAGTATGACTGTTAGTGCAAAAATGCTCCTCTGTCAATTAAGTGTACCTTTTCTAAAACTCAACGTGCCATGTAAAAGACCGGGTTCCGTACAAGGTTAAGTTTTGAATTCTCACAATAGATAGAGGATCCCATGTCCTTTTAATTCATAATTAAATATTAACAAATATGGTAAGTTAACAAATGTCGCATGAAAAGTTATGAAATCAAGCCATAGCAGTAGTAGAGCATGCTCATATATTTTATCTGTGTTAGACATTTTCCCAACCACAATAGAGTTTTTATAAATTCGATATGTTTCATCCACATTGGCATGGAACGCAATTTTTTGTTTATTTATCTTTTTGTTTTTTTTTTTCTGTAGTTGTAATGCGTATTTTTTTGTTTTCCTTCCCCTCCCCCCGCAAAACGCTTGACGCTTGAAATCCCACCGTGTGATGAATAACAACGAATAACATAAAAATCCATCAAATAATACGGAATACCCTAACATACGTGGCCATACCAAACTGGACCAAACAATTGGATCAAATATTTGCCACAAAAGAAATACTAGAGAAACTAGACGAGGGGATGTTTGTCCGTACTCTCCAATGTTTGGCGGCGCAACAGCAGAAGAATCAACAGGGTAGCTCGCACGGCAAGGAACCAAGTTTGATGCCCGTGCCGTCGCCGCAGCAAATATCGTATCTCAACCAGTTCGAAGGTAACTTGATTGGATGCCAACAGAAATAATCAACAACTCGGGGTCACACTTGTACTGTCTTTGTACGAAATTATTAATGTATTAGTTTAGGCTAGAAACAAACTATCAGACGGTACCTGTCGTTACTGACAATCTGCTCTTTGGTGTGAGACTTTCACTAGTCAGGTTTTCCACAGAATTCCAAGCTCTCAAGGTCACCATTGCCTTTTACAACAGCAGTATTCATATTGGTTATGCACGTAATATAAGCAAAAGGAGTATAAAGCTAGAACTACACTGCGCACACGTGTGCCACACACGCCGGTCTGGGCGCGTCCGTCTCCGTACATTTTAAATGGAAACTAGACTTGTAGAGCTACACTTGATCCACGCCATGCGACGTCGTTCTATGTACAAATCAGGCGTGTTACACGTGTGCGTCGGTCTAATGTAGTTCTAGCATAAATCGATATTTTCTTAAGTTTTTTTGCATTTTGCAAGTTAGTTTCAGCTTCTATGTTCATTAAAATATGATTTGCGACCGTAACAAATAACGTTTTACTGATAAAATCATTAACATACAAGCCTCAATACAATCCTCTCAGTTCAGTTAAACCTATTGAATAACTTTTTTATGACATAGGGCATATGACATTCATTCCATTGAAAAGGGTTAGATGTACTGCCCTGCGTTCCAAAATGAGGTTAGAGTTAACTCTAGTGACGTCATCAAGGTAGATACCCTACGCTCGCATTTTTGAATACGAACGAGAGTTCAACTGTTAATGCCAAGCAAGTGTTATTTATGGTCACTTACACCAACCTACCCTGTTCGGAGTTAGAGTTAGTTGGGTTAACTCTAGGGTAGCTACTCGAGTTATAAAAGAACGACCCTGGGTTGCAACTCGAAGCATTTTTGAACGGTTAGAGTAACGACCCTACCCTACTCTGGTTATTTTTGAACGCAGGGCTGAGAGGGTTGTATTGATAATTTTAATGATTATAATTCCGTAAATATATACATGTACGGTAGCAAATCATATTCTAATCATCGTTCAACTTGACACTAACCTGCAAAATGTAAAAGCTTGAAAATGTGAATTTCTTGGGCTAACCCTTTAGCTTCCCCCTTTAGAAAAAAAAAAGTTCTTTGTTTCAACGAATAACCAATACTTCTTCCTAAAATAGTCTAATGTTTGTTATTATAATTTATTATTGTTGTTACAACTTCACTGATGTTATGTGTGTATGTAGTTTGTCAGTTTCGATTATTGGAGCTGACCAGATAAATTATGACTCTGACTATGACTGTCAATCGAGATTATAATTTAGATCTTATGGTTTGTTTCTAGCTTAAATGATTAAACCTTTAAAAATCATTTAGGTCACTTTAAAAACTTTAATGATAACCAATTGAAGTGTCACCCCAGGCTTATTATACGACTACTTTTCCGTTATTTCTGCTTGAGACTCTAATCGAGAATGCATTTTTATTACGCTTTTAAATGTTTTCTCCGTAATTAACGATTGCAAGATAACCGAATTCCTTTAAAACTTCTTTGGTCACCTTGCAATTTTTTCTCATATTTGAGGGTAGCTACACATTCCATCGCACAGACAATGTGTAACTACCCTACCACTAAATGTTTGGATCGTATCATTTGTTTCATAGTAGCATTTGTGTGTTTTTTCTATATTTTTATATGTTTTCATTTTGGTGGTGGTTGGTGAAAATGTGCTAACATAATGTACTTTCATACTCTATGGCTAATTCGTTCTATCATTCTACATTGTTCGTCCAACAACATCCTGTCTTTTGTATGGTGATTTATTTAATAATTTGTTATTAAACTATGGCAGGTCAAGAGTTAACGATACAGAAACAGCCCAACACGTCACTAAAAGACAACGGGCCGCCTTCAAACAATGGAGGGCAAACGCCACAATCTAATTCTAATCAGAAATCACCTGCCGGGTATGTATTCTGTGTTATAAGACTATGTGTTTGTTTTATAGTCATAGGTTTTATAATTGTAAAATTGTCCTTACTTAAATCTATTACACACTTGTCCGTAGATCTATGAAACGGGTTAAAAAAAAAACCTAAGCTAGATAATCCAGAATAGAATAAACTTTATTTTACACCAAAAAAGTAACACAACTTATACATAAACTTAAATCTATGGGTACAATGGCAGTCTTATCGCTAACAATGCAAAAAAAACAAATGCAATTTAGCTTCACTTGTATTTTTTTTTTTTGACTGACCGACATTTTGACAATTCAAAAGTGCCTGTAATTGGTCTATTTGAAATAAACGTTTCTGATTTCTGAACAGCGATATCTTCCAGACAACCTTAGGATGGAACGCAAGAACTTAAAATAATACAGGGGGTAGTCTGCGGTGTACTGCTAACAAATTGATCAGTCTCTTTATATATAAAACAAAATACATAACTAATTCAGATAATATGTCGTAGTAAAAATTCTACCATAATCGGTAAAAGTAGTTCAGACATGTCTGATGTAAAGCCTCAGTCTCTAACTCAATATACCTAAGATTCAATTGAGTGAGTAAGTGTTGTAAAGATGAGTAACAGTCCTCGTTGGCTCACTTAAACAATTCTTTGTAGCAGTTTCCAATTAGGCCACTTAGATGTCCAGTATATACATTAAAAAAATCCTATGTTATTAAACTTGAAACTTTGCTCCCAGATAGTCGTATATAAATAATTGAAAGTGTCCATTGAAAAATTGGACTAAAATACCTCAAAATAATACAGCTTCAAAAGCCGTAAACGCTAACGTAGTATCTTAAACTTATGACGTTTTTTCTCCATAGCATGATGCCGGGCACCCCCGAGCCCCACGGGTCGTTGTCAGAAGCAAGAGCGGGACGCTTCTCACTCGAGCAGAGCCCTGGTTTCAACAACCCACAGACACCCACCTCTGCTGCCAACACTAAGTGCCAGGGTAAGTCATTAGCAACATTATTAAGGCTAAGTCCTGATGTAATATAGAATAGAATAATCTTTATTGTACACCAAAATAACAATATAAATTTAACACCAACTTAAATCCATGGGTACAATGGCGGTCTCATCGCTGACGACGATATCTACCAGACAACCTTTGGATGGACCGTAAAGGCTTAAACACAAGAGAGGGCAGATTGCGGTGTACTGCTACCAAATTAATAAAAAAAAAACACATTAAAAATACACTTTAAATAGATTAAGAGATATAAAGTAAAATAAAAGGCTATATATAAGCTCACAAATACATATAATTTATAAGTACATAATTATTGATCGTTGGGCAGCGTTCGGGAAGCTGCGCAGTATCTTCTCGTCTAATATACCACAGTGTCTCGAAGACGAAAGTCTATGACCAGTGCGTGTTGCCAGTGATGACATATGGTTCCGAAACGTGGTCACTTACAATGGGCGCTCATCAGAAGACTTAAAGCCACCCAAAGGGCACTGGAAAAAGCTATGCCCGCAATTTCCTTGTGATGTGATCACATCAGAAATGAAGATATCCGCAGGAGAACCAAGGTTACCGACATAGCTCTAAGAATCGCCAAACTTAAGTGGTAGTGGGGCAGGGCACATTGCTCGCAGAACAGATGGTCGATAGGGATGAAAGGTTCTGGAGTGGCGACCAGGTACCGAAAGACACAGCGTTTGAAGGCCTCCCACAAAGTAGACCGATGACCTGGTGAGCACCGCGGGAATCCGAAGGATGCGAGACGCAGTCCCAAGTGTCGCCATAATGACCGGTCTTGTACCGGTCATTATGGCGACACTTGGGAGAGGCCTATGTCTAACAGTGGATGTCTTTCGGCTGAAATGATTATGATGATGACGACATAGTTATACTACACAGTTTCATAGCTAGAAAAAACAAGAAAAGAATAATGGTGGGTTAGTGATGGAAGAAATGAGATTAGGTAGAACCAAAATAGCATTAGAAAGGAAATCGTCTTCAACTAAATTTTTAATACGTACTATGACGGGAGAAAAACATCTGTAGCTGACTTTGAAGGAGCCTTGCCCAGTAGTGGAACAGTAACGTAGGCTGTGGATGTTAAATATTTCTGGTTGCTACTATTATGATACTTCGTTCGTTCGTATATATATTGACTATGATTAGTACAGTGCAACTTACTAAGTTAATAAGAGTAAATACTTGTTGTAGGGGGTAATTTTTTTAAGATAAGTGTAATAAAATGACGTGTTTCTTCATTTGATTTCGCCTTTCCTGTGGTCAAAACAATCAGCCAAGTTAATTATTTCTTTAACCTTTTAAATATTCAGAAACATTATACATAGTCCATTCTTTTTTATTTATTACTTTCAATTTCGTCAGTCTAGGAGATCTACGCCAAAAATCATTCCAAGACAGTAATATCATAATTAGAGTAACTTCAAAACCTGAAACATGATGTACTAACTCGTTATAATCTGTGCAGATGAAAAATCCCGCCCCAGTCCGCAATCAAACCGGTCGAGTCAAGACAGCGCATCAAAAACGCCACAACGAGACACACCCAACCTGAACCAAGGCCCCTACGCACCTGCATCATCAGCATCATCATGTTCTGGTAGCGTCAAGAGTAGCTGCAGCGTCGCTAACAGTGGAGCTGTTACTACGGCCAGCGGGTCCATGGACGATTCTATGGCGGGAAATAATGAAGTAAGTTGGCTTCAAAACATGGGTAGAGTACACCTAATGTAGTGGCAAGGAAGTTTTTTTCGTTTGGCTCCATAGATTCTGGTAAAAATACCGTTTAAATTGTTTCTTTTTAAAAAAAAAAAAATGTAAAAAGTACATCTTTGAAGTTGTGATCTGCACCACCTGCAGGGAAACATTGTAAGTCAGTTTTGAGGCGATTTTTTTTTATTGCCTAAAAATGAGTTACAATGTTATTCCTTGCAGGTATCGCGAAAATTCTTTGACTGGTAGAAAGCTACACTATAGCTGAGCGTCATTGGCTTGTACCCCGAAATATGCACGATTGCTATGGCATAGACCACGAGAGCAAAGCCAAGAACAAAACTAGTTTGCAATAAAAATTCGAGTGCTGAGTCTATCCCCACTACGACCTACGAATATCTGTTGGTGTCGCAGGTGTGTTCGATCACCACACTTTTTGGCAACTTCTGAATTATTTAAATTATGAGGCGTTGAAAATGGGCTTCTTTGCAAATTGTAATGTAACCAAGTAGATTTCAACTCTATGGTGATATTCTAATACGATGAGTAATAAATATCTTATTCTTCAACAGACGACACTATCCGGCGGTCCAAACAGCACAAGTCTTCCGGGTCCCTTCCCCGGTCCGTGCAGTATGAACAGGCCAGACAACATACCAATCAATCCAAATCAGGGTCCCAACGGCCCCATGACCTCCACGTCTTCCTTCGACCCTATCTCCTCGCTCGCACAAATGTCGCAACAGCTCACTAATACGGTGGGTGGCGGCGGCCCGGGCCCCGGGGGCCCCATGGGACCTAACGGTGGCAATATGGGCCCCTTCGGGTCTGGACCACACCATATGCAGCACCATCACTCAATGCATCCGCATGGACATCCACATATGATGATGAATGAACTAGGTAAGTGGGTTGCTTCATTTAGAATCTTACGAGTCTTGTAAAACTCAAATGTTAAGTATAGTTATAATTCTGTAATCAAGAAAAAAAACTAACAATATTCTATTTCTACTCAGGATGTCATATGGACAACATGGGAGGCCCAGGAATGGGAGGACCCATGGAAGGAATGATGGGCGGCGGCGACTTCCCACCAGACATGAATCTTAGTCCGAAAATGGGTGGAGGTCCTATGGGCGGGCCTATGGGACCGATGGGACCTGACGCGGCTATGATGGGACCTAGGATGGGCGGCCCTGGCAAGATGCCACCCTTCAACGGTGCCAACGTACAAGTGAAAGCAAGTGCTCCCAACACGATACAGTACCTGCCTACGAGGCCGCAGATGCCGTGCAATTCAGGGCCGCGAGGTCCCCCCAGCCTGGACTTCCTGCAGCGAGTGACGAACCCTCAGATGCAGATGGAGGGCGGCAAGGGAGGCGTGGCGTACTTCCCGGGCGCGCGCCTGGACATGGAGCCCGGCATGCGCGGCGTCATGCGCGCGCCCGGGATGCTGCGCATGCCGCACCACTACCCCGCCGGGTTCAACTCGCCGCCCAAGATGCCCGACCCCTTCGGCGGCCCGGGGCCCAACCCTATGTGCGGGCCCAACTTCCGCGGCGTGAAGGGCGGCATGGGCCCCGGCAACGTGCGCATGGGCTCCGCGCAGCCGCTGCCGCCGTCCATGGGCGGGCCGGGCCCGGGCTTCAAGGGCCAGGGCTTCGCCGTGCCGTCCACGGCGGACCCCACGTACGCGGCGCAGTTCCACAACTTCCAGCAGCAGCTGTACGCCACAGGGTCGCGCGCAGCCCAGCCGCACCAGGCCTACCCGCCGTACCAGCCGTCCAAGTGATGATCGGCGCCGGCAGCGGTGTAGCGCACACACGAGCTGTTCAGTTTTAGCGACGTTCGTTCTTTTGTATTGCAGACTGATCGGTGTTAGTTTGTGTTTCCCGTCGGCGAGAAACGCGACCGTACTTAATAAATTGTACACCAGTGAAATGAGAGATCAAATATTTTGTTAGTGATTTTCGTTAGTCCGCGTATTATTGTGAGATTTTTCGATGTTGTGAAGTTTTTCAAACTAATTTTATTATGTTTATTGTAGCGTATCGGTTTCGTTTTAGGTCATTATTCTAGGTTTCTTGACTGAGCATGAATTTTATGTTAGTGAATGCAGATGCGTTTGTACAAATTGTACAAAATCTAGACGTGTTATTGTGTACTCTACATAATTTAAAGTACAGTTTTTAGACATAATTTTTTGCTTATGGCAATAAATTAGTTTTAGATGGTTTTTTACACAGACATGCCAGAATTTCAGTGTATCGGTTCCTTTACTTAGCTATTTTTTATATATGATTCCTATGCACACAGATATCTAGTCAATTTTGAAATTAATGGAGCCCGACCCTGTGTTAAAACGTAATCTTAAACGATTGAATCCGCACTTTGGTTACTTTAATAACACAGAAGTACATAATTTTATATGTTTTGTCCATTTTAGTTTTATATTAATTAATATAATTAGTGAAATTGGTATATTATAATTATTTGGCTTAACGGTCAGTATAAATTGAAAATTAATGTATGCAGTTTTTTAACTGTTTCATTTGATCTGAATAGCAATGTTTTTTCTGTCTTCCAATACCTTTACTAGGCTCTTAATATTACAATACCGCTAGTGTTGAGTATATCATTATCATTTTATACTCTACTTAAAGCTGAAACTTGCGTTAGCGAGTGCTAGTAGTCTTTACTTTTAATAATTAAAAGTACTTAAAATCTGATGCCATATTATTTGCCACATGAATTTAATTTCGTGATATTTTAACCGTCTTATTTAATTTATTATCGTCTGTAATTCTGTATGAACAATGCCAAGATTATCTGATCGCAACAGTTTTTGTTTTAATCATAGTACATAGGGCATATTAATATGCTAGGCTAGTAGTCGCACATTGTGGTTGACACAGTGGCCTTGGTTAAGTAATGCCTTGTTTAAAAAGCAATGAACCCCGGCGGATGCGGAGCGAGGATGAGCGATCACACAGCGGACCTGCGTGCAGACTGCACTACCCTACACAAAAATACTTCATTCTACAAATGCACGAAACTCAAACATAACATAAACAAATCTCTATATCTTACGTATTTCTAAACGTGGTCAGCTAATTTGTGTAGCACAAACGATAACCCAAATTAGCTAAACGTTTAAAATAGTATCAACTAGTTAAATAAATAAAAAGACGTTTTATTTCTATTATCGGCATCGAAATCGGTGATAGTATTTGACAAATCGCGCAAATATGATCTCCATTTTTAATTGAATAAGGTCATGAATTGTGTCAAATGGTCTATGGCACCGATTTACGGATAATTAATTATTATTGGTATTAGAGGCGTGGCGCGTGATGAATAGGTGTCCAACGTAAGGTCTAAGCTAAATTTGAGCATCATAACGATACTAGTCCAGTACTCCCGTGATCTCATTTGCTGCTTTGTGCCAATTGCCAAGTATCGTTGGTGACGTAACACGTCGAATAAATAGTCTCGGACACGAAACGCGTTCCAACGAAATTATTATAAAGATTTATGCACCGCCGTGTTAGCTCAACGTAGAACAGTCTGCACTCAGCTCTAGATCTCGAGATTACAAAGGGCATGGAGTAATTGTGAGGAAACAGCACAACAGTCCAGTAAGAAACACCCGCTAGCAATTAGATAGTCTTAATTTAACTGTAATTATAATATAAGGTAAAGAATGGTTCTTGTTTTAGTAATAAGCGAAGAGCAATGATATAAAATAGTTTGTGTAATATTGATAAGAGATGAAATTAAGATGCAAACTATTGGTTGTGATTCTGACACAATTTGTTAAGTTGTTCGTAGATTTGTCACACGGAGAATTGTGGAAACTTTACTGATTCACGATAAGGCCCTTTTTAATTTAATTTTTTGTTTTTGGATATTTTTTACTTGTCGTTCTCGTTTGTACATCGCTAACAATAATTGTACAGAGTACTTTTGGACTTAATTTAAGGCAATAAATGTATTTATTTTATAACTCGTGATGTAAGAATTTATTCTTAATTATTATAAAAAAAATATATAATATGCTTGTAAGACTCATGTTTTATTTGTCATCTTTTCTTTAGATAACTGCAAAACCCGAATATAAAATACATAGTCGTCGATCGTCCGGACCGAACCAAAGTCGTCGACGGCGCGTACTGTTCCACGCGCGCCTCAAGGAGATGTCAGCAAATCGTAGGGCCAAAGGGCCCAGCAGGGCCGAAGCCTACTAGGGCCAAGTGTCTGCTTCTGAAAGGAAGACTCGGCCCTGGTATGAAAGGCAACGTAGGAACAGAAATGGTTTTTAGTCAGTAAAAGTCTGACACGCCCTCTCGCTCCGCCAAAGAGCGGGGTACCTATGTCATTGGATGATTTTCCCACAGAAAAAAAATGGAGAATACTAAGGATAGATTTCTGAATTGAGTATTATGTGTTAAGAACGACTCAAACCCCTTACTAGCATAATCACCCTTTTAATTTTCCCACTGCTGGGACTCAGGCCTCCTCTCTTTAGGAGAGGGGGGAACCCCTTACAAACTCAAGTTCTATTTTCGGATTATAAAACGAAACTTCACCATCACCATTCGCTTGCCCTTGTCCCATATTACCCATTTGGGGTCGACACCACATACCTAGGCGTGTAGTCTCTTGAACATTGGCCGGAATTAAATGCACACACTTTTCTCGAAACTTCTCAGTAAACGGGAGATTTGAGAATATAAGACATACAACAATAATAATAATAATAACATTTATTTTTCAGACCACAGTGAATCCATAGTGTTAGTAAAAAACTTAAAATTAATGTTAGTGTCTTTAAAAATATAATAATTATGATGCCCTGCAATCGAACCTCACCCTATCCACGCAGTATATAATACATACTCGTAGACGTATGAAGTCCGATCCAGTGACGCAGCATTGGACAATCCCACCTACCGCACAACACGCTCAGGATGCCGTGGGAGCTGGCACGCACTCGCTTCAGGTTCGAGGCAGACCGCTTTCGGATTAAGGCATGAACAAGGGCGGATCCAGCTTTGGCGCCAGGGGGGGGTCACATAGTCATGGTCAAGTCATAAGAAGTTACGATTGAATTTAAATAACAAAATCAATTTTTCTTTTACGTCTTCTCCCTAAACGCGTTATCACTCCATCTACTTCATTGGTAACGAGAAAAGCAAGTGGCGAACTCTAAAAAATAGACTGCCACAAGGTAGTGTTTTAGCCCCCTTGCTGTTTAACGTTTACACCAATGACCAACCGGTGAGCCCTAACACAAACCGCTTTCTGTATGCAGACGACCTGGCATTAACTTTCCAAGCCACTGATTTTGAGGAGATTGAGGCCAACCTTACCACCGCTCTCTCAGATCGTAGCCAGTATTATACTGCTAATGCGTTTAATGCAAATCCCTCAAAAACGCAGACGTGCGTCTTTCACCTTTGTAACAGACAAGCGGTTCGAATGCTCAATATCTCGTGGCAGGAGGTGCCAATCATTCATAGCCCCCATCCAAAATATCTCGGCATCAATCTGGATAGGTCTCTCAACTACAGAAAGAATTGCGAGAACGTTAAGCGGAAGGTGCATACGAGAAACAACCTACTATTACTAGATGGGGGGCGTCTCCCCAAGTTCTGTGAACAACTGGAATGGCGCTCCGCTTCTTCGCTGGTGAATAAGCCTGTCCAGTATGGAGCCGCTCCGCCCACTCTAACATAGTGGATACAGCACTTAATGAGACGTGCCAAATTGCCACTGGTTACCTTATGCATGCCGACTCCGGTACGAATGTTGTATCCACTAATTGGCATTGCACCCCCAGAAATTCGCAGGACTGTGGCTAGAAAAATTAAAATAAGGTCAGAAATCGACTGTGGTATATCCTGACTCCGCTGCCACTTCACCATCCACAGCCGATAATCGTTTACAACGACAGACAATGGAGAAGGTATTTTATTAACTATTAGCTTTTGCCCGCAGCTTCATCCTGCGTACATTAAACATAGCCTATGTCACTCAGGAATAAAGCACCTTTCTATCGGAGAAAATCCTTAAAAGTTTTTGAGAAAAATTTACGTCATTTAGAATCTCGGTTAAATGTGCAAGGCTTCTATAGAGCACTTTTTTATATTCTTAATATACGAGTAGGTACATTATGGAGGGCCAAGGTTCACGTAAAATAGTAGATTTTCAGAGGTATTTAGGTACTAGATTAGTTTTACACAAGTTTATATTTTGATTTTTATAGAAGCCTAGATAATATCCTCAAGATATCTGTGTATCCAAAATATCTGGAGAAAGAAATCGTGCCTCGGATTTGCCGCTCTTAAATTAATTAAATATTGAAGGTGCTTACATAAAATCTATATTGTGACAAAAAATTACACAAAAACATTGTTTAACATTTTTAATCAGTGGTCCACCTAGGTCCGGGACCCAGCCCAGGGGGGGGTCATGACTCCCATGACCCCCCCCCCCTGGATCCACCCTTGGGCATGAAAGCCATCAATCCTTGCCTCAGCAAACATCGCCGACGCGCTACAAAACCGCGGCAGCCCCGCCAGCATCAGCAGTTGTATGCCCTTTGCGTATACTTAACCCACAGAGTGCACGTGTAGAATGACTGGCAGTAAGCTCTAAACAGTGTCATTTTAACTTGCTTTCTACAACGTGCAAATCTTCAGATCAGCATATTACATCGGACAGCCAACGCCCTCCGTTCTCTCTCGATGTCTAGATCATCACATAAGTCATCAGTGACCCAGGTATTTAAACTGCGTGACTCTATTTAGAGGTGTGTTACTGACAGTTACTTGTGGCACGTTGGAGTAACACTTGCCACGTGATTTAAATACGAGTAACTCACTCTTTTTAGCGTTATACCTGAGTCCCTGAGCCAACGCATAGTCCTCACATATCTTCAGAAGGCGCCTGAGAGCGCTGATCGAGGGACTCAGCAACACCATGTCGTCTGCATAACTGATATTATTAACACAGGTCCCATCTATGTGACAACCGACATTAGTGTTGCTGAGCTCAACGATCAGCTGATTAAGGTACAAATTAAAGAGGCGAGGTGAAGTTATCCCCCCTTGCCTCACCCCGCATTTCAATCGATACTCCTCCGACAGCACCCCGGCCCACCTGACATAGTTAGTCTGGTTTTGATACCAGAACCTGAGCAGAGAAGTTACTGTATCATTAACTTCAGTTTCCCGACGCAGCTTTTCCCACAAGATGTCGTAGGACACCAGGTCAAAAGCCCTTGACAAATCGAGGAAGCAAGCATTGACTGGCGTCCCCCTATCTGTGTAATACTGGACTGTCCGTTTGAGGCACAAAATGGCAGCCTCTGTCGATAGTCTGGGCCTAAAGCCAAATTGAGCATCATGCAATTTAACGCGGCTGGCCATATGTGCGTCAAGTAGACTGTCCAGAACTTTCGCTGTAATAGTAGCCAGGGAAATTGGCCTGTAATTCGAAGAATCGGCCAAATCTCCCGTCCTATTTTTAACTATAGGGACAACTATCGTTTTCATAAGGTCATTCGGCAGGTAGGAATGGCTCATGCACAGCGAATAAAACATAGCCAATACCCTGGGCAAGTGCACACCCGCATACCGTAGGTGCGGTACAACGAAGTATCCCAATCGGTTAGTGAGAAAAAATACTAATAATATTATGCAGGGCCGGATCTACCTAACGGCTCAATGGGCTGCAGCCCAGGGCTCCGTGGATATAAAGGGCCCGCAGCACTAATTGAAAACAATGGACAATATGCCTTTATCGATTCGACAAAACTATTTAGAACAAATGGAGTATTACTGTTTAATATTGAAGAAGCTGTCTTTGATTGACATAGCTGTTAACAAGACAGGTCAATACGATGGTTTACAAAAGTCAATGTTGATGTTCAAGTTCGACCTGTGGTCAAAGTGCCTACTTCCATAGTAATAATAATACATGACCAGTTAAAGGTTTCTCAGGTATGATAGGACTACATCTCTCCTTTGATCGATCAATTTTATCGAAGAGGCACATTTGCTAAAAGTAGAAAACTGTTTTGTGACAAAATGGTAAATAGTTTGATTAATTAGGTGGCCCTCAAGTAGTGTTAGCTCAGAGCCCAACAAATTTACGGTCCACCCCTGATATTATGGGCATGACGTATGGGGTGCCGGCAAGACGATTTTCAGTCGCAAATATGATAGGTTTTCTTTTGCCCATGTACAGAGATAAAATTAACTTCAATGAATGTAGAAAAACTTGGACACCAAAGGAGGATGGATGGGAGAGCGAGCAAAACAAGCTCGAAAAAATTTTCCGCCTTACCTCGGATATGCTTACAGGTTCTACATTTTTTTTAATGATTTACTCATCGCTTGACTGCGACCCCGATCCGATAAATCAGGCTTTCTTATATTTTTAAATGTTTTTTAACCAAGTTGTTGCGTATCAGGCAATGCAAGAAATTTGTTCGTACGTGCGTACACGGCTTTATACAAACAAACCTGCTGTGTCGTAAACAACGCGGCAAGCAGGTAAAACGAAAGGGAGCAAGCAGAGTGATGAGGATGGCTTCACAAAGAAAGAGAAGAAGAGGAAGAAGTCTACTTGTCGGAACCATTACGGCGGCACCGCGCTGGCAGGACCCAACATGCTGCTGCGACAGCAATACCCATGACGCAGCTGTACGTTTCGAGACTAAGTACATCACTCCACAAAGGTTGAGGAGATCGTGGAATATGTACGAGTCAAGATGAACTGGACTTTGAGAGTCGTGCAGTTGGAGCCGCGCCATAATACTAATTTCAAGTTGTTTGTGGTGTGGGTGCCGACTCACCATTTGGACACCTTTCTCAAAGGAGAGTTTTGACCGCAGGGTGTCGTGTATCGACGATTTCGTGGAAGGATACCGACCTCGCAGCGGAACACGACGCTGTCACTTCGTGTACAATAGTTTATAGTTTTAATAATTGGTTAAAGTTCTTTTTATATACCTATTAGTTTATTACTTTGTAAGATTATTTGTGTATTTTATCTATGGGCCTTAGTTGCCTGATTATAAAGCTATAAAGGATTATTATTATACCTACTTTTACTAACTAAAACCCACCTATGTTCCTTCATTTGCCCTTTATGTTCTAGGGCGGTAGGGCCACAGTAACTCTTTCAAACGTTCCCGCAGTGGTAGCCATATTCTTTGGTGCTAGCAGGCATCGGCCATACTAGGCCATTTCATGTAGGTATAGTATAGCCGGATATCTATGAGTATAGCTTACCGTTCAAGTCATATGTACGTATTTCATTCAGTTTTACGCCTTCATTAATTTGGCCGTTTTTAAGTTTTAACTGCAACTAAAGCAATACTAGAAACATTTCACTTCGCCTAAAGTTTATTAGTTAAATTTGTTTTTCCCGCAATTTTATCGTAACCCGCTGGTAACGGAAAGAGGAAGCCTGAACCAGAAACATAGAGTGGCACAGATAAAAAAATCGCTGTTTATGTTGTGTTGTTGCAAATATAATTTTCTATGATTTTTTTTTGCAACCAATCAAAAATGAAACAATGCGTTATAATAGTTCATAGATGGTTGATTCTAATTTGCATGATGGCAACGTCAACGACAGTGTGATTGGTTCAAAATTTAATATTGTCGATGGTTTACCATTTCAACCAATCAAAAATGTTTTACATCCCAATGGCTCTTGCATCGTTTTGAAATGTTGCTTAATGATCCTTTGTTCATCTGGAAAGTTTTTTTTTTATGATTCATTTAGCTTTTATCCATGTATGTTTCTCACACGTTCTAATTAGGTGTGGTTTTAAATAAAATATTTATTTTAAAATATTTAGCTAGAGAGAAAGTAGCATCCTTGATTAAAGTGGAAAATTACTCATTCATTATTCGAAATTAAAAAGTACATGAATTTGTCTATGGAAATACAGAACGGAATCTTGTAAAAGATTAGGCCATTTCATAAAACAAATGTATAGTAACTCGCAGAAAATATCTTCGGGACAGTTGTATTTATTTCAGCTTTGCATTTTATTTTAAATTGATTCGTGAACCGCATTGTAGGTCCGTTGGAAAGGATTCATCGTCGACTCTAGCGGAAGGGTTAGCAGTCTCGTTCTGCAATAGAAAAGATTTGCATTGAGAAGAGACGTAAGGTAAACATCGATTTTAATTTTTTTCTCCTAAAATGGAATCGTGTAATGAAAGTAAAGATTGCATATTCCTACGCGTAAGTGGTTGTATATTGAGTGTTTATAATGTATTTTTAGTGTATCCTTGTACGAAATGAAAGTTTGACTTTTGCCACATATTCTTTTGAATGGCAGCTGACCGACGTACATCTAGTTACGAGAGTAGGTACATAATATGCAACGTAAACTGTGTAGTGAGCTTGTAAACGTATTATTTTCAAAAATATGTTGACGATTGAGTGTTCAAAGTGATTACAAGACGCTTACGAAAGCAGGATATTGAATTGTTTTTCTTAGGTAAAATGTCAAATTGTGAACTTGTCAACTGGGTTGAGTCATTGTTGCGATCCATTTATCGCCCCAACTTATTATTGAATACGTATTTTCACTGTTTACCTGAATAAAACATTATTTATAGAATCAAGACTGATAGTAGATAGTATTTTTTCTAGTGCCTATTCAGTTGTTTTCATTCAGGTTTTGTGTAGATCTAGGCTGTTCTCATAAGATTCTTAAAATGTACAAGTCTTTTGTTCAATTCCTATAAAAAATATGAATCACTTAATGAACAACAAAAGGCTTTATTATAAACATAATCTTGTTGTGAGATACAGGGTCACATAAACTGGATAATTTATAAGTAACTGTTCTTTTTCTAGTTTTGTAGTACAATCTCACAGTTAACTTCTAAGTGGGTTTATTATAATGTATTGCCCATTTACACAATCTTACCAAATAGGTCATTGGTACACAAAGTAGTTGTTGTAAGTTTTTCTAAATGTTTACTGTTTAATTTAGGAATCTGATTAGAATAATAAAATCTATTATAAACTATTTGCATGGTAGTTGAATGGTATGTTAAAGATAGTAGAATCATAGTTTAAATAGAGCCATATGGATAGCTAATTGAAATAACTTCTTAAAAAGTGGAATTGTCTCATAAATATAGACTACAAAGTTATGGCATTCTTAAATCTTCTTCTTAGTATATTGATTAAAAATGCAAATGCTGTTTAAGGATAATCCTATTGGGTTGATGTGGTGGCTTTATCAGAAACTACTCATTCATTATGTTTAGTCATTACAACCATTACAATCTTATTGATTCTTATTCAATCCAACTTAAAAGTAAGACATTGATACAAGTTCTTTGTTTTTATATTCAAAACATATCAATTTCATTCATATGCATACAAAACTTAGAAACTAAACATGGGACAGATTTGTAACCATACACTTGTCAAATATGGGTATCCAAAGATTGCAAAGTAGGTAAACACAGTATTCTGAACTTAACTCGTTGAGTAGTGTAATTAGAGACACAATAGTAAGACAATGGCGCCCGAGAGCCGGCGTTCGTGCGGGGATCAACAGCTTACTGTTGAAATCAATAACAAGTAAAATGGTCACTGACAACAATATGAAATGTCCCAATAGCATATCATAGTTTTGCAATATAGTTACCAATAGTTTATTAGTATTATATTACGGGGTGAACCTCTTTCACTAACTTATGAAATTTAGAACTTTGTGAAACATTGCATGTAACATAGCCGAAATAAACAATATTTAAATTAATTTTTCATTAACGTGAACAGAAATTTATAGAGTTATTCCATTAACGGTTTAAATAATATAAATTGTTTAGTTTAAACTTAAACTATAATCATACAAAATTTGTTTTAGTAATCCAACAGGAAAACCTGCAAATTAAAACAAACACACTGATAGGTGCAGTCTTTTTGAGGAAATATCTTTATTTACCTACAATAGTACTAATATTGTTTTGTATTCTACTTATTGACATTTTCATCAACATAAAACTATGAAAACAACTAAGGAATAAGTTGTTTAAAAAAAAAAATCAACTGAATGTCATAAGTAATCGGTTCACAAATAATAATGACCAATTTTCTAATTCCAGACATACTAATTTTGAGTACAGAAGCAATCAATGCTGGTCAGTTCCCTAAGCATTCAAACTCAATGTCATTACCTTATTGAGGTTCTCCATACTTTTTTAAATTAGTTTAAAATTACAAATAATTGTTGTCTCCAAAACATGAATATACTTAGAT
Organism: Mythimna impura; assembly: GCA_905147345.3. Lineage (NCBI taxonomy): Eukaryota > Metazoa > Arthropoda > Insecta > Lepidoptera > Noctuidae > Mythimna > Mythimna impura. The sequence goes on along the minus strand of LR990366.1, from coordinate 6,785,348 downwards.
CGAGATATTTTTGTCACAGACACTAAAAAAACCTATTTTTGGATATGTAAATTAAAGACTAAAATAGTATCTAATTGTTTTCAAAAGGCCAGTTAATTGAAATGGGTGCTTAAGAGGGTCCTTTTTCACTCGCCTATCGTCAACAACGAGCATGGTTTAAAAGCTTGTTACTTCATCTAATGCAATCCAACGTGATATATTTTTTTAACCCTTAAAAGTATTTTTTTTTTTCAAAAACTTAAGGATTTAAAAAAAAATAGTAATCATTCAGAATCTTGATTAAATTTGCAAGGATATTGTTATTCTTTTTTAATTTTTGAGTAAATTATGAAGTGTTAAAGTTCATTGAAAATAGCAGATTTTCAGAGGTCTTTACAAAATTTATAAATTGATTTCAATAGAAGCCTAGATAATATCCACAAGATACTTTGTTTTCAAAACATTAATGAAATATGTGTAATAACGTCATAATCGCGTAAGAGTGGTTGTATGAAAAACAGTGAAAATGTATGTCGATGCCCATATTTCATTGAGCTAAAATGCAATATAGTGATCTCCTCTCTTCTCATGCTCTGTGTGCAACAATATCGATTTTTGGGTTAAATGCATTTAAATTGGAATCATTGATACATACAACCAAGAAGATTATACAGTTTTCTGTCTTATTTGTTCAGCAGGTTCAACAACAGCACATGCTAGAAAAAATAAGTAATTACATTATATTTACAGCTTGTTATAAAGTATTGAAAATATTTTATTCATTCAATATTGACTAGATCTAAAATACTCCACAATTTACTATGGTAATTGATTTTTACTGGTCTTGATTAAGGTCTCTTGACCTTAATCTGGCCACTTAATCCACTGGCCATTTTTGTTGAATCTCTGAATAATGGTTGAAGGCAAACTGCCTCCAAATGTAGACCAAAACTAAAAACTAACTTTTTTCTAATTTGATTTCTAATAGAAAAAAGCATGCATTGCTAGTAATGCATAGACTAGACTAATTTTAAATAAAGAGTCTAATGTGTTATGGCAATGGTATTCATCGTTATCTTATCCTCATCCCAATTAATTAGGTTGGCACATTTGTGTTCTTATTCCATACTTTTGTATTAATTGTCATCTTGGTAGTCACCGCCCTTTGGGCTGCGATACTGTTCAAAAGATTTTTTTTTTCCTTTGGCAACTGAGCTGGTGTCTACTATTCTGCCAGTGTCATGTGGCGACGGTACTGCCGTGAGGTGAACCCTCGAACTTAGGACTTTGTGGTAGATCTAAAATGTTAGTGGTTGTAAGGTTACTTCTGTATTAATTGTCATCTTAGTAGTCACCACCCTTTGGGCTGCGGGATTGTTCCAAAGAGAGAGAGAGAGTGATGGTAAAGGAACACAGGTGGGTTTCAGTCAGTAAAAGTCTTAACCTCGCACTCCACTCAGAGCAGGAAAGAGTTGTTTGATGATGTCCCATCCAAAAAAAAGGATGTTGATTGGGCTGCATTGTTTTTGCAGAGCATCAGTTTAAAAATGTAGTCACCCCCTTCTGGAGACATCATAATTATTATTCTTATTATTTTTGGTTTTCCCCTATATATTAATTATGGCAATATTTACTATATTGCTTCCTTGGGTATACCCAAATCAAGTGAGCGATTTTTCACTGTTGGATTCACATTGTATTAACTTGTAAACAGAACAATATTATTTAGTCACTATGTGCATTGTTGTGGGGCCTAGTTGTCTGTAAATTAAATGAGTAATATAATAATTGGTTACAAATTAATTTAATAATGTTGTACTTGTGGTTGACGAGTAATAGATTTCCACAATAAACACTTTTGTACTTAGATATCTTATACAAATATTAATGTATTATTTAATAGGTCAAACAACATTGACAAATATGGCCCACTACAATTAATTTGGTGTACAAGAGACAAGCCCACAGATAATAAATAATAATAAACTTGTACTCACGGTATATAATTTTATCGTTTCTTAATTCGGGCGCGCGCCTTATCGACATATCTCGCTCGTATCAGCTACGATTTGCGATAAATCGGGTTTGCATAATATGGGAGATGTTTATGATTTTTTATAAACGTTTAATTAATTGATAACTCTTTGTTATAAGGATAAGTATCTTATATTTTGTTGTTTAACTGACTAGGAATTAGACAAAAACTGCGCTCGGGCAGATGTTAGATATCTTTGAAATTCTCAGCTTTTGTCTACTATAATATGCATGTATTATATCTAAACCTTCCTCACGAATCAATCTCTATTGGTGAAAACCGCATGAAGATCCGTTCAGTAGTTTTTGATTTCATCGCGAACAGACAGACAGACAAACAGATGCGGTGGGGGACTTTTTATACACGGTGTCTTTGACATCGACACACAAACGAATACCACGGATCCAGTACATGATTTTGGACCCCCCCAGAGGTGGAATTTTTCGTCATTTTTTCTTAATTTTTAAAAATCATTATTCTAACCAACCCCGATGATATTTTTAGTAAAATAACAAAAAAAAAAAATTGAAATAAAAATTAATTAAAAAGTCATCGGGGTAGATAAAATTGTTATTCTAATCAACCCCAATGAAATTTTTAATTTTAAAAGTATGTAATTCATTAATTTTTTCCACTAAAAATGTTAGAATAACGATTTTATACTTACAGTTTAAATTAAAAAAAGTAAAGATTTTTTTTTTAATTAGAAAAAAACTGATGACAAGCCACACCTCCGTGCCCGTCGGAGTGGGGAGCGTGAGGTATTTTTTTCGTTATGGAATTTCTGGATTCGGTCCCCGCGCTCAAGGCCCGCGATAGAAGCTATGCAATAATAGTAATTCTTGTTGACAGCCAACTAACGTGGAAAATGCAGGCAGATGACATATGTGCGCGGCTAAGCAAATCTGCTTATGCTCTTTTCATACTGGCAAAGAAAGTTAATTTACAAACGGTACTCATAGCATACCATGGCATAGTTTCCTCAGTATTGAGATTTGGCATAATATTTTGGGGAAACTGTGCTGAAAGAGAAACTATATTTAAAACTCAAAAAAGATGTATAAGATCTATGGTAGGCCTAAAAACTACTGACAGCTGTGAGCCTGTCTTCAAATCTTTAAAAATCTTGACTTTCCCATGCCTTTATATTCTTGAAGTAGCATTGTTTGTCAAATGTAACCTGAACTTGTTTCCTGCGGTAGTCGATACTAGAAAACGAACCAATCAACTTAGATCTCAATACAAAACCATGTTGTGTACAAGTAAATACAAAACAGCACTAGCAAGGAGGAGTATTTTGGGCATGGGTCCTGTAATATACAATAAAATTCCTGATAGCATTAAGAAAGAAAATTTGCACAACTTTAAAGGAAAATTGAAGAATTTTTTAATAGAAAAATGCTATTACTCAATCACCGAATATTTGAATGACACGTTGTTATAAAATTTCTGACATTTCATTTTCTATATTGATATTCAATTTTACATTTTGACATTTAATTTTACATTTTGACATTTAATTTTTACATTTAATTTTACTTTTTGACATTTAATTTTTACATTTTGACATTTAATTTTACTTTTTGACATTTAATTTTAATTTATGACATCATTCAAATTCTTTAATATTCTTTAAATAAGTGCTGACAATTTCTTTCAATACAACAACTGCGGACATTTTGTTAATTCCATTATTTTATTTGTCTTTTGTAATTATTTAATCGACAAAGTTTAATGTGATTGCAAATTCTTAATGCGATAAATTATCAAAATTATTTAATTCTTTATTAAAATTTGTGGTCTTTAAATCTGTATTAAATTCTTGTTTTAATTAAGTATATTGCATGTATAATTACTTATTACTTTGTACGCCCTAGAGGCAAAACATAGCGCCCTCAATTTATTATATAAGAACTTATCATGTACCTATGTTTTACATTGAATAAATGAATCTTGAATCTTGAATAGCTTTAAAAATTCCACTACTGGGTGGTCCAGAATCATGTACTGGGTGGATGGTATTCGTTTGTGCGCGCGTCGTTTTCAAAGACACCCTGTATGTTATGGATAACTATGGTTTAATTACATCAGTAGTCACTACCATGTCGTTAGTTTTTAGGTTAAATTAAGTGCTTTTTTAGGTCATCAACTAATCTAACACTATTTTTAGAGTGAGTCTACATGCTTACGACGTATTTTTATGTCCAGTAAATTATATTATTACATCATTGTTTTATATACTTAATGTTATTTAGTTGGACATTAGACTGATGTCCTATGGCAATGATTAATTTACTGAGTACTAAAATGAGAAAGAAATTATTTATGACTCATTAGGTATTATATGTGCTGTATTTAGTATGTCATATCAACTAGACTTCAGTTATTGGGAAGTTATTCATTTCTATCAACAATAACTGAAAACAAAAACTTGTGACGGAGGCGTATTTAGTCCACTGTGCCATGCAAATAAAAAATAAAAAAAACTGGGCAAGTGCGAGTCGGACTCGCGCACTGAGGGTTCCGTTCAAACTTACCTGCGTGATGTTCAATTCCCGAATGGAGTCTATGAGATTTTCCGTGTAGCTCATTTCTATCAACAATAACTGAAAACAAAAACGTGACGCAGGCGTAATAGTCCACTGTGCCATGCAAATAAAATAAAAAAATTGGGCAAGAGCGAGTCGGACTCGCGCACTGAGGGTTCCGTACAAGCTTACCTGCGTGATGTTTATTTCCCGAATGGAGTCTATAAGATTTTCCGTATAGCAAAAAGTTTTTTTTTTGTGACGTAACAACAAAATTACTGTTTTCAGATTTATACTTGTGCAATAAGACCTTGCTTTATGCTAAATTTCAGGATTCTGGGTCAACCGGAAGTACCCTATGAATTTTGATTCCCTTGATAATGTCGAAATATACGTTTTTTTGCGACATAAACGGCCGTATCTTTTTCGTTAACTTAGAAGCTTGATTTTTTCACAGCTTTAAAGGACCGCAGACCTGGGTATATCGTTTTAATTTCAACTCGATACCTCCACTCGTTTCCGAGATAAAAAGGCCTTGACAGACAGACGGACGGACAACAGTGATTCTATAAGGGTTCCGATTTTATCCTTTTGAGGTACTGAACCCTAAAAAGATCTTAAAATATTAATACCCAATTTAAAACCCTTGAATAATAATAATAGTATGTATTACATATTCTATACATAATAATAATAAAGTTGAAGTGTCTGTTTGTAATATCAAAATAAATTTATTTTACATACCTTACTTAAAACAAAATACAATTTTTAAGATTTCGTCAGTCTGTTGGTTCCGGCTAATCTCTGAAACGGCTGTACCGATTTTGACGAGACTTTCACTGATAAATAGCTGATGTTATAAGGAGTAACGTAGGCTACTTTTATTTTAGAAAACGAAAAGCAAACTTCTTGAAATTATGACCAAATGGAATTGTGCTGTTTTACGAGTCTGACAAACTACTCGGCTAGTTTAAAACTTAAAATAAAAAATATTTGATAAACTTAAAAATATCAAGTGTGATAACCATATTTAAATTATTTTTCGATGGGATAAGCGAATGTCGATAGAAAATAAGCACGTCCCTAATACATTAATAAACAAAAGACATCAGAAGATTACAATTTGTTATTAAAAACGCTTAAAAAATATAAATTACGGCTTACGCAAGGTGAGAGTAAACGATGAGAATTTATGGTGGTCATAAAAGATGGACTAGTCACCTTTCACTAAATCAGTTTTGTAATCTATAAAGTGTAAACTGGCCGCGTGTCTCTAGTGGCGTTAGCGCATCACTGATATACTGTAGAACTCAAGGACCGCGAAAATATGTATGCAAATGATTTTCCAATTCCGGTGGAATATAAATGATACAGTTTCTTTACGCTAATTTCGCAGGCTTGTTATAATCTTTTGTTATTAACTAGTATTATAAATCGACGGTTTCTGAATTAGGTATTAAAGTATTTTGACATATGTCTTAGCCTGGAAACTTATCTAAGTTTGTTGAATTTTTTTTTTTTTTTTTGAGGTGGGCTATCCTTAAGGTGAGTCTACGCTAAAGGAACCGAGCACACCTTTAAGGGGCAGATAATAATATATGTATGATTACATCACGTCTAAACGGCTAGTCGGTGTATATTGAGAAAAATATATGTTAAACTAGACTATTTGCCTAATAATTTGTTATACGAATATTTACACATTTTTTTATGCAATAAGGGCATTTCAGACTTTTACTGACTAAAACCCACCTGTGTTCCTTCATTTGCGTTTTGGGTTCCATGGCCACGGTAACTCGTTCGAAAAATTCCGCAGCCCTTCATACTTCGGCATTAAACTAGCATTTTACTGCAAATTCTCAATTAAAACAGGTAAAGAAGCAACAAACGTAAATATTATCTTTATAGTATGCAAATACAATGGTCGTCATAAGAAAAAAAAAATCAAACGTCTTGACCTCAGAGTAAATCTGCCTTTCTAATACAAGCTTGCATAAGGCTCATCATCACATTCGATGAGTTAATGGCGATTCGGACACAGTGTCCGAATTTAAAACATTTTGTTTTCAATATTTTTTCACTGACAATTCGGACACTACCAAAATTGAAACTTGAAAGAAATTTATTACCTGAAGTTATCGCCTTAAATAGTTTTGATAACGCTTTTTTCCCCCATATAATACGTTTTAAAACTTTTTATCTGACTGTACTAAACAGTGTGTCTGAATCGTCAGTGAAAAAAATTTTGAAATAAAAATTAGTCAATTCAGACACATACCCTCGGTTTCTGATTTAAGCATTCGAAGTTGAGAATTCAAACTCTACTCTGCCCTGAAAACCTGTCAAAATTTGGCAGTTAAGAATGGTTTGAGACGTTCTTAAGTCAAAATACTCAATTCAGAAATCCGCCCTGTGTCCGAATCGTCAGTAAGTCCATTCGATCACTGCCTGCCTCTTATCAACTGCGTTCTGCCTTTAATGAGGCATTATGAATTTCTACCGTTCACACAATGTTATTTTTATTATCTGTGTAAACTTGTTTTTCTATTTACGGTTTTTTTTTTGTAACGTCTACGGCATTCATCGTTTCGCAATGCAAAATAGGTTCGTTTTGATGATCGGTGTGGCGTGTCATTATGCCTACTCATTTAACAATATTATAAATGTAAATAACACTACGCATACATTTTTATTTTGACTATGTAAAAGTAGTGGCTACAAAAATGTCTAACTCTCGATTTGTCAAATTTGATGGTTGATGGGGCCGAAAAGTTCTGGAGGAGTGACGATCGCGTACTTACCAGAAAGGGCAGCATTGGAACGGTTCTCACAAGGTGGATCGACGTCCTGATGAGGGTCGCGGGAATCCAATGGATGTGTGTGTGTGTGTGAGATTAGCATGTATTATTTTATTATATTATTTAGTACCTATGTATTTTTGTGATATTTTTTTTACTATGAGTTTGTATATAATTAAAATAGTATATCTTTTTTTGTATGTTATATTGTTTCATTGTTAACTATGTATTCAACCAATTTTCCTTTTATTTCTACACACAGTCTCTCTATTTTCTCCACTCTCCTTTCGCAGGTATGCTTAAAGAAGAGATTTCTTTAGAAATAAGCATCACCTTTGTACTATTCTTGTTTCCTTCTTTTCTTTTATTATTGTGTGTACATAAATTGATAAATAAAAAATAATAAACCGTTCGTTGTGACGACACTTGCCCCCCCCCCCCCCCCGCTTATGTCCAGCAGCGGACGTCTTTCCGGTGAAATGACGATTTGTCAAATTTTACTTCGAACAAAAAATTTTTTACAGTACGGTTCTCAAAACTGTATATTCAATTTAAAACCGACCGAAACTGCAAACATAATTCTGCATTTTATCGCAATCTATTCAATACAAGATGATATCGATAAACTGTTTTTATACAATCGACAACAAGGACGCGTGGTTGTCAGAATCACACTATCACACTAATATTATAAAGACGAAAGGTTGTATGTACGTGTGTACGTTTGTTACTCCTTTACGCTTTTAACGGATTTGAATGAAAGGAGACATTCAAAAAATGTATGGAGCTTGGGCTAAAAATAATCAAAAAATTGAACAGCATTCTGACATATACAGGCTGAAAGAGCCTAATTATCTTGATTTTTTTGTGCTTCAAATAGGTAACATTTTTCAGTCCTCCGTTTTTTTTAAGTTAAGTGGAAAAGATATAAGCTTGTATCACTATAAATAATTTTATAGGGTTAGCAACTCTGTGATAATTGACGTGACAGTATAACTTTGTATCAGTGTGTGTGTATCTCAATGACGTATAGTGTATCTGTGTGTGTTTATTTCAACGTCAGACGTCAAGTTGACAAAATGTCAATCTGACATTTACGGATTTGATCTTCTTTCGACACGTTTTGATATTTCATTATCATGATAATACTTATGTTTTGTCTTTATTTCACAAAATGGTATTTAATAGATACGGCAATTTTAGCTACATTTTAAATAATTCTATTGTGTAGGAACAAATAATCAAAAAAATATGCGTTTTGTTTTTACTAAAACATTTTTCAGCTTTTTACAAAAACGGAGGACTGAAAAATTCATTTTTAATCATGATCGAGTAGCGTAATAAATAAGCTTTCTTATAAGGTATATCACATAGGTGTTCAAATTTCTTCGGAATATTAGCCCATTTTTGACCTCTCCTTTGGCACACAGGCAGTCTACGTCCTGGAAGTTCCCTTAGGCTAGTATTTATATAATTTCGGAAGAAAAAATTTCGAAAAAAAAATTGTTACTTTCTATTTTATAATGATCATAAAATTTGAATGTTATAGTCGTTTGTTTTAAGTAGTAATTATGGAGTGGATTGAGCATTCATTAATTTAACTTCATCAAAACATAGTTTATTCACTGTGGCTTCTCTACCATTATGGACGACAGATTTTCTCAGTATTGTAACTGTAGTTTCCGTCCGCGTGTTAGTAGGAAATTATCCCGATGGAATATACTCCTGGGATAAAAAGTATCCTATGAGCTATTCTAAGACGAAACTTGGTATAAGATTAGACCCAACGTCTACTCGTGTACCGAGTTTCGTCGAAATCTGTTCAGCCGTTAGAGCGTGAAGAAGCAACAAACAAACACTCACAAACTCGCTTTTATATAATACTAGCTGACGCGGCGAACTTCGTACCGCCTAATAGTAAGGATAACGCCATCTACTGGCATTACCCGAACAGCAGATTTCATTTTTAACCGACTTCAAAAAGGAGGAGGTTATATGTTCGGTTGAATGTATGTCTTTTATTTTTTTTTATGTATGTTCACCGATTTCTCGGTCAATTGTCGACCGATTTTGAAATTATTTTTTTTTTGATTGAAAGGTTATGCTTCCGAGTTGGTCCCATAGAAATATTGTTATGATCTGATCATGAACTTCGAAGATATGGAACATCCTCATATGATCACAGCAGAACCGTCGTAACAAGTAAAATTGCTTTGTTTATACGTGTAGTCGATGACTGACTGAAAGTAGAGGGGGAATATATCGAACTGATCTGATGATGAAGCCTGAAGTTAGGCACCGGAACTCTGTAATAAATTAATGTAATCTAACCGTGTTTGGGATTATTAGAATTGTCATGAGATGCACTCTGGCTATAAGGTATTTAAGTTTGGCTGAGGGGTACTTTTTAGTGGTGGTACCATAACTAAAAAGTGTAAAATAAAAAACTTTTTACAACAAAAATACAACCGACTTCAAAGTAAAAAAAAAACACTGAAAAGTGCAAAATAACTTTAATTTCGGAAGTCGGTGTTAAATAACGATGAGACAAAACTATTATAGAAACACCGACTTCCGAAATTAAAGTTATTTTGCACTTTTCAGTGTTTTTTTTTTACTTTGAAGTCGGTTGTATTTTTGTTGTAAAAAGTTTTTTTATAATGACATTTTAATTAGAGATGGCGCTGGCGTTGTATTCGATTTTTTTTTTCGTATTTTTTCCATATTTTCTCACCGTTTAAACCTTCCCTGGGTTATCACAAATATTTTAAGACCAAAATTAGCCAAATCGGTCCAGCCGTTCTCGTGTTTTAGCGAGACTAACGAACAGCTATTCATTTTTATGTATATAGATTAGCGTGATGTATTAGTAACTTTTTATTTCTGTTGCTCTTGGCAAGACAAGGGCATAACTCTTGACAAAACTGTACAGTCCACAGTAAGATTTCAAATCGTTATTATATTTGCATCTAGACTTTAATCTTTATAGCCTTCAAATGATTATCTAAAGATCAAAAGCGAATTGATTTATTGGCACAATGTTAAAGAAAAATGGAATGTGCCCAGTCCATTTTTAGGGTACATACCTCAAAAGGAAAAAACGTAACTCTTTTATGATCACTTTGTTGTCCGTCCGTCAGTCTGTCTGTCTGTCAAGACCCTTTATCTCGAGAATGTGTGGAGGTATCGAGTTGAAATTAAAACCATATACTCAGGTCTGCGGTCCCTTGAAGCTGTGAAAAAAATCAAACATCTGAGTTAACGAAAAAAAAAGATACGGCCGTTTATGTCGCAAAAAACGTGTATTTCGACACTCAAGGGAATCAGAATTCATAGGGTACTTCCCGTTTACTTAGAATCCTGAAATTTGGCATGAAGCAAGGTATCATAACACAAGTATAGGAACAATCTGAAAACTGTAAATTTGTAGTTACAGGTAGAAAAATTTTCGTAACTCAATTCGGGAATTGAACTGTTTTCATAGGTAAGTTTGTACGGAACACTCAGTGCGTGAGTCTGACACGCACTTACCCATTTTCTTTTTTAATTGATGACTAGTGTTGGACTGCGATCCCACCTTATGGTGAGCAGTGGTGCAATCGTTGATGGTGATGCGCAGTAGTTTATTAAGAACCTATTCACTCTAGCCTTGAAGACACCTAATTCCTCATAATTCTTCTCTTTGTTTTCAGGTTGCAGTAGAGTATTTTCTAGTGTGAACTGAAGATCGCTCGCCACTTACAGGAGGGTGTAGAACCATTGGCTCGTGGGGCTAGAATGTCAGTGCTGAACCAGAGTGGAGAAGAGCAGGTTAATCCTTTAAAATATTACTGTAGACATGTGGGTGGCCTATTACTTACTGACGGAATCGTTGGCGCAGTGGTTGAAAGGTTGGCTGCTGCGCTGTGTCGCGGGTTCGATTCCCGCACTGAACAAATATTCGTATTATGTATGGCCTACAGATAGTTGTACCGCGTTTGTGTGTCGTCTGTATGTGTGTTTACATGTTTTTGAACGCACCTATACAGAAGTCATTCCTAGTGTTAGATAAACTTTTATTTTTAACCGACTTCAAAAAAAAGGAGTATCAATTGGGTTGAATTTTTTGAAAAGATACCTGAGGTATTTATGCCTAACTCTTTCGGGGAATACAAGCTTGATATACTTTATATTATTCAAGATTTAAAGCATTTTATTTCCAATAAACCATTAACAGGCACTTTTGAAATGTCAAGAAGTCAGTCAGTCAGAAAAATGAACAATTTTATTTAGAGTAAAATAGTTCAATTTAAGCTGTGTCTCGGCTGCGGGATTGTTCGATAAAGTTACCGTGGTCCCTGAACCCAAAGGGCAACTGAAGGAAAACGGGGTTTAAAAGGGTTTTAGTCAGTAAAAATCGGAATGTCACTCTGTCCACCCAGAGCGGCTCTAGTTAGGGCCGACGCCTGGTTCAGAGCTGAGGATTGTTCGAAGGAGTTACCGCGGCCCTCGCAATAAAGGGATAGGTACTACCGGAGGTCGTGGGTTCGATTCCCACCCAGGACAAATGTTAGTGTGATGAGCACGATCATTTGTTCTGTGTCTGGGTGTAATTTATCTATATTTTGTATCTATATTATGTATGTATTTAGGAATATATAAGTATGTTTATCAGTTGTTTAGTACTTACTCATACCACACTATACTTTATAAAGGTTTGACATAATTCTGTACAAAACCTTTCAAACCCCATTTTTATTTCTCAAATAAAAGTTATTTAACCAGTGAATAAAAGGCCTTTTTGGGTAGCAAATCATCAAATAAGTTCTCCCGCTCTAGGTGAAGCGAAAGCGAATGTCAGATTTATACTGATTAAAACTCCACAGGGACAAGGGCCCTGAATTGTTGTTGATACATGAAAGAATCTGTATTTAACATAGAACCTTTTGTTTTCAGGTGGAATGTCCCCTGTGTATGGAACCCTTGGAGGTGGACGATCTCCACTTCTACCCGTGCACATGTGGATATCAAGTATGTACTTATTTTCAAATAATATCCTTGTCTTCATGCCCCGTTTACCCGTGGGCCCAGCTGCGGCCAATCGCCATCCCTAGTCATTGTGTAAACGGGGAAACCCCGTTTAAACAATGGCGATTTGCCGAGGCAGGGCCCACGTGTAAACGCATCATTATACATATTATAAAACAAAGCACTCCATCGCGTCTGTATGTTCGCGATTAATTAAAAAACTACTAAACGGACCTTTATAAATGCAGTTTTCACCAATAGACAGAGGAAACCATTAATGAGGAAGGTTTAGGTGTTTAATACAAGTATATTATAGTAGGGAAAAGCCGAGAATTTAAATTATTTGTGATACCCATACGAAGCTGGGGTGAGTCGCTAGTAATATGTACAGTCAGGAGTCAAAAGTGCAGTTGCACTCTACCATTGCTACAGTGTCTAAAATTTCTTTGTAGTAGAAGTTTCATAGTAGTAGTAGTATCCTAGTATACCTACTAGTAGTAGAAGTTTCACAACTAGGTAAATCAATACTATAGATTCTATGCTACAAATCAAATTAGGCATGAACCATTTACCCTCTTCTACAAAGACATTTTAGACCCTTTAGCATTGATGGAGTGCAACTGCACTTTTGACCCCTGACTTTTGAAATCACATGTATGATATTGGTCCATTTTAGCATAGAATCGGCACTGAAAAAGAAAACACAGTTTCTTCATACAACATATTTTTCATCTGATTTGGTCAATGGTTTCTTGTCAGAATGTTTTTTAATAGACCCTGACCTTGGCCTATTAATAAATGCCCAGTAAAGTTAAACCAAAGTAAAATAAAAACTTCGTAAAAATTTTTAGTAAATCTGCAGATTTTACTGGTTGTTACTCAATTTTGCTTGTATTACCAAAAATCTGACAAAAATAACAATTTTATGGCACGGTTGGTGGAGTGAAAAGAAATATTTGTATGGAGTCTTTAGGTGTGAATAAGAATACATCTAGGCAAGCGTGCACTATCCTAGCCCGCATCAATTATCTATATATATGTATGTATTTAGAAATATATAAGTATGTTTATCAGTTGTTTAATACCCATAACACAAGCTCTGCTTAGCTTGGGACTAGACAGCGTTGTGTGATAGTTGTGGAATATATTATCAAGTCTTACCATCAGTTGAGATGGTATTTAAATAAAGCCCAATCTAAGCCAACCCGACGATCTGTACGCAACTTGAATCATCATCTCCTTTTCTGCCGAAAGACGTCCACTGTTGCACATAGGGCTTCCCCAAGTGTCGCCATAACGATCGGTTCTGTGCATCCTTCGGATTCCCACATAGGGCAATAACTCGGAGTTTCCTTGCGTGATCGTATCAAAAATGAAGATATCCACAGAAGAACCAAGGTTACCGATATAACCCGAAGAATCGCCAAACATAAGCAGTGGGCAGGGCAAATTGCTCGCAGAACAGGTGGTCGATGGGGACGAAAGGTTCTGGAGAGTGGCGACCGTGTACCGCTACGCAGCGTTGTAAGTTCTCCCACAAGGTGGACCGATGATCTGGTGAGGGTCTAGGGTACACAATTTTAAATAGTGGAAATTAGTTTATGATTAACACTCGGACTGGTTTGTGAGAGGTCTTGTGTTTAATTTCCGATTTTCCTTGAATTATTATAAAAGAAGTCCCCCACCGCTTATGCCGCGATAAACTCAAAAACCACTGAACAGATTTTCATGCGGTTTTTATGAATAGGCAGAGTGATTCATGAAGAAGGTATAAATGTAGAGAAAAGTGAAAGCCAGCAATATTTGCAGTTATCAGTACGGAAAATACGGCGGAAAATTACTTTAAACTTAGGAACACATAAAAACAAAAACCCTACATAATCAGATAGCTTATTTCATAACAATTTCGAGAACGTAAGGTTCGTAGAGCTAGGACGCGTATTTTCTGAGATATCGTCGTTTTAGTGAACGCGGGGAAGTCGTGTTGCGACTTAGGATGTCGGATGGATGGATGAGCGTTTTAATCGGCGCGGGGGTCGACCTTATAGCGGTTAACTGTGCGTACAGCTAAGGAGTGCAATTTCCTGCCGGAGTATATTTCCTGATAGCTAAGCTTGAGGTCTTTTTTTTTAAATCTTTATTTAAAGAGTTTTTTCGCTAGTGTGAATATGTCACTCTGTTGGTAAACAAAATAGTTAAATAATAAAAATACAGTTAAGTTTTGGGTTGGTTTTTTAGAGCAATTCGAGAGTGAATAAGTTACCTTCATCTAGGCATATATACTCTGTTCTGTCGTCAACCACACCATCGCTTACTATAAGGTGAGATAGTGGTCAAACGCGAGCCTATCAATTACATATAATTATTTTATAAAAAATGTGAGAGTTCGTTTGTTCATTTAAATGTGTAAATCAATTACAAAGCACATGAATAAACCATATCCGCCATTCCATAATTGCCATACCGGTATCACGATCCCTCGGGATAATTCACGACTTTTACGCAGGCTAATACACTGAGCAATGTTAGTAGTAATATGTAAAAAATAATCCTTTGCCCTTTTGCCTACTGTTTCCTCATAGTTTTAAAGATCAAATGACCTTCGTCAAAAGATGCAGTCATCGCTATACTAAAAATTGTATATAATATATACATAATTATGCATTTATTTATAAGGGTCAGTTCACACCGAGACGCGCGGCGACGCGACGCTGCGCGAAGACCGACTCAAAATATAACTTTATTTATTTATTTATTTCTCCATGATGCAGCGTATTCTGAGTTCTCTCTCACAATTAAATGTGTATCTTTTCGTGTAGTAAATAAAGTTGCATTTTGAGTCGCTCTTCGCGCAGCTTCGCGTCGTGTCTCAGTGTGAACTGACCCTAAAGCGTTTTTGTTACAAGAACTTGATTCGACCTACACCAGGAATGTTATTACTAACGATAAACCAGTATTTTACGTTGCACAAAATTAGATAGTTAATGAGTAGAAAAAAAAAAATGTTTATTTGGTATCAATCTACTTTTTGATATTTAATGTCATACAAAAGTTGATTAAAATGAAGTGTATGCTTATCTTATAGATAAAACGGTGTAAATAAACATTTAGAGGATAATTTACAACAAAACAAAAGTAATAATTATCTATACATAAGTACTATGTCGACAGTGTAATATGATGGATATAGGTAAATTGTAATGTACTATTTTTATCCCTTTGTTCGAAGTTACATTTTTATAATTGGTTTATGGTTCAAATAAGCTCGCATAGCGCAGATTCTATTTTGAAACAAATTCGTTGATGTTGATATAACCAAACTAAAATAAATAACATCACGATTAATTCTCATTTAATTCAGGACTAACCTTACCATATCATCTTCATCTTCCCGCCCTTGTCCCATATTATTTGGGGTCGGTACAACACGTTTTTTCTTCCATTCTGTCCTGTCAACAGTCACGCTATCACTAACTCCCTTTTCTTTCATATCACTCCTCACACAATCCATCCATCTTTTCTATGGCCTCCCGGGATCTCCCTCTTCATCCATCTTAGGTCCCTCTTCATCCAGGTTATATGGTAAGGCTAGCTTACCATATAACCTGCGGAATTGTTCAAAAGAGTCAATGCGGCCCTGGAACGCGAAGGGCACCTGAAGAAACAGGTAGTGCTGGATCAGCCACGTACCAAGAGTAGCAAATACTACGGGCCCCGCGCAACAGGGTGGGCCACTTGGTCGTACCAAAACTAGTCAAGAGACCTGTGTGAAATATAACCAATTTTACATTTTCCATAAAGACAGTGTAAGACCCAACTGCCTATAGACCCATCGCTACATAGTTTTGCGACCTGTTTGAAAAAGTCCTAATTTGTTATCTATAATTATAAAAGCGAAATACCACTCACTGACTAATCACGAAATCTCAGAAACTATAACACCTACAAACTTAAAATTTGGCAGGTAGGTTCCTTATAGGGTGTAGACATCCGGATGTTACGAAACTCCACCCCTAAGGGGGTAAAACGGGGTTGGAAGTTTGTATGGAGAAACCTATTTTCACGCGGGCGAAGCCGCTGGCAGAAGCTAATCATTTATAAAAATTTAGGGGGCCCTTGGTAGAATTTGCTACACGCCCCAAGCTGGCTTAATTCGGCACTGGGAATAGGGTGGGTTTTATTAACTTAAAGTCTGACATTTCCTATCCCTCCATCCAGAACGGGAGGAGTTTTTTGATGATATCCTACCCAATAAATAAAGGTTTATCATATAACGGTCATACGTCCAAAATAACACGGAGACTCTGTTTTTAACCGACTTCAAAAAGGAGGAGGTTATATGTTCGGTTGAATGTATGTTTTTTATTTTTTTTTTTTTATGTATGTTCACCGATTTCTCAGTCAATTGTAGACCGATTTTGAAATTTTTTTTTTTGATTGAAAGGTTATGCTTCCAAGTTGGTCCCATAGAAATATTGTTATGATCTGATCATGAACTTCGTAGATATGGAACAGAACTCCTCATGGGATCACAGCAGAACTGTCGTAACAAGTAAAATTGCTTTGTTTATACGTGTAGTCGATGACTGACTGAAAGAAGAGGGGTAATATATCGAACTGATCTGATGATGAAGCCTGAAATTAGGCACCAGAACTCTGTAATAAATTAATTTAATCTAACCGTGTTTGGTATTATTAGAATTGTCATAAGATGCACTCTGGCTATAAGGTATTTAAGTATGGCTGAGGGGTACTTTTTAGTGGTGGTACCATAACTAAAAAGTGAAAAATAAAAAACTTTTTACAAAAAAAATACAACCGACTTCAAAGTAAAAAAAACACTGAAAAGTGCAAAATAACTTTAATTTCGGAAGTCGGTGTTAAATAACGAAGAGACAAAACTATTATAGAAACACCGACTTCCGAAATTAAAGTTATTTTGCACTTTTCAGTGTTTTTTTTACTTTGAAGTCGGTTGTATTTTTTTTGTAAAAAGTTTTTTTATTACTTACTGAATTCTGAATTACCCAATTAGGTACATGAACTGATTTTTATATTCTCACAGATGCGCCAATCCATGTCGTTAAAACAACTTAACCCTAGAGTACTAATATAAATTTATTACTGCTTAATACTAATTATCGCCTGGGAGGCTACTTTATAAATAAAGCAAAATTTTAGTACTATTTTTTTATTAAAATGTAACAAAATTTATAACAAAATAACAGGCATACCTCTGCCTTTATGAAATGCAAAAAAATATATATCTGAGAAACTCTTATTTGTCTTAAAATCAGCCTTACACATAATACTTAACTTTCTAACACAGCCTTAAGGGATATTTTAATTTAAAAAAAAAATGTTGACATTGGACCACTGTTTTGGTATAAAAACTACAATATAATATATAAAGTATGAAAAACATAACAAAAAACTAGTCTAATCATCACATAGCTTACTGCAGACTAAGTCGAACTCAGACTTCTATTTTTTTTGTGGATTTGGTAAAGTGCTTCCGGATGATGACGGTATTGGGGAGCTTCGGTCTTGAGGATCAGGGTCATCTAGCACAATATTTTGTAACTCATTTTCGAGTCGGTATGGAACAAAAGTGGGATCAACCACACTGTCATCAGAATCGTAATCCGCGACTTCTAAATTATCCTCGGTCTCACTATCAGAGGTGTCATCTTCCAAGTAATTTGCTATCTGCTGCTCGTTGAGATCCATCTATGAAATAAAACATGTATTTTATATCTTATAATAGTGAGTAAACAAAGAAAAAACTCAAAAATGTAAATTAAGTCAATAGTAAAAACCTACCTTTAATACTAATAATCGCCTCCCAGGCGATCACGTAGGCAATATCTCGGGAACGCTGTATCCCCGCCGAGCGCGCAAGCTCTCCCCGCCGCGTCGTGGGCTACACTGAGTTGGCGCGAAAGCACGGCGCGACACGTCCCCGCAATTTCAAAATAACCAGAAAAAACCGACCGCGGGCGGCCTCTCAGGCGATGATTAGTACTCTAGGGTTAAGCGCCTATTACACCACTCGATATTATCTTTTATTATTATCTATTTATCTCATCGTTCTGTTTCAGTCATTTACACGACATTATCGTAAGTTGCTCTTTTTAACACGCTTTTATTAGCTTCACTTGTAACTATGTATGTAAGAAAATCTTGGAATCTTAATTTGACCCATTTCCCGGTCTTCGATTAGGATGAAATTTTGCACACGGTCTGAATTCTGATGACAATACATGACTAGCTAAGAAACGTCATTACAAATGCAATATGGCGGCCTCCCCAAGATGACGGACTGGCTGTTTGAAATCCACCCCCATGATATGGGTATCAAATAAAAGGGTTTGCTGTAAGGAAAACGAAAAAAAAATAGTCACGTGACTTAAATCCAATATGGCGGACGTCCAAGATGGCGGACAGGCTATTTGAAATGCACTCCCATGATATGGGTATCAAATGAAAGGGTTTGCTGTCAGGAATGCGAAAAAAAATAGTCACAAGACTTAAATCCAACATGGCGGACATCCAAGATAGCGGATTGGCTATTTGAAATGCACCCCCATGATATGGGTATCAAATGAAAGGGTTTGCTGTTAGGAATAAGAAAAGAATAGTCACGTGACTTAACCTTTTCTGACGCGTCCGAGCGCCGGCGCTCGGACCGTGACGTCATCGCGCCATTTGGTCAGAAGGTCAACCGAGCGCCGGCGCTCGGTCTCTCCCACTTCATTGTAGGCCCTATTTTCAATACTTAGAGACTACTTTTGTATGAACAAGTTTAGTTATTTACGTTCCTGGATAAATTTCCTATAAATTGAACGCAACAATATTTTATAGTCTATGCTCTGATTTTTTTTTTTCGGTTTGACATCACAAAAAGTTGTTTCTGCCGCCATGTTTATTTATGGCGGTGCCCCTGCTGTCATTTCCGAATGGCGCGCGGGCGGGCGTCAAAAGGTTAAATCCAACATGGCGGACATCCAAGATGGCGGATTGGCTATTTGAAATGCACCCCCATGATATGGGTATCAAATGAAAGGGTTTGCTGTCAGAAATACGAAAAAAAATAATAAGAAGACTAAAAAGTATAAAATAAAAATAATACTTTAAAAAACTAAAAAACACCCTTTTAGCACGCACTAAAAATTACAAAATAATTCGGACATTTAGTTTGATGACTCAGAGTTTTCCCTTTGCCAAATCTTCATTAGATTGCAGGTAAACATAAACAATTTCAGTGTAATCATCTTTATTGAATATTTACTATGATTTATTATGAAAGAAAGCGTGGAGCGTTTTGTCCAAAAAGAGTAAAGATTACATAAACGCTCCACGCTTTCTTTCATAATAAATCAGTGCGTGCTAAAAGCGTGTTTTTTAGTTTTTTAAACTATTTTTATTCTTGTGTGACGCTAGACAGACTAAGACTGTCTGAATATCGACTGGTGTAATAGGCGCTATACTTCGATTTCGCAAGCCATTGTACATTTTGACCTTTTCCGTGGAAACGACATTTAAAATATTAATCATTTACAATTGAAAAACTTCCTGTCCATTTATCTTTGTGATAAGGTGATAGCGATAACGTTAAATAAACAAAGGCAGACACCAACTATTGGGTAAATAGAAATGCAAGTGCTAACAAGTATTTGCGATTAGCTGTAGAGCATGAGATACCAGGTTCAATTCCCGAGTCAAGCAAGGATTTATTGAGTTTTTTTTATCTGAAACTAGCTTTTGCCCGCAGCTTCTCCCGCGTACATAAAATATAGCCTATGTCACTCAAGAATAAAGCAGCTTTCTATCGGTGATAAATTTTTCGCATTCGGACCAGTACTTGATATTCCTACAAAAAAAAAAAACTACCTCTTTATAATATCAGTGTAGATTTCTCAGTAGTAACACGGAGTCTAGATTTGTGCTCGGCTATTGTCAATAGGCTCTCTTCATATTCCATGGGACGCTACGCTGTGGCAGGTTATACTGAAGACTGAGGAGTATAATCAGCCTCTCTGCTTAGCGTTTGTGGACTACGAGAAAGCCTTTGATTCGATTGAAACTTGGGCTGTACTGCAGTCTCTCCAACGGTGCCAAATTGACTATCGGTATATCGAAGTGCTGAAGTGTTTGTACAAAAACGCCACTATGTCAGTCCGACTACAAGACCAGACCTCGAAACCTATCCTCTTGCAGCGGGGCGTGAGGCAGGGAGACGTTATTTCTCCGAATCTGATCACGGCAGCAATGGAGGATGTCTTCAAGGTTTTGGAATGGAGAGGGCTAGGCATTAATGTCAATGGCGAGTACATCACTCACCTTCGGTTTGCCTACGACATAGTAGTCATGGCTGAGACTACGGAGGAGCTCAGTACAATGCTTGGTGACCTCAGTAGAGCTTCCGAAAGAGTGGGACTTAAAATGAACATGGACAAAACCAGTCATGGTAAACAGCCATATAGAACCCACTCCTATCAAGATCGGGGACTCTACACTCGAAGTTGTAGACGACTACGTTTACCTGGGACAGACGGTCCAGTTGGGGAGGTCTAACTTCGAGAAAGAGATCAATCGTCGAATCCGACTCGGCTGGGCAGCGTTCGGGAAGCTGCGCGGTATCTTCTCGTCCAATATACCACAGTGTCTCAAGACGAAAGTCTATGACCAGTGCGTGTTGCCAGTGATGACATATGGCTCCGAAACGTGTTCGCTTACAATGGGCCTCATCAGAAGACTTAAAGTCACCCAAAGGGCAATGGAAAGGGCTATGCTCGGAGTTTCCTTGCGTGATCGAATCAGGAATGAGGATATCCGCAGGAGAACCAAGGTTACCGACATAGCACGAAGAATCGCCAAACTAAAGTGGCAATGGGCAGCACATTGCACATTGCTCGCAGAACAGATGGCCGTTGGGGCCGAAAGGTTCTGGAATGGCGACCACGTACCGGAAGACATAGCGTTGGAAGGCTACAAGGTGGACCGATGACTTGGTAACGGTTGCGGGAGTCCGATGGATGCGAGACGCACAGGACCGTTCATTGTGGCGACACTTGGGGGAGGCCTATGTCCAGCAGTGGACGTCTTGTGGCTGAAATGATGATGATGATGATGAACCGTAACTACCGAAATGGGCGAAATTGTGTAACTTAATTCCGCCCAGTCCGTTCCATCATGAATGCATGTCTAAGGTTTTGTGAGAAGATGGATAAAAAATAAGTAAACATTGTTTCATTTGTTTTGTGGGATATATTGTTTTAGTGGTAATGTATATGTATTTTCTTTTATTTTTATTTCTTAATTGTATGTTAGTTTTTTTTTCTTCTTTGGATTTGTTATTAGGTTATTATTGTTTTTGTTAAATGTATTTTTTTAGTTTGTAAGTTTCTACTGTACAACGCCTTGGACATCCTCCGTAACGTTGTACAAGTGCTTGTAAATAAATAAATCATCGGACCACCTTACGCATAGCGATACATCACCGTACATTGTAGGCATCCTACCCATGGGCACACATTTATTGTGCGTACAGCTAGGGGGTGGAATTCCCTGCTGGAGTCGTTAACTCAAGAGTGAATAGGTAACTTCTAGGTAAGCGTGCTCTATCGTCGTTTACCATCGAGTGAGATAATGGTCAAGCGTAAGCCTGTCAATAATAATAATTATCGCTGAACTTACCTTTTTTAATGCAAACCATATCAGCCTTTTCACATAAGCTAGATCGGATGGTCATATACTTAGATAAAACTGTGGCAGCCACGCGCACTAATGGCTTAGTTCCTTCAAAACTGTTTTATTTATTTTTTTAAACTTCGTGTACAGTGGTGGTACATAGGCGGACTTAATGTAACAAGGCATTCTCTACCAGTCAACCATTGGGTTAAAAAAGACAACACTGTGGTAGGCTCACGTTATTTTACGTTGTAGGTTGATGTTGAAATAACTCTTTTATACACCAAAATAGTAACAAATTATATCTATGAGTATATTGGTGGTCTTATCGCAAACAACGATATTTATTAGACAAGCTTTTAAAGGACTGAAATAACTTAATAGCGTTCACTACCTCCCTTGCGCGCTATTTGGCTCAAAAACTATGATTTTCAAACCATTTATGACTAATTGTAAAAATGTGTGATTTACTAATTAAATTAGGAAATATTCTTGTATAAATAGTTGAGACAGGATTTTATTTATATAAATAGCACGTTTGTATATTCAGATATGTAAATAGAGATTTGCCGATTTTGCTTTCAGAGTCAATTTCGAAGCTTGGGACCATCTAAAATACTAATAGAAATATAAACGAAATATATAAACCACTAGCTGTGCCCCGCGGTTTCACCCGCGTTTTTCTCGTTTCCGTGGAAATACCGAGATAAATATAGCCTCCCTCAATAAATGGACTATTGAATATTTAAACAGTTTTCATATCAGATCAGTATTTCCCGAGATTACCGCGTTTATAACAAACAACCAAACTTTTCAGCTTTATAATATTAAGAAAAATATAGATTAAGTTAAATTGTATAAGTCGCAGGCAATAGCTGTCTATGTTCGACATTCAGCCAGACACATAAGATTTACGACTATAGGCGGGAGTGTCCGTCCACTTTAAACCGGGTTAAAATATTATTTTAAAGTACTTCTGAGTAAATTATATTTTTCGTTTTATTTTCTTGTGGCAGAAGAATATATTGATTGTTTCCGCAACCTGATCTTGACAACGCGACATATAGTTGGCCGTGCGAAAAACAGTCTTGCCGTAAATCTAATCCTACATATTTAAATGTTTGCCCCTGTGATTTATTTATCGTTACGGCAAAAGATAATTTAATTGGGAATTGGACTCTTTTAAAATGAAAAGGCAAATCATTTGGAATCATTGGGATCCGAGGTATAAGTAGGTACTGTTTGACCAACCGCTGGACCAGTCAAAACTGTTGCAACGATCACGTTATTGCGAAGAAATTTAACCTGAAGTCGAGTCCCGTTACATAAATTTGGTGGCTTAAGATTTCTAAGTAAAATAATTGGGGCACCAATTTTTAACTTGAGAGAATGTGGGGGGGCCACTCGGGTTTAAAGAATTAAGAAATTCCTGTGGATAATGGACTGCATCTTCTTGATCTCATCAACAAATATATTTCGAAAAAGATTATTACAGGATTTTATGTTGATAAAAAACTCTATGGCCCATAACTCATTAATAGGTACCAACTCTTAACATCTTACACACGTGATAACTTTTAAACGAAATATCCGATTGAGATGAAACAAAAAGTATTTTACTTCTACATAAATACTCTTGATAACATAATGCTTAATTTCGATAAAGATTAATATTACGATACATATTTAACGTAGTTTTTTTTTCTTCAGACAATTTAATAATTATTTTGAACACAAAATCGGTTATTGTGATTAAACCATGATAGCTAGATATATGTTCTCGCGGACTTTTTTGTAGGTCTTAATGGGATCTACAAACCCGTAGTACATCATTTTGTTCTATTGTCAATAGTTTTTGCAGCGCACGCAAAAATAGGTTTTCGATTTTACACCTTGTGGTACAAAATAGCAATTTTATTACGGATCCCTAATTTTGAAAAAAAAAAGACATAGCCTATAGCCTTCCTCGATAAATGGACTACCCAACACTGAAAGAATCATTCAAATCAGACCAGTAGTTCCAGAGATTAGCGCGTTCAAACAAACAAACAAACAAACTCTGCAGCTTTATAATATTAGTATAGATAAGATCCGTAACAAAATAGTTATCGAAAACGATTAATTGAATAAATTGTATAATTGTGTCGTTAGATTTCAAATTGAAGTAAGTCCAAAATTATATAATTCATAAAAAGCGGTTTTTTTTTCTGTTCGAGTAAGGCTCGTTATTATCTCATTTTGAGAATGGTGTGACTATCAAAAATCGGATTCTCTATCATCCTTTCTATCATAGTTTTTATGAAATGTTTATAGATTACGAGAAAAACGAATTTCTGATTTGGATTTAGGTTTATTTTGTCAAAATGAACCAAGTCCTTCGGACTTAGCTTCATTTGATCTAACAGAATACTGGACTTAGTGCAGTTTGAATCAAAATATGCGACAATCAACACACAACTGGGCGCCATTTTGAACGATCGCGTCGCTCTGATTGGCTCAATGCGACTTGCTGCGTTTAGATATAACATGTCAAATGGACTTGGTTCAATTTGAAAAAACGGGTGTGATTTAAACTTATTTTGCTTGAAAACTACAGGGACTTGGTTCAATTCGGTAAAATATTGTGAAAGATACTTCCCCTGCCTTTTAAATAAGAATAAAAGCTAACTTTATGTCAAAAGTGGACTTGATGCGATTTGAAATCTAACGACACAATTGTCCAATAATACAATTTTTTCTATGTTATGTTTTTATAAACAGGGAGGATTTTTTTTTTAGTTTTGTTTTTTGAAATTTTACTTTATCACTTAAAATTTATTAATTACATTAAGTATGTACATTTTATGTTAAAATGTCAAGTGAGCTATGTCAAGAACTAGGAAGGTAAAAAGCCAATTAATAATTGTACGAAATATTGTTAAAAACTTATATCGATACTTTCGTGACTTATTTAAACCTATCTCATCCCTAGTCACTGGTGTGTCGTACTGACCTTGGTTGGACCAATCAGAACGTAGTACCCCGCTCCCTCGTACCTCGGCTAGTTGACAGAATTGTTTTGGTGCACTAGTATTTTTTATTTTTTTATTATTAATGATAGGCTCGCGTTTGACCACAATCTCACCTGATGGTAAGCGATGATGTGGTCGACGATGGAGCACGCTTGCCTAGAAGTAGCCTATTCAGTCTTGACTTAAAGACCCCTAAGTTGTAGCTATCTGGAAACACAGACTCCGGCAAGGAATTCCACTCCTTGGCTGTACGCATAATAAAGTTTTATGTTTAAATTATAGATGGATATTTGTATAACTATTTAGAAGGCAATACGCAAGCTTACAAATATTTATCGACATTAATCGCGACTGTGAAGTTTTTGTAATAGGGTTCTGCTAGTATTGTCTATACTCGTAGATCCCTAAAGTTCAGCGGGTTTTAAGATAATCTGTAAATCTATAGGTGACTACAAGTTGGTTGGTTCGGATGGAACTGTTGGCTCAGTGGTTCAGCGATTGGCTGCTGCACTACGATTTGCGGGTTCGATTCCTGCACTGTCTGGATGTCTCGTGTATGTGAGTTGACATGTTTGTGAATGCAATCACGATACCTACTTAAAAAAAAAATAGTTATAAGGACGAAATGCATCTTCCCAAACAAAACTATGATTAAGATAAGGAGTTTGACTCTATATTGTGTTTCAAAGAAATTATTTGTCATTACAGATATGCCGGTTTTGCTGGAATCGAATTCGGGAAGGCGAGAACGGCTTATGTCCGGCATGTCGGAAGGCCTACCCGGAGAACCCGGCAGACTTCACTCCGCTCAGTCAAGAGCAGGTAAATGCTGTTGAACTAATCAGTTTAATTATGAAAAAAAAAATGGGCAAGTGCGAGTCGGAATTGCGCACTGAGGGTTCCGTACAAACTACAATTCCCGAATGGAGTCTCGAAGATTTTTCCGAATTGCAAAAAAGTTTTTTTTTTGTGACGTAGTAGGTAACAACAAACTTACTGTTTCAGATTTATTCCTATACTTGTGCTATAAGACCTTGCTTTATGCCAAATTCCAGGAATCTGGATCAACGGGAAGTACCCTATGAATTTTGATTCCTTTGACATATCGAAATATAGGTTTTTTGCTATATATACGGCCGTATCTTGTCGTAAAAAAGTGTCTTTCTGGCTGGTCACAGAACTGGTATTTCAAACTAGATCGAGCTAACCGCGCGCTTTGTTATGATGACTCGGATGTGGACAGGCACAACGCGTGCGTATCCACATCCGCACCGCTCCCCTCACCGCACTGCCAGTCTGGCCGAGAAAGATTAACTGGTTGGAGTTTTTTTTTTGCGCAAGGTCAATTGATTGATTATTGGAGGCCTACCTTCTGCCAGCGGCTCCACCCGCGTGAAAGTAGCTGTTTCTCCTCACAAATTGTGGACCCCCGTTTCATCCCCTTAGGGGGTGAATTTTGGAAAACCCTCTCTTAGGTCTACGTCATAAAAAGAAACCTTATCCAAAATTTCACGCTCCTAGGCCCTGTAGTTTGGGCTGTGCGTTGATAAGTCAGTCAGTCGGTTTCTCCTTTTATTTATATAGATTAGCGTAATCAGCCTTTTTAATGTTCCCACTGCTGGGACTCAGGCCTCCTCTTTCTAGGAGAGGGAATGGGCCGTAATTCACCACGCGGGCCCAGAGCGGATTGGTGAATGTCACATGTCTTCGAATTTTTAAATTACACAAAGTAATGCGCCTGGCTGGGTTTGAAACCGCGACCTACAACATGTAAGTCGGGGCCGTTACCACTCCGCCACCACTGCTCTCTATTAACCACTGTTCTCAAATTATTTATATAGATTAAAATAACACAATTATTGTCGTGTAGGTGGCAGCAATAAAGACGGAGAAGAAGGCGCGCGAGCAGAAACGGCGGAACAAGACGCTCGAGTCTCGGCGCGCGCTAGCCAACGTGCGCGTCGTGCAGAACAACCTCGTGTTCGTGGTCGGCCTGCCCGTGCGCCTCGCCGACCCAGAGGTGAGTGCCCGCCTCCTACATAACTATACTTCCAAAAGGTTTAGAATAAGTTGACCTCTTATTCTACTGAAACTTCATACTAGACCAGGTCAAAGTCAAAGTGTTACTACTGTAGTAAGTAGTGAATGATGACATCCAGGTAATAACTTGTCACTGTACCGATATCTGCTGCAAAACAGTGTTGTGTGGGGTACATGCTCATGTCACTTAGCAAAGTCTGTAGTATGGCAACACCTCACCTTTCATAACATGTTATGGACATGTGAAAAGCCGTCGCGAGGATATTTACCATCAGCTCGAAGCAAACTCGCACAACTATTTTATTCTTATTAGATGACAAGACTTTGTCACTTGTGATTGGTTTTCACCTTTCTCCCAAACATTTCTTGTTTTCAATAAATGACATTTGTAATGTGTGTATTCTAAAAACAAGTGAACCATTATAAATTTAAAAAAATAATTAAAATTACATTGTATTATAATCTATCACTAAACTATTGGTGCATTAATATAAAGAATAAGCATTACTGCATGCTAAAAAAAAAAAATAACCTTGTGTTTCTCTTACTGTTACAGATCCTCAAACGGCAAGAGTACTTTGGCAAATATGGCAAAATTCACAAAGTAGTTATAAACCAGAGTACCACGTATGCAGGGTCACAGGTGAGAAATGTTAAGACATACTAACTGCTCAAAATCGCCTTTCCGGCAATGAGAAGGCCTGTAAACGATGCCTAGACGTGGCGAGAGAGATTCTGAAGTAAGTATCTAAAATAACAGTCGAATATATAATACTGCATGACTGTCTTCAGAGGAAACAATATAGTGGCGGGCCATTTTATCACTATCTACATAAACGTAACGTACATTGTCTTGAAAACTAAGCTTTTGTAGGACAAGTACAAAACGAAAACTTTAAAATTTCACAACCTTGTCAATAAATGCTCTCTCAGCAAAATGTCAGTATTTTTTGTACTTGTGTTCAACCGGATTCCAATCTAATTGAGGCATAGAATTTACAAATGGTCTAAATGCATCATTGAAGTAATAAGATATTTAGTAAAAAAAAAAGATTGTGTTTCTTATAAAACATACTAAAACGAAAATTACGAAATGGATTTTCATGCAGTTTACTAGATGAACTAAACTGTCGTTGTACGCTCCCGCAGGGTCCGTCAGCGTCAGCGTACGTGACATACGTGTCGCCGGCGGACGCGCTGCGAGCCATCCAGGGCGTCAACAACGTGACGCTGGACGGACGGGTGCTCAAGGGCTCGCTGGGCACCACCAAGTACTGCGCCAACTTTATGAAGAACCAGCCCTGTCCCAAGCCAGAATGCATGTATCTGCACGAGCTAGGTAACTTGAACTATACATTGATATCTGTTAGCAAAACAAGACACAACAAACTCAATACATACAAATGCAATAGACATACAAACACACAAAAAAACCACAAACAAAATGTGACTATAAGTAGTTTTTTTTTTGTTGGGGCCATGTTAGTACGCCTATCAGTTTTCTATCGACTAAATAGTTAAATACGCATTTCCACCGACCCGACCTTCTAGGTTTCTGAATTGAGGTTTCAAAGTTTATTACACACTGGCATTACTTTAGTATGAACTTTGCCAAATTTTGCATTAGGGTTGCACAGTCGGTTTTAAAAACCTGGAGATTAATATTTTAACTGGGAAGGAGTAGTAGACATCAATTCTGCAATTTTATACTGAAATGAAGAGTCCATTCAAATAGTGATGATATGCAGGTATATCCTAAGCACTAGTTTGTATCGTGATGGTGTATATTTCCAGGTGATCCGAGAGCATCGTTCACGAAGGAGGAGATGCACGCGGGCCTGCACCAGGTGTACGAGCGGAAGCTTCACAACCAGCTGTTGCAAGCGCAGCGAGACAAACCAGACGACAAACACAATAGTTCAGGTAAGTGCCTCTCTCTTACTTGGATGCATGAAAAAAAAAAAATGTCTGTTGTCTAACCAGTTTACCGACAAATATACGAAATTAGAATACTAATTGTGAAAACAATATGAAAATTGGTAGAAAAGCAAACGAGGTATAACAATTTTAAACAAATACATGTCTTTCTCGCCAAGACGCCGTTTTCTATGGTGGTCGTACGGGCGTGATGGACTATGACGTCAACGTTCATGTCGGACTTTCTCTTTTTTTTTTACTAGTAGCTTTGAAGCTTTATAAGTTTTTTGTTAATGAAAATATGATGCTAAAAAATTAAATTGTATGCATATTCCCTATAATTATGTTTAAGCGTACTATTTGATATAAATGTGACAAGTGTCGCATCTGACAAGTTAACCCATTAGCAGGGTCGAAGCCTACTGGGGCCAAGGGTGATGTGAAAGAGAACCCCGGGGCCCTGGAACGAAGGAAAGAAGGAACAGGAGTTAGTTTTAGTCAGTAAAAGTCTGACACGCCCTCCCGCCCTTCCCGAGGGCGGGAGGTGTCATTAGATGATTTCTTTCTGTCATAATCACATCAAACAAAAAAAAAGTAAAAGAAAAAGAGGAGGCAATAAACCCACGCCCCTCGTAAGAGTGCTGTACTCTTTTGAGTACAGCAACCTGTTACACCAGTATTTCAGTGAATTTAATAAATAAAAATTGTAAATAAAACTTTTGATTACCCTTTACATTATTATTTATTTATATATAATAAAAAATATTCTAAACTATATTATTCCGGACTTAAACTAAATTTTACGCCGACGGTAGCATTTTTTGTTAATGCTGAGTTAAATTGCCCATCATTAACGTAGTAGGCTTTATTTTGGGCAATTTAACTTAGTAGTAACAAATAAAGCCAAAATTGAAGACATTCCTTCAATTTTGAATTTATGTACACTTTAGTTATTATTTTATTTACTACTAATCCTCTGATAACAGAAGCGGTAAACAACAAACAAAGACCGTATAGTTTTTTTTTTAAATATCCTCCATTTCATTTAAAAATAAATAAATAAAATAAATTTATTTCAGACTAATTTCAGTGTCCATATTAAAATATAGAAACTTAAAACTACGTTAGTATAGTGCTGCTCACAGTTGAGTACGGCGGCGTTAGATTGGTTAATGCTTTATAAGGGCATTGAGTCAAGGTCGGTTTTGACATGAACCGACCTTGAAGCGATGCCGTGTTGATGTGTAATTCAAGCGTATTCTGTCACCACCCAACCAAATTATTTTTATGTAAACAGAGGTCATTCTTTTTTTTAACGATATAAACTAGTGCTTGACTGCGATCTCGCCTAATGGTAAGCAGTGATGTAATCGGTGATAGTGAAGCGCACTAGTTTATTAAAAGCTTATTTACTCTTGCCTTGAAGACACCTAAATTATAATCGGACGGGAAGACCGCAGCAGGCAAATTGTTACAGTTCTTCGATGTACGCGGTATAAACGACGAGGCGAAACGCTTATTCCGGATCGTAGAGGTGTTAACAATGTAAGGGTGGACACTCGACGTACGTCGGATTTTCCGATGGTAGAAAGGCGATGGCGGAAGTCATATAATTCCCGCGCACACTCTCCAAAATGCATCCTGTCCGATTTTATGCTACTTTATCACTGAGTGACATAGGCTATATGTTTCGTTAGTCTATCTATACTAAAACGAAATGCTCTGGGTCTATGTATATTTCATTCATTTTCATTGTTTTCACATGATAGTAGCGACAAGACACATGTAACCGAGATATTTGTAATACATAACATGATCTAAGAGAGTTTCTTGCACAATCTTCTCCATATAGATCTACACTTTGGAATGTGCAATTAGCATCACTTTTTTCTGACCTACTGACTTCTTGACATTCAAAAGTGCCTGTAAATGGTTTATTTGAAATACAATACTTTGAATTTTGAATCTATCGAATCCGCCAGCATATGCTTTTCTGCATTTTGACTGAAAGATGCATGTGATAAAATCTGTGGCATTTCTTGTTACATTAAAGAAGATGCTGCTTTGATTATGAGGCAAAGTCAATTCAATCCATTTTTCAAATATACCATTAATAGGCACTTATGATTTGTCAAGAACTGTCGCGGTCGTCAGTCAGTAAAATTATGCTAATTCCACGCATAGATCTCTATGGAGAAGGCTGTGCAAGAAACTCCATGAACAATCTTTTCAATCATGTTATGTATTACAAATATCTCGGTTATAAGTTTCTTGTCGGTACTATTATGTGGGGAGTAAAAAAATAAAAACAAATTAAATAGTAACATGCCTTAACAAAATCTGAAATTTTAAATAATATCTTACATCATTAAATACTTTAATACTACATTTTATAACGCGTAACCTGGCCTCATGGTATGTGTGCTCATTGTACGCGAAACCGCAGCTTACCTTATACGCCAAAACTGACCTTTAAAATGAAGTTAATTGACATTTAGCCACACAAGTGCCAAACAGCTTTCGTTTAAAACTCGTAGGTGGACTAATATACTAAATAAACGTTGTCGCATGACGTCATAATAGGTCAAATCTAACGCCATAACAGAAAACCAGTTACCATGACATGTTTACCATAATTCTACCGTTTTAAACTAAAATACCGTTTTAAAAACTTGCTAAATTGAATTTGTTAGCATAATTTAACCTAGAAACCTTAAACTTTTAATTAAACGCAAATAAAAACTTTAACTTACAGGTAATTCTAGTACGAATGCAGAAAAAAGCAGTTCAAAAGATGGTAAGTATCATTATTTCGCTCATAAAAAATATACTTTAGGCTGTCCAAGAAAGTTCTAATATATATTTTTGAAAATTTCAGGTAATCAATCGAACTATATACCAACTACAGTGGTCACTTCGTCTCATATAAACGTAGTCAATTCTTCTAAGTGAGTACCGTTCAGTGAAAGGTTTAACGGGCGTATACAGCTGAAAAAGTAGTATTAATTACATGTAGTAGTTTGATTTCAGGAGTCCTTAAATATCACTGTACCTTGTCAATCATTATCACGCACTGTTCCACTACACTTCTACACACTAGCTGTATTCGTCCTTAGGGGTTTGATCTGGTTGTATTGAGTGGTTCGCATTGGACGATTAAATATTATGTTGGTTCTTTAATTAGTTCTCAGGCAATGCATATTGGGAAAATATTAATGATAAGACGCTCGCTTTTATTTCATCAAAGGTTTAAGTAATGATTGAACTCGTCCTGAGTTAGATACCTAGTTCAGTCAGATTATGTCCCTAGGTACTTAACAATCGTTTGTGATTGTGAACACACCCACGATTCAGGAATTATTTCTCATACACAAAGTAGACACTGTGCTTGTGCACTCCTAGAAACTTTGTGCATGAGAAATAACTCCTATGATATGTAACGAATTACATATATATGAGATGTGTATGTAGATTATATGTATGAGATATGTAAGGAATTACATATCTAAAACAAAGTGCTCCATCGCGTCTGTCTATTCGCGATAAACTCAAAAACTACTAAACGGATTTTCATACAGTTTTCACCTATAGACTAGAGTAATTCAAGAAGGTTTTAGATGCTGATAAAAGCCGAGAATTTCAAAGATTTATGACACCCGTGCGAAACTGGGGCGGGTCGCTAGTGAAACAAAGAAAAGAAACCTCATTCTATTTGTTTGTTCATTTCAACGTAATATGTATAGACGTAAAAGACTAAAGATTCTTTACAAATTGAACAAACAACCACATAACAAAAATAGAAAGTGAAATATGGGACAAAACATCATTAAGCCATTTAGCGTGCAATCTACTTTTACTTGCAATTTCTGCTAAACTAGCATTGTTATGTTAATTGGGAAACACTAAAGTTTGCACAATAGACAGATCTACAAATTATATTCATGGTTTAAAAATGTTGTTAAATTTTTAATTGTAATAAATGGAAACCAATATAGAAAGGTCTAGAAAAATAAATAAAAACCGCACACATTTATATACATTTTTAAGGTTCCATACCTCAAAAGGAAAAAACTAAACCCAAAACGTATAGGATCACTTTGTTGTCTGTCTGTCTGTCTGTCAAGACCCTTTATCTCGGGAACGCGTGGAGGTATCGAGTTGAAATTAAAACCATATACTCAGGTCTGCGGTCCCTTGTAACTGAAAAAATCAAATTTGTGAGTTAACGAAAAAAAGATACGGCCGTTTATGTCGCAAAAAACGTGTATTTCGACACACAAGGAAATCAAAATTCATAGGGTACTTCCCATTGACCTAGAATCCTGAAATTTGGTATGAAGCAAGGTCTACATAGCACAAGTATAGGAAAAAATCTGAAAACTGTAAATTTGTAGTTATTACACAAAAAATAACTTTTTTGCGATTCGGAAAAATCTTCCTGACACTATTTGGGAATCGAACTGTTTTCTTTGTACGGAACCCTTAGTGCGCGAGTTCAAATTGTCTGTATTAGGATTAACTGAATCCTTACTATGAACTTCTTTCATTTATCCATAGATTTGTCATTTTTTTTTTACGTAAGTGACAGAAAAACAAAATTTAGGTCAGCTAGTTTCTCATAAAAAAATAATCTATAACATTGAAAGTATCTCAGTACTATTGAATATCGTTCCAAAGCCAGCCACTCAACAAAGATCGCCCTTAGCGTTAAACCTACACTCTATATCAATAGTTGAATACATAATATCGCTTGCAGATCTAATAAAAAAGAATCTATAAACGGCAACAGTGGTTCGAGCAGTGCGGGCAGCAGCAACGGGGTTGGCAGTAATGGTAGCGGCAAGGAAGCCTGGCCCAGTCTCGGATCGTCGCCTCCCTCAGATAGCCCCGCCAGAAAACAGTCCAGTCCCAAACCACAACAGTCTACGGGTACGTACAAACATGTCTTCTTATATTCCTTACAACCTATGAAGTATGATAGCCACTATTGTTCTTTGTACTTACTTCTACTAAACCACGTGAAAATCGTATCATAATACGTTGTTTTGCTACGACAAACCCTTTTTCTGTTAATGATGTTCACTAACAGAAAAAGGTTTGTGTATTGTACATTCTTCTTTTTCAATGATATTCGCTTGAAATTTGTAAAATTGTAGTAAAATCATCATCTTCCTGCCCTTGTCTGTTTTATTTGGGGTCGGCGCAACACTTATTTTTTTTCCATTCTATCCTGTCATCCGTCACGCTATCACTCCTTTCTCTTTCATATCACTTCTCACGCAATCCATCCATCTTTTCTTTTGCCTGCCTCTCCCTCTCTATCCATCCACATATACTCATAACTCTTTTAGTAAGATGCGTTCCTCCTCTTTACATGACCATACCAAGACAAACGATTCCCTTTCAACTTTTCTGTTACTGGCGCCACTTTCAAACTTCTTCTAATATACTCATTTCTCACTTTTTCTATTCTCGTCACACCACACAACATTCTCATCTCCGCTACATGCAATCTTGAACATCCGTCTTTTTCACAGCCCAACATTTTGATCATACAGTATCACAGGCCTTATCACGGACTTGTAGAATTTTACTCTTCAACTTGAGGGGCATCCGTGGGTCACAAGATGTTCCAGTGACCTGTCGCCATTTCATCCATTCTGAGTTGATCCGATGAGTTACGTCTCGGTCTACCTCACCATGCCCTTGGATAAGCGACCCGAGGTACCGAAAGTCGGAACAGATTGGTATGGGCGTTCCGGCGAAAGCTATAGGCTCAGAACTGGAGAGACCGCCGAAATCGTAGAACAAGTACTTCGTTTTGATTCTGCTCAATTTTAGGCCAACACTCTCCAGTCTTTGCCACCACACCTCCATTCTGCTCTGGATCTCTAGGCCACTCTCGGCAACCAGCACAATGTCACCGGCAAACAGTATACACCAGGGAGCCTCTTCCTGGATGTCTGATGTCAGAGCGTCCATTATCATCAGGAAGAGGTAAGGGCTGAGAGCCGACCCTTGATGTAAGCCGACAGCCACATTGAAGCTGCCAGTGGTACCCACTGTAGACCGGACTTGGGTACTGCAGCGACTATACATCGCTCGGATCAACTGCACATACTTCCCAGGCACACCTTTCTCCTTAAGAGCCCACCACAGAACCTCACGAGGTACCCGGTCATATGCCTTTTCGAGGTCAACGAATACCATGTGCAAGTTTTTATGCGCACCTCTGTATTTCTTGCACAGCTGGCGTATAGCGAAAATGGCATCCATTGTACCCCGACCCGGCATAAAACCGAATTGGTTCTGTGAAAGGATCATGACCAACGATGTATGGAAATCCGTCTTAAGTTGAAGCACAATAAATGTTTATTTAATATAGACTACGCTTTATATACTATTAAATAAAAGTGTTCATTTTCACACAAACACCCTAGTTTTAAAGTAATTAAACAAAAACGGAGATAACCTACAAATTATGTCTAACCAACTCGCAACTTGTAAAATGACCACAGATCACTCATGTAGGTACAAAACAACATTGTTAGTTATCATCCGTCTGTCATCTGGCTTGACAGCTGCATCTGCGTGAGACGAAGCACAAAATAAATATTATATTATCGGAACGATAAAATACATATACAGTACGTTATGGTATTACTAATTACTTAGCTATTTAAGATATTGATATCATTTTTGTGATGTTTTTTTCTAAAGGTTCATACTTACGTACAAAGAGTAGCTTACGTAACTCGTACAAATGAAGAGAACGAAACGTCAATCATGACTGGAAATGTAACTAGCAATCGTTAATTTACTGTTTATCTTAAAATCATAATTCCGGATACGAAAACAGAATTCCTGAAGTGAAAAGCTGTAAAAAAATAAGCAAATAATTTCTATATTAATTTGATTTTCGTTCACGCATCTTTGCTAGACTGCTTTTGGTCAATCTCCTTTCACTCTCTTCTCTTAGCCGCCTTTCAATAACTTTCTCCCAGGCTTTCATAGCTTTATTCCTCTATAATTGTTACACTCAAGCACATCACCTTTGTTTTTAAAGACGGGCACCAAAGAGCTGTTGCACCAATCATCCGGTATGGTTTCTTCCCGCAACAACTTATTGAAGAACAAAGCTAACCACGCCCATCCATCCACTTAATAATTGTATTTCCTCACTATTTATTTATTTACTGTTATTTCCATTTATGACTTTGTCCTAAAAATTTATTTATATTTAATTTTACTCAAATGTATTGGTATGTACACAATACCGTTGCCGACGTCAGTTGATTACGTCACCGGCCCACGCTGAAAACCAGCGCTGTGGACTCGTCGCATTTTTGCGTTGTGGACACGGCATTATGCTAAGCGTACGGCCGTTTTGTTCGGACGTGGCACATATATGTTATTTCTGATTAATTTATGTTTTTTGTCTTGCAAAATGTTTGCAATATGTTTAGTTATAAGTTTGCGCCTTTTCCGGCAAATAAAATGTTTTTCTTTCTTTCTTTCTTTCACTTGCTATAACTTCCACACTTCAACTGGTATTCCATCTGGACCTATGGCTTTACCATTTTTCATTCCATTTACTGCTATTCTGACTTCATCCATAATAACCATTCTCACTAACCCCACATTCACTGATTTACTAAAACTCCATTCCAATTATTTTCCTTATTCATCAGTCTTTCAAAATATTCCTTCCACCTCTCTTGGATTTTTTCATCGTTTGATAGAAACATT
Organism: Mythimna impura; assembly: GCA_905147345.3. Taxonomy (NCBI): domain Eukaryota; kingdom Metazoa; phylum Arthropoda; class Insecta; order Lepidoptera; family Noctuidae; genus Mythimna; species Mythimna impura. The sequence goes on along the minus strand of LR990366.1, from coordinate 6,748,591 downwards.
CCAGTTTCATTTCTTACACATCTTACCTGGCAAACATCTGTCGCTTTTCTCTCTCTTGTCTTAGTAAGACAACTGTTTCCTTTCGATTCTCTTTTCGGTGATCGCCTCGCCTTCTATTCCTTTATTCTGATCACGTGTCTGAGTCTCAAGTAAGCCACGCCTCGGCCTCCGATTCCTTTGTTCTGACGTCATATCTCACTCAGTCACGTGGTCAGAACAAAGGAATAGGAGGCGTGGCTTACTCGAGGCGATCCATGAAAAGAGAATCGGAACGAAACGTGGCCTACTCGAGGCGATCCATGAAAAGAGAATCGGAACGAAACGGTTGTAACTTGGGTAGGGCAGGTCTTTTTGGCCTACAGGACTCTTTAATGTGTCATAAAATTTGTTCTGGGCTTTTGCTTTCGCTATTGCCACGGCTTTCTTGGCTTTTATTCCTTAAAACATCACTCTTTTTTTTTTCAGCTTTTAAACTAGCGTTTTTTAGTTTATTAGTAAAATACATACCATTAGTCGAGGGCTTAATAATTGGGTAATAATACTGATCGATTGTCGTTAAAAAAGAACTTCCCATAAATAATTTGCACACGTCATGTTAAGTCGGCCGCTAAAGTGTTGTGTAAAATAAACATTTAGGGTTAAAATTTGGTCATAGTAATCTTGCTGCCCTTATTCTTGAACACCTTTTTTAGCCTTCATCCCAGGCGTCTCTGCTCTGGCCTCATATATGTCGATTATCATATTTTTTCCTTTTCATATTTTGGTAAACAATGTTGATGCATTAATTTTAAATATGATGTCCATATATCATTACATTGCTCATATGACATATTCTTCATTTCTCCCAAAATAAATTACAATATGAATTTGCGATTTACTTCGCGCCACTGTAAAGGCAGGCTAAAGCCAAAGCCTTGATTACACCTACCGAGTAGAGTGGCGAGACAGTAAAATCCTTCTCGGCCGAGACAGTGAAGCGAGGCGAGGCAGTATTCGGCTATGTGTTTACAAATACCGAGCGCTCGGCCGAGAGCACTCACTGTCTCGCCACTCTACTCGGTAGGTGTAATCAAGGCTTATAGAACCGTATCAAACATCACAATAAACATGCCACGGTATTCTCTGCAGTCTTGAACATAACGGTTATCATACGAGGTTATGACCCGTATGCTGACCGTTTCACCGCCTGAGCGCACTGGGTTGGCATGCATAGATTTGAAATTTGAAACAGAACGGTCTTGTGCGTGGTTGCTTCATACTTTTCAATGATAAGATTTTTTTTCTGCAAAATGCAAAAAACTTGAGAAAATTCAAATTTCGCGAGTTTCCCTGGAGCATTCACCTTAGGGAATTTAAATAACATCAAATTACCAGTGACGTCAGGTCATTTTGACGGCCAAAAGTGCTGGCTCTAGTTTGGATAAATGGCATTTGATTTTTGATTATATTCTTTTCAGTTAAGTCACAAGAAAACGGCACATCAGAATCTTCCAGTCCCACACAACAGGTACAACTACAGGCTCAAACGAAACAGAGTAAAGACACACACACAGACAGCACCAGCAAAAGAAGCAAGGAATCAAATAGCACAAATGGCCAAAGTAGCAAGAAAAGTAAAACTGACAAATCTAAACAAAAGTCTAGCAATAGTATTAATAATGATAATAATAACGATACCGAAATATTAGATACCAATCAATTTAGTAGCACGCAGACGAATCACGCGTCCGTGTTTGACAACGACTCGCAGAGCTACCTGTCCAGCGAGCTAGACGAATTGGAGTCAGAAAGACACTCGCTGCTAGAAAAACATTCTCTCCTAGACAGTTCTTCCCACTCCTTACTAGATGACGAACAACACAGCTTACTGGAACAGGAGCACAATCCACGCCGCTTGCTCCCAGGCCTCCATCAGATCCACAAGAGCCCCATGCTCAACGGCTACGGCCTTCTAGACAGAGATCCCCTCACATATTTAACCAATGACAGACAAATTAGCCAAATTAACCAAGGCCTCATGGATCAAAAGGAGCTCTTGCTAAGGGAACGCAGCCAAAGTGAAATGCTTATGAGACAAAATGAATTACTGGCGAGGCAACACAATGTTATGGTCGAGCCGAAACACTATTTGCAATCTAGTATAGGACTTGAGTCAGCTAGTGAAATATTAGGTAAGGTTCTATACATGGTTTCTTTTAAATCTTTGGTGAAACTTCACATACTGAGAAAGTTATTTGTTTTTAATTTTTTATCATGATAGTCAAGGTAACTTATGTGAGGTTACGCCAAATAAAAAAAAAACCTATGTCAATCTTTTCACGATGTTTCACTTTTATTTGTTGGTTGTGGGGTGTAACAGCTAAAATCTTTGTCCAGGTGCTAATTTTCATCAAAATCCCAATATGCTTCCACCGTTCGGTATGCGCGTAGACAATTCCATGGGCGGCAGTTCAATGTCAGCGAGCTCTCTGGCGGGCAACTCGATGGGCAACACAATGGGCAGTTCATTGGGCAACACAATGGGAAGTTCAATGGGCAACACAATGGGAAGTTCAATGGGCAACACAATGGGAAGTTCGATGGGCAACACAATGGGAAGTTCGATGGGCAACACAATGAGTTCGATGGGCAACACAATGGGCAGTTCGATGGGCAACGCAATGGGCAATTCGATGGGCAACGCAATGGGCAATTCGATGAGCAACGCAATGGGCAATTCGATGAGCAACGCAATGGGCAATTCGATGAGCAACGCAATGGGCAATTCGATGAGCAACGCAATGGGCAATTCGATGGCCAACACAATGAGCAATACGATGGGCAACACAATGGGAAATTCGATGGGCAACTCAATGGGTAGTTTCATGATGCACAATCAGCAGTTGCTACAACAGAATCAGCAACAAATGCAACAGACTGGCCTTGTCAATGGATTCGATGCACCACAGTCGGCGGTAAGTACTTACACTGTATCATATTTTTATCAAAGCTATTTTATTTATAATCTCCTTTGTTCAGGGCAGATGTTTAAATCTTCCAGTAACTTTTAATTGAAGAATTATGATAGTTTGACCGCTACTGTCTTCTCCTTATAGAGAAGACTCCCTGGTAGGGCTTGAAGGAGGCCATTTCTGAGCAGTAAAGATGTTGTTGGCATAGTAAATTATGCCAACTATAAAAAAAATCCCCTTGACATGCAAAGTTAATTAATAAATGATCTAAAAATATAAAATACAAAGTCCATTATAGACTGAAACCATTCAACCAATGTGCCTCAAATCGGTTTAATGCGAAGATGGTATAGACCTTCCATAGATTCCATACATTGCATTAAAAAAAAAAAAAAACAAATTGTCAGTTTCCTTTTTTTCCAACAAATAAAGAAAAAGTATCTTTTTTTGCGTAGTAGCACACGCTGGGTATCCGATCCTAAAATTATAAATTTGGAGGGCACTATTTTTTAAAATTGTTCTATTTCTAATTTCGTCAAATCACATAATTTCGAAGTATCGTTTCAAAAAAGAGTTTGTAAATTACCAGGGATCGGAATAGAGAGAGTGCATTTATTGAAATTGGAATGCGGAAGCTAAATACAGTGGATAATACTTCTTCTCGAATATGACGCTATGTTCCGGTATTTGAAAATCACGATATTTTTTTTTGTCTTTTGCTCCCATGCTCCAAGTTTAGGTAAATGTACTGTACCTATTTTGATCTTTATTTACTACATAGCAATTTGATTCACTTCCTTAAATGGCCTATAACACTACGCGTTATTCAGACAGTAGAGCAACTTACGCCAATGTCGTGTAAAGGAATGAAACAGAACGATGAAATAAATAGATATATATAGACTAAGACTGGCTGAATAATGCGTAGTGTAATAGGCCCTTAAGAATTGCAAGAAGTTGCTCAGAGCCGGGCACAATGGAAGGAATGGCATTAAGTCCGCCTCTGTACCTTTATGTGCATGAAGTATGAAATAAATAAATAATAAATAATGGAGGGAGGCTTTTACCCAGCTGTGGGACAGTGTAGGCTAGGTATAATAATAATAATAATATATAATATCACGCACCAATTTAAGGGTAATAAAGTATGCTATTACCCTTAAATTGGTTTTAATTCTAAAATTTTTTTTTACAATCTAAACAGAACGAAGTGCGGTATCTGGCCGAGAACATGGACAAGTTCTTCACGGACTTCCACAAGGCGCAACAGATGAGGCTACAACTTCAGAGGGGCACAGACGACAGACGTTTAGATCACGCACACTACCCACAGAATATGCTCAGCGCGGAAAGCCTGGAGATGCAACACAAACAAAGGTACAACTTCTTGTTTTTCCTAAACTTGCAGAATATTGAAATCAAACTGAAATCAATTTGCTAAAGTCTTAGAAGCAGGGTCAATTTGCCTGCTGCGGTCTTTCCGTCCGATTATAATTTAGGTGTCTTCAAGGCTAGAGTGAATAGACTCTTAATAAACTAGTGCGCTTCACCATCAACGATTGCATCACTGCTTACCATCAGGTGGGATTGCAGTCAAGCACTAATTAATATCAATTAAAAAAATAAATTGAAATGAAATCAAAATCAGTTTGCTAAAGTCTGACAAGTTGCTGTCAGAATTTAAGGCTTATAAAAAACATATTGTTGTTGACTACCTCGGCCTAACTGCATTATGTAAAGAATAAAAATGCCATACATTTCTATGCTAAAACCAATCTCTGATGCTGATCATTGAGAGAAAGTAAGAAAGAAAAACTATTTACGCGAAATGACGCAATTTTAAGACTAGCTTACAATCATAATCTTTATATAGGGAAAACATGCGTCACTTCTGCGCTAAATCGACGAAGGCTCAGCATTAAGAGCCATGCGTATTGGTGTTATATTCATTGATATATTATAAGGAGAAGATACGTTACGCGCTAACATCGCAGTCAGAAAACTTGGACTCTGTGCACGACTACATGCACCGTAACTCACACATTTATGATCAGTGTCATCACAGTGGCAAACCTACAGTCACTGATAGACAAGGACAGAGATAAGAGCCGGCGCTGTCGTGCGAGCGACATCGCGTTAGCCGCCGAATGTTTACGAAAACCAGCTCTATCTCGCTTCGCAAAATGGCGAGCAAAACAATAAGTGAAATTAGAAATATCATAAGAAATTTTTAGTTTTCATGTACTTACGAGTGAAATGTGATTTCATGTGATTTGTTTTTTCTTTTTGAATAATTTGTACAACGCATAAAAGCACACGAAGGCATTTTGGTAACCTTTATCCCACTTAAAACAAAAAAATATATATATATTTTTGCGTAACACGCCAGAAATTAGGCGAAGGGGACCTGATTTCCGCGGTCCACGCGCTAGAGGCGAGTCACCTATCTTCCGCTGTTTTGATTTAATCTAAGGTTATTATAGTACTTGAAATGAATTTCAGTACTTATGAGTAGATTTTTCTAGCTGCACGTGGCAAAATCTTACATTAGGTTTGAATCAATTAATAGCATCAATTTTGGTAGATTGTTTGTTCCGAGTTCCGTAAATAACCTTAGGAGTCTTTAAAGTCAAAAGTGAATAGGTTACTTCTAGGCAAGCGTGCTCCGTCATCCACCACATCACCGTTTACAATCAGGTGAGATAGTGGTCAAGCGCGAGCCCATCAATTATATATAAAAAAAATACTAGCTCCAATATAACTTTTTAACAGTAGATCTGCAAGCAAGCGATGAAGTGTTTATGTTTAGTGTTACTGTTTCAGAATGAATAATATACGCGGTAATGAAGGCAATGGCGGTCGTGCAGCTGGAGACGGCGACGACGACCTAGACTTCGACCCCTTCAAGGAAACACAGAAGGCGTTCGCAGAACTTATGGAGACAGAAATGATGCAAAACACAGTTTCTAGCGGGTAAGGCAGAATTTATTGAATTCATGCTAATATAAACATTTATTTTTGTATTGGGATACATTGTGTCCTATTACTGGCCAAAGGCTTCCCCATTCTAGTATCAACCCTCTCTGTCCTGGGAGATGTCAGGTCAAGTTTGCCCCTCGCACATGATCAGATCGTCACCACTTTCACCGCAGTCGACCTCGACGGCGTCGTAAGTAACGCTCATCTGGCATTCGCGCGATTTGGCTACCCCACTCCCACTTCAGCATGGCGGCTTTCTCTGATATACGTCGTAACCACCAAATTGATTTGATTTCAAAAACTCTTTCATTGGTAAAAAGTTACACCGATGCCAAATTCTTCCCGCTCTGGGTGAAGCGAAAGGGACAGTCAGATTTTCACTGGCTAAAATCCACCCGTGTTCTTCCAATTACCCTTTGTGTTCGAGGGCCGCGATGACTTTCGAGCAATCCCGCATGACTTTACGGCTTTGATTTCCATTTCGGACACTTAGCGGTTGCAATCTCTAAGCTGAAACTACTCCAATCTGTATCCCATAAGCTACTAATATCATTCTGTCGAAGAACCATCGACTGTACTCTCCGAAGTTTAGGCAGTGGTGTACCTTGAGTATACTCAGTCCTCCGGTTCTGTCTAATAACATATTCTATTTATCGGAGTCTGGTTCCCGCACTTAGTCCTATACGGACCATTGTGCATGCGCCATGGCGGCCAAAACCTTTCGTGGGCATATTCCAACCAGCCCACCTCTCTTCAAAAACTGATTAGGCCTCTCAGGTTTTTTAGGGCGTCTGTGAGGGAATTCAGAGATCCTAAGGTTCGTCTGCTTGTATCAGTGACACCTGTGCAGTCAAGGAGCACATGCGCAATTGTCTCCTCCTCCAAGCATGCTCTGCACAGGGAACTGTCTGTGAAGCCTATTGCAGTGTGCAGTGTCCAGTGATGGTCCCCGCCACCAGGCGCAGGCTGCCTCTGTCTAGTCGCATGAGGTTTTTGGTGAGGTCTTTGTTCAGGTTTGGCATAGCCTCCTTGGTCTGCCTGCATCCTGGTGTCGAGGATCACCAGTGCTCTGCTTGTATATAGGTGTGTAATTATATATTTGTATCTTCTTGTTTCCAGTGACAATATGGACCGCGTGCGCCGCTCACGCCTGGCACCGCCCGGCTTCAGTCATATGAACGCATTCGGTCTAGGACAGCCCCGCCCACAGCAGACACACCATCAAAGTAATTATCATTTTCCTACTTGGGCCACCTCTACGAGCAAGTGACTTGCCGTGAGTTGACGTTTAACTTGTCAATGTCACTCGTTGAACCGCCGCGTGGAGACACGGACATAACGTCGTTAAAGAACGAAGTGGCAGGACGATCATATCGACCTGTTTTAATAAGAACATCGTAAGTGACAGTCTATGTGTTTTGCAGGAATGGGTTTTTCTCTCCCATATTTAGAAAGTATTTATGATAACATCATTCTAAAAAATATCCAACTTATCTATATATATAAAACGAGAAACTGACTGACTGACATAGATCAACGCACAGCGGAAACTACTGGGACTATAAATGTGAAATTTTTCATAAGGCTTCCTAATAAGACGTAGGTGGGCACCATGAGAGGATTTTCAAAAATTCATCACCTAAAGGAATTAAATGGGGCTCAAAAGTTTCTGTTTTTGTGTTTGGAACCTACTTTTTTTGCGAGCAAAGCCGCTGGCTAGTTATTCATATAACTACTGATCTAATGGAATAGACAGTATTAACATATTTTCGTAATTACTTCTTAATTATATAAGAAAAAACCCATTCCTGCAAATTGTCGCTTACAATGTTCTTCCTGAAATGGCTAGATATTGCTGCGAAACATTTGGTCGTGAAGGTGGCGCGTCTGCAGAGCTATTGTTAATCACGAGCGCGCGTTTTACGATTCTAAACCTCATGGCTACATAACAATACGCCTTTATGCCCCGAGGGCTTCCATATAATTAGGGACTAACCTACAGAGGGCTGCTACAGAGAACATATCAAATGGAAAAACCAAATACCACTGGCCAACCCGGAAATCGAACCCAGGGTTCTTGGTAGCACTTGCTATCTCTAGAGCAGACCAACGACATTGCATTAAGGCACAATATACATTGAAATGATTGACGCACGCTTGTGAAATGCAATATTTCTGTCTATCTTGACGTAAATATAACACATTTAGATTTAGAAAGATTTCACATATGTATGAGCTTTATTTGCGGCTGCGTACTTGGCTCCAATAGTTGATACTTTAAAAATGTAATTATTTATAAAAATGTTGTTGGAACTTTGGGCTTTTTTGGGCGATCATACTACATCTAGTAGCATGATCGCTATAATATGTGCTGTATGCTATCTCTGTAGATTTACAGCTGCCCCATTTATTTTAACCTTTCGTGTGTTTTAGACGCGGATCCACGCGAGACACAATCGCTTTTTAATTGTGTCTCTAATTACGGCATACGAAAAGTTAATTCATTTTGTTGCTCATACTTCATCTCATTATGTTGTTACCACCTCAATATTTACCTATAATCCTTGCCCCCACGAGCCACAATGCTCGACGATGACTTAGCTAGAAACTGGTCAGGACATTTCTGTTATAACCAAGGAACAGTTGTCCTTACGTCGCATTGTGTCCTTTTCAGGTTATAACTCAAATAGCGCCATGTTCTCAGACTGGACTCAGATGGACCCCGCGATAATGTCGACTTCGGTGAACTTCGGGAAGAACGTGGGCGCGAGCAGTGCGAGCAACAGCAACAGCAACTTGTCGCTCAGCCAGCAGCAGCAGGAGCTGTTCGCGCGCTTCAACCAGCTCAGCGTGCAGCCCAACGGCGTGAAGCTGCACGGCGGCGCGGGTGGGCTGGGCGGCGCGGGCTGGGGCCACAAGCTGGGCTGGGGCGTGGGCTACGCCGGCATCCCGCTGCCGCCCGGCTTCGCGCCCGCCAAGCCCTCGCAGCACCCCGCAGAGTGCATCGACGCCAAGTAGACCCACTGCAACTGCAATTCGACTGCTCCTCAACGGCGGATATTATATTTTCTATTCAGTAATATTATTGTTTCTTTCCGTTGGTGATGTGATCGAAAAATCTTTGTATTAAGAAAGAGCATATTTTAACGAGAGAAATATGATAACAAAGGAATTTGTAAAATAAATTAACCTATTTGTTTTATTTAAAAAAGTTTGATTTATTTATTTTCGTTCGGTCTAGGTTCGCTCCCCTGTGATGATTTAATCATACTTCTTATAGTGAATTCTTTTTCGTTCTTTACTACGTTTCGCTGAGCGTGTTATATGTATATTCGTTATATGTTTACTAGAATCATATCCCTGTTATGACAGATTATATTTTCTATATTAAAATGAGATGCCAATAACTCGCTGTTCCATTTGTACCTTATTGAGCCATTAACCATGAGAAAGATCATTAAAATTAAAGCAAGAAATTATACATTCACTCTTTTAATGACATACCTTATCACTAAAACTAAACACGATTGATTATACGAAGAGTTGCATCGAAGACAAAAATAGTTGTTACATTCAACAGATGTTTTATAAAAAAAAATACACTTCGATTAACACATTTTTTCGGTACTTACTCAAAAAACAGGTGTTTCTAATCGGATACCGAAAAACGGGGTGAATAGAAACAAAACTAGTTTTGGTTTTCACTTTGATAGGTACCATATTTTTATTTATTCGAACAAAGCATCGACTTCTTAGAATAACAATTCATTAATAAATTGGTATAGTTAAATGTTGCAAAAAATATTCAAATATCGTGAAAATACCCTTTGAAGTTTTGTTTCTATTCACCCCTGAGTTTCTATTCACCGCATTTGACTGTAAGCCACAAGATTGCATTTATTTAAAAAGATTATATGTAAACAATGAATGTGTAAACATTATAAACAGTACGAACGTAATGCATCATAGATGTTTCCAGTTTGTGTCGCTTTTTTTTTTTAGTAATTTTGATCTAATAATGCTTGGAGATTACTTGTTCTATTCTGGGACCTTACCATGACAAGTCAAAATGTCAAGCGTGCGAGCGAGAAAGAGGGAGCTATTCATCCTATGTAGCTCCATCCCTTTAACAGTTCAAATGGGCATCCAACTCGACATACATTTTCACTGTTTTTCATACAACCGCTCTTACGCGATTATGCCGTTATTACACATTTTTCATTAAATATTTTGGAAACACATTATCTTGTGGATATTATCTAGGCTTCTATTGAAATCAAATTATAATTTTTTGTAAAACTAATCCAGTAAAGACCTCTGAAAATCTGCTATTTTGCATAAACTTTGACACTTCTTTTACTCAAAAATAAAAAAAAAAACAAAAAAATATTAGAAGCCTTGCAAATTTAATCAAGATTCTGAATGATGACAATTTTATTCTTTTAGGGGTTATAAAAAAACGCTAATAGATATTCGAGTAAATCACGGAATTACCGAATGCTAACAGAGATTTCAGGCGTTAGCTCCCATTTTTCGCGTTGGATTGCGTTAGATGAAGTAACAAGCTTTTAAACCATGCTCGACGACAGGCGAGTGAAAAAGAGAGCTCGTGTTAGGGCCTCCGGGGTCGTCTTAAGTTTTGCCTAGGTACCTTTTCAACTTCTGAAACCGTATCGGAGTGGATATTTTTGTCTAAGGTTTTGGCTAGGGCATTTTATAGTTAATTTATTCTTTCCTCCCATCGATCCATACCCGGGGATCGGGTCCATCCCACGGCACCTCTTTCCCATTATGCCACACATATAGGCCTTTGCCCCAAGGTTCCAGGACTAGTTTCACCGGCAAGGCTGCAGCGTCTTCTGGGGTCACCGACCCACCACCGCGGGTCATGTCTGACATCACATAGCCTGGGTGTACGCAGTTTACTGTTATACCTGAAATGCGAGAATTAAAAATTGCTTCCACTTTTGACTTTTAGGTATGTAGTGAGGATTTTTACTTGATCCTAATAATTATTATAATACTCTTCAAAGGTAGTTTTGATAAAAATACGATCTCTCTTTCCTTTGCATTGGAGTCGTAATAAGCTTTAGTATAACATCAATGTTTCATTTTAATCAATGCTCTAAAATATTAATACTAACTATGTAGTTGGGTAAAGATTTAGCTTATGTTTATTAGGAAGTAAATTAGGACAGGTGTGCAGATATTTGCTAAAAGAAAAACAATCTTAATTTCTGTTTGTACAAAATTTTTGTTGGAATTTTTGTTTATTTTTTGGCCAATAGATGGCGCTGTTAGATGAGAGCTGATTTCTAGATCGCGATGTTAAGATTTTCCGCGTTGTGACTAGGCTCGCGATGATTAGTACTTGAATTTATCTCTACATGTGAAGTGGTTATACTTGTGACCTGCGTTCTTGCTACGATCGCGAGTGCTGCAGATTCAGTTCGGGGATAGTGAATGCAGTGTTCATTTTGGTCCTTCGAGCCGGATTAAGTTTTTTTGTGGTACTTGGTTGGGCAATTGGATTGCTTGCGCGAACTGGCCAAAGCACTTGAAGAAGCAGCTAGCAACAGTAGTAGCGCGTGGTGCAGTGCGATATTGCAGACGGTGCTTGAGTGTCGTCATCGTCAGGGACTAGCAGCAGCAAAGACTGGAGGTGTGACGTGCAGAGCGCAACGTCATTACGATCGGTGATATAATTACGTCATCAGGTGGTATCAGGTATCGGTACAGGATTAAAACCGTAAGTGACCCTTTACCTAATTATTTGGAAGGATTCTTGACTACACAAATTTGAACTTTATTTACTTGAAGAATTTAACTTTGAGAAAATTATGTGGTGTTTGACAGCCTAATTTTGAGAAAAGGACTGCTAAATTGAAGTACGGACGACTGCCCCGCAATGAAAACGCATGTATTAACATGGTACCTAGCAATATATAACGCTGAATACCTGAAAATTAATATTTCGTAATTTAAAAAGTTTCGGGAACTTTTCATAACTGCACAATCTTAAAAATAAAATCGTGTAACTCCTACGATCATCATCTTCCTGCCCTTTTCCCGTGTTATTTGGGGTCGGCGCAACATGTTTTTTTCTTCCATTCTGCCCTGTCACTCGTCATACTATCACTAACTTCCTTTTCTTTCATATCACTCTTCACACAATCCATCCATCTTTTCTTTGGTCTCCCTCTCCCTCTCCATCCATCCACATGTAAACTCATAACTCTTTTAGTAACATGCGTTTCATCCCTCCTCTTCACATGACCATACCAAGACAAACGATTCCCTTTCAACTTTTCAGTCACTGGCGCCACTTTCAAACTTCCCCTAATATACTCATTTCTCACTTTATCCATTCTCGTCACACCACACATCCATCTTAACATTCTCATCTCCGCTACGTGCAATCTTTTTTCATCCGTCTTTTTCACAGCCCAACATTCTGATCCATACAGTATGACAGGCCTTATCACGGACTTGTAGATTTTACCCTTCAACTTGAGGGGCATCCGTGGGTCACAAGTTGTTCCCGTGACCTGTCGCCATTTCATCCATCCTGCGTTGATCCGATGTGTTACGTCCCGGTCTACCTCACCATCCCCTTGGACGAGTGACCCGAGGTACCGAAAGTCGGAGCAGATCGGTATGGGTGTTCCAGCGAGAGATAAAGGCACTGGATTGGAGAGACCGCCGAAATCGCAGAACAAGTATTCCGTTTTGGTTCTACTCAATTTCAGGCCAACACTCTCCAGTCTGTGCCACCACACCTCCAATCTGTTCTGGACCTCTAGGCCACTCTCGGCAACCAACACAATGTCATCGGCAAACAGCATACACCAGGGAGCCTCTTCCTGAATGTCCGACGTCAGAGCATCCATTATCATCAGGAAGAGGTAAGGGCTGAGAGCCGACCCTTGATGTAAGCCGACAGCCACATTGAAGCTGCCAGTGGTGCCCACTGTAGACCGGACTTGGGTACTGCATCGACTGTACATCGCTCGGATCAACTGCACATACTTCCCAGGCACACCTTTCTCCTTAAGGGCCCACCACAGAACCTCACGAGGTACCGGGGTCGTATGCCTTTTCGAGGTCAATGAATACCATGTGCAAGTTTTTATGCGCACCTCTGTATTTCTCGCACAGCTGGCGTATAGCGGAAATGGCATCCGCTGTACCCCGACCCGGCATAAAACCGAATTGGTTCTGTGAAATTTCACTCTCTTCTCTCAGTCGCCTTTCAATAACTTTCTCCCAGGCTTTCATAGTATGTGACATTAGCTTTATTCCTCTATAATTGTTGCACTCAAGCACATCACCTTTGTTTTTAAAAATCGGCACCAAAGAGCTATTGCACCACTCATCAGGTATGGCTTCTTCCAGCAACAACTTATTGAAGAACAAAGCTAACCACGTCCATCCATCCACTCGCTGTGTAACTCCTACGATAAAGGTACAAAAACTTCAAACAATGACATTGCTATGAACTTTTGTCTAGGCGTTGTGATATCTTAGGTCTACGACGATTTTTATTGATAATTATGTTTTTGACTGGTGATTTTGCACTAAGGTACTTGAAGTAAATATGTACAAAGGGGTAATTTCACCAAAAAAACTTGATACAACGGACTTTCGATATGTCCTAATCCCCGCAAAAATCATAATAATATAAGTACCTACTCTGTCGTAAAACCTAAACTACTTATCCAAATGAGTTGAAATAAAGACAGTATTCACAGACAATGTAAATACTAATAGGGTTGAAATGATGAACGTATTTGAAAAATATTTTAAAGATTAACTGACCCAAACATATTTTGTAGATTTTTGTATTTGAGGTAGGTAAACAATTGTACTTAAACAAGATAATGAACGCACTTAGTAACCAAGGAAACGAACAAATACACGACAGAAGGTTCAAACGACGTCCGTCGTTTGTTTTTTTCATAGAGTAGAAAGGGATTGGGCTTCAAGTTCAAATAGAATTGATAAAATAATCGAAAGGGTTAAAAGAAAAAAAAAGAACTTGTTTTTGTGGACAAACACGTTGTGAAATTAGTAATTTGAAATTAGTTCTGAATATACAGTTATACTTAGAAAATTTGAAGTGGTTTTACTTGTGTACCTTCATCCTTGCTACGTGTGCGAGTGCTGCAGAATCAGTGCGGGATAGTGAACGGAGTGTTCAATCTTTTTATTTTTAACTGTCTTTCGTGGTTACACCCGCAAAGACAAATTGAAATGGTCTTAAGCAGGCGCCCGCAACGGGCACGCGTCGCGAGTGTCTCGTGTGTGATGGTCCCCGTCGCAGAAAACATGTTTCAGCGATATTGCGCAGCCCGCAGGTACACAATGTCGCTAGCTGTTCAACTTTAACAGTGTGCATGTAGTCGTGTCGATGGAGAACTTAATATTCACTACGTAGCAAAAAGGGGGCGCGGGGCGCGGGTCCTCGCGACGTATGCCCACGTGGGTCCCCGCTACGGAGGACTTTTGTAATAATAATAATAAGCCCTTAGAGATTTTCTCAGCAATGGCACATCACTATTGTGACGCTATTTTTTCAACCGGCTTTAAAAATAGTCGATAATATTTTATATATATTTAATACATCCGATGGATACGAGACGCACAGGACCGGTCGTTATGGCGACACTTGGGGGAGGCCTATGTCCAACAGTGGACGTCTTTAGGCTGAAATGATGATGATGATTTTAGTAATTGTTTTGGTTACCTACCTTTCGGCGACAATCTTCGGTGCAAGATAAACGTGTAAGCGTTGACTGCAACCTTCGAAACGACATACGGCGAATCACCCCATCCTTTACTAATTTCTTGATCCTGATTCACGTCTTCAACATATTCACTGGCCAAACTCTTCAACTCATCCAAGGTCAGGATTTCCGAATTGAATTTCTTTCTTAAATTTTCTGAGGGTATTCTGGACAAATGGGCTGAAGAACTTGTGATGTTTACGATTTTTCCGCCGTTTTTCACCAATGGCAAGATGGCTTCAGTAAAATCAACCAATGCCGTGAAGTTTACTGCGACAGTCTGTTCCGCTTGAATGATTTTTGGTTCTGGCGTGTCTTTTAAAAATAGGATTCCAGCGTTGTTGATGAGAATGTCCACGTCTTCATTTTCATCACGAATGTGTTTCACAAAGTTTTGTACACTTTTTCCATCAGTGACATCAAGCTGATGAAAAATGGGTTGGAGTCCTATCCTTTTCAAGTCTTTACAAGCTTTTATTCCTCTATTTTCGTCTCGCGATGTCAAATATACTTTCCCATCATATTTTTCACAAAGATTTTTTACTATTGAGAATCCAAGTCCCTTATTTGATCCAGTAACCACAGCTACTTTCTTCTGTGACATGTTTGTAGCAACTATAAAATAAAACCATATTCTAGCTATCAGCCGGGATGATGCAATAGAGTTCAAGGGTATCAGCAGTTATCATAAACAAATATTTTGAAAACTACTTGAAGTATTTGTACTGTTAAAATTAATTAACTATGCAAAAAGTGTTTTACAATATGCGCACTGCGCCCTTGCAAGGAATCCTCATCTTCGAGGCAGACAGGAAACTCTAATGGGAGTTGGGGTCTGGTCGGATAATCCTCTTAACGAAATGAGAAGGTAGCAAAAAAGTCTAAGGAAAAGACCTTTGGGGAAAACTTCACACACGTAAGCTTCATTCGTTCATACTTTTTCTTAAACCAGCGAAGTAGCAATAGCAAGTAATTAATAATCAACAAACAAACCAACTGTCAATCTGCAACTATTTTTTTCTCTACTGTATGTCTACTATATGGCGAAAAAAAAACTGTGTTCTGTTGCTGAAGGATAATATCGAGACACGTGAGATGTTAGACAGATTCTGATGCAAAACAAAAACATAACCTGTACTCCTTAAAGTAATGCATTATTAGAAAACTGAATGAACGTTACGCAAGTATCATATTTACTACAACACCTATAGGTATCGATAGTTGTTGTGGGTAGTCGTGACAAATGTATATAATGTCGTAGCCAGATCTTAGAATTGATCTTTGAATTAGAAGCGACAAGAAATATGTAACCAAGGTTTATGTAACTCATAAGATGATTTAAAAGAATGTCCATGGAGTTTCTTGCACGTTCTTCTCCATAGAGATCTACGCTTTGGAACGTGCAATTTAGCTTCACTTGTATTTTTTTTTGACTGACCGACATTTTGACAATTCAAAAGTGCCTGTAATTGGTCTATTTGAAATAAACGTTTCTGATTTCTGATTTCTGATTTCTGATCACTTCATGATATGGCCAACTAAAACTGGCCAGATCGTTTAAACGTTAACATTTGATGATATGTCAATCCTCGTTTGGCCATATCATTGAAAAGTTCTAAAGAAAGTACCTAGGCCAAACGAGCAGTGACGGATTAAGACTACTTGATGCCCTAAGCAATCTACGCCTGTGGGCCCCCCTATCCGTATGTCAACTAGAATCGGTCTTTAAACCTTTACCATCTAAAAACATTTATGAGATTTAACGAACCTTAGAAGTGGAGTAGGTGCGATAACAATAAAAACCAATGCATTATTTATTTATTAGGGGTTAAAGTATGAAATTGCCGATTTGTACTGAAAAATTGAAATTCGTTTTTTTTTTTCATTTAACGTATTTATTTAATCAAAATAATTACCATTATTATTTATACATTGCTTCCATCTAATAGGAAGGTCATTTATGCCTTTTCGATAGAACTCTGGTGATCTAGATTCGACAAACTGTGTGAAAGCATTTTATACTGCCTCCTGAGAAGAAAACTTTTTATCAAGTAGAAAATTGTCCAAATCACGAAAAAAATGGTAGTCCGTTAGAGCAAGGTCTGGTGAATACGGAGGGTGACGAATGGTTTCTAATTGCAGTTCCTGTAGAGTTAAAACGGTTTCTCGTGCTCTATGAGGTCTCGCGTTATTATGGAGCAATAAGGGTGAAGATTGATTCATGAGTCGGGGCTGTTTTACTGCTAGTTTTGATATCATTGTTCGGAGTTCGGCACAGTAGACATCTGCCATTATTGCTTGACCAGATCGGAGAACCTATAGTGAATAACACCATGCTGAGACCACCAAACAGTTACCATTACCTTTTTATTGGTAAGCTTTGATTTAGGACACTGTTGCGTCGTTTGACCTGGGGTCAGCCATTTTCGCTTACGGTTATCGTAAAGAATACGCTTTTCATTACATGTTACAATTCGATCCAATATTCCTTCCTTTCTGTATCGATTCAACAAGGCAACACAAGTTTCAACACGCGTTTCTTTCTGCAGATCAGTCAAATCATGAGGCACCCATTTTTCATATTTTTTTATTGTTGGTAAGATAACGTTAAACCATGTCGCTAATTCCTGGGTAGTTTGGCTCGGATCGGCTTCCACCATCTCTTTCAATTCATTGTAATTTACCTGGTTCAGAACGAACCAGG
This sequence comes from Mythimna impura, assembly GCA_905147345.3. Taxonomy (NCBI): domain Eukaryota; kingdom Metazoa; phylum Arthropoda; class Insecta; order Lepidoptera; family Noctuidae; genus Mythimna; species Mythimna impura. The sequence continues at coordinate 6,731,171 of LR990366.1, read as the reverse complement.
TAAATTACAATGAATTGCTGGTTCGTTCTTCAAATCAAAGTTTCCATCACGAAAGCGTTTTTTTTATTATTTCGAAACTAAAATTGCACGGTGCGTTCATTTGCAGTCCCCTCTTCAAACGCAACATTGATATTGCGAGCTGTTTCTGCCGCGTTAGTTCCGCGTCGGAACTCGTATTCAAAAGTCACTCGAATTTTCGAATTATCCATCTTTTTTGTCTAAGGTGAACAAAAAACAACTGATAGTCGATAATCGAATGTTGCACATTTTTTAAAAGAAGAACTTTATAGGTGCCCTGTGAAAAAAGTTTCACTCAAAAATCTCAAACCATGAAGGTTTTATGTCAATTCGAAGTACCTATTACAATAAAACGGCAATTTCATACTTAAATCCCTATTATTACGTATGCATAGAAGCCGGCTGGTACAATTACTCAAAAAACAAAACGTTTGATTACACAGATTTGCGGGAAGGGGGGGGGGGCGGGGTAGGTGTGGCTTGTGATTGGCTGATCGCAATTCCGGTGCATTTGAATTGCCGAATGCACTAGCGGGCAGCGAGTGGGCAAGCGGAAACGGGGTTATGACTCTAGGCCGGACTCTAAGTCAATTTAAAATGCGCGAATTTTCAAATTAGTCCTAGAAACTTTTTTTGGTGTGGTTTTTGGTGACGTGAGAGTGAGACGTGTTGCCCTAATGACGGATTTTTTTTGAGCTTCTTCTGGTGCCCCCCCAGACGTGATGCCCTAGGCAATTGCTTAATTTGATTAAGGGTTAATCCGTCACTGCAAACGAGGATTGAAATATCATCAAACTTTACCGTTTAACTTTTCGAATACCGTAATAGAGACACAATAGAAAAACAATGAGAGAGCGAACGAGCGTTCGCTTGGGGTTTAATGAATTAATTAAAACGATCTGGCCAATTTTACTTGGCCATATAAAGAAGTGATCAATTTGTAAGATCTGATCATGACATATACATATAGAAATTTTGCAAAACTAAGTACATGATTTGAACCTACTTACTTGTATTTTAGACTACACTGCCATCAGTGACTGAGTGATCTCGGAAGAAAAAAGTTATATAAACACAGGTTATAAACAAGCTGAATTGACAGATAGGTAATTCTTTTGAAAGCGACATCTGGGTTTGATCTCTAACAACTAAGTAACATAATAGATTACAGTACAGGCGATAACGAAAGTGGGTTAGGTTAGTAGAGCAACTTAACTGCCCTATTTACGTTAATCTGTAGTTATTGTTACAAGCCTTGCACAATTCCAATAATTAGATATTAGTAAAATTCAATTAGCACTTCAGCACTAACCAGGAGACAATAGATTTAATGAAGCGGAAATGGTATTATGTACATAATTAGTGTTCATATTATGAAGATCTACCATTTATCATGCTAGACCCTAAAAAAAGTTCCAAAACCTACTGCGTATTAAACGATAAAAAAAATGTGGCATTTGCTTCGGCACTCAATTGAATATAAGCTTGGAATGAGTCAAGTGGCTTAAGTTAGCTTAGTTTGGATTTTTTTTTGGAAACCTATAGGTTAGGTAAGTTTAGTTTTCGCGCCTAAAATCACGGTCGTGTCTACATCAACCACAGTTATCAGTAAAAGAACGCTGAAGCAACAAATGCTTGATAAAGTTGCACAAAGCGCCATCTATATTTACCGTTTACAAATCACTATCAAAACAGGTTTTAGTGACAATCGGGGACTGAGTAGGTTAACCCTCGCGTGAACGTAACATAGTGAATGGAGTGTTAAATTCATGATAGTTCTAGAATAAATCAACGTGATGCTGCAGCTACCAACGTTAATCACACCGCCGATATTTGGAGACGACACGTTATTAAAATCAATAGATTGGTTAGAAGGTTTTCCTTGGAAGCAAGAAAACGTTGTGAAAAAGGAAGATGACAAGTATGAAATATGTATTCACGTGAAGGACTATGCCCCTGAAGAAATATCAGTGAAGACAGCTGATGGGTTTATCGTTGTTGAAGGGAAACATGAAGAGAAACAAGACGATTATGGTTTCATTGCGCGACAGTTTATGAGGAGGTTCCAAGTTCCTGAAGGTTGTCGAATTGAAGAGGTTCAGTCAAGGCTGACTGGTGATGGCTTGCTAATTATCTCGGTTCCAAGGGTGCCAATTGTTAAAAAAGACACTGTGATTCCCGTTAAACATGAGGTGACATCGAAAAGTAAACTGTGATTTATTTGTACAAATACGTGGTGACTAGTAGTTTTTTATGTTAATTTATGTATATCCTGATCAACTTAATTGTTTATTCTGTTGATTATTTTCCAAAGGAAATCGGTGATATGTGTAGGGGAGAGGGGGGTACAGTGGATCGTGGGGCACAGTGAATCAACTAATACAACTATCTGTCTATCGGCTACACACACACCGCACACCGACGAACCGCGCGCTCTTATAGTTCCCCCGCCCGACCGCCAGTACCCTTGACGCTGTCGCGGAGTGAGCACGTGTAGCCGCCATTTCGCCGCCCGTAAGTACTAAATCTATTTTTTTACCGGTGTTCATCGAATGTTCTACACTAAAAACTATTTGATATTGTGTTAATATGATTAGATTTCCTAAATAATGATTTAATAAGCTCTCAAAATAAAGTGGTGCACTTGTCGTTTAGGTTAAGTTAATCGTTAAATATGTTTCATTTTCTAATATGGCGTGTCGGGGAACAGTGGACTGTTTCACTTTGGGGCACAGTGGACTGCGGTCCACTGTGCCCCATACTGATATTTATTTATTTGGTAATTGTTTCAGGCTAACAACATGGTCCGGAACCGCACAAGAAAAACTAATATTGGTCTCGTTAGTCGGGAACACATGAAGGATGCGATCGATCTCATTTTAGAAGGAAATAAAATTAGGAAAGTTGCTACACTAAAAAACATTCCATATACAACTTTGCAAAGATATTACAAGAAGGTGGCCAAAAGCGATGCCGTACAGCGATTCACACCCAACTACGCAGTTAAGAAAATCTTTACTGATGAACAGGAGCAGTCACTAGTCGACTATCTCGTCACATGCAGCCAAATGTTCTATGGTCTGACTCCAAATGAAGTCAGGCAGGTTGCGTATCAGATGGCCCTTACTAATGATATTAGTGTGTCGCAGAAATGGCACGACACTCAGAAAGCTGGACTTGAGTGGTTTTATGGTTTCAAGAAACGACATCCAGTTTTGAGCCTCCGGACACCTGAGGGCTGTAGTCTCAGCAGAGCTACAGCTTTCAATAGGCACAACGTGAAAACATTTTTTAATAACCTCGAAATCGTAATGACGAGGAACGAATCATTCGGGAACGGTACCAGAATATTTAACTTGGATGAGACTAATACAATGACCGTTCAAAAATCGGGCAAAGTTTTAGCGGTTAGAGGGCAGAAGCAAGTGAGCAAAGTCACCAGTGGTGAAAAGGGGACACTTGTGACTACTTGCTACATAATCAACGCACTAGGCCATGCTCTTCCACCTGTGATGATATTCCCACGCGTGCACTTTAAGCAACATATGATTACGGGAGCTCCAACAGGCACTTTAGGCCTCGCTAATCCTTCAGGCTGGATGAACAGTTCACTATTTGTTAAAACTATGCAGCACTTTATTGATCAATCCCAGAGTAGCAAAGAAAATCCATCGCTGTTAATAATGGACAACTATGAAGCACACATTTGCATAGAAGCCATCAATTTGGCACGAGAAAATGGGGTTACTATCCTTACAGTTCCTCCCCACTCGACTGGAAAACTGCAACCGTTAGACGTTGCTGTTTTCAAACCTTTTAAGACTGCTTATAATGCTGCTATTGACAGTTGGATGATGAGGAACCCCGGTCAAACTTTTTCGATTTACGAGGTGGCACAGTGCATTAAAGAGGCACATATGAAAGCCATGACCCCAGCTAACATTTGCATTGCTTTTCAGTGCACGGGGATATTTCCTTTTAATAGGGATATATTCACTGATTTAGACTTTGCTCCAAGTGAAGTGACGAATAGAGACATAGTGCAACCCGTGACGCTTTCTGAAGATGATATCCGCACAAGAACGCCATCTCCATCACTTCTCATAGATTACGATGCTGCTTCCGAACATCCAATTATAACACAAGCGTTGACTCAAGCTGTAACACCTGCTCTGCAGTCAATTCCATTTCTTGACCCATCAATTATGGGCTCGACTTTTGAAAGAGTTGAAACTGAGACACCGGTAAACAGAGGAAGAGCACCTGTCGAAGTAATGCTGCCTGAAGATGAAATCTGCAGAAGAACTCCATCTCCGTCTACTTCGGGACTCCAGAGTTCAAACACTCAAGCAATAACTTTCTTGAGCCCTTTTGATTTCCGAGGAATTCCAAAAGCTGGTCCGAGAAAAAATAACCGAGCACCACGCCGCAAAGGGAAATCCATGATAGCTACAGACACACCAAATAAAGAGGAAATAGAGACTCGTCAACAGGAGAAAGCCAATAAACAGAAAAGACAGCGTATGCAAGGAGCTAAGAATATAAAGAAAAAAGTTTTGCAGACCGCATCGAGTGATGAAGAGAACAACAAAATCGAAAAAAAGCGAAAACAGCGACAAAGAATTGCTAAAAGGAAAGTTTCAGAGTCTGAGTCAAGTGAAGAAGACATTGGTAATATGAGCACATATTCTGAAGAAGAAGGTGGCTATGACGACGAAGATGAAATGGAAATAGATCCTGACAACTTCCGTCCTCTAGAATCTAGTCCCAAAGAAGGTGATTTTGTTTTAATACAGTTTGTTGCACATAAGACGAAGGTATTTTACATAGGAAAGATTATAGGGAAGCGAGGTGGAACAGATGTAGATATAAGTTTTTTAAGAAAAAGTACAAAAGTGAGGAATGGGTACAGGTTACCAGATGTTCCAGACATAGCTTCGGTACCTTACGGAGATGTAAAAATGATTTTACCTTCGCCTACTTTTAGTGGAACTAAACGGCAACAACAGGTCTATAAATTTGATCTCGACTTTTCCCGCTTGAATTTGCGATAATTTTTTTAAAATTAAGTATGTTAACCAAAAGACTGATTATTTCGTAATAATTATCATTAAAAGTATTGATTAAATATATTAATCTTTTATTTTATATCTATATTGAAACGGTTCACTGTGACCCATTAATAAAAGCATGGTAATCCTATGTGTTGATTCACTGCACCCCATTACGATCCACAGTACCCCACATGAAGATCCAGTGTGTCCCAGATGTGGGGTACATTGGATCATTTCCCAACTTTAAAAAAAATGTTTATTACCAGAAATCTATTGTTGTTATTGCTAAAGTTGAAATAGATTTCGTTAGCCAACGTCCCATTCTATTAAATGAAGCCGTATTTTTCTTTAATTAGTTTTTATTTACTGATTTCGACCGCTTACAAAAAAAAGTGATCCACTGTGCCCCCCTCTCCCCTACTTAAATAAATATTTTTGTTATATTATGTTACGTGTGTATTTTGTTTCTAGGTAGGTAGTATGTTCATTGTGTGATATTAAAATTATTTTATTCTTTGTCAAGATGTGATTTTTTTTTCTTACCAAAAACCCCTTATCTTTGTGATACTGATAAGTGACGATATCATTGGTATTTTAGATAGTGTTAAATTGATAATAAGCTGAGATTGGTACCTAAAGAACGACAGCCTACCTAATGATTAGAAATTAGCTCGTCATCATTGTCGAAAAATTCTCCGGCTATCCTCCAATCCTATCCATTGTATTTCATATAATATATATTAATATAACATTAGGGTGGTTGCCGTGCATGTCTCCCCACATTGGTTGGTCACTGGGCAGCCCCGCGAAAATCGACCTTGTCCAATCTCTCCAATGATAGATCTCGAATTATCTTTCACGATAATTTATTAGGTACTCAATATAAATACTATTGAGTACTTAAGTTTTTTTTTTCGAGTAAGGGTGTTGAAAAACGTTGCGCGTCGTTTGATACACGGGGGCATTTGTCATTGCTGTCTTTAGGCTCCTTAGTGGCCTCACCTTCGGCTCGGGTTTTTATTCCGCCTCGACTGCTGTGCAATGATAAAGTTTGCCCATTTGTATCAAAATGAGGGTTGCGCTATATGTCATCTGGTTGCACCGAATTGCACATTCCTATGCTTCTATTCTACGTTGCCAACCGCCTCGTCGGTTCCACTGCGTTCGATCGTACTTCCGGTCTCTTTCTCGCTCTAGTGAATGTCACAGGGAAGTGAGATTCGGTGCGTCCAAATGTAGCTTAACCCCTTTTCTTCTCGTATACGTTTTGGAGAAGCTAATAAGTATGCGGTCTAGAGGCCCAATTGGATCACTGGGACTTGACTGATGGCAAGTGTGCATACCCGGCCTACCACACCGCCATTCACGGTGATATGACATCAGCTACTCGGACGCGAACTACAGTGGCTTATATGGAAAGCAATCAATATACCGAGCGCCCAAGTATGCCGTTGCAAACACAACCTGGCAAAATGGGGGATTATAGACCTTCTGACACCCAGTGCGAGTGCGATGCTCCTGATCAGACGATTGCCCACTTACTTGAGTGCCCAAAGAGTCTCTACATCTGCACTTAGTAGCCACTGACGACGCTATAAATCTACCTATAATATCTATATATAATAGGCCCAAATACTTTGAGAGAAAGAAAACTAACGATTCGAGAATAAGCAGAACCTTAAAAAGAGCTTATCCTTTCCTAGAGCTTTTCTGCCCTCATCTTTGTTAAGCTGAAATATCTTATAACTTCCAACCGAAGCCGGATGCTGTTAAAAGGCAAGAATAGCTGGTTTTTTAACATTTTTTTTACCAGACCAGAGGTTCCTGGAAGAGCCCTTCTTCAAAAGCTTTAAAAATAGCTCTATCAGGTATTAGAAGTAGTACAATCAATAACAAAACGGCCCCCTGGTATGATAATGAGCTAGTGAACGGAGTGTTCAATCTTTTTATTTGTCTATTAACTGCCCCATCTATATTATTTAGACCTCTACCACCATAAATTCGTTACTAATTTATTTTGTTAACTTCTCATTTAGTGGAAGTTGAAATTTTTTTTTCTTGCTTTTTTTAGGGTTCCGTACCTCAAAAGGAAAAAACGGAACTATTTTAGGATCACTTTGTTGTCCGTCCGTCTGTCTGTGAAGACCCTTTATCACGGGAACACATGGAGATATCGAGTTGAAATTAAAACCATATACTCAAATCTGCGGTCCGTTGATGCTGTGAAAAAATCAAAATTCTAAGTTAACGAAAAAAAAGATACGGCAGTTCTTGTCGCAATAAACGTATATTTCGACACTCTCAAGGGAATCAAAATTCATAGGGTTACTTCCCGTTGATCCAGAATCCTGAAATTTGACATAAAGCAAGGTCTTATAGCATAGATAGAGGGATAAATCTGAAAACAGTAAATTTTTTGATACATCACAAAAAAAAATTGTGATTCGGAAAAATCTTCGAGACTTCACATAAGAATTGAACTGTTTACTTAGGTAAGTTTGTACGGAACCCTCAGTGCGCGAGTCCGACTCGCACTTGCCCAGTTTCTTTTTAGATATAGCCTCTCTTTTATAATGTGAATGTAAGAACACTGTAGACTCCGAATTCTTAGATTACTTCCTATTACGATTCAACTTTTTTATTAAGTATGGTTTTTTATTGTGCTTTTGGGTACAATATTGCCTGGTCTACACTGTCCGACCCCTTTTTTTTAAAAGAGTAACCATCATGGAGTTTCTTGCCGGTTCTTCTCCATAGGAAACGACCAATTTAGAACCGTGCACTAGCTTCTGACGTTTTATAAGTACCCATGTAGAAATATGTAAAATAAAAATATTTGCATTTTGAATTTTTGAATTGTAAATTGTCAAATAATAACTATAATTTTATTTTAAAGAAAGAAAATTAAGAATAAAATTTTCTCTACTTGTGCTTAAAAGCAAAGACACATTAAAATTTAATTAATCATTCTGTGGATGCTGTACGTAGGCGGTAAGTGCCAGTCTACATTTTTTTTCCGAAAGCAATGAATAGTAATGATGACTGTACACATGTACTAGGCATGCCTTTTAAGTTCTGTCGTTTTCATATTTCCCGGCAATTTTGAATTTGGAACTGTTCTATATTCGAATGTGTTAAAATTTTTAATCTCAAAACAGTTGAAAGTATTAGGATTAATGCTATTGTTTAGTCACAGCGTCGATTGGAATCTGTCAGGTTACGTACGAAAATGAATCTTTCTAAGGAAAATGTTCGTGCAATAATTTTCTACAACTTTATAAGAGGCCTGACACGGCGTCTGTGTTTTGAAGAGCTAACATCTGTGTTCAGTGATGAAGCCCCATGTCTGCGGACTGTTGAACGCTGGTATTTAGAATTCCAGCGTGGACATACTAGTGTTAGTGACAAATCTCGCGAAGGACGCCCAAAATCCGCCTTCACTGAAGATAACGTCATTGCTGTGAGACAACGAATTCTCGAAGATCGTCATGTGACATATCGAGAGATAGAGGATCTATTAGGCTTCTCAGGGACAACCATTCAGAAGATCTTGCATGAAGCGCTTGGTGTGAGAAAGCTAGTTTGCCGTTTGATACCGCATCTGCTTTCCGACGATCACAAGGCGGCCCGCGTCAGATGGTGTAAGAAAACTCTGCAAAGGTTCAACCGAGGAGAGTCAAATCACGTCTACGACATCATCAGTGGTGAAGAATCTTGGATCTATGCCTACGATCCTGATTCCAAACAACAATCTACAATCTGGGTCTTTCAAGACGAGCCAAAGCCGACTAAAAATGTTCGTTCTCGAAGCACTTCAAAGAAGATGGTGGCCACGTTCGTTGGAAAAACCGGCCATGTTGCGACTATTGCACTTGAAGATCGTAGAACGATTAACGCAGAGTGGTATACCACAGTTTGTTTACCACAAGTCATCGCCGAACTTTGAAAATCTAACTCAAAGCGACGCATCATCCAGCACCACGACAACGCAAGTTCACACAGCGCTCGTCAAACGATTGAGTATTTGAAGCAGGAAAAAGTAGAAATTCTTGACCATCCTCCATACAGTCCTGACCTAAGCCCTAACGATTTCTTTACATTTCCTAAAATTAAGAAAAGTCTTCGTGGTCAAAGGTTCCAGTCCGGTGAAGAAGCAGTCGACGCTTTCAAGTCAGCCATTTTGAACACCCCCACTTTAGAGTGGAATAAATGTTATAATAACTGGTTTGAGCGAATTGAAAAGTGTATTAAGCTACGTAGTGAATACTTTAAAAAACAATAAAAAGTACTATAAGGTTCTAGTTGTGTTTTTTTCTTCAAACGACAAAACTTAAAAGGCATCCCTCGTATGTACATATCATTATTAATAGGTACGTCTACTACATTGTATGAGGCTTGACAACAATTATGTACCATTTACTTTTAACCGGATTAACGTATCATTATAAAAGATAAGAAAAACACGGTCGTCGATCGATAAATTTTGATGTAGCTGCGGATTTCAAATAAAGTTTATGTTCCATCCAATGATATGATGGACATAATTTAAATTCCAGTAGCTATTTATGTTATTTCCTTGTTGTAAGGAAATAAAGTTTATTTTCGCTTGTGATAGAATTGGTTTGATGTCGTGCTTCTGTTAATATCTTTACATTCTCTACTTTTGAAATCAGTTTGCCGGCAGAGCTGGCTTGATGCAGACTCCGCGTTGTGATAAGAAATAATTAATAAATTTAAAGGTGTGTGAGAAGGTTAATTTTTAAATTGCAAGTGATTTAGATTTATGAGAACAATTTTTTATAAAGCATATGTGGTACACCGTATTCGGTTCAAGGAGAGTTTCATTTATAAAGCCCTTTTTCGGGGTATTTACCCCAAAAAAGGCTTTATAAATGAAACTCCTCGAATGTAACCAGGTACTAGATTGTAGTAAGCAAACAGTACTAATTTGCACAGATAATATTATCTGGTTACTAACGTCGTGAATCGTGGCATTTGTATTGCTTCGTAGAGCAATTATAAACCAGTTAAGTCTAAACAAAAAGTTGTATTTGTCTGTCAGATCTAGCTTTGGTTTTGCGCTGCTAACGCTACTAGCTTTGCATTTTTTGTCTCCTAATTGTATTGAGCTGACATTGTTAGTTAGTGTGGGAAATCACTTTGAATAGTAAGTAGGTTCCAACTAATTATTATTAATATTATTTTTAATTATTTATTATTCAGATATATAAAAAGAAATTCTATATGTTTCTATTGTGTGAAAGATTTTAATGAACTTCTGATAATATCCATAAGTTTCTAAAAAAAAAGTTGCGTTCGACGCAAGAGAATCGAAATGAAACGGTTGTAACTTGGCTGGGGGGCAGATGTCAAGCCAGGCAGCAGGTATACTGCGGGAATGTTCGAAATAGTTACCGTGGTCCTGGAACGCAAAGAACAACTGAAGGAACACAGGTGGGTCTTAGTTAGTAAAAGTCTGACAGTCCTTCTCGCTCCACCCGGAGCGTGAGGAGTTATTCGATGGTTTTCCACTGAAAAAAAGGGGGTGGGTGTACAAGGTAGGGTCAGCACACATTTTATTAAGATGCTCGAGTAAATTGTCATCATCATTAAAGCCGAAAGACTTCCACCGCTGGATAAAGTAGGCCTTTCCCAAGTGTCGTTACAAAGACTGGTCCTGAGGATTTTGGCATCCATCGACTTCCCACGACTCTAACCCGGTCATCGATTCACGTTATGGGAGGCCTTCCAACACTACGTCTGACGGTACGCTCGCCACTCCAGAACCTTTCGGTCCCATAGATCTATTCTGCGAGCAATGTGCCCCTACCAGTTGCCACTTCAGTTTGGCGATTATTCGAGTTATCTTGGTTCTCCTGCGGATATCTTCATTTCTGATTCGATCACACAATTAAACTTCGAACATAGACCTCTCCATTGCCCTCTTCTGCAGTGGTACGTGATCCATTTTACGACCTAAAATGATCTAATAAAAGGTTGGAGCTATTAGGTTGTAACACGTCATGTTTTTTTTTATTTGATATAAACTAGTGCTCGACTGACAGAATAAGAATTGAGCAACCGAAAAGATTGTTTAAGATGACTATAAAGACCTTCTCGTTAATTAATACATACATGTGGTAACCTAGACAATACCTGTCTAAAAGCGCGAATAAATTAAAACCAATTTATGTGTAAGAATATAATAATATGATACATCTAATGCGCGTATAAACGTATAAATAGGTACATAAATTGCCAATTGTCCAAGCAATCGTGAACTTAAAAAAAAGTTAAAGATAGTTCAGCCCCCCTAGCCAAGTTACAACCGTTTCGTTTCGATTCTCTTTTCTTTGATCGCCTCGAGTCGGCCACGCCTCTCCTTTGTTCTGACCACGTGACTGAGCGTTAAGATGACGTCAGAACAAAGGAATCGGAGGCGAGGCCGATTCGTGGTGATGGACGAAAAGAGAATAGAAACGAAACAGTTGTAACATGGCTAGGGGGGCTGATAGATAGAATATACATATTTTTTGTTGTATCTTCATCAAAAATGTAAAAGTTTATTAGGAAATCACTATAATACCAGCCGTGCTATTCTGTAAATGGTAAATCATTTAAAAAATCATTTCACAAATCATCTCGAATGTCACACTCAGCGAATTGTTTTTCAGAATACCAAATCCTATAGACAAATTTGTAGATAAATGTCAAAATACTCAACCGTTTTAGTTCCTCTCACTTTGATCATCACTCGGTGGCGCCAGTGTCGAATTCACTCCATTTCAGAATACGAAACTTTAATTTCACCATGATTTCACTGCGGATTCAGAAGTGATTTCGCAAATAAACTTTTCAGAATAGCAATGCAGGATCGGGATATGTCTATCTATGGCTTTTCAGAATTACGGAATTGTTCAAAACGCGATAACTCATCGCGGTTCTAGAACACAAAGAGCAACTGAAGTAACTCGGGTGGATTTTACTCAGTTGAAATCTGACACTCCCTCTCGCACCACCCAGAACGGGTGTCATCATGTCAGGTGTCATTTGATGATTTCTCATCTAAAACCGAAAATGCCCTTTCAGGAAATAAATCGAACTGCCCTGTAATATAACAAGTCTTTTACCTATGAAATGGCCGTTTTTTAAAACGGGTTGCTTTGAAGTGTTATATCTTTGGATTGCCTTGGAATTATAAGTTCAAATAAACTTTATATTAAAGATAAGTTATTCTTTTTTCGAAATTAGGTATTTATTTGATTCTTTGTGTTTTGTATTTTCTGTAATATCGCAGTTCTTATAACCATAACCATAAGCTAAGGAGTGGAATTCCTTGCCGGAATCTGTGTTTCCTGATGGCTACAACCCGGGAATCTTTAAGTCGAGAGTGAATAGGTTACTTCTAGGTAAGCGCGCTCCATCGTCGACCGCATCGTCGCTTTCCATCAGGTGAGATAGTGGTCAAGCGCGAACCTATCAAGAAAAAAAAAACATTTTTGTATGAAATCTAAGAAAAATCGCATCATTTTGTTATATGAGTTCTACCGTGGAAACAATGTGTCGATAATGCCCTTCTAAATGTCATACACCATCATCAAAAGCAAGTTATTCTGTCTCTAGGGATTTAATGTAGTGTGGGCGCTCCCTAGGGAATAATGAGATTTGAATTTTGAACGTCAAAAACATTAAGTATATTTAAAAAAAAAAACATTAAGCGAATTAAAATGTACGACCTTCAAACAAGTTAAATTACGGAATAAAATGTGGATATTATACTGAAGTCTCTAAAACAAGTACCTACGAGTCGGAATTGCACACGAAGGCTTCCTAGCAAAAAACGGCAAAAAATCACGTTTGTTGTTTGTAGCCCCACATATTAATTTTAATCTGTTTTTAGTATTTTTTGTTATAGCGGCATCAGAAATACATCATCTGTGACAGTTGTTGTCTAGCTATCACGGCTCATGAGATAGAGCCTGGTGGCAGACGGATATACAGACAGACGGACGGACGGACAGCGGAGTCCTAGTAATTGGGACCCGTTTTACCCTTTGGCTTTTATATGGGCGTTATAGAAAATATAAACTATAGTTAAATCTCAAAATCATGTCGAGTGATTATATGTATTATGCAATAAATATTTATCGCATATATAATTTGTCTCGGTATATTAACTATCTCACAGAAGGTGTAAAAAGTAGAGCATTCAACACAGAGATAAAACTGACTTTGTCTTGGGTGGCTTGAATTCCTCCCTGCACTCAGGTTTCTATATTAAGACCCTCGCAGTGCTCGGGAGTTGATTATTTAAATCCACTATATTTTAATCCAGAAAACTACGTTCCGGATTAAAACTTAGAAACCTTCGTTTCGTTCGGAATAAAACTTGCCGTCAAACACTGCTTTATTCCCTAGTCACATAATCAACTATCATTTGTCTTATTGGACTGGTGCACAATAAAGAATCTCATCAACTACCTGTAGGTACTACGTATTAAGTAATTATTTCCTGCAAAGATAAACACCTGCAGCATAGATTGTTATTATCGTCACGGTGTTATCTAATATCATACGTCTTTTGACTTAAATTACCGATAAATTGTATCGGTCAGTCAAATTCGTCACTGATTAAGTACATAAGAACATTATCTATAGCCTATTTGATGTTTCATAACCTCTGGGTGATAAGGTTAAAGAATAGAATAGAATAGAAATGCTTTTATTCGGGACAGACACAGCACAACGGTTATAAACAAAAAGTAAAAAAGAACAAAGTAAAAAAGAACCAAGTTCAAAGGTTAACTTGATCCGTTGTAGTTTACATGATATAATTCACATTTCCAGCAGAGTAGAGCAGTGGTGGCCGGGTGGTAACCGCCCCGACTTTTGAGTTGTAGATCGTAGGTACAAACCTAGCCAGGCGCTATACTTTGTGTAATTTATTTCATCACCACTGCTCTCAAAACGGTGAAATAAAAAATCTTGTGGAAACCGGCATGTCTTAGAACCAAAAGTTCGAAGACATGTGACATCCACCATCCCGCACTGGGCCCGCGTGGATTACGTCACATTCCTTCTCCTAGAGAGAGCCTGAGTCCCAGTAGTGAGAACATTATATGGCTGATTACGCTTTATGCTATTACACGATCTGTCCGCTTTTTCATTGTGGTTGATATCGTAATCTATGCTATTAATATATCCAATCTATGTCTTTCATTATTTAACTGCCTCGTCGGTGTCGGATCTTTCTTCGGCGTTTCGGATTGCCGTCACATCAGACTATGAGAATAAAGAAACTGTTTGCACACACACTTATGTACAACTAGCTTCTGCCAGCGGCTATGCCCGCGTGAAAGTCGGTTTCTCCATACAAATTTTGGCCCCTGTTTCATCCCCTTAGGGGGTAAATTTCGGAAAATCCATTCTTAGTAGCGGATGTCTACATCCTATAAGGAACCTACCTGCCAAATAAGTTTGTAGGTGTTATAGTTTCTGAGATTTCGTGATTAATCATTGAGTGGTATTTCGCTTTTGTAATATAGATAATAATTATCTCGTGGGTACTTGGCTAATGCCTGTTGAGATTGGCAACAGAGATTATCCATTCGGTCGGAAGGATTATCCATTGGGTTACTAATCGAGTTTATTCATTATCATCATCATCATCATTACAGCTGATAATCGTCTACTGCTACACACTTAAGCGTTACAGGAAAAATACAAAAGCGCACAAAAAGGATCATTGTCTTGAAGTAGGTTTCTTATGGGTACAAGTTCAAGTGAATATTTATATTCTTCAGGGTCTTCTGAAATCTTCAAAATGACGACGATAGAAACAGAGTCGTTTGCGGAGTACATCCTGGTGGAGCACCGCTGGATAGTGGTGATGGTGGCTTTGCTTCCTATATCCGCACTGTGGAAGCTCTGGTCTACCTTAAGAAACTATGTGGTCTTCAAGATGAACAGCGCGCCCAAGATGCACGATAGGAAGGTCAAGGATGTTCAGAAGCAGGTGGGTTATCATTTCGTACAAATATGAATATTTTCAGTAAGAAATTATAGGTAAGTTTTATTCAGGTTTAATTTGGGATGAGAGGGCGTACCATGACGTGTCAAAACGTCTGTCGTTCGGGAATGGAACTATACACCCTCTATAGCTTCATCCCTTTTCATGTTATGGTAAGTTCCCTGGTGACCTGTATTACAGGTGTTACTATATCTATCACAGGCACCAGCGATCCACAACTAAAAATTGACAGCTAATGGTTCTCTGTGTAATATTGTCTGTATTTTTTGGCTTGTGGTGAGAAATGAACGTTTATTATTATTATCAGAGAAAAAAGTCAAGCCACACATTTTTTTATTGGCTACGTGATCAAATTCTCATTTTATAGTCTCTAACAATAAACTAAATCGTCTTTTTTACAACGCCAACTAAATATCCTTAGTCCAAAAGCGAGGGAAGCGAGCTCAGAATTGTAGGCACTCCGACACGGATGGGTTAGGTTAGCAGGCTAAAGCGGAGTAGAGCCGACCTCCCGCCTTAACCTTCGTAGTTATTTTTATTATATAACCGTCTAGATAGTGACTTACATAGAAGATATCGAAGAGATATAGTGTCATTCAAGCGCTCGCAAATTGTGGCTGACTTTGTAATTTTGAAGGCAATGTAGACATGAGGCGAGTTGTGCTATTAAAAAGAAGACTGTTTAATTAGTACCCTTATTATTGAATTAAATAAAAAAATAAGCACTGTTTTGAACATATACAGTTTCACTTATACCTAAGATTCCGCATACTACCTCGTAACTAACTAACGCCCCATTTATTCTACGTTTCAGATAAAAGCCTGGCTAACAGGAGACCGAAGCACCCGCCTCTGCACCGCGCGGCCCGCCTGGCAGGCCATGTCGTTTCGCCAGGGTATCTACAAGAAGACCTTCACCAACATCAAGGTTGATCTCGTCGATGTGCTCGAGGTTGATACGGAGAATATGGTGAGAAAGTTTGACTTTTTTAAGATTTGAGTTGTTATACTTGCGAAATTTAAAGTCAGGTTCTATATGTTAATTAAAATATGATTTGCGATCATTACACGAATTTATTTACGGGATTGAGGTCAATAGCACTTTAGAGCCACCTTACACTGAGCGGTTAGTATTCTTTATGTCAGGAGTACTATAGATATACGCTCACTACATCCACTCCGGAACGCCTCGCCCGCGAGCTGAACACGCGCGGACGGCGAGTGGACCACTCGGCGGAGTCGGCGGTCACCCGTTGCTTGCTCGCTTGCCTTGCGTTGCCCACGCGTTAGTTAGTCCCCCCGAAAGGATCCTGCGCTATGTGCGAGTGGTTCACGTGCGTAGACGATGCACTGGCGACACACCGCACCCTTTCCCGTCATTCCTTGATAAACTACTCATCTGTTGGCTGACAACACAATGTCCACTCGTTGGCTACGTGACTTTTACTGGCTAACAACAGGGCTTCAAACCGTGGTATCCTTGACGTTTACTGGTTGACACACGGCATCCAACCGTGGACCACCTGTCGACAACAAGTGGTCAAAGATCGATGAGCCCCCCTAGCCAAGTTACAACCGTTTCGTTTTGATTCTCTTTTCGTTGATCGCCTCGAGTCGGCCTCGCCTCTTATTCCTTATTTCTGACTACGTGACTGAGCGTTGAGATGACGTCAGAACAAAGGAATCGGAGGCGTGGCCTACTTGAGGCGTTCGACGCAAGAGAATTGAAACGAAACGGTCGTAACTTGGGTAGGGGGCTGGTGATGGTGGTCGGATGGCGGGTGGCCTTTATAATCATTAAAATCATCAATACCACCCTCTCAGTTCAGCTATTCCAATTTCAGCATCTTGAAGGAAGTAATGAAGAACTACTTTATTTACCACTATTTTGGTACTTGTTACTCGCTGTTGTTATCTAGGTACTAATAGCCTTAAATAAATTATTTATTCTCGCCTCAGACCAATAAAATTTTATTCGTCTGAGATTCTCGCATTATAAAATCAGAACCAGAGAAAATCTAAATCACAATATGATTTCAAGAAATGCATATAACTTTTTTTTCCGTTACCGAAGCAATAAAAATACAAAACAATATACCTACCTACGTCAATTCAAATCGTTTGGGATTCTGAATAAAACAACAATGAATGATAAGGGAACTGGATGAAATATGACCCGAATCCGATAATGCCTGGGAGATTATTTACGTTTTTCGTGGTTTTACTTAAGAGTAGGAAAATCGAATTGTGCCGACCCCAAATTACTTACGACAAGGGCAGAATTATGAACGATGAACAGCCCCCCTAGCCAAGTTACAACCGTTTCGTTTCGATTCTCTTTTCGTTGATCGCCTCGCCTCCTATTCCTTTGTTCTGACCACGTGACTGAGCGTTGAGATGACGTCAGAATAAAGGAATCGGAGGCGTGGCCTACTCGAGGCGATCGACGAAAAGAGAATGGAAACGAAACGGTTGTAACTTGGCTAGGGGGGCAGATGCGGGATGTTCGAAAGAGTTATCGTGATCCTGGATGCAAAGGGCAACTGAAGGAACACAGGTGGGTTATAGTAGGTAAAAGTCTGACGCTCCCTCCGTTCCACCCTAGAGCGGCAGAAGTAATTTGATGATTTCGCAACTTCGTATACATGCCTGTAACTTGCAAGAAAGTATGTCATTATCTTGCCATACCATACATACAGTTCTGATTGGTGTACATATTCCACTTTAGCACTTGTACTATTAACACGGCGGACCAACTGTAAGCGCGACAACTGTGTTTTAAAAAAATGTAGAAATCAAAGGCTGAAATCCTTATTGTTTTTTTTTTTCAGACAGTCCGATGCGAGCCACTCGTCACGATGGGCCAGCTCTCCCGAACTCTAGAGCCCTTAGGCCTAGCTCTAGCAGTGGTACCAGAACTAGACCAGCTGACAGTGGGAGGGTTGGTCATGGGCACCGGCGTGGAGTCTTCTTCTCACATCTACGGCCTGTTCCAACACTTCTGTACCCAGTACGAGCTGGTGTTGGCTGATGGATCTGTTGTTACTTGTAGCAAGGTACGCTACTTCTTCCGTCTTCTTCTAAACAGATACGAATTCGAGCGTGACCGGCCGTATTCTCGCTAGGTGGCACTTAACTCAATTTCTTTAGTTTATTGTGTTTTTAGTGTACCTTATATGTATGTGATAAAATTGGTCATTCCACTTTGTTGAAATAAATAATTTGACTATGTTCAATATATCATTTGCTGTTTGTCTGTAATTATTTATACTTATTATTAGAATCACTGTCTAACTTATCCATATTAACTTTGACAAAATCGGTTGATATATGATAAGAATATAAATTATTAATAACTATGCCTAACTATAACTTATGTTTAGCATAAGCATAAGCATAATCAGCCTTATAATGTTCCCACTGCTGGGACTCAGGCCTCCTCTATAGGAGAGGGAATGGGCCGTAATCTACCACGCGGGCCCAGTGCGGATTGGTGAATGTCACATGTCTTCGAATTTTTGGTTCTAGGACATGCCGGTTTCCTCACGATGTTTTCCTTCACCGTTTTGAGAGCAGTGGTGATGAAATAAATTACACAAAGTAATGCGCCTGGCTGGGTTTGAACCCGCGACCTACAACTCGTAAGTCGGGGCCATTACCACTCGGCCACCACTGCTCCTCGGCCATAACTTATGTATATTGTTATTAATTTGTAACATTTTCCAGGAAGAGAATCCTGACCTGTTCTACGCAGTCCCCTGGTCTTATGGCACGCTAGGATTTCTAACGTCGGCAGTCATTAAAGTTGTTCCAGCTAAAAAGTAATTATGACCTCTATTATAAATAATTTCCCCCAATTTTAGCTTAGAAAGAAAATAGCAGGTCCTGGTCTCAGGTTGTTGTAAGAAAGGTTTTTTTTTTCGGTATTGGCCTCCTCTGATTTTTGTCTGAAGTTATCAGTATTTTGGCGTCCATCATAGAATTTCAAATCGGTAGCCTAACATCCTAGGGTGGGGTGGGCGTCAGACGGCTTGACCACATTGGGGTGGGCACCGCCCACTCGGCTTTGCACCCATATTATACCATATCATAGATAAAATTATTTTTTGGCCAACAAAAGCCCAGCCTTTTTGATACATGATTTACATAAAATCATTGCCATTTTTCCTATGGGGCGAAGCGGAATGACAAAACATACTTACAGCAATTGAATCGATTGAGAAACGAGCCAAGATCTTCGATGATCATGCACTCGTCGAATATCTTTTTTCCGGCCACCGTAGGCGCGGGCTTGCGGACGGCGAGTAATAGGTAGCTCACCGTCCGACCGTCCGGTAACCGTCCGGACCGAGCTCAAGTCGTCGACGGCGCGTACTGTTCCACGCGCGCCTCAGGGAGATGTCAGCAAATCGTAGGGGCCCAGCAGGGTCGAAGCCTACTGGGGCCACGGGTAGTGTGAAAGCGAAATCCGGGGCCACGAGTAGTGAGAAAGCGAAACCCGGGGTCCCGGGATGAAGGCAAAGAAGGAACAGGAGTGGGTTTTTTGTCAGTGAAAGTCTGACATCATCTCTCGCTCCGCCCAAGAGCGGGATTTGTCATTAGATGATTTTCCCACCTAAAAAAAACCTATATGCACAAAATGTTTTGGGAAAACATTTAGGTATTGTGCGTACAGCTAAGGACTGAAATTCCCTGTTAGAGTCTGTGTTTTCTGATAACTAAGAAGGTTGTAGTCAGGAAGCACAATTAAAGGGGTCTCGACCACATCGTCGCTTACCATCAGCTGAGATAGTGGTCCGACGCGAGCCTATCAATAATAATAATAATAAAAAGATCATTAGCATACTCCCTTTGCCTCGTAATTTCTCACTTTAAAGTCCAGTATCTAATTTTTATTTTTGCTTCTCAGATACATCCGCCTCGAATACCACCCTTACAACAAACTATCTGAACTATCAGAGAAGTTCAGAGAAGAGTCACTAAAGGAGAAACCACATCAGTTCATCGAAGCCCTGCTGTACACTAAGGAGTCTGGGGTGCTCATGACGGGCGATATGGCAAATGAAATTGGTGATGATGGCAAGGTATTTAAGTTTTCTTTCTATATTAACTGCAGCGACAACAACTGCAGGTCCGATTATGTGTGGAGTACTGCAGCCACATATGGGCTGGTGCTGCGAAATGCCGTCTAACAACTTTGGACTTAGTGGAAAGGCGTGCGAAGAGGCTAATTGGTGATCCAGATTTGGTTAAGTCCAATCTATAAAGCCTGGGACACAGACGTAGGGTAGCCAGCCTTTCTGTATTTTACAGGATGCATTTTGGAGAGTGTGCTCGGAATTATATGATTTGATTCCGCCTTCTCCTTTCTACCATCGACCATCCGACGTACGGCGAGTATTCACCCTTACATTGTTGACACCTCTACGGTCCGGTCCTTTATACAGCAAACTTTATACAAATACGTTGTAGAGGTCTGATAGGCATTTGCTCCATGTAAAACACCATAAGTGATTCCCAGGGCCCTGGGACGAAGGCGAAGAAGGAACAGGAGTGGGTTTTTAGTCAGTAAAAGTCTGACACTATCTGCCGCTCCGCCCAAGAGCGAGATTTGTCATTAGATGTTTTTCCCACCTAAAAAAAAAATCCACATAATATATATTATCATTATTTTGCTCTTATTTTAATACTGACCAGTGTTATCAGATTTTATAGTTTCTTTTAGCATGTTCATTTGTTTCTCGCTCTTCAAACCCCTCGCAAAATTTGAAAACTATCTGTTTCGTATAATATTTTATTGATTTATGTGTTTCAGTACAACCCCATCGGCAAATGGTACTCGGAATGGTTCTTCAAGCAAGTAGAGCGTCACTTGATCAACAACCGCTCAGTAGTCGAGTACATACCTCTGAGAGACTACTACCACAGACATAGTAGGAGCTTATTCTGGGAGTTGCAGGTAAAGGTTTCATAGCTTTTAGTCCAACCTCCTCGGTTAATATGGTACGCGGAACGGAAAGTATTTCACTCAAGTAGAGCGTCTTGATCAACAACCGCTCAGCCCTGCGTTCAAAAATAACCAGAGTAGGGTAGAGTCGCTACTCCATCCGTTCAAAAATTGCAACCCAGCGTCGTTCTTTTATAACTCGAGTAGCTACCCTAGAGTTAACCCAACTAACTCTACCTACCCAGCTCGGAGTTACAGACTCTAACTCCGAGCAGGGTAGGTTGGTGTAAGCAGCCATAAGTGACACTTGCTTGATATTGACAGTTAAACTCTACGTTCGCGTTCAAAAATGCGAGCGTAGAGTATCTACCCTGATGACGTCATTAGAGTTCATTCCAAACTCAAATTTGAACGCAGGGCAGCAGTCGAGTACATACCGCTAAGAGAATACTACCACATACATAGTAGGAGCTTCTTTTGGGAGTTGCAGGTAAAGGGTTCATAGATTTTAATTCTACCACGTCGGCTAATGGTAGTACGCGGAGGGGTTCTTCACTCAAGTAGAGCGTCACTTGATGAACAACCGATCAGCAATCGAGTACTTCTCGCTGAGAGACTACTGCACTACCACAGACATAGTAGGAGCTTCTTCTGGGAGTTGCAGGCATAAGGTTCATAGCTTTCAGTTCAACCTCACCGGCTAATGGTACGCAGAGTGGTTTTTCACTTAACTTGAGCGTCACTAGATCAACAATCGCTCATCCTGGACCATCATATTATCACTACTAGGGCTGCCGGATGGTTGGGTTAAATACGGGGAGGTTTTAGTCAGTAAAAGTCTGATATTCCTTCTCGCTTCACCCAGACCGGAAGAAGATATTTGAAAAAAAAAGTCAATTTGGCGTCAACATTTGTAATGTTCGGTCTTCAGGTCCCTTTGAGTGTTTTTCTCGAATCCTATGGACTATCCATTCTATTTGACTAGCATAGCATAGCATAGTCGGCCTTATAATGTTCCCACTGTTGGGACTCAGGCCTCCTCTCTAGGAGAGGGACTATTTGACTCTATTTTTTTATTTGACTCTATTTGGGTTCTATTTGACTACCTGGAAATGTTTATTAATTTAAAATGACCAACAATCAAAAAACGTTGCACTGATATGATTTAAAGTTATAATCTAAACACGTCCGTCGCATCCGAGTTCTCAAACAAAAGTGACCGAGGCAAGCGCGCACACCGCTCATGGTGTGTTGCCCCCTCTACTCCCTACGTCATCGTGACGTCATCGCCTTCTCGGCTGTCAAGTCCTCTGAGAATATCATATAATTGGTTTTTAATTTCAGGATATAATCCCATTCGGCAACCACCCCATATTCCGCTACCTCCTCGGCTGGCTGATGCCCCCCGAGGTCTCGTTGCTGAAGCTGACACAACCAGAAGCTGTCGCCAAGCTGTATGAGAAGGCACACGTGATTCAAGACATGCTAGTGCCTGTTGAACATCTGGAGAAGAGTATCGAGGTGTTCCATAAGGAGATAGAGGTTATTCAACTTTTATTTAGTTATAATTAGAATTAAGAAAGTAGCGGTGTCGTGATGTCCCAGTGATTAAGAGCGTCCAGCCCGAGATATATTCTTTTACACAATCATCTCTCTCTTAATATTTGGGAAACACATA
Organism: Mythimna impura; assembly: GCA_905147345.3. NCBI lineage: Eukaryota > Metazoa > Arthropoda > Insecta > Lepidoptera > Noctuidae > Mythimna > Mythimna impura. Next base: position 6,708,444 of record LR990366.1, on the reverse strand, counting down.
TTGTGGATTTTATCTAGGCTTCTATTGAAATCAAATCATAAATTTGTGTAAAATTAATCCCGTACCTAAAGACCTCTGAAAATCTACTATTTTGCGTGAAATTTGGCCCTTCATAAAGTAATAAAAAAATGAAAAATATAAGGAAAATACAACTATAAAGAAACCTTGCATACTTAATCCAGATTTCTGAATGATGATTTTTTTAAGGTTTATAAAAGAACACGTATTCCCTGGAACAAGTTTTCTGAAATATTCGAGTGAAAGACGGAATTAACAAATGTAAACGGAGCGTTCAGGTGTTATCTCTCTTTTCATTGCCTTTTTATCAAACGTTGCGTTGGATGAACCAAGAAGCTTTTAAACCAAGCTTAGGTTGATGATACACGGGTCAGGCCGGGTCCTCATAATGCACCCCGCTTCTCATACATGAGGTTGGGTTCGAATCCGGGCAAGTAACATACAAATGTGAATTTTTCAATTCATATTATGTCATGTAAGTGTATTCATGACATACTGACACCTCGTGCCTCAGAAAGCAAGTAAAGTCTTTGGTCTCGGTTGTTATTCGTAGAACTTTGATAGTCATTACAGGCAAACGACATAAAATCTGGTTGTTTTTTTTTGTGTTTATTATAAGGGCACGGTCCTCGAAGAGCTACAGACAAACAACAGTAAATGCTCAGTAAAAATACCTTACCAAAAATATGAATGAGTATTGCGTCCAACCAGGGACGCTTCCCTAAGTTTCCTACACTTATTAGGCTTAAGGATTATAAATTGGAAATTAGTCAATACTCACAGGATGCTGGGAGCCAGGGGATCACCTCACTGCATAACTAGCAGTAGTATTTCACGATATTTTCAGGTTTCTTTCTTATTTTTGTTTCTTATTTTCGCGCGCGGGTTGACGTGCTGTTGAGCTGTCTGTTTTGTGTAGGTAGAGCAGTCTACCTATACTTAATATTATATAACGCTGAAGACTTTGTTTAATCTCAGGAACTAGGTACTTGAAAAATTCTCCTAATGTTGAAGGCTAGAAGCTGTAGGCAATAGGATAGGCTATAACATAAAGTTACGACCCAGGAGAGCGGAACAGTAACCAAAGACGCGGGTGAAACCGTTGGAGTACTCTTTCTTTAATAATCACCATCCTGATTGGTTTGTATTATTTGTTCAGGTATATCCGATCTGGCTGTGTCCTTTCAAAGTGTTCAACCACCCTGGCCAGCTGAAGATCAAGATTAAAGCAGATTGGCAAATGTTCGTCGACGTCGGCGTCTATGGGGTGCCGAAAGCTAAAGGATATGAAACTGTGAGTACTATAACATTTGCCATTTTTTTTCTCGATGTGACAAAGAGACTAGATTTAAGCAAAGAGCTCTTACCCACACTACGTCATGGTAACCACCTTAGACTATGTAGCGTCACACAAGAAAGAGAGCAACTTACGCCAATGTTGTGTAAAGGAATGAAACAGAATGATGAGATACATAGATATACATATAGACTAAGACTGTCTGAATAACGCATAGTGTATAACAACATGATGTCATGTATGTATTATGATACAAGAGACAATCAAAATACGATTCTCCAACGTCAAAGAAGTTGTAGGAGCTAATCCATCATATTCCCATGTGAGATTAACAGATGGATTAGCTTCTAAAAATCTGCCTTTCTCTAGATGATGTCAAGAAGATGACGTCCTCGTATCATATTTGTGCAGAAATCAAAACCAAGGTTCGAAAAACATTAGGGAACGCTTATAAAAGCGTATTTTGATGTCTTACTATTTTTGCGCATCAATATCGGGCCTGGCTCTAAGAGCTATGTTAGCATGGATTCCAGTATTTGGCAGTGGTTGGCAGTAGGTACGACGTATGTGCCTGCAAAATCGTTCATGTGATAACGTGTTCGTAGTCGTGTACAGTAATGAACGGATTGATGATTGATGAAGCGCGTACGGTAGGACTTGTTCCCTGCTAACTGTTTCGAGACCTTTGGTTTTTAAGTATGGCCTGATTGCCCTGCACAACGTGCCGTTCAGACGCTCTCTTAGCTGCCAGTGGCTTATTTTAATTACTTTTTTTTTATTATTTATCTACATTGTGCTCACATAATCGAAGCGACAAGATATATGTAACCAAGATTTATGTAATTCAAAAGTGTTTATGGAGTTTCTTACACGTTCTTCTCCAGAGAGATCTACGCTTTGGAACGTGCAATTTAGCTTCACTTTTTTTGACTGATATAAATTATATATCGAAAATTCAAAAGTTTCAAGCGGGTTTGAAGTTTGAAGGTGGTTCTTGACAGAAGATCTTAACGCCACAAATATTTTTGGTACTTTTGTCTCTACCTACCTTATCATTAGATGGGGGTAGACTTCTGGACTTGTGTCTATGTGACGTCCTAATCATATTAACTTAAATCTAACCACTCTATTTCCTACAGGTACCATCAACCCGTGCCATCGAGGCCTTCGTATCCCAACACGACGGCTTCCAGATGTTGTACGCAGACACGTACACGACCCATGATGAGTTTCGACGCATGTTCGACCACACCTTGTACGACAGAGTGAGGGACACTCTCCCTCACTGCAAGGAAGCCTTCCCCGAGATCTACGGAAAGGTCAATAGGGGGGTCAGGAAATAAAACAACAAAAGCAAGATGAACAAGAAGAGAAGAAGCAGACGACAAAAAAAGTTGTGAAATATTTATTGATTTTATTTTTTATAATTTTCAATAGCTGCTAGCTCTGGGTGGGGGTTACAACGATTCTCAAAATCACAATAAAATATTTTTTTAGTACTTAAATGTTTTATTTTTATGAACCCTACAAGACTGTCTTCAATCGCCAATTATTACAAAACCACTACCTACAGTTTAAAACGAATTAAGCAGCATACATAGAAGAGCAATAGACATGTAATGGGAATTAAGCAGCATAAATAGAAGAGCAATGGACATGTAATGGGAATTAAGCAGCATAAATAGAAGAGCAATAGGCATGTAATAGGAATTAAGCAGCATAAATAGAAGAGCAATGGACATGTAATGGGAATTAAGCAGCATAAATAGAAGAGCAATAGACATGTAATAGGAATTAAGCAGCATAAATAGAAGAGCAATGGACATGTAATGGGAATTAAGCAGCATAAATAGAAGAGCAATAGGCATGTAATAGGAATTAAGCAGCATAAATAGAAGAGCAATGGACATGTAATGGGAATTAAGCAGCATAAATAGAAGATCAATAGACATATAATAGGCAATTGATGGAAAAATGAATTTGTAATAGGTAGTGGATAGAACAATAGCTATAGGCAATGGAAAGAACAATAGAAATGCAATAGGCAGGGTAGATTCAGTTGCCCTTTGCGTTCCAGGACTACGGTAACTCAAACATTGTCGCAGCCCTTGTATGCATCGGCCCTACTGGGCCCTTTCGGTATTGCTGACATATATTTGAGCGCACGAACATTACGCGGCGTCGACTCAGGCTTGGTCCTAGTCGGACGTCCGGACGGCGAGCTACCCATTGTTAGTGATCTGCAAGCCCACGCCTACGGTGGCCAGAAATCGCCTCGCGACTCCCGACACCCGGGGTGTCTCCTGTGACGGTGACTGGGGCGTGAGGAAGTCCGTTCCCTCACGGTTGCGGCCATCTCCTTAGCTCACATTACTGCTTCGCAGCAGGAGGTGGCCCCATCCCAGTCCTCCTCGTTCCGGACCATGGCCGCCTAACTAAGACCGGAAGTGAGAGGACGCTGCCACCGATCGTCTCTACGAGGACACGGCGGTGCTCCACCCAAGCAGGGCAGATTTCCACTGTATGCTCCACTGTGTTATCCGAGCGATCCGCACAATAGGAAATCCGGGCGTTCCACCTGAATCGGGGACAAGAACCTCCCGAACTGGCCATGTCCGGTGAGGACCTGCATAAGGCGGAAAGTGTGATCACCGTGGCGCCACTTGAGCTACTCCTCAAAGAGGGGACTTATGCTGCGATTGTGGCGCGCCCGCAAAACACGCACACACACACACACTATAAAGAGAAAAATGCTTATAAATTAAATATTTGATGCAGGGCCTAGACGAGTTCAGCATTGTATAGAATGACTAGGCTAGACTAGGATAATTCTGTCAACAATCTACGAATATAATAATAATAACCCCATCGCCGTATCTCTACGTTGACGTCGTGGTGGGGCTTGCGTGCTCCAATATACCCTAGGTCTGTATCGGTAAAGTTTGCTTTGCCGTAATATGCCTAGGGTGAGGGGCCAGACTAAGAGAGATACAATCCGCAGTGCAGTTTTGTGGCGAACTGTTGGGCATTAGCGACCCCAAGGACCCGATCTCCCGGGAGAATTCTTGTTCTTCATCTCCGGCTTGCCTTTATTGGCCGGCCGTAGTGAACACTGACGAGAAACTGAGCTCCCACCTCTCTCTTGCCTTTATTGGCTGGCTTGAGTGGAGATTCGCAAGAGCAAACGTACTCGGGAGGAGGATGTATAATCCAGTAAGGTGCTGGTAGGGATCTTGACCGTACTTCCGGGATTGTCCTGATAGCCGTGGTATACCTCTCCACTCCTCAAGCACCTCAGGATATGTTGCCCTATTGTTGCTACGTTACTTCGTGCTAGCGGCCGTTTTTTGGGGGCACATTTATTGAGTGTGCAAGTCACCCCCTGCCTTTTTTCGATGGATATTAATAACGTTTTTCAGGCAGGGGCCATAGCCTTAACATAGTTCCATGTTACCAGTAAACTTAAGACTCCAAAAACCATAGCCCTATTATCTTTGTTCTCTATATATCGCAATAGTTTTTCAACAACCGGGGGTTGTCCTTGGGTGCACTAGCATAGCGCGTACAGGGATAATCGTCGGTTGGTATCATGTTCCATTATAATTACCTATCTAAAGGGCCTCTGCGAGTTGGCTTCGGCTCCTCGTACGCCTTCCAAAGGTCCAGGACCTCAGGATCCTGAGATAATAAAATAATAATAATAATAATAAACCTTTATTTCTTTTTTTTTCTTTCTTTTTTTTGATAATAATAATAATCGGGGGGCACGGCAGTGCCCCCGCCAAGCCGAGCGCGAAGCAAACACTGCTGTACCATCCTTTACTGAAACCATTTCGCCGCATTTTCAGGCCCCTATTTGAGAACCTCTGGATAAGACCAGAACGCAGAAATTTTCGTCATCCAGTAAGCAATAATCACATACTTAAAATCTACAATTTCAAGTCTGCAGGTCATTTAGTTCCGAAGTTAAGCAAAAGCAAAGTTTCGCATTTATGACACTCACTCACTCATGATCATCAGAATAGAACTAGTACTTCCCATAAAGTCAGAGAGCTGAAATTTGGTACAGAGTTAGGGTTTAATGTCCACATAAAGGGAAAACTATAAAAACTAGGATAATCGAAGATCTGGAGTCCCTGGTGACCCTAATTAGAAAACACAAGAGCCCAACCAAACTATTAGAGATCGACATACCGCCTTTACAAAACATATTCAACTTGGTAGGCCGCTTCATTTGATGTCAAAAATCGAAGGTCTAAGTATCTGATGAAGAACCCTCAGCTGGTCTCAGCTGTATTAGAGATATGGTAATGCCCCCTTCTACTATTGTTACATAAAAAAATCGACTGTCATTGCAAAAATCAATATGGGCACGTTTCTACAAAAAGAAGTGAAATCCCACCAAAAACATTCTGTAAAAAACTAGCCAAGTCTCGATGGAGCTGCTTGTTTATCTCTAAAAAGTAATGAAATCTAGACAAAGCGTGCCAAGTCTAAGGTTCCTTACTGCGATTTCTTTATTATTATAGTTAATGTTGTGTGACTTGGCCGTTAAAGGATACACAAGGGTACAAAACCAGGTGCTCCATGACACCTTTGCACCAATCTGTTGCCAGAACCGCTACCCATTGACACAAGGGCGGATCCAGCTTTGGCGCCAGGGGGCGGGTCACATAGTCATGGTCAAGTCATAAGAAGTTAATGATTTAATTTTGATAATAATAGATACAGTTAAAAATACATACATCAATAAAATACCTACTATTTTATCGATGTACTCGTATGTACTGTACTTAAAAATACCTATATTTAAATAACAAAATCAATTTTTCTTTTACGTCTTCTCCCGAAACTCGTTATCACTCCATCTACTTCAACGAGAAAAGCTAGTGGCGAACTCAAAAAAATGGACTGCCACAAGGTAGTGTTCTAGTCCCCTTGCTATTTAACGTTTACACCAATGACCAACCGGTGAGCACTACCACAACCCGCTTTCTGTATACAAACGAACTGGCATTAACTTGCTAAGCCACTGATTTTGAGGAGATTGAGGCCAACCTTACCACAGCTTTCTCAGATCTACAGTAACAGACAAGCGCGTTGAATGCTCAATATCTCATGGCAGGAGGTGCCAATCATTCATAACCCCCATCCAAGATATCTCTTCATCACTCTGGATAGGTCTCTCAACTACAGAAAGAATTGCGTGAACGTTAAGGGGAAGGTGCATACGAGAAACAACCTGCTACGTCGCTTAACATCCACTAGATGGGGCGCGTCTTCCCAAGTTCTGCGAACAACTGGAATGGCGCTCCGCTTCTCCATTGATCAATATGCCTGTCCAGTATGGAGCCGCTCCACCCACTCTAACATTGTGGATACAGCACTTAATGAGACGTGCCAAATTGCCACTGGTTTCCTGCCCCCCTAGCCAAGTTGCAAACGATAAACGTGAACGCTTAGTAATCTCCAATAGATTTTCAAATTTATATCTAAGAGCATAAAGTTGAAAATCTATTAAAGACTACTGAGCGTTAGCGACCGGAACGAACGAAAACACTATGTAATCTTCAATAGATTTTCAACTTTATATCCAGTATCATAAAGTTGAAAATCTATTAAAGACTACTGAGAGTATACGTTTATCGTTTGTGACTTGGCTAGGGGGGCTGGACTGGACTCCGGTACGAATGCTGTCCACTAATCGGCATTGCACCCCCAGAAATTCGCAGGACTGTGGCTAGCCGCATAGAAAGGACGAAACAACAAAATGACCCTCGCCATTCAATGCACTATTACAGCTCGGTGCCCCTGAGACTTAAAAGTCGTAAAAGTTTTGTTGTAAGCGTAAGCCCATCTCAAAGTAAAACCATATGGCTTACTTAGAGATGAAAGTGATGCTCTCTCCTGGACACGAGTTGCCATGGCCAATCTGGAAAACTCTAAACAGACTCCGCACGCAGGTTGGACGCAGCAAAGACAATCTCCACAGATGGGGGTTCCTGAACGGTTCTGACCTTCAGTGTTTGTGCAGTGTCTCTCCACAAACCAAGTCCTACCATCCATCCTGCATGACGTGCCCTGTTACCTGTTCATGTAGGGATCTTATGACAGTATCAGTGGACGGCATTACCGTGGCCGAATACTGGGCCAGACAAGGAATTTAATTAGTTTTACCATCGACACGCTAAGAACGTACGACACGCTACGTTTTTATGGACATGGAGAAGTGCCAGTCCGGTTAGACATTCGACCATTGAAGCTTCTAGCCATAATTTGATTTTTCGTAACGAGAGAGATCTTCCCGCTGTCGCTACACTAACATGTAGTGTAGCCATAATACATTAAAAAAAATCTTATATTAGGATACGTCTCAAAATCACAATTTAAAATAAGGTCGGAAAACTTCTATTGATAAAATATTTGTATTAAATCTTTTCAAAGAACTCTTCACCAACTTCCATACAAATTTTTATGCGTCTGAAACAATTTTCGAAACATTTTTTTCCAGTCCGCTGCAGATACCTCTTACACGGCCTTCTTGAACGCTGCTAGCGCGTCTTTCGGCGATAAAAAACTAAAAAGAAGGGAATAAAAAGAAGTCACTTGGTGCCAGATCAGGACCGTAAGGAGGGTGCCCCAAGACTCTGACCGGTGCGGTGTCCAGGAAGTCCCTCGTTTTGAGCGCTAAGTGCGCGGGCGCGTTGTCATGGTGAAGCAGTAACCCGCGGAGCCCGGTGTTCGGTCGCTGGTTGCTCATTGCAGACAAAACTTCTGGCAGGCATTTTGTGGTATACCATTCGGCGTTGATGCTGCTTTGGTCTCGTAATAATTGAAATCAGATACCCCGTCAAAGTGAAGAAACTAGTGATCAAAATTTTCCCTGCGCTTCTCGATCGCTTCACTTTCGTAAGCGTTGTTTCGTTTTGAAACAGCAAAACTGTCAACTGACGCTTTGTTTCTGGATCGTATTGATAAGTCCAGGATTCGTCACCTGTCACAATGACGTAAACGCGCCGAGACGAGACTGCTTCAAATTTTTTAATCATATCACGGCACCACTCCACACGCGCCTGCTTCTGAGCTTCGGTGAGGTTGTGCGACACCTAGCGGAAAACTCCGGGCCTTGGTACAGGCCATGGTCCGAAGCGAGGAGGAGTGGCAGGCGGCCGCCTCCTTCTGCGAAGCAGTAATGCTAGCAAAGGAGGCGGCCGATCGCGTGAGGCAACGGTCCTCACGCCCCAACCGCCGCCGGGATTCCGATCCCGATTTCCGGCCACCGTAGGCGCGGGCTTGCGGACGACGAGCAATGGGTAGCTCGCCGTCTGACCGTCCGGTAACCGTCCGGACCGAGCCCAAGTCGTCGACGGCGCGTACTGTTCCACGCGCGCCTCAAGGAGATGTCAACAACTGTAGGGGCCTAGCAGGGTCGAAGCCTACTGGGGCCAAGGGTCTGATTCTGAATGGAGGACTTGGCCCTGGTACGAAAGGCAACGAAGGAACAGGATTGGGTTTTTAGTCAGTAAAAGTCTGACACTATCTACCGCTCCGCCCAAGGGCGAGGGATGTCATAAGATGACCGAAAAAAAAAACCCAGCGGCAAACTATCCTTCTATATCCACACTATCCTCCTCACACGAAGGTGCTCGTGTAGAATCTTGTGAACGCTTTCCGAACCAATCTGCAGTGTATGCTGAATCTCTTCGTATATAATTCGCCTGTTTTCTTGAATTATTTTTTTTACTGCCAGCACAATTTCTTCTGTGACAGCCGTCGTAGGACGACCACTTCTTTGTTCATCCCCCAAAGTAAGGCGACCGCGCTTGAACTCGCTATACCAGCGGTAGATTTTTGAAGCTTTTGAAGGTTTTTCATCCATAAAAGCAATTTAAAGTCGATCAAATGACTCATCAGGTTTTAGGCCACATTTAAAATCATAGAAAACCATAGCACGAAAGTGGCTTCTATAGATGTACTTTTTTATATTTTTATATATTAAAAAGCGTACATTATGGAGGGCCAAAATTCACGTAAAATAGCAGATTTTTAGAGGTCTTTACTAGATTAGTTTTACACAAGTTTATATTTTGATTTTTATAGAAGCCTAGATAATATCCACAAGATAACAGTGTATCCAAAATATCTGGAGAAAGAAAATGTACCTCGGGTTGGCCGCTCTTAAATTAATTAAATATTGAAGGTGCTTACATAAAATCTATATTGTGCCAAAAAATTACATAAAAACATTATGTTTAACAATTTTAATCAGTGGTCCACCTTGGTCCTGGACCCAGCCCAGGGGGGGGTCATGACCCCCATGACCCCCCACCTGGATCCGCCCTTGCATTGACGATGAAAAATTGCCACTTGGAAAACGTATTGTTCAACGTATTGTTCAACGGCCAAGTCACACAATATTAATTATAATAATAAAGAAATCGCAGTAAGGAACCTTAGACTTGGCACGCTTTGTCTAGATTTCATTACTTTTTAGAGATAAACAAGCAGCTCCATCGAGACTTGGCTAATTTTTTACAGAATGTTTTTGGTGGGATACAATATTCCACAACTATCACACAACGCCGTCGAGTACCAAGCTAAGCAGAGCTTGTGTTCTGAGCACTAGACTACTGATAAATATATTTATATATTTCTAAATACATACAATATGTTATAAATAAATTACATCCAGACACAAAACAAATGATCGTGCTCATCACATAAACATTTGTCCTGGGTGGGAATCGAACCCACGACCTCCGGCATAGCAGTCCCCTGACTGGTATGCCGGAGGTCGTGGTCGTGGTCGAGGTGCCACTAACCACTAGACCAACAGGCCAGTAAAAATTGCACAAGTGACAATAATAAATGAACTTTGAATGTACTCTATTACCTGATTACTACAAATCTGCTTCACAAGGCGCTCTACATATTATAAGTGGCGATAAAAGAAACCATAATTTAATCCGCTCAGCAGTTCAGTTTTCAAGATTAACCTGCACGCAAGTAGATAAGTGTGCCGTGCTAAATGTTGAATGAAAAATAACAGTATCTAACATTATGTAATATCACGCCGGATTCCTTAATCACAGGTGTATCTTTTTAACCGACTTCGAAAAGGAGGAGGTTCTATGTTCGGCTGAATGAATTTTTTTTATGTGTGTTCACCGGTTTCTCGGTCAATTGTGAACTGATTTTGTAATTCTTTTTTTATTGAAAGGTTATGCTTCCGAGTTGGTCCCATAGAAATATTGTTATGATTTGATCATGAACTTCGAAGATATGGAACAGAACTCCTCATATGATCACAGCAGAACCGTCGTAACAATTAAAATTGCTTTGTTTATACGTGTAGTCGATGACTGACTGAAAGAAGAGGGGGAATATATCGAACAGATCTGATGGTGAAGCCTGAAGTTAGGCATCGGAACTCTTTAAATTAATGTAATCTAACCGTGTTTAGGATTATTAGAATTGTCATGAGATGCACTCTGGCTACAAGGTATTTAAGTTTGGCTGAGGGTTACTTCTTAGTGGTGGTACCATAACTAAAAAGTGTATATGTAATGATATATAAAACAACATTGTAAACACTTAGTTCGCAATAAACACTTTGACTTTGACTTTGTAAAATAAAAATCTTTTTAATAACGAAGAGACGAAACTATTATAGAAACACCGACTTCCGTTTTTTATAAACCGACAGTTTTGTTTCGTGCAATGAGTACCACGTTAGTTCTAAATAATTCGAACCTCTGAGAAAATACAGAAGACAAAAGTGGGTCAAATGTCCTAACCAACGAGACTAGTGTCATTAAATAGGTCTGTTATTATCTCATCTGCCTTGGATTCGATCAATGCTTGAGCTGCAGTCTTCCTAACGGTGCCAGATTGACTATCGGTACACCGAAGTACTGAATTGTTTGTAGGAAAACGCCACCATGTCAGTCGAACTCCAGGACCAGACCTCGAAACCTATCCTTCTGCAGTTGAGTGTGAAGCAGGGAGACATAATTTTTTCCAAAACTATTCACGGCCGCAATGGAGGATGTCTTCGAAGTTCTGGACTTGGGAGAATTAAGCATTATGTTAATGGCGAGTACATAACTCACCTTCGATTTGCTGACGACTTAGTAATCATGGCTGAGACTATGGAGGACCTCAGTAGTTCAGTACAATGCTCGATGACCTCAGTAGAACTTCCGAAAGAGTGGATCTTAAAATGAAAAAAAAAACCAAGGTCAAGGTATGCTGCACATACGCCTCCCCCAAGTGTCGCCACAACGGCCGGTCCTATGCGTCTCGTATCTAACGGATTCCCGCGACCCTCACCAGGTCATCGGTCCAACAAATGAGAGGCCATCACAGTCGCCAATCCAGAACCTTTCGGCCCCATCACAGAATAAGAAATAGTGGCCCCATCAAACATCTGTTCTTCGAGCAATGTGCCCTGCCCACTGCTACTTAAAACACACAAAGTGCCAAAGATAATATAACAAACGTCTGTACAGTTTACCTGGCTAGTAATTTTATTTGCCCAGTGCAGACCGTCGAGTAGGCAGTCTGGGTAAGCAGGTAATAACAATTTGCCCTACAAACGATTCTCTTGGCATTTCCTTTGCCAACGTAGCCACATTAACATTCAACAAACAGACATCATAACACGTTTTCCGCCTATAATAACGAGCAGAGTATTTCTGAAGGCCCCGGATATTTCCCAGACAAATGATGCTACTAATATTGTATTGAATTAAGAAAGGGAACACTTTTTTTCTCTCTTTTATTGCACCTACCACTGTTTTTCTCTGCATTACCTCAAAGCCCCAAAGGTTGACTGGTAGAAAACGCTTGACATTAAGTCCGCCACTGTATCTTTATGTGCTTATAGTATTCATATTGAGAATCCAAAGACGTAAAAGTCTTTTTCAATACACTTACTCAAAAACCCGCTCTTATCCCACCGCTTTTAAGCACGCAATACACTGTTTTTCGCACTAGTGCAGAGAAGTGCGCGTGCTCTCCCCGCCACAATGTTATTACATGTATCGTATCAGGCTGGGCGCGCGTCGACCCCCACGTGTCGCCGATCAACCCCCGTTTATTCATTTCGTAAGTGTATTTAAAAAAGTCGTTTGATACACGTGCAAATTTGTCACCGCAGCTTTATAGGCTCCATAACACACTCGCCTACGGCTCGTGCGAATCCCACCTCGGTCGCAATGACAAACTTTCTGCACTTGTATTAAAATGTACGAGTACTATTGTCGTGTAAAAAAGAGTATTAAAACTAAAACTCAAACTGAGTTTAGCAAGACACGACAGGACATTCTTTTTTGAACGGACACTTTCAAAAGGTGCCTGAAATTTTGAGGAAAAGCCAGAGAGGGTGGAGTTTTGCTTTTTGTTATTAGCACATGGAATGTGGAACTCTTAAAAGACCACCCCAGAACTATTATCTACAACTTTAAACTCTGCGCAGCGCCTGATAGGACACAACCCTGGGGAGACTAAGGCCCTGAGCTTCACTGTCCTCGTGATTCCACCGTTGGGCAAAACACCTGGTAAGTTTCAGTAACTAAGAGAAGTTACTCCGAGAACTGGATGTAGGTCATTTAGCGAGATTTGCAGACGATGTTCTACCTTTTGAGAAACGATTGTAGGCTGGCGTAGGAATTTAGACTTAGACACTGGACCAACCAAAGAGAGGCAGCCTATTCAGTGTGACAAGTCAGACTGTGGATGCTAATGATGCTACTGCTGTGGTGCTTTTGACTATCTTACTGGCGAAAAGGTTTTATTTATTTTTTTATTTAAAGACAGTTTGGAGGTAAACGGAACAGAGAGTAAAGTCCCGCAAACCTCCGTTGAAAAGGGAGGATCCTCCGGCCAGACGGGTGTCATGTCTGGTGGGCAGCTGCCCGATAGATGATTTCGGGCTGTTCTTTAATGTTCTAATCGCGCGGAGAACTTTGATTGCGCGATGCAGGATTAGTTCTTATGTGACGCCATAGATGTCGCTACAACAGGTTATGTAGGGGAGACCGAGGAGATTTGAAACAAAGGTGATTTGAAACAGTACCAATATCTCGGAACTTAAAACCGTTAGCGAGTTGGCAACGTCGCTTTTCAATCCCTTCCCTCTGCCCGCTGACATGTCAGTACGCGTCGGGGACGTAAGGCGCGCGGTTGTGGAGTTCTGCGTCCCATGTGACAAAAATCGTGAAAAGTAAGTTTTTAACGTTTTTTTACGATGCCTATATTTTGATAAAGTTCTTGTATTATGGCTTAAGTTATATATGTTTCGAAAGATCATTAACTAAAGATTTATTATATATATTTGGTACAATTGATTTCTGTGTATTTGCATCTTGATTGTGCATTTAATGAAAATTGGGACGTTTTTTCTTACTGAGGAGATTTGAAACAGGCTGTTTCAACTCTCCTCGTTTTCAATTTTATATCAGAAAGTAGTCAATAAATAACGGGCACATTTTTTTTGTTGGTTTAATTTGTTTATTTTGTTTCAGTATGCCTACTGATTATAAAAAAAAAACTGACAGAGGTATGGCGAGTCGCGAAATGTATGATCTCGCAGCGGAAGAAGTAACTTTGCGACAGAAAAGTCTCCGTGACGCGGCTTCAAGTTTCAACCTGAACCATACCTCCCTCTACAGGTATATTAAAAAAAAAACTGCTTATGAAGCAAAGGAAACGGAGACTGCTCCAACGATGGGATATCCTGAAAAGACTGTTTTTACAGCTTCAGAGGAGAAGGTACTGTGCAACTATCTTTTAAACTGCGCTGCTGCTAACTTTGGCCTAAGAACTAAGGAAACCAGAACTTTTGCCTATAGGTTGGCTGTAGAATATAATAAAAAAATTCCTTCTTCTTGGACTGAGCATGAAATGGCTGGAGAGGTTTGGCTTCGATCTTTTATGAAACGTCATCCTGTTCTTTCTCTGAGACTACCTCAACCTACAAGTATCGCTCGAGCTACAAGTTTTAATAGAACAAACGTTGAACTTTTTTTTCAAAATTATACCGCAGTAGTTGACAAACACAAATTGCAAGGAAAGGATATATGGAACGTTGACGAATCTGGCATCACAACTGTTCAGAAACCAGACCGCGTCATTGCCCGACGAGGACAGAAACAAGTGAGTGCCATGACTTCCGCAGAGAGGGGAACATTGGTTACTATAGCACTAGCAGGAAATGCCCTTGGGAATCACATACCCCCAATGTTCATCTTTCCGCGGAAAAGATTTAATGATCACTTCATACGCGATGCACCTACTGGATCAATTGGCACTGCGAATGGGTCAGGGTGGATGCAAGAAGAAGACTTCTATATATTTCTTAAATTTTTCAAAGACCAAATTAGGCCATCAAAAGAAAATAAAGCACTATTGTTATTAGATAACCACGCTTCACACACAGCAGTTAAAAATATCGAGTTCTGCAAGGAAAATGGCATAATTTTATTGACTTTTCCACCTCACTGCACACATAAATTGCAGCCAATGGACAGAGCCGTTTTTGGGCCAGTGAAAAAAGCAGTTAACACTGCTTGCGACAATTGGATGCGGTCTAATCCAGGAAAAGTAATGTCCATCTATGATATACCTGGGATAGTGAAAACATCGTTTGATATAGCCGTCACACCGCGCAATATATCTTCCGGATTCATCCATACCGGACTTTGGCCAGTTAACACTGAAATATTCCAGGACGCTGATTATCTTCCGAGTCAAATTACTGATCGACCTTTGGCAACTTTCGTTAGTACTGGTCCATCCAGCTCTAACTTTGTGGGAATTTCAAGAAGTGAAGAACCCGTGCCATGTCCTACTTCTAGCACAAGTGATGAACGTCCCCTTGCAAATAGTATTTTTCATGATTCTCGAACACCAAGTCCATCAATTTTAAATTTACCGGTTACTCCTCCTCAAATCAGCAACGAAACAGAAGACGTACCCAAGTCTGCAGAAAGCCCTGATAAGAATTCACCTGGTCTGGCTATATCTGAGGTGATGCTTAATACTATCACGATGCCTTCAACCACTGAATCCGTTGTTCCCTCAACAGTCCTTACATCTCATATAATACCTGTAGCATCTACATCACGAGATACTTCAGTTAGTATGACAGCTATTCCATTCTCACCTGAAACTCTTAGACCCTTGCCAAAGGCTCCACCAAGGAAAGAAAATCAAACAAATAGACGCAAAGTGAAATCCGCTATCTTAACCGACACTCCCGTAAAAGATGAACTAGCTGCAATCGAAGCAGCTAGAATGGCTAAGAAAAAGGTAAAAAAACCTAATTTTGAAGGAACAAATACAAGAAAAAGATCAAAACCAGGCACTAAAACTAAAAAGATCAAGGTTGTCAAGAAACAAAGAGGAATCGAAGACAGTACAGAAGAAGAAGAATCCTTTTGCCTTTGTTGTTTTGAGCCATATTCAAATAGCAGAGCCAAAGAAAAATGGGTGCAATGTCTGGAATGTAAACACTGGGCTCATGAAGCTTGCACTGGTGGGGAACTTTCTTATGTTTGTCACAACTGCTTGTCAGATTGACGTTTTTTATTTTCATAATATTTTTAATTTTGACATTTGTGAGATTATTGTAACTTAAATATTCGAAGAAATATTGATTAAGACTGATTGTAATACTTAAGAAACGACTGAGAGTTAATAATTATTTTATATAAATGTAAAACATTTTGTTTATCTGACTGTTTAATATAAATGTTACGAATAGGATGTTATAGTAGGTACTTTTAATTACTTAACTGATATATCAGTATAAAATACAAATTAAAAAAGTTGTTTCGTTCTTAAAAAGTTTTTTTTTTTGTTAAATACCTTTAAATTATATCATCATTTTTATTTTACAACCCTTAATACTACTCAAATATCATATGTTTCAACTCCCCTCGACCCCTGTTTCATCTTACCTCGGTATGAGGGGAGTTGAAACAAGTTGACTTGTTACGGTTAAGTCGATTTTTCACCACATTATTTAACGCTTACAATTTGTTTAAGTTAGTCATTCGCAAGTTTAAAGAATGACCTATCGATTGGTACTAATATCATACGATTTCTGTCTATAGTATTTTGTATATGAAACAAAATGTCAAAATTGTTTCAACTCCCCTCGGTCTCCCCTATGTACTTCTGCGGGATTGCAGAAAACTGAAGAAATACTGGGCTTTAGTCAGTAAAAGTCTGACGTTTGCTCTTGCTCCATCCAGAGTGGGAGAAATCATTTGATTATTTCCCAAGTAGCAAAAAAGAATTAGGTTCTGGTATGATGACTCGATTAGACTATTTAGTAATGTGGCCGGTTCTTTGTAATGTTATGACTACTGTGACTCATGGCCGGATTTACCTAATGGCTAAGTGGGCTGCGGCCCAGGGCCTCCTGGATATAAAGGGCCCCCACACCTGATTGAAAATAATTTACAAGACAATTTTATCGATCCAAATAAACTTTTTAGAAAAAGTGGTGTACTACTGTTTTAATTATGGAAGCAGTCATTGATATCGCTACTGATTTGTTGAAAACTTGGTGTTCAAGGTCAGCCTGTGTTTAAAGTAAACTATTCAAAGTCTTAGTAAGTCATGATCAGTTGAAGGTTTCCCGTTCCATTAGGACGACATTTCTGCGTTGATCGATCATTGACGAAGAGGTACACTTCAGGAAAAATGTAAAACTGATTTCTGATAAAATGCCAATTAGGTTAGGTTAGCCTATGAGCCCAACAATTTCACGATCCACCCTTGCTGTGACTGATGAACTTAACACTGTTTTGCCTTTTTGTTAATTCCTCGAAGATCTGTTATTCTACTTTACTTGGTATTCCCGTTCGATATCGTGATTCAGATCTTATGTCCACATTTTCGGCGTAAAAGTCTTTCAAGTGAGTGTGTAACGTTTTTGAGTCAGATCCCTTGCGGTTAAGAGAGAAAAAACTGTTTCACAGAGGCTTGAAGGTCAAGGCTGGTGATTGATATTTTGGTTTTGACTCATCGGATGTTTCTGTAAGCATCTTTCCGTTAGGTACAAAAACGGAATAAAATTAACTCTATCGCTTCCTGCCGGAGCGGCGGGATTGTTCGAAAGAGTTACTGTCGTCCTAGAACGCGCAGAGCAACTGAAGAAACACAGGTGGGTTATGACGCGTTGACAGCGGCACTTATTTTTACCCGACTGCAAGAAGTGTTATGTTTTTTGAATTATTTCCATTTCTGCGGTACGAGGCGTTTAATACCTCTTTTGAAAACTGTCATTATGGCGGTAAGGGGATTAGACCCCGTACCTAACGTTTAAGAAACTAAAAGCTGTTTTTTTTCTAAATTAAAAGAAAACATATAAAATTTTATTTCTTCAGTGCAAAGACTACTATAGTATACTGGCTACTTCAGTGCGTTTCGCTGCACCGCAAGGAAGACACATACGCGGCGTGTTAGACCTCGTTCCCCACTATGTAAATATGTTTATTAGGTATTAATGCTAGTAACTAACAGTGTGATCTATCGAACCGAGATAACTCTTGGAAAACTATCTCTTTCTGAGATCCATTTCAAAATATATGACTAATACAAGTTGCGTATTTCCCGGATCTGCACATAAGGTGAGACATTTTATTTATAGTCGGTGACTATGTGACTATATAGGCAACCATGTCCTTATGATAAACTTATTGATCACGCAATCATATCGCGGTCTGAATAAGTAATCTATCGTTTTGTTCTTGAAGTGTTTACAAATGATCTGATCTAATAGTCACTGACTAACAAAATCAATAACAAACTATGTGCCTATCTCTTGTTCGTGATTTTTTAAGTGTAGGTAAAGGCCCAACAAATCACAATGACTGCTCCCAAAGTGGTAAACTTATTTATATACACAAATAATTTACATTTAATAAATACTTAACTAACTATAATTACAGTAAAATAAAAAAAAACCCTACGCTAATTACAACTAATTAAAATCAAACTAAAATATGGCGTCAAAAAACTCTTCCACATCGCTGTCGACTGGTAATGTGCCCAAAAGACTGGCGGCATTGCCACGCTCTATGGCAATGCTTATCCTTTGTCCGAAGTAAAAGCCAGCCCTTGGGTCTCGCGAAGTCTCAACTAGACGTTTCGACAGATCTTTTCAACTTGTGAGCACTCGGACCACACGATCCGAGAGTTTCAACCCTAAACGGTTCGAAAATATAAGTTCCAACTAAGTTATTGTATTTCCGCCGCTTGAGGTTCTCCGCAGCCGCAGCGGCAGCACCAGCACAACACGACGAGCAGGAAGAAGGGAAGGAGCAAGAGTCGTAAACTGTTTAGAATTATACGGGACAGGGTGTAAAGTCCTGCCATATTATACATATATATGCCCTCCATTGAAAAGTGAGGATCTTCCGACCAGACGGGTATTGCGTCTGGTCTGGGCAACTGCCTGATAATTCATTACGGCTAGTTGTACCTATATGTTCTAATCGCGCAGGAACTGTAATACCGCGATGCCATTTTGAATTTGTGGGCCACGGTCACTCTTTCAAACAGCCTTAGCAGGCATTAGTCTACTGGGCCCCATTTAGTTTTACTAACATCTTTTTGAGGCGCTGACTCGGGCTTCGTCCTTAAAGGACGCTCGAACGGTGAGCTACCCATTGCTTGCTGGAAATCGCCCTGAGAACCCCGACGACCGGAGAAGTATAGATTTAATAGTTTGTATTTATTTGTAAACTAGCTGACCCGCGCGAACTTCGTACCGCCTAATAGTACGGATAACGGGATAACGCCATCTACTGGCATTACCAGAACAGCATAATTCATTTTATAATGAAATTTTAATTAGAGATGGCGTTGTATTCGGATTTTGTTTTTGTGATTTTTTCCTTTTTTTCATCGTTTAAACCTTCCCTGGACTATCTCGAATATTTCAAGACCAAAATTTGCCAAATCGGTCCAGCCGTTTTTAAGTTTTAGCGAGACTAACGAACAGCTATTCATTTTTATTTAAATAGATTTGTAAATAAGCATGCGGTACCTTGGTAGACATTTAAAAGGGATCTATGTAACGAGTACACAGTTGGGTAACTGCTTATCGCTCGCACTTGACCCATTGACCGTGCCCAATTTCCAGTCGGGCTAAGATGCGCTGGCGCACGTTTGTTACTTTGTGTTGTGTAGTATCTACACATTTCACTAATAGCGTATTAGCGTAATAGCACGCTTGGTGTGTGTTTGATGATTTTTAATTAGTTATAGATGTTAGTATTAATAAATTAGGATGAGCGCATTTATCGCATTGGGGATATAAAAACTGGGTAAGTGCGAGTCAGCGCTCTGAGGGTTCCATACATGCTTACCTATGTAAAAAATTATAGTTCAATTCCCGAATGGAGTCGCGAAAATTTTTCCATATCGCATTTTTTTTTTCAATAACTGAATTAACGAAAAAAAAAAGATACGGCCGTTTATGTCACAAAAAAAGTCGACGGTTGAAAGGCTAATTGATCTAAACGACATTTTTTCCAATATTGAGTTATATACATATTCGGAATCAGCAAATTTTTCTCCGTCGTTTGAGTCAGGTTTCAATTTTTTTTGACAACTTTTTTGGCGCTTAGCACCCACTGCAAAACAGGCCTCATTTCTAAGGTCATTGATCTATACGACACAAAATTAGACAAATTTGAGGACTCGATGACTTAAGCTATTTTGATTTTTCGGAATTTTATAACGAGTGTCGATTAAGGCATTTGGCTTTTTCACCATGGTTGTGGTTTTGTCGTTTAGCTAATTTTGCATTAAACCTACACAATAAGCTATGTCGTTTGGCCTATTTTGCATTCAACTTCATAAAAAAACCGTGTCGTTTGAACCATTTTGCATTAAATTATGTTTATTAACTATGTCTCTTGACCCATTTAGCCTCTATTAAGCATAATGAGTAATGTCACATCGGCTATTTTAACATAACTACCTCATTAGTCTTATGGCCGTTAAAATTTTTTGATTAAATTCAGTATTTGTAAAGTTGGCATTTCTATCATTTTATCAAATCGATTTTAACACATAGGCCGTCCAATAAATTAAAGAGATTAGCTACTCCATAGTCGCTTGGAACTAAGTTCAATTTATTGCGCTCTGTGTAAGTGTCCGTTACGAGTACCTCACCCAACCGCGCGAGCGCGTGAGTTAGCCGCCAATACTTAGGCGTCCAGTACACGGTCATGCAGGCGTCAATCAATTCCATAAATCATGATGATGTTTGAATGACGGAATTTTATCGCCATTAGTTTTTGCAAACGTCCATCATCGCATTAGACGGTAGGTTTTTCGTCAATCAAAAAATTGACTGTGGAAAAATTGACAGTAAAACCTAACGTGTAATGGACGCCTTAAGGAAGTGCGTTGTGTCATGTGCGAGCGAGCTGTGAAGACAGACGTTTGATTTTTCTGGTAAGTACAAATTATTTTGTAGACGTGAATAAAGGTAGTGGACCAGATGGTATACCAGTGATTGTTCTCAAGGCTTGTGCGCCCGAGTTGTCTCCTGTATTGACGCGCTTGTATCACCTCTCATTTAGGACTGGTATAGTGCCCAAGTCCTGGAAGCTTGCCAACGTGCAACCCGTATCCAAAAAGGGCAGTCATGCCGATCCTGCCAACTATCAGCCGATTTCAATAACCTCCATACTCTGCCAGATTATGGAGCGTGTATTGAACTCGCGCCTCATAGCATACCTGGAACGTAACCGATCTCCTCAGTAACCGACAATACGGGTTTCGCCGCAATCGGTCTACTGGGGGCCTACTAGTTTATGCCACCCATTTGTGGCGCGAGGCCCTCGAGAAGAATGGGGAAGGGATTGCCGTTTCCTTAGACGTCTCGAAGGCCTTCGACAGGGTATGGCACGCTAGCCTTTTGAGTAAGCTTCCAGCGTACGGCATTTCCCCTGGTCTGATTAACTGGGTAAAAGACTTCCTGAGTGAACGGTCTCTCCGGGTTGTTGTCGATGGATGCTCATCAGAGCCCATGACGACGGTGTTCCTCAGGGGTCTGTTCTCTCTGGAACGCTCTTCCTGCTGCATATCAACGATCTGCTGATGCCCGGTATCTATGGGTATGCTGATGATAGCACAGTTGTAGAGAGATACCTGCCAGGTGCTTGGGCTAGTAAGGAACTAATCCGGTCCGAAAGAGAGGCTATGGTTGAGCGTACGAATGTCTCACTTCAGGCGGTCTCCAAGTGGGGTGAAGCCAATCCGGTGGGTTTAAACGCCGCCAAAACACAAGCGTGTCTGTTCACCGCTAAAAGGAGCTCGTTCACCTTGGCACCTGCTTTTCGGAATATATCCCTGGAGTGTACCAACCGCCTTCAGCTCTTGGAAGTTGAAGTTTCCTCAGACCTTAATTTTGGGCGGTTCATTGAGTCCAAAGGCAAGGTAGCTGCTAGGAAACTCGGCGTTCTTACAAAGGTCCGGTGGTACTTCACACAGGGACAGCTTTTAATGTTATACAAAACACAAGTTCGATCGTGTGTGGAGTACTGGAGCCATACATGGGCTGGTGCTGCAAAAAGCCACCTGGCAGCTTTGGACTCGGTGGAAAGGCGTGCGAAGAGGCTAATTGGTGATCCAGATTTGGTTAAATCCAATCTTCAAAGCCTTGAGTACAGGTGTAGGGTAGCCAGCCTTTCAGCGTTTTACAGGTTGCATTTTGGAGAGCGTGCGCGGGAATTGCATGACTTGATTCCGTCATCTCATTTCTACCATCGGACAACCCGGCTTACGGTGAGTATCCACCCTTACGTTGGTTGAAACCTCTACGGTCCAGACTAAGAGTTTCGAATCGTCGTTTATACCGCGTACATAAAAGGACTGGAACAATTTGCATCACTGCTTACCATCAGGTGGGATCGCGGTCAAGCACTAGTTTATAAAAAAAAAAACTTGTAAGCTGTGTGATACTGGGGTTATTCCCAAAATTGTTCACTTAGAATACACTAACTTTCCGCACCGCGTTGGTAAAGATGTTCTGATAGATACAGATATTGAAGATGAGATAGAAGCTTAAGGTTCTATGTCATCGTCAACAATTAAAATTTTGTTTTATAATGAATGTTATATTTTCTTTCTTTTTGCTTTTTAGTAATCTGTAATTGTTTGTTTTTTTTTCTTGTAAAGAACGTCGATTTTCTATTGTTTCTTGTTATAGAATGTTAACTTTTGTTTGTTTTCTGAAGAGATTGTTATTTTTTTCTACTTTTGATTTATCACAAGTTACTGAAAAGTTTTTTTTTTAATATTGGTGTTTGATTGTAACTTACTGATTTAAATTGGGTACGTCCATGTTGAAGACTGATTTTGAATAAATAATTAATAACAATTTATTTGTTGTTTTATTTATAAAGTGATACTAGCGTACAATGTATTCCGTGGTGATACTACTACCTAGGCTTAGGGTGATATACCACCTTATCTAATACCTTGTTCCAAGACACATTGAATCAACGTCTTGAATGATTTCTCCAAATAATATTTTTATTTTTATTTTACAAGACACTGTCTAAAATTGTATAAAATAATGGCATACCAACCTTAAAAATATCTTATGGACGTTGCTGAATTATGATGGCCTAAGCATCAATATCTACTATAATCTAGTAAGGGTTCATTTTGTTTTATCCTGCAGTCCCTCTAATGGGCATCTGCATCAAACAACATCACTCTGGTGCAACACAATCATGTTGCTTATGCTCATTGGGTATATTCAACTGTCAGTTGACTAGGCGCTAAATCCATTTTCTCTCGTATTATTTTATTTTAGGGCGATGCTTGAGCCAGTTTACTTTCAGCTACTTTATTTTCGGTAGGCAATTGAACCATTTTACCTTTCTCAAACAATAACTAAATTTGATGCATTTTGGGCTAACCGACATAAATTTTCTAAAAAAATACACAATTTTCAACAGTAATAATTTAAAAAACTTCCTTACATAATTAGGGATATACTGTATTAAATAAATAAAAGTCTATGAAATATTTGTTTAATAATGAATATTTAAAAAAAAAAAAATAACTTTAATCCGTCCTCCTGCAAGTTTTACAAAATGTCGCTTAGATCAATTAGCCTTTCAACCGTCGAAGTGTTTTTCGACACTCTCAAAGGAATCAAAATTCATAGGATACTTCCCGTTGACCTAGAATCCTGAAATCAACCAGAAAACGAAGCAAGGTCTCATAGCACAAGTAAAGGAAGAAATTCAGATTTCTCTGGAGAACAGAACACGAACTGTAAATTTGTAATTACATCACAAAACAAACTATTTTTTGCGATTCGGTAAAATCTTCGTAATTCAATTCGGGAATTGAACTGTTTTCATATCGAGGGGTTCCGGGCTATTTGTATTAACCGACGTTTTTGAAACTTTACACCAGAGCAGTTTAAAGTTTTGATTTTACGAAAAAAAATTATAACATTAGCAGATCGCATTATTTTTTAAAAAAAGAAGGATATTACTGTTTTTATAACATATTCCCCATAATCGGATTAATTTCTTTTTTCTAATATTCTTATTTTTAACGAAAATAAATGTCGCTTGATACAAAATGACCAATATTTTACTTTTTTTTGTTCCAGGCTAAATGATTTAACCGCCTATTATTATTGTTTCTTATTCCAGGCTAAATGACCTAACCGCCTATAATTATTGTTTCTTATTCCAGGCTAAATGACTAAACCGCCTAGGTTTATTAATTATTGCTCCAAGCTAAATGACTTAACCGCCTAGGCATGCAAATAATGGCTCTAAGCTAAGTGCTTTAATCAAAGAGTTGGTCATATTTCAAACCTAAGCTAATTGTTTTAAATACCATATCTTAAACTTATTAATGTATGGCTAATTAGTTTATGCGACTGGTTTTTTTTTAATAAATTGTTTGTAATCCTACTTGAATAATGAAGTTTGCAGTAATTGTCGGTTAAAACATAGATAAATTAAAAGGTACATACATAGGGTGTACCTACCTATCTTGTTAATAAATTTGAAATGAGAAATAGAACTCATCATTATTATAAATTGTTCAAAGATAAGTTTTTTATTGCAAATGACAATCACCTAGGAACAGCAGTAACTTCTTAGCTTACCAAGGTAACAACTAAAGTTTTTATCACAATTGTATAGGGATCAGAAGTTAAACAGTCTTTTTATTACGTAGCCTACAGTCTTATTAACTGAAATAATTATTCTCATTCTTCTTCATTTCTAAACTTTAACATTTTAGTATATAATAATTTTACCTAGTTATTAAAAAACAAAAGAAAAATCTCTTCAATTACAAAAAAAAAGGTTTATCTATAGATATCCTATACATATAACCAAACTAAAATAATTTCTATTAAAAATAATGACAATAAAAATTAAAATATTTACGAGCGTTTCTTTGGTTTTGATTTTTTTACTTATTTTTATCTATATTTTTTTCTAACTTTCTCAGTAATCAAAATCAAAAACACCTCTCGTTAAAAAAAAGTTTAGAAGTTTTCTTACCTACTCGTATTATAGAAACTATCCCTAGTTTCTCTTCAATAACAAACATATTTTTTATCTCCTTTAACAATACTAAATTGTAATTCACTACAATAACAAAAAAAATATAAAAACATAACACCATAGTTAAAATTCAACCAATCTTTTCCTTCTTACTTTCTAATTATTTTTTCTTTTTCTTTATACTTAAACACTTGTTATTTTCCCATCAGACATAATGAAAATTGCTTAATTTGGCAGGTCTGTTTCGTCTTCAATATCAGTATCGATCAGTGTATCTTTGCCGGTATTGCTGGATGGTAGGTTGATATATTCTGAATGAAATATTCTTGGAACCGAGAAGAACGCAGCCATTCGTGCGTACAGCGCTTTTCCCTGCGACGCTAACAAGGCTCACATGCGTAGATTACAGCGTGCTGTAAAGAAACGCATGACCGAGCTGCG
The DNA here is from genome assembly GCA_905147345.3 of Mythimna impura. NCBI lineage: Eukaryota > Metazoa > Arthropoda > Insecta > Lepidoptera > Noctuidae > Mythimna > Mythimna impura. Next base: position 6,683,109 of record LR990366.1, on the reverse strand, counting down.
TTCCACCCGCTGGGACAAAACGCTCAGTGAACTTGAGCCTACTCATCTCATCATCATCATCATCATTTCAGCCGAAAGACGTCCACTGCTGGACATAGGCCTCCCCCAAGCGTCGCCACAGCGAACGTTCCTGTGCGTCTCGCATCCATCGGACTCCCGCAACCGTTACCAAGTCATCGGTCCACCTTGTAGGAGGCCTTCCAACGCTACGTCTTCCGGTACGTGGTCGCCATTCCAGAACCTTTCGGCCCCAACGGCCATCTGTTCTGCGAGCAATGTGCCCTGCCCATTGCCACTTTAGTTTGGCGATTCTTCGTGCTATGTCGGCAACCTTGGTTCTCCTGCGGATATCCTCATTCCTGATTCGATCACGCAAGGAAACTCCGAGCATAGCCCTCTCCATTGCCCTTTGGGTGACTTTAAGCCTTCTTATGAGGCCCATTGTAAGCGACCACGTTTCGGAGCCATATGTCATCACTGGCAACACGCACTGGTCATAGACTTTCGTCTTGAGACACTGTGGTATATTGGACGAGAAGACACCGCGCAGCTTCCCGAACGCTGCCCAGCCGAGTCGGATTCGACGATTGATCTCTTTCTCGAAGTTAGACCTTCCCAACTGGACCGTCTGTCCCAGGTAAACGTAGTCGTCTACAACTTCGAGTGTAGAGTCCCCGACCTTGATAGGAGTGGGTGCTACATGGCTGTTTACCATGACTTTGGTTTTGTCCATGTTCATTTTAAGTCCCACTCTTTCGGAAGCTCTACTGAGGTCACCAAGCATTGTACTGAGCTCCTCCATAGTCTCAGCCATGACTACTATGTCGTCGGCAAACCGAAGGTGAGTGATGTACTCGCCATTGACATTAATGCCTAGCCCTCTCCATTCCAAAACCTTGAAGACATCCTCCATTGCTGCCGTGAACAGTTTCGGTGAAATAACGTCTCCCTGCCTCACACCCCGCTGCAAGAGGATAGGTTTCGAGGTCTGGTCGTGTAGTCGGACTGACATAGTGGCGTTTTTGTACAAACACTTCAGCACTTCGATATACCGATAGTCAATTTGGCACCGTTGGAGAGACTGCAGTACAGCCCAAGTTTCAATCGAATCAAAGGCTTTCTCGTAGTCCACAAACGCTAAGCAGAGAGGCTGGTTATACTCCTCAGTCTTCTGTATAACCTGCTGCAGCGTATGTATGTGGTCCACGGTGCTGAAGCCTTTTCGAAATCCGGCTTGTTCGGGAGGCTGGAAGTCGTCGAACCTGCGCGCGAGACGATTCGTGATGACTCTGGAAAACAGCTTGTAGACATGGCTCAGAAGCGAGATGGGCCTATAATTCTTAAGCAGGGCATTATCGCCCTTCTTAAAGAAGAGTACCACCACGCCTCTGCTCCACGCCTGTGGCGTTTTTCCCTCGAGTATGACGGAATCAAATAGCTTCTGAAGGGCCTTAAGGACCGGTTTTCCACCCGCCTTCAGGAGTTCGGCCGTAATTCCGTCCTCACCCGACGCCTTGTTGTTTTTCAGCTGCTTCAGAGCCATCCTAATCTCGTACAGGCTGACGTCCGGGATATCTTCGGTATAGTGTCGAGTCAATCTAGCTCTTGGGTCGTTTACTAGATTTACAGTCTACTCATCTCGCCTTCTGGCAACTTCAGAGGAAATTACGTTCCACTGAAGAGTCCTCTATGCCTCCGCTCACCCGCCCTGATAAGAGTGTCTGACAATTCAAAAAGCGGAATGCCTAGACGACAGCCTCGAAGCGGAATGCTCGCCTAGCTCTCAACTAGTAGACCAAGCTCACATCGACATGATGGACGCTGAAGTCGATCGTAGAGCCTCCCTCCCTCCCGTTGAAGACCCTGATAACCCCCTGGCCCCTGTCACTCCCGACGAGGTGGAGGATATCATCAAAAGACTTCAACCCCGGAAAGCCCCCGGCGCCGACGGTATTACGAACAGATTGTTCAAACTCTTCCCCCCCCCACTTATAATGCTAATGACCGCCATCTTCAATGGCGCATTAAGCAACAATATGTTCCCCCAAGCATGGAAACAGGCCACCGTTAACGGTATCCATAAACCAGGCAAGCCCAAGTCTGACCCTTTCGACTTTGCCGAAACCAAGGGTCTCATTCTTAATGAGCAGTTCGGGTTCCGAACCGAGCACTCATGCATCCACCTAGTCCACCGCATCGCCGAATCGTAGAGCACCTAAGCGCTGGCTTCCAGCGTAATGCGATGAAGGGTGTCTTGTACTTCGATATAGCGAAAGCATTCGACAAGGTCTGGCACAATGGCTTATTATATAAGCTATACCAACTCGGTGTGCCAGACCGTCTCGTACTCATCATGCGAGACTTTCTGTCGAATCGCACCTTCCGCTATCGAATTGAGGGAGCCCTTTCCTCCCCCACCCCATTCGAGCAGGAGTCCTACAAGGCTCCGTAGTATCCCCCTTAGCCTTCACGCTGTTCACCAGCGACATTCCCAAAAGTAAAAAGGCCCAGTTGGCTTTATTCGCCGACGACACGGCATTTTACTACACCGGTCGTGACCCCAGAGTTATCGCTCGCAATCTTCAAACCTCCGCAAATATTTTGGGCAAATGGTTCCGGAAATGGAGGATCGAGGTTAACTTAACCCTGATAAGAGTCAAGCTGTTCTCTTCTCGAGACAGCGGAAAAGCGTCCTCCCTTCCCCTCTGATCACCATGTACGGCAAGCCAATCCCCTGGGAGAAGCAAGCCAAGTACCTCAGAGTGATCCTTGATCAGCACTTGAAGCACATAAACCTTCGCCGAGCACATAAAGCAGGCTCACTCGCGCGCCGCTTTCGCTCAAGGTAGGCTCCACTATCTCATGACTGCCCGCAGCTGTCACTTAAGTGCAAGCTGCGCCTCTTCACTGCAGTAATCCGCCTAATCATGACGTATGCCTGTGCTATCTTCGCACACGCCAAGCCCCGTCACCTCCATAGGATGCAGACCCTCCGAAACCGGACCATCCGTAAAATCCTCAGTGCCCCCAGTTCATGAAACGCCTTTGCAAGCGTTTTTTCGATACTGCTGTGAAACACCGCAACCCCCTAATCGCATCGTCCGCCCGATACGAACCCTCTCGCATCTCCAAGATTCGTCGTCCTAGGCATACTCTCGTCAACCCCGACGACCCCATTACCCTGCTCCAAGAGAGCCGTAAGGAAACCAGTACAGTTCGCAAATATTACAGACCGCCGCCGCGCCGTCCTTCCGTCCTCGCCGCCGAGGCCCGCCGCGACAATCCCGTCAACGTCCACCCCGTCCCTTGTTCGAGCCAGCCCGCGCCGCTGAGCCTGTAGTTTAAAATTCCCCATAATATCTTTGATCGATTCAGCCTGTCCCTTGCTGCCCTCCCCCAGTGACGCTCTAAGCCGAGGTCCGTACCCACAGGGGCTGCCCTTAGCGTGTAGTCGCCTAGTTTTTAAGTTAGTTAAGTAAGCCCTGGCTGGAGGCTTTGATTTTAGAATTGAGGCCGCCACATGCAAGTCCGGTTAAGCAGCCGACAACTTCCTAGGTTGACCTGCGAGGGGCCACACACAAAAAAAAAAATCGCGATGGCGCCAAAATCATTGTTTTAACCAACGTCATAATAGTCAATCCATATACAATTTTGATTGTATCAATGTGTATACTATTTTATTCCGTTTAAGATAAACTGTTTGAAGCACTAGAACTTTACTTTTGTTTTATCTGAAACGACACTGCAAATAAAATATTGAATAAGAAAAATAGGTTTAACCATATCTTTAAATGTTTATTGTTGTAATACTAAATAGTTCATGCGACCGACATATCATTATCCTACTGCAAGCTAAATGGTTGAAGTGACAACATCTGACATTTCATGTACAGAGTTAAATGTATGGACTGACACTGGGTATGAATTTGACAAAGAGGCTAAATGTATTAAACGACATTCTTGTATATTTATAAGGAAAAGCTAATTGTATTAAGCGACACTGGATAAGAATTTAACAAAGAGGCTAATTGTATGAGCGACATTTTTATATATTTATAAGCTCAGGCTAAATGCTTTAACGTGCGTTGCCTGTAAATTGTTGCTCCAGGAAAAATAGTTTAAACGACTGTCTGGTATTTGGTAGTGAGCTTAAGTACACAGTTCCTAAATTTGACAATATTTTGTGTCACTTCATACATTGCAGTCCAAAATGGGCCCAATAATGCGGTTGTATTAAGTGACAAAAAAATGCTCCGATCGTCACCAAATTCGCTGATTCCAAATATGTATAAAAGTCTATATCGCCCAGAGTGTCGCTTAATACAATTAGCCCGGAACCCGTCGATATATTTCAGTGCGCGAGTCCGACTCGCACTTGCCTAGTTTTTTATTATTATTGATAGGCTTGTGCTTTACCATTATCTGCGCTTACCATCAGGTGATGGTAAGCGCAGATGTGGTCAACGATGGAGCACTCATGCCAAGAAGAAACCTATTCTAGTTATCAAGAAACACAGACTCCGGCAGGGAATTCTACTATTTATTAGCTGTACAGTTACATTTACATGAAAAGAAAGTGAACATAACTCCACAATTTATTGGAGCTTGTGAAATAGAGGAAACAAATATACCTATTGTTTGTATCTCGAATTAAAATCACTGAATTGGCTGACACTAAATTGTTTGTGTTCGAAAACACAGGGTTAATGAACATAGTAATGTCAACTAATAAGTAATTTTGGCATTATGAAATGCTTTAGTGCCCCGTAATGTCAATATTTAGTAAAGATTATTTTCAAGAGTCGAGTAAGATATTATTACTGAGGTAATTTAATTTAATACAACTCAACAGATAGAAAAGGAAACAAATATAGGTAAAATGGATGACGACTGAAATTAAAAGGGAAGAATTGAAAAATTATCGAATATCAAAGACAAGGGCGATATATACGATGATAGTCTGCTGAGTGTAGTTTATTGAAGAAGAAAACTGGGTGCGATGACTCTAACTAATATAATGTGGGTCGAAAGCATCAAGCCGATGGTGATAACTGTGGCTCAATCAAACACATTAGCTAAGCATTGCAGTTGTGTTGTATTATTGTTTGTTGTTGTTGCATTGTTTGTTTTGTTTAACCGGTTTTGTTAGTTATACCCTCACAGTGCTCGGGAGTTAATTACATAAATCCCTCACTGTGTTTGAGAAAACTTAGGAACTTTTGTTTCTCGTTCGGAATTCAACATAACGCCCGCGGCTTAAAGACTTTAACCCTTTTTTTGGTGGGAAATTATTAAATGACTTCTTTCGTTCTGGGTGAAGAGCGAGATTCAGACATTTACTGACTAAAACCCACCTGTATTCCATAAGTTAATTCTTTGCGTTTCAAGGACATGGTAACTCTTTTTAACAATCTCTCAGCCAGGACTAAGCCAAGCCTAATATTTAAAAGCAGAAGATTGGCGAGCAATAGTGGCCCTGTGGTAATGGTCTTGACTTACGAGTTGTAGGTCGCGGGTTTAAACCCAGCCAGGCGCATTACTTTGTGTAATTTATTTCATCACCACTGCTCTTAAAAACGGTGAAGGAAAACATCGTGAGGAAACCGGCATGTCTTAGAACCAAAAATTTGAAGACGTGACATCCACCAACCCGCACTGGGCCCTCGTGGTGGATTATGGCCCTTTCCTCCGGCCTCCTCTCTAAGGAGGCCTGAGTCCCAGCAGTGGGAACATTATAAGGTTAATTATACTATGCTGTGTAACCAAGCCTTACATTTAAATTTAAAAATAACACAAGACTAATATTTAATTTTGGTTCACCCAAGATTTTGGCCCTTCCGTCTGCAATTTAATTACTCAAGGGATCACATTTGAACCGGGAGATTATGCTCAGCTTTAAAAAGCATTACAGTCCTCAAAAAATGGCCAAGTGCGAGTCGGACTCGCACAGGAACGGTTCCGTACTACAATATTGAAATCGAGAAAAAAAAAACGCCGATAAAATCCCCTCTATTGTTTAACTTTATTTTAATTTTATTATTTGTTGTTGTAGCAGCAATAGATAAATAAATTTTGTGAAAATTTCAACTCTACCATTTACGGATTATGTATGACATACAACCCGCTGACAAACGGACAGACAGATAGACCGACGGACAGACGTACAGCGGAGGCTAAGTAATAGGGTCCCGTGGGCACCCTTCGGGTACGGAACCCTGTAAAATTAAAGATTAACATGTGGGCAGACCGTCCGTTTGTTTGGTACAGCTTCTCAAAAATAAACACAATTAAAACAACGCTTTCTCCTAACTGCGGTAAACTCATTACTTCTAATTAGTGCAGGCTGCGTTGCTTCTGTTCCAGGGTTGTGTACTTTTACAATGCATGCACGAGCGTGTCTGAGCACACGATGCCGGTCATTAGTAAGTAATTAAGTATACATTGTTCACACTATGGAACTGAGTAGGAATGTTAAGAGGATATGAAATTTCGGATCTGGAGACGGATAATGGGTGTACCGATTTCGGAAACAGTTACGGATAAGAAATTATTTCGGATTCCCAGCTAGTTTTAGATAAGCAAGATCTGAATTCTATTTCTAGTCTAGATTATCACTTGTTTGGCCAGTGAAAACAAACAAAAACTTGCCGTAACCTGTCCTTTAGACTTTGACTTTTAGACTTTTTCGGTTGTTTTTTATTTCGAACTAAACGCTTTCCCAGCGAACTACGTACCGCCTAACAGTTAATGAATGTAGTATATCTTTCGATATAGTTAGTTAACCGATTGCGATGAAACAAAGCCTAAATAATATATCAAGTTACACACAACTTTGGAGTATAAAAGTTACAGGTATCGGCACGGATCTTGAGCGCTCGGCGAAAGAGTGGGGATCGCTTTGCGTACGTTTTTATTTTTTCTTTTACCTAGATACTAGGTACACGTACACGTAGGTACACCTATTTTATTTTATTTTTTCCTATACCTAGTTCTTTTACCTAGTACCTAGGTAAAAGAAACAATAAAATAAAATAGGTGTACATTAAAAAAAAAAGAAAAAAACGCGTACCTACGCAAAGCGATCCCCACTCTTTCGCCGAGCGCTCAAGATCCGTGCCGATACCTGTATCTACATCGATTTCGTACATTTTACGTGATGCGCGCACGACTAAAAACTTCCACAGATTTATTATATGTATAGATATCCGATAGTTTCGGTTACGGTTATGGAGCTATATATTATTATATTAATATACCTATTGTATTATATATTACCCAAGGTTGCCGAAGTAGCACGAAGAGTCGCCAAACTTAAGTGGCAGTGGGCAGGGCACATTGCTCGCAGAACAGATGGCCGTTGGGGCCGAAAGGTTCTGGAGTGACGACCGCGTACCGGAAGACGCAGTGTTGGAAGGCCCCCTACAAGGTGGACCGATGACTTGGTGAAGGTTGTGGGAATCCGATGGATGCGAGACGCACAGGACCGTTCGTTGTGGCGACATTTGGGGGAGGCCTATGTCTAGCAGTGGACGTCTATCGGCTGAAATGATGATGATGATGACCTATTATATTAGATGCAGCGAGCGTAGGTAGGTAGATACACGGCTGGGTCGGCAGCATCTGCTTGATTTTGCTACTTAGAAACTACGTAGGTACAGGACACGCTCTGTGTTACGTTATGAGCAGAGGTCGGAATAAAAAATCTACCTAATTCCGACCCCTGGTTATGAGGCTGTAGTTAAGATGAACAAACAGCGTAATCTCTTAGCGTAAAATCTTTGAAGTAGTTCACATTATATAATATAAATAAATAAATATAATATTTAGGAGTAGGAATATTCTGATTATTATTGGAATTAAAAAAAAGGACCTACTTATCCCTTTTTTTGTAAAATGTGCGAATATTCACGATTGCGAATGTGAATGCGAATATTCGTTACATCACTAGTGCCTTCTGTAGATCTAGATACTCTTTCTTCGTTGATATTTTTTTGGTCATGGGAATTCATCAAATAATTTCTCTCGCTGTGAGTGGAGCGAGAGAGTTAGACTTTTACTAACTAAAACCCACCTGTGTTCCTTCAGTTGTCCTTGGCGTGCCACAGCCGCGCAATCCCTCAGCTTTATATTGTTTAGTATCTACTCATGGTACGTAACTACATACATTATAAATAAAAGAAATTAACACAAATTCCAGTTTAAAAATAAAAAAAAATTAATATAAAGTCAGATTCTAGAAATGCAGTCAATCGGACGCGGCACGCGGCGCGAATATTTAATAAAAAAAATAATAATGTAAAAGATTCATTTCAAAAAATAAATAAATCCTACATCCAAACGCGTATTAATTACCCTTTTTATTAACTACGATCATTACAGTAGGTATATAGATTAATTATTTATTGGATAATTAACTTGACATTTCTAATTTATACACGAAGTGTTCAATGGCTACTCAGACGTTACAGAAGTAGTCTCGTTTTATAATACCTAACTTGAATAATTTTACTTACTAAGCTAGTTCTTACCCACTCCTTATTAGTTCACAAACATCCTGTTTAACTAATGACAAAAAAAAGATTGTTTTCAAAAGTTTTCCCCGTTGAACTATAACCCCAGTCGCCGCGGTGTCATGCGCAGAAATCTTATCAGCTAGCTGACCCGACTGCTGCTATCATTACACAGTAAGGCAGTGCCAAAGTAACGCGGAATATCTGCTCCTCACAAAACGGACTAACAAATAACTATGACCGCAACAAACACTCAAAATATCAAAAAAGTGAAAACGTTCTCTGTTTAAATCCAGTGTTTTTTTTTTTATTTCAAAATGAAGACTTTATTCGTGTTTAATTTAGTGCTGTGCTTATTTTCGGCCAGTCTTGTCAGAGGTAAGTCAAGTTTATTTATTTTATCTGAACATTTGTTTAAATATTTGTTTATCTGTCTGTTCTGTCGCTTCTTATTCGCATGAATATTCACTTTAATATTAAAAACCGTATCTTGAAGTAATTATTTTAATTAGGTGTACCTAGTAGCAACATAAAGTCGGTTACTAAAACAAAATTAAATATTTGACGTATTTTTATTACTCTGCCCTAAGGATTCCTCACTCAGTCGAAGAATAAGAAAGTATCTATCAGTTTCCGATAGATGCATAATTTAAGGTAGTTTAGGGATCAATCAAGTAACTTGGAATACTACCTAACTTGATTAGAAACTGTAGTCTTCATTTAGAAGCACCCCCATTCCCCAGTGAGCTCGATTTGGAGCATGGTTTGATGCCTTCTGATAACTTATGCATAACTTTAGTCTTGACTCTTGAGTTCGACTTTGTAACTTAAACTTCACTTGAAATTGTTCCCGCTTTGGATCTAGGAGTAATTTTAGAGTAACTATTATATTGTTTAGTTACTGATTAGTACAGTTTAGTTGTACAGTTTCGATTCTATCAGGTAGTTGTAAGATCCCTAATCTATAGAGATATTCTCCTAACGAGAGTGACAGAAGGATAGGTTACTTTTCTCTTGATTTTTGTTTTGTCTTAAAATTTTGAAAAAGTACTAAAAGTTGGGAAAATCTTAAAAAACATATTGCATAATTTGCGAATGCGACTAAGTCAGTTTCTTTCAGTGACAATCAAGAATCAGAATCAAAGCATGTAGTAAAAAAAAACATTTACAGGCACTTTGACATTGTCAAGAAGTCGGTCAACCAGAAAAATGATGCTAATTGCACATTTTAAAGTGGACACTCTTATATTTAAATTATGTATTACAAATATCTCAACACGAATCTAAACTATCATTGATTGCATTAGACTGCTTTGTCCTATCCTGGAAAATGCAGTTCACATGCGTTAAGTTAAGATAGGCCTCGCGAGGCCGCAAGAAAAAATTAGTATAGTAATACTTTCTTTTCTCAGCGGCATCGCCTTTGAAAAGTAGAAATTTATCCCAAGGGAACATACTCCAGGGATAAAAGTTCTACACTTATGCCAAATTTCATCCAAATTCGTTCAGCCGTTTGAGCATGAAGGAGTAATAAACATACACACACACAAACACCCACGCACACATATGAAGATTAAAATATGGGACTGTCGGATTCAAAGAGTAAAAGAAACAGAAATTAAGAGTGACCATAATTTGCAAATGGATTAGTGCCGAGTAGGGACTTCCTTTACATAAAAAGGTAAAGGGGTTATCTTCTCGGTAGGTAGGTAGGCTTACTACCAATACGGCCACTGCCACACATAAAATATATAGCTCGAGCACCCATGAGAAATAAACAGTGGGTGCTGAGCACCCCTGAGAATAGACATCAAGAAACGGATCAGTAATCACCTTTTAGGGATGGGCGTTTTTTTATTACCCGACGACCCGTTTAGTGCAGTGGTTTATAGCGCCGGTTGAGACGCAAGGGTCGCGGGTTCGATTTCCGCACCAACACAAATGTTTGTTGATGAAACAGATATTTGTGGTGGGTCTGGGTGTTTGTGGTACCGTCGCAGTATGTAAGAAGGACATTTATTTATTTGTCAGTCGATCAGTGTGCATTTCTCTTCTCACACTTCGCCACTTTTTCGAGTCATCAAATGAGCATGAGCACCCATGAGTTAAGGAACTATACTGCCGTATAAGGAACCTACGGTCTGCCAAATTTTAAGTTTGTAGGTGTTATAGTTTCTGAGATTTCGTGATTAATCAGTGAGTGGTATTTCGTTTTTATATGTTTATAGATGATTCATGAGGAAGGTCTAGGTGCATACATGCATGCATATTATAGTAAAGCCGAGAATTTCAAAGATTTGTAACACCCGTGCCAAGCTGGTGCGGGTGGTTAGTTATCAATTAATTTTAAGTAGGTATTGACATCTAATCAGCGTTAACAAGAAACTTACGAAACTTTATCGCGTGACGTCACAGGTGGATAACCCGGTCACATGAACCCATAGTAGCTCGGATCGCGAGCGTGTCATATTTCCACTAATCTGGCGGGTAGCGCTTAAACAACAAACATTTATCTGCTACGTACTTATCTGCTTCTTAGAATGTGTTGATGGTGGTCGTTAATCATAAATGGCGGTTTGGTGATTGAAAAGAAAACACACAAGTACTTAATGAGTAACTTAAATTACGTCATGTCACTTTAGCATGGCACTTTTAATAGGCATTTTACGCATTTAAATTTATTGTCTATTAGCTACTAATTGCAGCTCCGCCCAACTAAAAGGAGTACTTCCCATCTCTATAAATTATAGTCTATGTGTTACTCCAGTACATAAGCTATCCTCGTACCAAATTTCATCGATATCCTTGCAGCCGTTTGGGTGTGAAGGAGTAAACAACGTTTTTCAAAAACATACAAACTTTTGCTTTTATAATATTAATGTGTTTTGGTTTTTTTTGTACCTACTGTTGTCAATTTGATTTTTTTTAATGGCAAAATAAAATGTTAAGTAGGTCAAGAATAGCCTACAGATATTTATAATTCAATATCTTGAGACCAGAACCCACGAATTGCGGGATCGTTCGAAAGAAGTACCGTCGCCCTGCAACGCAAAGGGCAACTGAAGGAACCCTGTGGATTTTAGTCAGTAAAAGTCTGACACTCCCTCCTCCTCCCTCCTTTAATGATTTCCAAGGTAAAAACCCGGGCAAGTGCGAGTCGGACTCGCGCACTAAAGTTTTCGTACAAACTTACTCCCATGAAAACAGTTCAATTCTCGAATTGAGTTACGAAGATTTTTCCGAATCGCAAAAAAGTTTGGTTTTTGTGACGTAACTACAAATTTACAGAATTCAGATTTTTTCCTATACTTGTGCTATGAGACCTAGCTTCATGCCAAATTTCAGGATTCTAGGTCAACGGAAGTTCCCTATGAATTTTAATTCCCTTGACAGTGTCTAAAATATGTTTTTTGCGACATAAACATCCGTATATTTTTTTTTCGTTAAATCTGAAGTTTAATTTTTTTACAGCTTCAAGGGACCGCAGACCTGAGTATATGGTTTTAATTTTAACTCAATACCTCCACGCGTTCCCGGGACTCGCGAAGCCGGGACGCCCTGCGGACTCTCCGTCCGCGTACCGGCCCATTGTGCTGCTCGACGAGGTGGGCAAGCTCTTTGAAAGAGTAATTGCAGACCGCCTCGTCGCGCACTTAACACGGGTGGGGCCGGATCTAGCAGACGGCCAGTTCGGTTTTCGCAGGAGGCGCTCCACGGTGGACGCCATCATGCGCGTGCGAGCTCTCACGACGGGGGATGCGGTGGCCCAGGGCAGGTGTGTCGTGGCGGTGTCTCTGGACATCGCCAACGCCTTCAACTCCCTGCCTTGGAGTAGCATTAGGAGGGCACTCCGGTATCACCGGACGCCCGACTACCTCTGTCGTGTGGTCGAGGCGTACCTGTCGGACAGGTACATCATCTACCCTGGTCACCAGGGAGAGTGGGAACGTCGAGAGATGTCGTGCGGTGTTCCGCAGGGATCGGTACTAGGGCCGCCCTTGTGGAACATCGGATACGACTACGTGCTGCGCGGCGACCTCCCTGACGGGGTCAGCGTGGTCTGCTACGCAGACGACACGCTGGTCCTGGCGCGGGGAGAGTCGTACCAGGCGGCGGTCGAACTAGCGACACGCGGGGTTGCGACAGTCGTGGGCAGGATCCAGGAGTTGGGACTCGAAGTGGCATTGCACAAGTCCGAGGCCATGTGCTTTCACGGCCCTCGGAACGCGCCACCACGGGGTTCCCAACTAACGGTAGGAGGAGTCCACATCGGCGTCGGGTCGACGATGAAGTACCTGGGACTCGTTCTCGACAGCCGATGGGATTTCGAGGAGCATTTCCGACGTCTGGCTCCCAAACTAAATCGGACTGGGGCTGCCCTCGGGCGGCTCCTGCCCAACCTGGGAGGTCCAGACGCCTCCTGCCGGAGGCTTTACGCGTGGATCGTTCGGTCCATGGCCCTTTATGGCGCACCGGTATGGGCGCCGACGCTGCGGAAGCAGCCGGCGGCCCGGCTGAACGCATGCCAGAAGGTCATGGCCATACGGATGGTGCGAGGATACCGGACGATTTCCCGCGAAGCGGCGAGCCTCCTTGCTGGCCAGCCACCATGGGATCTGGAGGCAACAGTCCTTGCACACATGCACGACCTGCGCATGGAGATGCAACGCCGGGGCGAAACTCCGCTGCCGCGACAAGTCGCAGCATGGCGGACAGAGCTCCGGGGGTTCTCATGGTGAAATGGCGACAGCGACTGTCGCAACCCAGTGCTGGGCACGCCACAATTATGGCGGTAAGTCCCCTCTTTGAGGCGTGGTTGGAAAGACCTCACGGCGTCCTCACCTTTCGCATGACGCAGGTTCTCACCGAACACGGTAAGTTCGGGAAGTTCCTGCACCGGATTCGTGCGGAAGCAACGCCCGGGTGTCGCCACTGTATGGACCGCCCGGAGGACACGGTGGAGCACACGGTTGAGGTGTGCCCCGCTTGGGCAGAGCAACGCCGTGTCCTTGTGGGGGCGATCGGCGGCGGCGATCTCTCGCGCCGGGCCCTGGTACAGGCCATGGTCCGGAGCGAGGAAGAGTGGCAGGCGGTCGCCTCCTTCTGCGAAGCAGTAATGCTAGCAAAGGAGGCGGCCGATCGCGTGAGGCAACGGTCCTCACGCCCTTACCGCCGCCGGGATTCCGATCCCGATTTCCGGCCACCGTAGGCGCAGGCTTGCGGACGGCGAGCAATGGGTGGCTCGCCGTCGGACCGTCCGGTAACCGTCCGGACCGAGCCAAGTCGTCGACGGCGCGTATTGTTCCACGCGCGCCTCAGGGAGATGTCAGCAAATCGTAGGGGCCCAGCAGGGTCGAAGCCTACTGGGGCCATGGGTAGTGTGAAAACGAAACCCGGGGCCCTGGGACGAAGGCAACGAAGGAACAGGAGTGGGTTTTTAGTCAGTAAAAGTCTGACACTATCTCTCGCTCCGCCCAAGAGCGAGATTTGTCATTAGATGATTTTCCCACCGAAAAAAAAAAAAAAAAAAAAAAAAACGCGTTCCCGGGATAAAGGGTCTTGACAGACAGACCGACGGACAACAAAGTGTTCCTATAAAGTATAAGGGTTCCGTTTTTTCCTTTTGAGGTACGGAACCCTAAAAAAGTGACTTCGAAGAAAGTCGTTTGAGAAACTGCCTTTATTAACGTACCTACTGGCTGATTAGATTAGACAAATAAACTCAAGTATCTACACAACTGGACAATATGTGGAATCATTGAAATATGAACTGTCTCGGTAAAATGAAACTGGGAATATTACCGTAGTACCTTTATTTGTACTATCTCAGAGAAGCTTTCCGAGAAGACTGACTCAATATTTTTGCTGCCATACTGCAAAACCATAAAATATGTTACGTCCGCATTCATGGAACTTAAAGAGACCGTGAAAAGTACTTTCTAAACTTGCCTAATTGCATACACCGAGAGAAACAAAAAAAAACAATTATTGAAATATCGTGCCCTGCGTTTACCACGTCCCAAAAACTTACGCCCATGACCAATCCAGCCCCCCTAGCCAAGTTACAATCGTATCGTTCAGCGCGAACGCCTCGCGTAGGCCACGCCTCCGATTCCTTTGTTCTGACGTCATCTCAACGCTCAGTCACGTGGTCAGAACAAAGGATTCGAAGGCGTGGCCTACTCGAGGCGTTCGCGCCGAACGAAACGATTATAACTTGGCTAGGGGGGCAGCGGACTTAGCCAAGTTGATAATTCTACAATCGTTAACGCTAGTAGAAAACTTCAAATGTATGGGAATGACATCATCTCAACGTTAAGTCACGTGGTCAGAACAATGGAATCGGAGGCGTTACCGACTGTAGAAAGAGATTCGAAACGAAACGGTCGTAACTTGGCTAGGTCTGCAGGTCATCAAAAAATACAAAAAGAACAGATGAAGTACCTAATTCAATAAACTTATAAGTACTTAATTGATCTTTACCTTCTAACAAATTCAGTCATTAATGTTAATCCTTAGTTAATCCAATCAATTACAAATTGTACCGTTTTCAATTAATTACTGAGAAGTTGGAAGATTCTTCGTTCGTTTGTAGCTGCTTTGTCACGATCTAATTTTTAGTTTTTCTGGCTACTTTTTTCGAAATTATTTAGGTACCTACTTGTATGACGTTTACGCTAAGGCCACATTAGTGTTGCAACAGAACTCTGCTTCCGCTTCCGCTTCTGCAGAAGTTCCGCAAGCTTTTTCACTTCCGTTTTCGCTTCTGCTTTCACAAAATTTATAACAGAACTCTAAACGGAAGAATACAGCGAGGAGCGCGGGGGACGGACGGACGGTACACATATACGTGTAGCAACGAGTTTCTTTATTATTATATTTTTTTGGTTCATTCTGCGCATCACCGCGCCTCGTGACGTGATTACGACGTAAACCTTCTTTTGTTTAAAAAAAATAAAATTTTTTTTTTTTCTTCATAGTATTAACACTTCCTTTTCGACTTCCGTTTCCGCTTCCGCACCCGTAAATATTTACTTTTGACATCTGTTTCCGTTTTCGCTTCCGCATTCGTAAAGATTTACTTTTGACATCTGTTTCGGTTTTCGCTTCCGTTGCATCACTAGGCCACATAGCGTTTTGTTTTTGGGTGGTAAATTATTATCAAGTATCTTCTTCCGCTCTGGATGGAGCGAGATCCTCGTCAGACTTTTACTGACTAACTCCACCTGTGTTCCTTCAGTTACCTTTTTGCGTTTCAGGGCAGCGGTAACTCTTTCGAAAAATTTCGCAAAAAAACAGTCATTCTTTGCAAACAAGTTTGCTTTGAGTGGCTTTTCTGGCATTTTGCATACTGCATTACCAGACACATCACACTAATAACAAAAAGGAGAAAGTTTGTATGTATGTAGGGTTGCCAGGTCTTCAAACCAGAAAAGCCGGACAGACCAGAAAATTTAGCCGGACATTTGAGTAAAATGGTCGACAATTTTTATTAAAGTCAAACTCGACTGTTTTATTATTGACCATTATATATATATATTTTAATTCTAATAAAACAACAATACTACCTAAAATTCCAAATCCAGTTGATTTTAAAGACTTACGACCTGTCAGCATCTTGCCATGTTTGTCTAAGGTGCTGGAAAAGGTCGTCGCCAGCCAATTAACTGTTTTTTTGGAACAGAACAACATATTACCAGACTTACAATCAGGTTTCAGAAAGCAGCGAAGTACCGCTACTGCTTTACTGGATGTCACTGATAATGTGTTGTCTGCCCAAGATAAGGGAATGTGTACATGTCTGGTCTTACTTGATTTTTCCCGGGCATTTGACGCAATAAATATACCCTTGCTACTATCGAAGTTGATTTATTACGGTTTCGACCCTGACGCTGTGCAATGGTTCCGGAGCTACCTCAGTGACAGGAAGCAATATGTAGATTTACGCATGGGGGATGGCACCACTCTAAAATCAGCTTTAAGCTCTATACAGAGAGGAGTCCCGCAAGGCTCTATATTAGGTCCAATTATATTTATCTTATATTGCGCAGATATAATTAAATGCCTTCATAAATGCAAATACCATATATACGCCGATGACGTCCAACTTTATATATCTTTTTACCCCGAAGAGTATGATGCTGCCATGAGGGATCTAAACGATGATCTTCGCAGAATTGCCGCCTGGTCTGAGAATAATTGTCTGTCGCTAAATCCAAACAAAACTAAATTCATGGTACTTGGCTCTAAACAACAGCTAGTTAAGTTACCCTCAACCCTTACACTCGAACTTATGGGCAAACCGATAGACAGAGTCTATGAAGCGAGAAACCTTGGTCTTGTTATGGACAAAGACCTTCGTTACGAAAAGCATATCGCCGACTCTGTTAGAAACTGCTTTTATCGACTAAAAGTGCTTTATAAAATGAGACCTTACCTATCGGAAATACTTAGGGAGCAGCTCGTTGAAAGTCTGGTTTTATCTAGGCTGAATTATGCAGACACGGTGTACGGTCCGCGTCTACTAGCTCGTACAGACCGGCTCATTCAAAGGGTGCAAAACGCTTGCGCTCGTTTTTGTTATAAAATTCCTCCTAGAAGTCACGTAACACCATTCCTTAATAAGCATTTTACCCTTAAAATGAAGTCGAGACGCAAGCTTCACTTGGCCTGCCTTCTATTTGGGGTGATTAAGTTTCAGAAACCAGACTACCTCTACAATAAACTGAGTTGGATCACTAGCAGACGAGAATGCGGAAGAAGGCAATGTTCACAGCAACTCTCATCGCAGCCCCATAGTACAGCATCATTTAGAGGCAGTTTCCGTTACGCGGCATCCAAGATATGGAATAACGTACCACCGCCTATTAGACAAATAAAAACGATCAGTACTTTTAGAAAACGTTTACGGCAGTTTTTGACTGATGCACAGCGGAAACTAGACATGACCAATTTAAATGTTTCATTAATATGACATGTAGGCTAATGATTCGTCTTCGGTTTTGTGTGTATCGATGGGAAATGTTGCACAATAATACAAGGGATGATACATAGCTACAATATGTGGGTGTTTGAGATTCCTTGGGCACGGTGTCCCGTACAGCTGCCTCGTTTCCTTGTGTCCGAGGCTCGGAGGTGCAGACGTGTCATGCGCGACACCGACGTTAAGACCTGTGGGAAACGAAGGATGCGTTATGAGGTTTTGTATGTAACAGTTGTCTTATTGTTGTGGTATTTATTTATTTATTTGGTCAATTGTATTTGTGGTTATTTAGTCAATTGTATTTGTGGTTACTTACCCCATGTGTCTGGCCCTTGCAATCCGGTAGATACATAAGTGTTCGGTGTCTGCCTCGCCATTCATCCTCCTTTTGTTGCAATGAATATTCATTTTTTTTATTATTATTATTATTTTGTTGGCATTATATACCCGCAACTGCAAAAACAAAAATGTACATATTTTAACTTAATTCTAAAATAAACATACGTACTTGATTCTTGCTAGGAATAAGCGACACTTACCTTTTGCCATTTATATCTTCATAAATTTCACTATTTTAGGGTCACTTTACTGATAACGTTAATCAACACATAATAATCCGATTGAGAATATATATATTTATTTTTATTTTTTTTATCAAATACCCGACGTCGAATCACTTTCTGTTTTAATATAATATTTTTCGCTGGTTTGCTACTCGTCTGCCGCGCTCAGCCGCCAAATGCATAGTAAATGTAACTGGCACTGTATTGACGGCGCGGCGGCGGCGGTGGCTCGAGACCGGTTAACTTTTAATCGTAATATACACTTATACCTACTAAAAGCTTTATTGAAGTTGGCGATATTTACTCTTATACATACCTACCTACACATCTAACACTAAATATCTATTTATGATTTAAGTATCACCTTGTATACAGTAATATATGCATAATTATATACTTATATATTTATTTATTTTAATTCCCTTATAAAAAACTGATTTTCATCCGTCACTACACTCTAAGGTTCAGTTGAAAACCAGCGTCAGGCAACTGCTACGTAGTTGTCTGGCATTATGCTGAACTGGACCTATTTGGCGTAGCCGTGAGACATTTTGTTATTGTTAATTTTATTTCTACTTATTTTTATTTTATTTTTTTATGTTTATTTTAGTTTTTAAATCAATTATTTGTTGATGAATGAATCATGGTGTACCAAATAAACATATTTTCTTTCTTTCTTTTCTTTCAATAAAATTGGCTGCTATAATTGCTAGTCCGCTCCGCCTAAGCTAGCGATACAAGATAAAGTAGAAGACGTGACAAATCTAAAAAAAAAGCCTGACCCTGTCCGGCTATATCCGGACGCCTGGCAACGCTACTCGTATATGTACGTATAATCGAGTGTATTACTCCTTTACGCTCAAACGGCTGAACTGGTTTGGATTACACTTGGCACACGGATAGACCATGACCTGGATAAGTGGATAGGACATAGAATACTTAGAATAAAAACTATTTATTCTACACAGACACAATGCAACGGCAACAGCAAACACATAATTTAAGACACATTTTATTCCATAAGTATGTTTAATCAGGACAATTTTTGACTTTCACGCGGGCGAAGCCGCTGGCAGAAGCTAACTAGCTTGACACAACATCTAACAGAGTTATTCTATAACCCGTTTCATTGGAAAGAAAATTAACGGGATTGTAGGTACCTATTTATGACCTTAACAAGATTAAGTGCAAAATGAAACTCACTGGTTGGATCCAACAATTAAACTACCTTGAGACTGAAAAAATCCTAGATGTCCCGGTGTAGTTCAGGTTTAAATAGAGTAATTTTATTGTTCTCCATTTACACTTACAATTTAATTCCACATATTCACTCATTGCACGACAACACACACACACACACACACACACACACACACACTCCATACACTCTTAAATATTCCCACATAATACTAACCATACTAACACTATATAGAATTTATAACATAAATATTGTTAATACTCGCGACAACTGTTTGTTAGAGCATTAGGTAAATATAAAAATGTTAATAAAACCTAAAGGTGGAGTCCTGGTGTCCTGAAATACAGGCCTCAAGCCTAGTTTAGGCACCAGTCTCCCACAATAAGCTTACTGTATCTACCTTTACCCTAGAAAATGTAATTATGATGTATTGTGGCGAGAAAATAAATTTTATTATTATTATTATTCTCTTTATTCATTAAATATACATATTAATTAAATTTTTAAATATTTTTTTAACAAAACCATATAAAAAAAAAAATTAAAAATATAAAAAATAGTAGTCCGCCGGTATCGAGACAGGGTCCAAGCTACCGGTGGTTAGGGCTCCAGAGACAGGAACCTCCTCACGATGCGAGCCGTATCGAGGAGTACTGCCTTCTGTATCAGGCCCTTGATCCAACCGCGCAATGACAGCTTCGACAGATGGTCGTCGAAGCTTTTGGCTATAAGGCCGTTGGCGGTCACGACAATCGGCACAATGACAGCCGAGTCTACATTCCACATGTCATCAACCTCGTGTGCTAAGTCGAGATATTTCATTTGTTTCTCTTTCTCAGCTTTCACGAGATTCTCGTCATGTGGGATGGTGACATCGACTATCATTACGCGGCGCGCTAATCGGTCTATCACTACTATATCCGGCTTATTGGCTACAATAGTCCGGTCAGTAATGATAGACCGATCCCAGTACAAGGTGACATGGTCATTTTCGAGAACTGGTTCGGGCACATACTTGTAATACGGTACCTCATAATCCACTAGGTTGTATTTCAAAGCAAGTTGCTGGTGAATAATCCTGGCTACTTGGTTATGCCTGTGCAAGTACTCGCCGTTAGCCAGACGAGAACAACCAGAGATAATATGTCTGATAGACTCACCCGGACGATGGCATGCCCGACACACGTCAACCGTCTCGTCCTTCATTATATATCTCCGGTAGTTATTCGTCAAGATGACTTCGTCCATAATTGCACAGATAAAACCTTCAGTTTCCCCGAAGAGGTTGCTGAAACGTAGCCAGGCTACGGACGCTGCAAAATCTAGACTCATGAAGAGCCCGATAAAAGCGCCCGTGGAGCTCCTTACTTTTCCATACTTCCTTGCGGTCATCAGTTGTAAGTACCACAGGTTTGCGCCAGTTCTCTTTAGCCATGGACAACGGGGTGTGTCCCTTGTCCACTGCGACCACATTTCGGTGCATACCCACATCGGTTTTGTGAAAGTATTCTCTGAGGCTGCACACCACGCGGTTGTGCAGGGTCTTCGCGTCTAAAAAACCTCGACCTCCACACTTCCGCGGGATGTACAGTCTCATCACCGACGACCGTGGGTGATGCATCCGGTTTGTGGTCAGTAGTGTACGGACCCGCCTATCCACAGCGTCTAGCTCGGTCTGAGTCCATTTGAGTATGCCGAAAGAGTACATTAAGACCGGCATGACCCAGCCATTGAAGGCGCGCACCTTATTTCCACCTGACAGAAGGCTGTTTAATACCTTCTTCAGGTGGCCAAAGAAGCGCTCCTTCAACGATTGCTTCATGTCAGCAACGTTAATGCCTAACGCTTCCGACATACCCAAATACCTATAGGTTTCGGTCGAGGAGAGGGATCTAAAGTGTATGGAATCTGAGAGTTGAATCCCCTCAGATTCCATAATCTCCCCTCGCTTTACATGCATGACTGCACATTTATCCACACCAAATTCCATCCTGATGGCACTACTGAAAGTTTCAGTTACCTTCAGTAGTTCCATCAGTCGTAACTTGTTGGGGGCAATGAGTTTCAGATCATCCATGTAAAGAAGGTGTGATAGAACCTGACCACCTCTTCTCAACCGATAGCCCAAGCCTGATTCCTCCAGCAATGTGCTTAGAGGATTCAGGGCTAAGCAGAACCAAAGTGGACTCAGACTGTCGCCCTGGAATATTCCCCGTTTAATCCATATAGGCTCATCGTCCCTCCGAATCGATCGACATCCTGGATAGCGAAGAACTGTGTTCCATTGCCCCATACATGACTCAAGGAAGGTGCGTAGAGTTGCATCTATTTTATACAACTCCAACACCCTCATGAGCCACGTATGTGGCACAGAGTCATAGGCCTTCTTATAATCTATCCAACATGTCGACAGATCCTTGCGAGATCGACGAACCTGTTGGCTTATGGCCATGTCTATGAGGAGTAGCTCCTTAGTACCGCGAGACCCGTTCCTACATCCATTCTGAGAATTATTATTATTATTATTGGTATCAATAAAACGGGTTATAGAATATCTCTGTTTGTCTTAGATAGACTTCAAGCAAAACTTGCACGAAAAATAGAACTGTATTTGTTTTGTTTTACGATGATTGATGGAACAATATCCTGAGTGGACGGCTTACCCCGTTCCGGTAAAGTTTTGTTAACTTACTAGTTCTTGTATTGCTAGGAACACTTCAAAGTTACTCTATAACAGATAGTACTTGGTGTTATTCTGACAAGGACAGTTAGAAATAGGGTTGCCAACTGTTTTTGAAGAAAAATAAAGTATCACAATATTTAAATTAAAAAAAAGTACCTATTTTTCAAAGTTTTACTTATTTATTCGTTTCACGCACCTCTTGAAGACAATTTTTTATGTGCTTCTAGCACACACCGACAGTTTCTCATTATTAGATATTGTTTCATTTTTGGAAACGTAGGTATTCGTATTTCACGTAAAAGCATTCGATAATAGTTTCGTATTAGTGTTTAATTTTTTTTTGCAAAAGTATAAAGTATATTTACCAAAAATAAAGTAAGTACGTAAGACACGTTATATAAAGTATGGTTAGCAACCTTTGTTAGAAAATAAAAAAATATGCCTTTATTTCCTAAACAACATCCACTGCTAGCCAAAAAGGTCCCCCCTAAAATTGCTTTCTGGCTCCATTTTGCCATTTCGGGCTAAAGTCATCACTATAAATATTTTTTATTATTTTCGTTTAGCGTAGATGGCGACTAGAATTGAAAATTATGACCATTCATTTTACCGAAAGACACAATACGATGAAATTCAACTTTTTACCGGAATATTTCTAACTAAAGCAGGAAAATGGCGCCATTTTGACGTAAACTAGCGGCTTGGCGGGAATTATTTAACTTTGTAGTGAAGCTTAGAGAAGGCAAGTTGGGAATTATTAAATATTTAATTAAACGCCGCGTCGTCGGCTGCCTGCCGCGGATTCACAACGAAATGGGATAAGGTAAACCAACGTGCTCTATATTAATAAGATTTTTATAACTATGTTTGCATCAGGTTTTGTAAGCCAGACTAACATTTCTGTCCTCCAAAGCACCTTTGCTTGAGGTTATTATAATTCGGTATTATCCTTGTTTATTTTTGTACACAATTTTATGCAACAAATAACACAAATCTTTCTTCGAAATAAACATCAAACTTGGTTAATAAGTGTAGCAGTATAATTAGCATTTCAAATATTGTTAGGAGGAAAAGTGGACCCACGCGCGCCCGGTTGTGGTGGGAACTTCTCTCGGGCGATAATGACCGATCCAATGATATATGTACGAGCTACCTCTTTTAATGGTCGGGTTAGGAATTGTTGGAGTTAATAACTTTTCAATACACTTACTCGAAAACCCGCTCTTATCTAGGCACGCAATGGACTGTTTTCTGCACTGGTGCAGAAAGTGTGCGTGCTCACCCCCGCTACAATTTTATTGTAAAAAAAATGTTTACCGTATCAGGCTGGGCGCGCGTCGATCCCCACGAGGCGCGGGTCAACCCCCACGAGTAGTAAGTGTATTGAAAAACGACGTTTCGCACACGTGCAAATTTGTCACTGCAGCCCTCGGCTCCGTAACATTCCATAGAATTCCGCCTCGGTCGCAATGACAAACTTTCTGCACTTGTATCAAAATGTACTATTTTTTAGGTGGGAAATCATCAAATGACTTCTCCTGCTCTGGGTGAAGCGAGAGCGTATCAGACTTTTACTGACTAAAACTCCACCTGTGTCCTTCAGTTATTAATATCTAACTTGTCAAATCTACTTTTATGCCAAAGTTTGAGACTTTCTTATCAAAATTGAGTTTGACGTTTTGGCGGAATAGTCGATACCGGCTATCCGAGCCGGTTTAGTCAAATAAGTATAGGTACCTACCCAACTCTAATTTAATATTAGGACTATTTTCTAAATTCTCTGTTTGAGGTTATTAATGAGTGAAACCCTGCCATGATTCATATATATGATTCAGATATCATCCATGATTATTGATTAATTTCTGATTTCTACATAAATGCCAAATTTTGACAGATTTTCAGGCTAAAGTAGAATATGAGAAATATTCAATCAGAAATCTGGGGTTTGTGTATGTATTCAAGTGTGTGTGATGTTTGCTACTTCTTCAAGCTTAAATGACTGAATGGATTTGTAAGAAATTTGGTACACAGGTGTACCATGTCCTAGTATAGCACATAGGATACTTTTTATCCCAGAAGTATATTCCCTTGGGATAATTTTCTAGTTTTTCGCGGGCGAAGCCTCTGAGAGGAAGTGTTTGTATATTTTTTCAAGATGGACGATGACGACGACAACGAACACGACGACGATGGACGATGGATTTTTTTGGTGGTGTGTTTGTTGTTTGGATGGTTGTGGACGGATGGATGAACTTTTCTTTCCTCTACTTAAGGTACAATCAGGGATCAAAAGTGCAGTCGCACTTTACAAATACGAAAGTGTCTAAAATTTCTTCGTAGAAGAATGTCAATGGTCCACGCACGAGTCCACGTCTGATATAATCTATACGTTAGATTCAATGCTATAAATTAAATCAGTTGTGATTGTTGTGAACCATGTACTGCCTCCTATAATCAACTTTAGCCACTTTAGTTTTTCTAGAGTGCGACTGCACTTTTGACCCTTGATCGTACATCAGTACTTCTCTCGCCTTATTATATTTAATACCCATTACCTACTAAAACTACTATACTATTACTATACTATAGTATTATTATTATTACCCCTGAGTTTGTTTCGGTGTTTCTTCTCAGGGTTAGTCAGCTAGGTAGGAAACACCGGCCTCATCTAGTTTAAAAATGACGAAAAAAAAATTGACGTGTAAAAGTGTTTTTTAAACCTATTTACAAAATAAATATCATTTATCATTTATCATTAATTCTACCTAAACGCGTGTATTTTGTATAACATCCGGTTTCCGTAATGAGCTGGAAAAATTAACATAATAACAAGTCTCTGCAACCCTAACCATCGGTATCTCGGACCTTGCTTCTGACACCAGCGGACTAGGTACCCTCTACCTATATTTTTATGTTCTTAATTTTTTACATTTAAAAATGTGTTTATTCAAAAATTTAATTTATTCCTGTATTTTAATAAATAAAAGGAATTTTAATAATTATAAACATAGCTCCTAAATCTTAATAAACAGACGGATACACAGACCACTGACCAGGTGATAAAGATTCAGGGTTACATTAATTCGCTACCTAATTTTCCATGTAGATACAATCATCACTGACTACTTATTCCAAACGAATTTAATTTCGCGTTTATCCAAACAGCTGATGTCTGTTTACTAATTATCTCATTAGGATTAAGTCAGGACCAGTTTATGATGTGCCTGTCTCATAAATATTAGTGAGGATGGGCCATCATCTGGCATAGACAAAATATTTATGATTGAGGCTCGTTGACACTGCGAGTGACGTAATTTTCTGTAGATTTAGTTCATTGCAAGCCTTCCCTGAGGCCCAGCCCTATCACGGCTCTTAACGCGATCCATTGACGATCTAAACTGAACTGTTCGTGGCTTTCGCTACGTCCCCGTTAGGGGGCGTGGCAGGCGATGTCAGGGCTTCGCCCTCTGACCGCGGAGTACAGCCGGGGTCCATTACAACGGACCCGTCATTATGGTGCCTAACTAGGCTCGGCGGTTGTAGAGCAGATGGCTCTATATGTATATGTTTGTATATGTGTACTATAGGCACGTCACGACGCTGCTGCACACAGCGCCGACTCTTCACGACATACCGGCGGTCAGTCCCCGCCAGGTGAGACCCCTAGGGGAAGCCCGGCGGGAGACGACCAGCGAGTATGCCGACTTGTTACGGACCTACAGTAGGAAGTGTGTGTGACCCCCGTCTACCCCGCTTCCAGAGCGAGCCGGTTACGGTTTAGACCGAGGGACGTTTTGTGTATGTGTGTGAGCGGCATCGTATTGTGTTACATCGCTTAGCGAATAGTTAGCTTGCGCTATTTATTCAGTGCGTGAGTCTAGCGAGTGTATAGAGGCTGAACTGTTAAAGAGATATGCACCTATATAGCTCTATCCCTCTATCTCGCTCGCACGACTGACATTTAATACGTCATGTTTAAGGCCCCTGTCCCTGTATCAAATCTGTTTTAAGCTCCTACAGACAAGTGTGAGGCATGTTTTCACAATTTTTTACCAAAATTAAAGCAATTATATTTCGTACCCTTATTGCAAAAACCAACTAAATGCACCAAGATTTTTGTATTATTATATTATAGAATTATTATTATACTTATTCGATCAAATCTGTAGGTTATTTACTTTTTGACCTAGCTATCTTTGTAAATAAGTGTCATAACAAATAATCAGTTTTACCTGTAGATTCGTCTTGATTTATCGAATAGATATATATTTAACTTAATTTAGGTAAAATAATTGCAGATAGTTTGTTTTTGCATTATGGGTACGAAATTTACTCTACCTTTTCCCATTGACATCAATGTGGACGAATTTTTCGATGCCCTATGAGTTCCCTTTTTACCCGTTTGTACATTTATGTGTTATTATTTTCAGTTTGTATAATTATATACATATTAAGTTATAATATTTAATATTTTTTGTCATCATTATTATTAAATTATCCTCTACAGATATGTTGAATAACTTCTATGTAAAATGATTGTCGCATTGCTACTGGTAAAGACTAGTTTTCTTAAAAAAAAACTTTGCTTGACATTAGGAATTACTTGTATCGTTGTGGCTTTCACAAACATGTAAACAGATTCAGGACCTTTGTTACGAGCGGGAATTGAAGCTGCAACACGCAGCGCTACGACCAATTGCTCGACCACTGAGCCCGACTTTCTAGAGAAAAACAGGGGAGCCTTTATCACAACTGGTCTGGTGTCTGATCATCATGATTAGGGCATTGAGCATTGGCCTTCTGTATACACAAACATATTACATTTTTTTTATACAAATGGAGAAAGTTTGTCACTGCGACTGAGGCGGAATTTGCCCGAGCCACAGGCGAGGGTTATGAAGCAGAGTCTTTCAATAAACTTACGAAGAAATAAATAAACGGGGACTGACCGGCGATAAACGGGGGCTGCGCGGTGACTAGCCTGATAGGATAACTACAATAAATAATGGCGGGGGTGAGCTTGCGCGATTTTTCGCACTAGTGCGAAAAATCGTGCGCGCGAGAGCGGGGAGCGGGTTTTCGAGTAATATTGAAAAATAATTATTTTTACTACTCGTATGTCATTATTATCTGGCCGTTATCAGTGTAATACGTCTATGTATTATATGTGGATGGGATTTCCGAGATCTTTTAAATCAACAAGATTGATGAAGCACGATTTTAGGTACTTAAACCAAGTAATTAAGGTCAAAAGCTTACCCTCATCAATCTTAGGATTCTCTTAGAACATTCTTCTAAATGGTTTCTATATTTAGGTTTAGCTATCACGGCTCTTGGAAAAACTATGTTATTTTACAACTTAGCTAAGCATCTTTGAACCCGTAGGTTCATAAACAGTAGGTTCAAAATATCATTTTTTTACCCGACCTCAAGAAGAGAAAAAATCTAATCAATCAAATAATCAATCAATAATCTAATCTACATGGTCGCTTACAATGGGCCTCATCAGAAGGCTTGCAGTCACCCAAAGGGCAATGGAAAGGGCTATGCTCGGAGTTTCCTTGCGTGATCGCATAAAGAATGAAGACATCCGTAGGAGAACCAAGGTCGCCGACATAGCCCGAAGAATCGCCAAACTAAAGTGGCAGTGGGCAGGGCACATTGCTCGTAGAACGGATGGTCGATGGGGCCGAAAGGTTCTAGAGTGGCGACCGCGCACCGGAAAACGCAGCGTTGGAAGGCCTCCCACAAGGTGGACCGACGACCTGGTGAGAGTCGCGGGAATGCGGTGGATGCGAGACGCACAGGATCGGTCGTTGTGGAGACGCTTGGGGGAGGCCTATGTCCAACAGTGGATATCTTTCGGCTGAAATGAATGAATGAATGATGAATCTAATCTATATTATTGTTTGCGTCTGGTGTCAGGAGATAGGCCCTCGAGGGGTAGTTTCTAGGGCTGCAGGATTATTCGAAAGAGGTACCGTGGCCGTGGAATGCAAAGAACAACTGAAGGAACACCTATTTTTTTATAGGTACTCGTAGGTTTCAATCAATTGAGTTCTGGGTAGGAGTTATACAGTAATTTCTCAAATTAAATAAAAACTTTTTGCAAAAAAAATACAACCGACTTCAATGTAAAAAAAAACACTAAAACGTGCAAAATAACTTTAATTTCGGAAAACAGTGTTTTTATAGTAGTTTTGTTTCTTCGTTATTTAAAACCGACTTCTGAAATTAAAGTTACTTTGTACGTTTTGTGTTTTTTTTTCACTGAAGTCGGTTGTATTTTTTTTTGTATTTTTATTTTTTATTTAATACTTTTTAGTTGTGATGGTAGCACAACTAAATAGTACCCCTCAGCTAATCATCATCAGATTAGCTCGATGGTACCTTATAGCCAGAGTGCATCTCATGACAATTGTAATAATCCCAAACACGGTTAGGTTACATTGATTTATTTCAGAGTTCCGGTGTCTACCTTCCAGCTTCATCATCAGATCAGTTCGATATATCTCCTCCAGTCTCTATCAGACCAGTCGTTCCAGTCAGTCATCGACTACGCGTATAAACAAAGCCATTTTCCACGGCACGGTTCCATATCTTCGAAGTTCCTCATCATCCCCCCTAGCCAAGTTACAATCGTTTCGTTCGGCGCGAACGCCTCGAGTAGGCCACGCCTCTGAATCCTTTGTTCTGACCACGTGACTGAGCGTTGAGATGACGTCAGAACAAAGGAATCGGAGGCGTGGCCTACTCGAGGCGTTCGCGCCGAACCATACGATTGTAACTTGGCTAGGGGGGCAGATTATAACAATATTTCTGTGGGACCAACTCGGAAGCATAACCTTTCAGTCAAAACATAATTTTGAAAATCAGTCCACAATTGACCGAGAAATTGGTAAACATACATAAAAAAAAAAAACAGCCGAACATAGAACCTCCTTCTTTTTGAAGTCGGTTAAAAAATGGCTTCACACTAGTGGTCTGTGTTGGGGCGGAATCAGACGACTCATTTTTCGTTCATTTGCATCTTTGACTCGAAATGAATGAAAAGAAAAAAAAGATGGAATGAAAGAAAAGTGCTGAATGAAAACATTAGTGAATTGATCCAATAATTAATGTACGTTTTTGCCATTCGGCGTCATGCATTCACTCCCGCTCTGAATAAAAGAAAAGAGAAGTTTGAACACAAGGAGAACGTTCACTTGGGTTCATCCATTACATTTCAAATCCTGTAGCAAATAGTCCAGTACCTGGGGCGTTAAAGTCATTAAAAGCTAGGATTTTTTTTACTGTGGATGAAATTTAAAAAGAAAATAATGATAAGTGTAACTAATATTATGTAAAATAATTGTGATCTCGATTTTGAAAAAAAAAAAAATGATATATACAATAGTGCAACTAATGTCTCAGGAACTAATTCGAATTGAAAAAATATTTTTGTGGTAAATAGGCCATTTTGCGAGGAAGTCTATAATCTATATAAAATCACGCTAACCGTCACGAAACCCCCAGGAACTGGACTAAAAGAAAAAAGCAGGAGAATGTCCATTTCTGTGTCATTCAAAGCACGCACTGGAGTGAACATGAAAAACCACGCAGCGCTAATCACGCTAATTTTATATAAAGGCGAATGTTTGTGAGAGTGAGTGTGTATGTTTGTGAGAGTGAGTGTGTATGTTTGTGAGAGTGAGTGTGTATGTTTGCTACTTCTTCATGCTCGAACGGCTGAACGGATTTCAATTAAACATGGTACTCTAGTAGACCATGTCCAGTAATAGCATATAGGATACTTTTTATGCCGGGAGTATATTCCCTTGAGATAATATTTTTCTATCACGAGGATGAAGCCGCTGCAGCTGGCAGCATCAGCATCCTAATAAATTGGAACAAGGCTGAGATAATGAGTTTATTTAACGTACATATTGAAAGATGAAGACATATTACGAACAGGAAGATGTTTAAGAAATCAGACTATTATTTCCTTAGTAATGAAACAGAATAAGTAATTGGTAATGATTACTTAAATTTAATTAAGTAGGTACTCATTTACGACAAATTAAACTCCAGTACAGAAATCAATCTCCGCGCCTCTCAATCGTTATCAACACGCCTCAATGTTTATATTTCACGTTCAGCGATAATCCCGATGACCTCATGCTGATCTTCGATGCAATGCCGGCGATGTTTGTGGGTACTTCTAAAGCAGAGATTCTCAATCTAAGACCCCGGGCCGCATGTGTCTTGAAGTCAAGCACAGTAGGTATTAGTGATTAGGAATAGGTAGTCATTGAGTATAGTACCGCCTAATAGTCAATGAATATTGTGATACCTTTCAGCCAAACGCGATAAGAGCTGGTATGATGATTTTATTACACCTGCACAGGCTTAATGAGTTGCTGATTGAAACAGCTTGTATTTAATATAGGTACGTGTTTTGTTAAATTAGGTAGCCTTAGGTTGTGTCTTATTCAATTTTATGAAGTTAATTAATCGCTTGAACATACATTAGTGTTTTATGACCCCTTGTTAATTAAATACTTATTGGTAATGTATTAACATATTCAAATTATATGCCAATACAATAAACAAAATTAGTGGCCTCTTAATTCTTTATTGTACACAAAAACTTAACATAGTACCTGCACAGTGATTGGAAAAGTAAAGGCAAAGGGTAATTGGACGAACACGGGAGGGTTTTTAATCTTTAAAAGTCTGACAATTCTTCTCGCTCCACCCAGACCGGGACAAGTTATTTAATGATTTCCCAACCAAAAAGTGCGCTCAACAATGAGTTTTCCCCTAGCAAACTTTTGGGTGGCAGAGAGAGATCATATTCGTGGTACAGATGCAGTGTAGGTACAATATAAATCTATATAAATTAGTCTAATATATAAAATTATATTATACATACAATATCTATGTAATATAGGTAGTAATGTTATATCAGGAAGTGCTCTTTAATTTAATTATTAATATATAATGTATTATATCGAATAGAATAAACTTTATTTTACACAAAAACTTATATCTAAGGGTACAATACGACGATCTTATTGCTGAAAGCGATATCCACCAGGGATTACATGAAATTAGGTTATTTGTTTTTATAGCATATGAAAATTATATCATGTGAACGTTATTTCAAGTGATAATATATTATCTGTTATTATGGCATATATTACACACCCATCCACCAGACAACGAACGATAGAATAGGATTATATTAAGAACTAGCTTTTGCCCGCGGCTTCACCCACGTAGGTACATAAAATATAGCCTGTCACTCAGGAAAAAAGCAGCTTTCTACCGGTAGAAAAAATTTTAGCAATCGCACCGGTACTTTCAGAGATTACCTTCTACAAACAAAAACAAAAAATAAAACTTTACCTTTTTATAATACTAGTGTAGATAAGAATAATGTTTATTGTTACAATAAAACAAAAATACATAAAAACTATTACATAATCATTATTATTGTCCGTAACTATTTTAAGAATCATATATGTATAATTGTGGGTAGTCCCCAAACTAGGTAGAACCTGTATCTTGGAAGTTGCGCTAACTTTAATTTATAAAAATAAAATAAAATAAAAAACAACGACAATCGCTCTGAGTTCGATCCCCAGATACAGTTAATATTTTTGTGATTGTTTTGGCGTTTTTTTGTAAATGTGTTTATTTACGACACTAGCGAACCGCCCCGGCATCGCACGGGTGCAATGCTGATATTAAATATACTACAGAATGTCTTTATATACAACGTTCACAGGTTTTTATCATTAGACAATACAAACATTTATTTATTTATTTATAGTAAGGTACTCCAACGACTTATTCAATAATTACATATTATAAAAAATATAACTTACATATACATCTATTATTGTGGTGAACTTGTCACTTAAAGAAATAGACCGCTTAGACGTAAATAAAAAAATACATAGGTACAATTAATGAGATCTATCTTAGGAGAGCTTTTAACATAAACTAATTATTATTTTATGTTACAAATTTAAATAAAAATTAAATTGGCATTAAAAACAAAAAATAAAAAACCATATGGATTTAAAATAATAATAATACTCGGTTTAATTAAGACGAGATTACAATACAAGGTAGTATAATGAAGAAATAATATTACAAACATGATTTCTTTAGAGGTTACTCTTGAAAGAGCGACATAATTGGTCATGTGAAAAACACTCAACGCTCAAATCTAAGCCTACAACGTTGAAAGTTTGACCCTGCGATTTATTAATGGTCATTGCAAAATATATATTTACCGGAAATTGTAGGCGTTTAAATTGGAACGGTAAATCCGATTACTCCGTATTACTTAAACACATTATTTCTCATAAAAAGTAAAGGATAAAAAATGGTTATTGTGGGTTATCCATAAGAGATACGCATATACCGTAACGGACTTTCTTTTCTTGTAGATTTTTTTAAGGTGTACAATACTGTAGTACATTATTTTGATCTATCTCGTAGGGTTCAGTCAGCGTTTGCAATGTAAGCTCAAAAAAATGTGTTTATTTACGACATCACATTAGTAACCTCTAAAATTATTGTGTTTTTTTACTATATTATGCATGTATTATACATATTAACCTTCATCTTGAATCACTCTATCTATTAAAAAAAAACACATAAAAATCCGTTGCGTAGTTTTGACAGACAGCGAGTGACTTTGTTTTATACAAGGTAGAGATGATGGTGTCGGGAGGACATATGGAAATTCGGTCATATTTAGCAAGGAGGTTGTTTTGTTGCAAACAATAAAACATAACAAATTTGTAAAAAACTAAAAACTACCTTTAAAACAAAGGTTTTGGGTATGATGCGTTGTGTAGGTAGTGTAAGTAGGTACCAGTATGTGTGTACTTGTGCTAAATACTATTGCCGCATTTGTTGTTGTTTTTAGGGTTCCGTATCTCAAAAGGAAAAAACGGAACCCTAATAGGATCACTTTGTTGTCCGTCCGTATGTCTATCTGTCGAGACTCTTTATCTCGGAAACGCGTGAAAGTACCCAGTTGAAGTTAAAACCAGTACTCAGGTCTGTGGTCCCTTGAAGCTGTGAAAAAATCAAACCTCTGAATTAACGAATTAAAAAGATACGGCGATTTATGTCGCAAAAAAGTATATTTTGACACACTCAAGGAAATCATAGGGTACTTCCCGTTGACCTAGAATCCTGTGGTATGAAGCATTGTGTCATAGCACAAGTATAGGAAAAAATCTGAAAACTGTGAATTTGTAGTTTACGTCACAAAATGTTTTTTTTTGCAATTCGGATAAATCTTCGTAACTCAATTCGGGAATTGAACTGTTTTCATAGGTAAACTTACCCATGAAAACAGTTCGTTCGTTCGTTTCGCATGTACGGAACCCTCAGTGCGCGAGTCCGACTCGCATTTACTCGGTTTTTTTTTTAATTATTGCCTGACAGAGTATTTCAGGCTAAGTCCGTAGTTGCTAAATATATAAACAACTTTTAAACTAGTGTTAGTACACACTAGTTAACGATTGTCGATCGCGATAGCGCGCATTCTCGCCCCCGCTTATATTTGCGCTAATTCCCGTGAATTGAATAATTTAGCTTACCTCCTGCAGACCGTAGGACAGCACTTAAATAACGATTTGTTCATAACAAACGAGCTGCCTTTGACCTGACAATTTCTTGTCTGAGAAGTGAGACGATAGCATTTCTGAGCTTCATAATTAATAAGGTTTACACTTAAAAGTTCCAAATAAACAAGGTGCTGTGCAGCATACCTATCACCCTTTTTTTGATGGGAAATGATCAATTAACCCCTCCCGATTTGTTTGTTTTTTCACTGTACGTTTGAGTAGCACTTGGTGCAAATCCGGTCTCTTTACCGTTAAATGAATCTTTGCCGTTTAAATCACTCAAACAGTTTTTATTTCTCTCCTTCTAATTCTGGAGTCTATGCAAACGAAGTAGCGGATAGATGCTACTAGTTCATAAAACAAATAAAGCTCATCAATAACTTTAGGGTCGTTAAATATAAATTTCCCAACACCTTAACTACTTGTCTACGAACAGCTATACGTAGCGTCTAAGAGCTCTACGTTGTGTCTACGAGCGGTTACGATGCGTCTACTAGCACTAGGTAGCTTCTACAAGCGGCTACGATGCGTCTACGAGCACTGCGTTGTGTCTACGAGCGGCTACGATGCGTCTACGAGCACTGCGTTGTGTCTACGAGCGGCTACGATGCGTCTACGAGCACTGCGTTGTGTCTACGAGCGGCTACGATGCGTCTACGAGCACTGCGTTGTGTCTACGAGCGGCTACGATGCGTCTACGAGCACTGCGTTGTGTATACGAGCGGTTACGACTGCGTAGAAGCCTAAGCTTGACAAACCTACAATGCCTACGGCCAGGCGGGATGCAGCACTCTTTTTGATGCTTATACGGTTGTAATGAGCCCTTATATTTCATATTTCACGATTTATTTATTTAGTTCTGACTCCACACCAAGTAACATAACACACGTGTTACATTCAATTGATTCTCTCCACAGCCTTAACATCGTCCGAAGAGACAGAAGTAACAGACACATGCTGCGCACACGGCGAAGGCGCGGCGTTGACGGCGGCGTCATGCGCGGCTGTAGCACCCCCGGACGACATCGAGCTGGAGCAGATGGACGTGTGCCTGGCAGCCGTGGCTAGCTGCTGTGAAGAGCAGATGAAGTAAGGAAAGCTTTATGACTAATGAGAATGGATTAAGTTTCGGCTCTGAATGATTTGAATGTTTCATAGTTCAAATCCCCTGCAGAAGAAAGTAGGGACCCTTATTTCTTCTTTCCATATTTGAATTCAGATTCTTGAATTAATTCTTAGTTCCATCTACAATATTTACCTAGAATAATGCACACCCTTAAACACCCCACTTAGAAAATTAAGTTACAATCATAATAATATAAGCATTGAAATTTTACTTAAATGCACTATGGTAGTTTTTTTTAAGAAATTAGTTATTCCAATTGTGGGCAAATAATATAGCATCGACGCACTACAGTTTTTTTTTCGTCCTAAAATAATTATTTCTTCTTTTAGGATAAAAATTACTTATTTTAAAAATAGCCGCGGCCGGCCTAAGAATAAAGCTAGAACTACACTGTGCACACGTGTGCCACACACGCCGATCAGTATCTAAATAAAACCGA
Organism: Mythimna impura; assembly: GCA_905147345.3. Lineage (NCBI taxonomy): Eukaryota > Metazoa > Arthropoda > Insecta > Lepidoptera > Noctuidae > Mythimna > Mythimna impura. Next base: position 6,647,971 of record LR990366.1, on the reverse strand, counting down.
GTAATTATCATTATGTGTTTTCTTCTTCAACTTATCACAGCAATAATAACAACAATAAGACCTGCCATATCGATGTAGCTCGTCGATAGGTGACTGGAGCACTGAGTTTGGGCTCAAGATCGATCCCACTAAGACCCAAGTGATTGTTGTCGGTAGTCCCCGTACGGTCTGTCTGAGGCGACTAAGGGATATTTAGATTCTGTGCATACTACAGCACCTTAGGTCACCCCGTGGTGGCGGGTAAACTACCAACAAAAGCATTCCCAAGGAGGGTTGGTGTCAGGCTGGCGGCCGACTTTAAAAAAAAAAACTAGCCAAATCCCATCTGCAACATGTTTGGTTTTAATGGAATGCGCGATAGGGTTAGGGCGTACCCCACAGGCTACGCGCAGGGGCAGCACCCGGCTCCTGTGGGAAATGGACCAGGGTTGTTGCACCACCTCGGGCGGGTGCAACGTAAGAAGCTAGCTCGGGAAACGAGATTGAGGTATGCAAGTTGGAATGTTGGGACTATGACTGGAAGGGCCAGAGAGTTAGCGGATGTATTGAAAAGAAGACGGATAAATATAGCATGCTTGCAGGAAACTAAATGGAGAGGAACAAAAGCGAGAGAAATTGGTGAGGGATACAAGTTCTACTACTGTGGAAGTGATGGAAAAAGAAATGGTGTAGGAATAGTGTTAGACAGTAAATTGAAAGAAAGTGTGATGGAAGTACAAAGGATTAGTGATAGATTTATAGTTGTGAAAGTTATGTTAGAGAATGTGATGTTGAATATAGTTAGTGTGTATGCACCACAAGTAGGATGTGATGAAACGGTAAAAGAGAAGTTTTGGGAGAATTTTGATACAACTTTAATGAACATCCCTGTTCATGAAGAATTGATAGTTGGAGGTGATTTTAATGGACATGTGGGAAGAATGAAAGGTGTTTATGAAAGAGTACATGGGGGATGGGGTTTCGGTAGTCCGAACAGTGAAGGAGAGACCCTGCTGCAATCCGCTACTGCATTTGACCTAGCAGTAGCCAATACGTGGTTCCAAAAAAGAGACGAACACATGATCACGTACAAAAGTGGTAATCATAAGACCCAAATCGACTACTTTCTAGTTCGGCGCAACCACTTAAAGCACGTCAAAGATTGCAAAGTACTGCCAGGAGAAGACCTAGTCTCACAACACAGACTCCTGGTTATGACATCAGTGGTTAAAATACTGTCTACCAAACACAAAGAGCGTCCTCCCCCTAAAATAAAATGGCATATGTTAGAGAGGAATGATTGTGCGAAAAAGTTCAGGGAGCGAGTGGTGGACAGAATGATAGAGATGGGAGATATGAATGATCGAAGTATAAATGAAAGCTGGAATGAGATGGCTGAGTGTATCAGGCATGCAGCGAAAGATATTTTGGGAGAGACGAGAGGAAAGGGCATAATAGATAGGGATACATGGTGGTGGTCGACAGAAGTTCAGAGTGTATTGAAAGAAAAAAAGAGAAAATTCAAGGAATGGCAGCGTGTAGAGCCTGGAAACGCTAGTTTAAAAGCTGAAAAAAAGAGTGAGTATGACGTTTTAAAGAAGAAAGCCAAGAAAACCGTGGCAATAGCAAAATCAAAAGCCCAGGACAAACTATATGACGCACTGGACAGTCCTGCAGGCCAAAAAGAGCTATACCGGCTTACTAGAATAAGAGAGAGAAAGGCGAGGGATGTTTGTCATTTAAGATGTATAAGATATGAAACTGGAATGGTTCTATCGGATGATGAAAAAATCAGAAAGAGGTGGAAGGAATATTTTGAAAGATTGATGAATGAGGAAAATAATTGGAGTGGGGTGTTAGAGAATAAACCAGTGAATGTGGGATTAGTGAGAATGGTTAGTATGGATGAAGTCAGAATAGCAGTAAATGGAATGAAGAATGGTAAAGCCATTGGTCCAGATGGAATACCAGTTGAAGTGTGGAAGTTATTGCGAGTGGATGGATGGACGTGGTTAGCTTTGTTCTTCAATAAGTTGTTGCTGGAAGAAGCCATACCTGATGACTGGTGCAATAGCTCTTTGGTGCCGATTTTTAAAAACAAAGGTGATGTGCTTGAGTGCAACAATTATAGAGGAATAAAGTTAATGTCACATACTATGAAAGCCTGGGAGAAAGTTATTGAAAGGCGACTGAGAGAAGAGAGTGAAATTTCACAGAACCAATTCGGTTTTATGCCGGGTCGGGGTACAGCGGATGCCATTTTTGCTATACGCCAGCTGTGCGAGAAATACAGAGGTGCGCATAAAAACTTGCACATGGTATTCATTGACCTCGAAAAGGCATATGACCGGAAACCTCGTGAGGTTCTGTGGTGGGCCCTTAAGGAGAAAGGTGTGCCTGGGAAGTATGTGCAGTTGATCCGAGCGATGTACAGTCGATGCAGTACCCAAGTCCGGTCTACAGTGGGCACCACTGGCAGCTTCAATGTGGCTGTCGGCTTACATCAAGGGTCGGCTCTCAGCCTTTACCTCTTCCTGATGATAATGGATGCTCTGACGTCGGACATTCAGGAAGAGGCTCCCTGGTGTATGCTGTTTGCCGATGACATTGTGTTGGTTGCCGAGAGTGGCCAAGAGGTCCAGAACAGATTGGAGGTGTGGTGGCACAGACTGGAGAGTGTTGGCCTGAAATTGAGTAGAACCAAAACGGAATACTTGTTCTGCGATTTCGGCGGTCTCTCCAATCCAGTGCCTTTATCTCTCGCTGGAACACCCATACCGATCTGCTCCGACTTTCGGTACCTCGGGTCACTCGTCCAAGGGGATGGTGAGGTAGACCGGGACGTAACACATCGGATCAACGCAGGATGGATGAAATGGCGACAGGTCACGGGAACAACTTGTGACCCACGGATGCCCCTCAAGTTGAAGGGTAAAATCTACAAGTCCGTGATAAGGCCTGTCATACGGTATGGATCAGAATGTTGGGCTGTGAAAAAGACGGATGAAAAAAGATTGCACGTAGCGGAGATGAGAATGTTAAGATGGATGTGTGGTGTGACGAGAATGGATAAAGTGAGAAATGAGTATATTAGGGGAAGTTTGAAAGTGGCGCCAGTGTCTGAAAAGTTGAAAGGGAATCGTTTGTCTTGGTATGGTCATGTGAAGAGGAGAGATGAAACGCATGTTACTAAAAGAGTTATGAATTTACATGTGGATGGATGGAGAGGGAGAGGGAGACCAAAGAAAAGATGGATGGATTGTGTGAAGAGTGATATGAAAGAAAAGGAAGTTAGTGATAGTATGACGAGTGACAGGGCAGAATGGAAGAAAAAAACGTGTTGCGCCGACCCCAAATAACACGGGACAAGGGCAGGAAGATGATGAGTCCCCGTACGGTCTGTAAGATCGGTTGGTCGACAATTCCCCAGGTTTCTTTTAACTAGACCATTATTCCTATAAGTCACACTGGGCGCGTCGGTCTCCATACATTTAATGGTTAATTTTACATGTGCGCCCAGCCTCGGCCAATAGTCATTGTTTAAACGGGGTTTCCCCATTTATACAATGGCTAGGTATGTCGTTTGGCCGAGGCTGGGTCCACGTGTAAACGGGGCATTATATGGAAACTAGACTTGTAGAGCTACACTTGATCCACGCCACGCGACGTCGTTCTACGTACAAATCAGGCGTGTTACACGTGTGGGTCGGTCTAATGTACTATTAGCTATTAAATTCTAGCTTTAGTGGCGGGATGATCTGGACGCGTACTACGAGGACTGGTTTGAGACGGAAAGGGAAGAGATAGTCTGGAAGGACTTGGGAGAGGCCTTTCTCAGCAGTGGGACAGTAAGGGCTAAATAAAAAAAATTGCCGATTCTGAACATACTACTATCAGGATGTGTGTTTATAACTATGTTGTATAATATCATCCTTCTCTTAGTCTAGTCCTTCATAGAAGAAGCCTAGCCTTCTACACAACTTGCAGTTTTCTTTTGCTTTTATCCGTTTAGTATACAACCGCCTCATAAGTTATTGTTCGTGATTCCAGAAAGAACGATTCATGTGCCGCGGGAGTGAAGCTAGCTGCTGCGAAGAAGTGTAGCACTGCTGATTCAGAAATAGGAACGGTAATAGAAAAATTTCTAACTTCCTCCATGTAATTTGAACTAGACTTCAGCAGTGGTTCTAAAGCAGTGGCAAGAGCTAAAATAAAGTTCACGAAATGTTTTTTAATTTTAAACTTTCTAACTGAAAATAAACATTAATGCGAACTAATTTTAATAAACGGTATATCTTTAACCGGAAATATTGTATTTTCTAATTAATGATGTTTAATTTATCACGTACCGGAAGACGTAGCGTTGGAAGGCCTCCTACGAGGTGGACCGATAAGGGACCGACCTGGTAAGGGTTGCGGGAATCCGATGGATGCGAGACGCACAGGACCGTTCATTGTGGCGACACTTAGGGGAGGCCTATGTTCAACAGTGGACGTCTTTCGGCTGAAATGATGATGATGATTACTTTTGATTTATACGTTTTTTTTAGATCATAATTTTAGCCAAAAGACGTCCACTGCTAGACATAGGCCTCCCCAAGCGTCGCCCCAATGACCTGACCTGTGTGTCTAGCATCCATGGGATTCCCGCGACCCTCACTAGGTCATCGGTTCACCTTGTGGACCGATCTTTGTGGTGCATCTTAATGCTGCGTCTTTCGCTACGTGGTCGCCACTCCTGAACCTTTCGGCCCTATCGACTATCTGTTCTGCGAGTAATATGTGCCCTGCCCCCTGCCACTGTTTTAGATAAATATAGTTAGACTTTCTTCTGGGTGTCTGGTTACTGCTAACAACAAGAATCCAACGTGATCTCAGGTTTAAAAAAAGGTTGGGAACCTCTGTTCTAAAAGATGGTTCTATATTACAGACGTGCTGTGAAGAATGTTCTTTTGGAAGATGGACGGGAGAGTCACAAGGCAAGGGAGCGTGTGGCGCAGCGCCGTCACCAGAAGGCGTCAGTCCTCTCACTGCGCTCAGGAAGGGCGCCTTCCACAGCTGTTGTGTGGTAAAATAGTCTATGTTCCATTGTAGCTTCTAACTTAATTTTAATTTTTAATAACAACCTGACCCATTATTTGTACTTTTAATGTTTATATAAATACAGTACGATCGTGACCTTTCACCCCCCATAACTTTTAAACAGTTAAACCGATTTTTATTCATCACACAGTTTTGTAATGAACATGTTATTTATCCCTTTTATTTTGGCCATATTTGCATACATTCGGTTATTCATTCCCACTTTCACTCCTGAACCGATTTTGATAAAACATGTCTAAAAACTAATCAAACCATTTCGCTTGTTTAAGAGTTACGGTGCCATAGACAGACATATACAATATCAAACTAAGACCCCTCTTGTTGCGTCGGGGGTTAAATACTTAGACCTGGTTGCTGCGCGAACAAACACCAACAATTTGTGAATGTAGGATCCAACTTCAACTGACAGTCCTTATTCCAATTAGTTCGGGGTCAGCGCAGCGCGTTTGATTGCTTGCTTTTTTAGGGTTCCGAATCTCAAAAGGAAAAAACGGAACCCTTATAGGATCACTTTGTTGTCCGTCCGTCTGTCTGTCTCTCTGTCAAGACCCTTTATCTCGGGAACTCAAGTCTGCGGTCTCGTTTTTCAGGTAACTTAGAAATCTGTTTTTTTACAGCTTGACATAAAGCGATTGTTTTAAAGCGATTTAAATAGATATAGAATATAGGTATTTAAAGTCTCTTTGGTCGTTGTCGACTTCTCCAACAGTCACTGGCTAAGTGGCTGGCTTGGCTGGCAATTTGGGTTTGGCTCAAAATTGTCGTAAGATGGCGTTGGCTTGGCATGGCATGTTATTGGCTTCGCTTAGCTTGGGCTGGACTCATGGTGTGGTATTACACAACAGTCACCACCTTTAGTAGTCATCATCTTATAAGTCTTTCTTTTTCTAGTTATATTATCATGCATGTATCCAGGTAAATTCATTTATTTATGCCAAGCAAACTTTATTATGTTGATAAATTCAAAATGGGACTTAAAATTTTACTAGGTACTAGGGACCCGCCCCAGCTTCGTACGGGTCTTGAAAATCTTTGAAATTCTTGACTTTTTTTACAATAATATACTTACACTTAAACCTTCCTCATGAATCACTCTGTCTAATGGTGCAAACCACATGAAAAAACCATTTAATAACCGTTCCGTTTTTGAGATTTATTTATTTATTTATATTATCCTCACATCGGAACGCCTTGCAGCAATAACACCAATGGAGCACAAATAGTCCAGAATCTGCTACTTTCCAACATCGTGTGCGCAGTGGAATGGTGGTCATCAAAGAAGTGGCGCGGCGGAGGGTCACGTCGCTCACTTACACAGCATAAGGCCATCCGATTATCCGTTCAGTAGTTTCAGAGTTTACCGCGAACAGACTGACAGACAGACGCAGCGGGGGAATTTATTTTATAATCTTTTAACCGCCTACATAGGATATATCCCACAAACACACTCGCGTTTATTGCGCCAGGGTCGCACATCCACGACCAAATACTCCATCTTGTCAGCTGTAATAGGTAGCCCGCCGTCCGCCGTCCGGACCGAGCCCAAGTCGTCGACGGCGCGTATTGTTCCGCGCGCGCCTCAGGGAGATGTCAGCAAATCGTAGGGGCCCAGCAGGGTCGAAACCTACTGGGGCCACGGGTAGTGTGAAAGAAGTGAAACCCGGGGCCCTGGGACGAAGGCAAAAAAGGAACAGGAGTAGGTTTTTAGTCAGTAAAAGTCTGACACTATCTCTCGCTCCGCCCAAGACCGGGATTTGTCATAAGATGATAAAAAAAAACATCGACGACTCCATCTCGTCAGCTCTTCTTTCACCTATGGGGATTGAAGAGCTGAACGAGATTGAGTACAAAGTCGCAAATACACGACCGTGGCGCAAAGGACGCGAAAATACTCATCGGACCAATCCGACTCAAGCGGTTAAAGGGATAATATCTAAGGATAGGAATACTTAATGGATCCTCTTATGACATTCTAGGAAGCAGCAGAAACTCCAGAAACGACTACAACGGAGAAACCAACCACTACAACAGAGAAACCAACCACCACAACCGAGAAGAAGATAGAGACGACGACAGAGAAGAAAGTGGAGAAGCAGAAGTGTGAGAAGGACTCCTGTGAGCATGAGTGTAAAGATGAGGATGGAGTCGTGAGGTGCTCCTGTCGAGAGGGGTACAGGCTGCAGGGAGACAAGAAATCTTGTAAAGGTAAGGGTGCTGAGGAATTAAGTTAGTTTAAATAAAGTAATTAATAATATAGGGCTGATACATTATTTAAAATAATAATCCAATCTGGGATCCAGAGTATCTATTAAATATTTTAATATTTTCTGCAAGGACATTTATGTGTTAGATATGCTGTATATACTGGTGGTCTTCCTGTGGATACTTATTGTTATGTTACTCGAATTTAAGCTGCCATCGATTTATCGCTATCGCTGTATTGGTTATTTATTTTTGTAATATTTATTTATTGGTGTCAATTTTGCCTTAAGCTTATTTTTATATCTTAGCATGAATGTATTTATTTCTTATACATATTTATGTATTTATATATTTATTATCGCATATCTATCATATTTAGATATAAATGAGTGCGCAGAAGCAACGGATGATTTGTGTACAGCGGAAGATACAGTGTGCCACAACACCCCGGGCGCGTTCAAGTGTGTCTCTCTCAAGAAGAGGGATGTGGGGGGGCTCAGCTGCCCGCCTGGCTTCAAAAGGAACATTGTCAACCAGGTCTGCGATGGTGAGTTGAATATTACATTTTGTTTCATTCTTCAGTTCATCATTATCTTTAAAAAATATTAAACTCAATAGGAGCTAGATACCAATACGCAAGTTGTTCAACTCCTAAAACATTTTTTTTTAAATTCAAAGTTTTTAACCAGTATCTATGTCTAGGAACTACTCTGTAGTAAATATTGTAATCCTTAAGCCATATCTAATAGAAAGTATAAATAAATTGAATTATAAAGAAATACTTACACGCAGTAGACAGCATAGTCGGTCGTCGTGGTGACTGGGGGAAGTGGAAATGATGATAACACACAGCAGAGTAAGTGTTGTCGCGAATGTCTAAGGGCATTTGACCGGTGGCGATCTCATGCGCCGGGCCTTGGTACAGGCCATTGTGCGGAGCGAGGAGGAGTGGCAGGCGGTCGCCTCCGCATGCGAAGCAGGAATGCTAGCAAAGGAGGCGGCCGATCGCGTGAGGCAACGGTCCTCACGCCCCAACCGCCGCCGGGATTCCGATCCCGATTTCCGGCCACCCTAGGCGCGGGCTTGCGGACGGCGAGCAATGGGCAGCTCGCCGTCCAACCGTCCATTAACCGTCCGGACCGAGCCCAAGTCGTCGACGGCGCGTATTGTTCCACGCGCGCCTCTGGGTGATGTCAGCAAATCGTAGGGGCCCAGCAGGGTCGAAGCCTACTGGGGCCAAGGGTAGTGTGGAAGGAACAGGAGTGGGTTTTTAGTCAGTAAAAGTCTGACACTATCTCCCGCTCCGCCCAAGAGCGCGATTTGTCATTAGATGATTTTCTCACCTAAAAAAAAGGGCATTTGAAAAATTTCTGAATGCGATTCAATAGTTTCCTCTTGAAAATTAATCATTATATTCACAGACATCAACGAATGCCAGTTACCTCGCCCTCCCTGCCCAAAGTACCTGTGCGAGAACACAATAGGTGGCTACAAGTGTGCTGGTAAGGCTGGCAAGCCATTCACCGAAGCATTGCCTGGAGCAATTACCGAGGCCACTGTCAGTACCACTGCATCTCCTAAGAATGATATCTGTCCCCCTGGGTTTAGAGCTGGACCTGATGATGAATGTATTGGTAAGTACGATGGCTAATACATAGCCTTGTCTTTCTTATTTTATCGTTGAAAAATATCTATTACCAGGTTTTTCTGACCTTTTCTACCCTGTCTTAAATTTCCAACTTATGTACTATTAATAACTATCTAGCACTCGGCAACTTTTCTAATCCATTGATTACCATTGTTTTATAAGGCAACAGTTTTAAATGTATCAATTTTCATTTCTCTCGTAATGTCTATTCAGAGGCAATTTTCTTCGGTTGTATTATGGAGGTTTGCGTTGATGAAATTGTAATGAGTCTCTTAGAAAATCCACTTATTCTACAACAGGATAAACTTCAACTCTGTTATAAGACTACTATACTATCCTTTAAATTTTCGTCTTTACCTGTAAGTCTCTCTAGTTCTGAGTAATGTTCTTGCCATCCAGCTTTATCTTTATCGATAACATTATCTCAGATATCGACGAGTGCAGCGAGACCCTGGACGACTGCCAGCATCTGTCGCAGCACTGCATCAACACGCATGGCAGCTTCTTCTGCCAGGACCACGTCTCCAAGCGCTGTGCTCCTGGCTTTAAGGTCAACAGTCGCACTGGCATTTGTGAAGGTATAGTTACGTGATCTTAGAATTACTGGAACTTCAGTTATGATTATGAGGTGCAATGGGGAAAATTGCTGAATGTACCTAGTTTAAGTAATCATCGAGCTCTTTGCATAGTTCAAGTAACGAAAAGAGCCGAACTTAAAGTGCATACACATTTATTGTCTTCTGAAAGATCTCCTGTAACTGGAGAAAATATACAAGAGACCATAAAGATGATGACGACGACAACAAGCGAGTAATACCGGCTTTTATGTCTGCTAAGGAGTTGCTTGACAATTCATAAAACACAGAAGATGCTGACAGAGTCTTATTTAATCTCTGGTTTTGTAAAAAAATTAAAATGAATGTAGATGCATAAATTGTTACAGATATTGACGAATGTGAAGAGAATTCCGAAGTAGTGTGCAAGCGCACTGAGGTGTGCATCAATCTGCCAGGAGCATACAACTGCAAGTCGAAAATAAGTACCCTGCCAAAGTAAGATCCAGACATATATAATTAAAAACAAACAAAACTTGTCTTGTAGTAGACTTTATAAAATTTAGACCTTATATCCATAAAAGTAAAAATTTATTTTCGTTTCTAGACTGGCAACTAAAACATGTCAAGAAGGAACAAGAGTTCGTCCTGGTGGATCCATTTGCGAAGGTCAGTCATTAACTCATATTCATTTTGGTCCTATTACCTTTAAATTGGCGACAAATGACCTGAATCTTAAAAAGGCGCTTTGTGAATTTGATATTATTTTCGGTTGTAGATATTGATGAGTGTCGCGAAGGTACGCACCTTTGTGACCAGTTCCAAAACTGCATCAATACATTTGGTGGTCACGAGTGTCGCTGTAAGAATGGATTCGAGCTGGACTCCTCATCTGGATCTTGTGTAGGTTAGTACATTTAGAATACCTACTGAAATGATCTTTTGAATGAATTTATGTTATTTTGGACACTAAAAAGATTCATAGTGTTAGGTAGGTAACTTAATAAATAACTTAATATACCAATTCCCATTTTTTTTGGATATATTACTTCATAAACATTGCGCTTTTGGCGAGAAGACAAAAAAAATGTTGAACGAGCACAGACCTATTGCCCGTTATGGCCTGCCGTGACTTGTGCTGTACTTAATGTCGGTGATGTCCAACTTGTGACCTCTTTTAAACATTTTTGGGAAAACATATGACATGGTTTGTCTTGTGAGTTGATTTTTCTACGCGTCTTAAGGCGTATAATCCCTTGAACATCTGGCCGGAGTTAAATATGCACACATACTCGTACCACCCCTTAGGCGGCAGTACGAGTGCATTTAATTCCGGCCAGTTGCGCCCGCATAGAGCCCCGCTGACCTATTAAATCCATTTTCTTTGCGAAATATTGATTGATTTACTTATGCTATGTACATTCTGAATAACACTTAATCAGTTTTTTTTTTGTGTAAACATATTTCTAAAGATCAAAGCCGTTTGAAAGGAGTAGGGAAAACAATCGAAAAAATATCATGTTGTTAAATTTTTTTTTTTTGGCAAAAGTATTCGCTTACGAAAAAATCATATGTAGATAATGTTGTTCATGAATCTATAATAAACATATTTTTTTTTCAAACCTATTGACCTAGCCGTTACCAAAGAGTAGGCTTCAGATAGTCACTGTCTTTGGCACTGCTCGGAAGCCAGGTCCTTAATTTACCAAAAATGTTGTATCACCAGATATTGACGAGTGTGCCCTGAAGCTGGACAACTGCGCGAACGGGCAACACTGTCTGAACGTCCTGGGCACGTTCACCTGCACCAGGAGAGCGGTCACCAGCAGTACCACTTCAACAACAAACTCGCCGCAGTATGAGTACGAGTATTACGATTCTGAGTAAGTGAATCATACATAACGTAAGCTTATGATTATTGAGTTGAAATTTTGGTCCGTAAAAGATTACGAAGCTCAGATAAGAGTTATGAGCAGTTATAACCTGTTTTCCACCTGTCCAGCTCGAATTTAAACTGACAATTTTCAGGAAGTAAATAATTAATTATTTATTAATCTAAATATTTTAAAAAAAAACATAAAGAACGAAAATACAGAGATAGAAGAGCACAAAGGTGCTGCTTATTTTAAAACAGCAGGATTACTACAACTACAACACACACAATACAATCTATAGTCACTCATTAATATTATCCTTGATCAATGAAAATCCATAGTCACTCATTGTTATCCAAGAAGATCAATGAAAATCACAGTATATGTCAACGGATCTATCTTGTAATCTGTTCGATTTTCATAAATTATTCAAAGTCCTAACCAGAAAAAAGATTTCATAAAAAAAAATCACTTTTCATATGGTTTTACAGTGAAGAAAACACAACCATCGACGGCGGCTACCCAGCAACTGTGCCTACAGTCCCCACCACTTCGACCACTACTACCACTACCACCACACAAAAACCCACCACCACATCGACCACCACCACGACTACGACTACCACTTTCAAACCCACCACCACATCTACTGCTAAACCCAGGAATAACAACTATCCTTACCCCCCTTATTTCAATACAACCAATCCCACGAGGCGACCAGATTATTACCCGAGAAGACCCGAATACTATCCTCGCAGACCTGAATATCCAACTAGAAGACCAGCTCCATTACCTCCGTATAATCCAGGAAATTCAGTTGAGCCCACTGAAACTACAGACAACAGAAGGCCTACGTTACCTCCATATAGACCAGACAATTCGAACAATAGGCCTGCAGCAAGGCCAGAGATTCCACCGCCCCCACCAGAGCTACCTAGTAAACCTACTCCAGCAACACCAGATGATAGGAGAACGAATGAGATAGGAGGAGAGAAACCTGTTGATGGAAAGCCTGATTTTGATATCAATAATCTGCATTGTTTAGATGGATATGAAAAGGATTTAGCTGGGAACTGTGTTGGTGAGTGAGATTTAAATTGTTGTAATTATAATTCCAATAATGAAAAGTCTGATAATAACTCTGCTGAGTACTTCTTGTAATATTAATAAAGAAAAAAACTTCATGGCCACTGGCCCAGCTACATGCAGCCCACACACACACATAGCTACAGTGCCCTCCGTCACAGTATAGATATATGGAACAGTACGGCAACTACCTACAAATGTTCGAAACGGCTCACTGACACAAACATACGCATCGACGAGACTCGTAAGCGGCATTCGCTACTGGATAGGACCGCGAGAAACGCTTAGGAGTCTCGTCGATGCGTATGTTTGTGTGAGTGTGCCGTTTCGAATATTTGTAGGTAGTTTCCGTACTGTTCCATATATCTATACTGTGCCTCCGTATCCAGTATAACAACGCGTTCAGGGCGGTATTGGGGATTCCCTGATCAATCTCTCGGAAAGATTATTCCAATTAAAGAATGGCTGAATCTAACCTCTCCAAAGAAAAAGAAATTCTGCATCCTATTCCTAGTAAATCTTAACTGCTCAGCTTTTCTGTATAAAATCACAAAGGCTTCGCCATCATCATCGAAGAGACTCCTTATTTCTGTATTGTTTATCAGAAGAAAACCTAAAATGTCCTAAGTATTTAATTTTCGAGATTACTTCGGTTTTTTAGAATTTCGCCTTTAAATATCTAATCGTTCAGGGTATGCAAAAAACGATCATCATTTAGGCTTTTCCAAAAGTACTAAATTAATAGTATCCCACTAATAAATTAATTAGTAGTAGGTGGCCCTTTGGCGAATTTGCTACAGGCCCCGCGCCGGCTTAATCCGGCACTGCCTCGCACATGTTTGGGGAAGCGCACACCGACCGTTTGCACAGCACCATGCGCAAGCGATGCGCGTCCGCGGTGCGTAGGATACGGGGCAGCTCCAATATGATTCTGGCGATGATTGTTGGGAGATTTGATTGCCCTTAGATCGGAAATTGCGGTATCAGACATGTTGCTGGCTGTGTCCGATAGTATATAAATGTATTTATTTGTTTACTAGCTGTGCCCCGCGGTTTCACCCGCGTTTTTCTCGTTTCCGTGGAAATACCGAGATAAATATAGCCTCCCTCAATAAATGGACTATTGAATATTTAAACAGTTTTCATATCAGATCAGTATTTCCCGAGATTACCGCGTTCATAACAAACAACCAAACTTTTCAGCTTTATAATATTAAGAAAAATATAGATTAAGCTGTTGATCCCCGCACGAACGCCGGCGGTCGTGCGCTATTGTCTTACTATTGTGTCTCTAATTACGCTACTCAAGAAGTTAAGTTAAATTGTATAAGTCGCAGGCAATAGCTGTCTATCTGTTCGACATTCAGCCAGACACATAAGAATGACGACTATAGGCGGGAGTGTCCGTCTACTTTAAACCGGGTTAAAATATTATTTTAAAGTACTTCTGAGTAAATTATATTTTTCGTTTTATTTTCTTGTGGCAGAAGAATATATTGATTGTTTCCGCAACCTGATCTTGACAACGCGACATATAGTTGGCCGTGCGAAAAACAGTCTTGCCGTAAATCTAATCCTACATATTTAAATGTTTGCCCCTGTGATTTATTTATCGTTACGGCAAAAGATAATTTAATTGGGAATTGGACTCTTTTAAAATGAAAAGGCAAATCATTTGGAATCATTGGGATCCGAGGTATAAGTACTGTTTGACCAACCGCTGGACCAGTCAAAACTGTTGCAACGATCACGTTATTGCGAAGAAATTTAACCTGAAGTCGAGTCCCGTTACATAAATTTGGTGGCTTAAGATTTCTAAGTAATAATTGGGGCACCAATTTTTAACTTGAGAGAATGTGGGGGGAGGCCACTCGGGTTTAAAGAATTAAGAAATTCCTGTGGATAATGGACTGCATCTTCTTGATCTCATCAACAAATATATTTCGAAAAAGATTATTTCAGGATTTTATGTTGATAAAAAACTCTATGGCCCATAACTCATTAATAGGTACCAACTCTTAACATCTTACACACGTGATAACTTTTAAACGAAATATCCGATTGAGATGAAACAAAAAGTATTTTACTTCTACATATATACTCTTGATAACATAATGCTTAATTTCGATAAAGATTAATATTACGATACATATTTAACGTAGTTTTTTTTTCTTCAGACGATTTTATAATTATTTTGAACACAAAATCAGTTATTGTGATTAAACCATGATAGCTAGATATATGTTCTCGCGGACTTTTTTGTAGGTCTTAATGGGATCTACAAACCCGTAGTATATCATTTTGTTCTATTGTCAATAGTTTTTGCAGCGCACGCAAAAATAGTTTTTCGATTTTACACCTTGTGTTACAAAATAGCAATTTTATTACGGATCCCTAATTTTGAAAAAAAAAAAACATAGCCTATAGCCTTCCTCGATAAATGGACTACCCAATACTGAAAGAATCATACAAATCGGACCAGTAGTTCCAGAGATTAGCGCGTTCAAACAAACAAACAAACAAACAAACAAACTCTGCAGCTTTATAATATTAGTATAGATGTGTGCATTCTGTTTTTGATACTGAATGGATCCTTTTGGTTGCCTGAAATAAATGCTTTTTTATTTTATTTTAATTACAAGTGATACAGTCACAGTCACCTCCTATGCGAAAAAAAAATGATTTTATTAATCTGCATAGTTCACGTATTGATATTGTCTCAATACGTGAAGTAGAATGAAGCAATAATTCGCAAAGAAGATGGCTCTAAATTCAACAGAAAAATGTATCCAACCAATGATTTTTCAATGGCATTTTGATTTAGTGGGTTGCTGAGAAAAATCAATAAGTTTTCCTTTATTTTCCTCTCTACTAGACACCAACGAGTGTGCCTTGGGCCAGCACGCTTGCAAGAACACGGAAATTTGCGTCAACAGGCCCGGTGGGTACATCTGCGAGTGTATGGCCGGGTTCCGCAGGGATCCGTCAGGGTACTGCACCGTGATTACTACTCCGACCACCGGTAGGACTACTAGTACCAGTACGTCGACTAGTACTACTACTACTGAAAGAGCAGGTGGGTTGACTTTAAACACAGACTTAAACTTCAAATATTTATATATATTGAAAACACTACCATTATGCTTCCATACTACCTTATAGTACCTACAAATCCGAAAGTAACTATGTCTGTGTGTTATATTTTTATGCTTAAACCGCGGAACTAATTTTGTTATAGCGATAGTGTGGACCTTGGAGAAGGATATTATAGGCATTAAGTCCGCCTTTGTATCTTTGTGTTGTATGAAATAAATATAGGATAATGTTTTAATTCGGGAGTACGTTCTTTTGGGATAATTTCCGACATTCTCTCAAGCGAAACCGCTGTCAGAAGATAGTTAAGATATACCATTTTCAGTCAATTTTTTTCTTATTGCTACTCAATGATGCGCAATGATAGTGGATCAGTGGTAACAATTTGACATTCGCAACGCCTTTACGCAGCAGTAGCAGTAAAAATCATTCGTAGCGAAAGTGTTACCATAGATGTGGGGTTATATGTAGGTAGTCACTAACTTCTGCCAGTGGCTTCAGCCCGCGTAAAAGTAAGTTTCTCCTCTCCATACAAACTTTAGACTCCCGTTTCATCCGCTTAGGAGCTGGATTTTGAACAATTCTTTCTTAGTGCTCACCTATGTGATAAAAGGAAGCCTTGTGCAAAATTTCACGCTCCTAATCGAGATTTAACTCGAAGATAAAACATGTCAGTAAAATTACAAGCAACTTGAAATGTCACAATTGTCACTGGTATTATTTTCCACGCTGCGGCAGGTTATACAGAAGACTGAGGAGTATAATCAGCCTCTCTGCTAAGCGTTTGTAGACTACGAGAAAGCCTTTGATTCGATCGAGACTTGGGCTATACTGCGGTCGCTCCAACGGTGCCAAATTGACTATCGGTACATCGATACTTCAAGTGCTGAAGTGTTTGTACAAAAACGCCACCATTTCAGTCCGACTACAAGACCAGACTTCTAAACCTATCCTCTTACAGCGGGGCGTAAGGCAGGGAGACGTTATTTCTCCGAAACTGTTCACGGCAGCAATTGAGGATGTCTTCAAGGTTCTTGAATGGAGAGGGCTAGGCATTAATGTCAATGGCGAGTACATCACTCACCTTCGGTTTGCCGACGACATAGTAGTCATGGCTGAGACTACGGAGGAGCTTAGTACAATGCTTGGTGACCTCAGTAGAGCTTCCGAAAGAGTAGGACTTAAAATGAACATGGACAAAACCAAAGTCATGGTAAACAGCCATGTAGCACCCAGCCCTATCAAGATTGGAGACTCTACACTCGAAGTTGTGGACGATTACGTTTACCTGGGACAGACGGTCCAGTTGGGTAGGTCTAACTTCGAGAAAGAGATCAATCATCGAATCCGACTCTCCAAATCTTTATGAAAAAAAATATTTCGGATTGATTCATTACTGGTTAAAACTGTTAGTCTACTCATATCCGTGACATGAAGGGTTTTAATTTATTTCCATCCAGTATGTACGTACTTCTTAAGTTTTCTGCTAACATACTCGTAAAGCAGTTCTACACATCTAAATTAACAATATAAAATGTTATTGCAGTGGTGACTCCTGAATGGGCGTACACTCCGGTCCGACCAGGTCGCAGGTATCCGCCATTAGCATGCGAGCTGGGCTACAGTTACGACACTTCTGTCGGGAAATGTGTTGGTAAGGCAGACAGAATTGAATTAATTAGTTTTAGGTAGCATGAATCATGCTTCCGTAAAGCCTATGGCCCCTCAATGGGGATCTTACGACTGAAAAAATGATGATAAAGCATTGGGCTGATAAATCACGTGTTATTTAGGTCATGATTAGAGAAAAACCAAGTCGGTGCTGCCTTTTGCCAAATATATCAGGAAATAAAAAACTTTTTACAAAAAAAATACAACCGACTTCAAAGTAAAAAAAAAACACTGAAAAGTGCAAAATAACTTTAATTTCGGAAGTCGGTGTTTCTATAATAGTTTTGTCTCTTCGTTATTTAACACCGACTTCCGAAATTAAAGTTATTTTGCACTTTTCAGTGTTTTTTTTTTACTTTGAAGTCGGTTGTATTTTTTTTGTAAAAAGTGTTTTATTTTACACTTTTTAGTTATGGTACCACCACTAAAAATAAAAAAGTACCCCTCAGCCAAACTTAAATGCCTTATAGCCAGAGTGCATCTCATGACAATTCTAATAATCCCAAACACGGTTAGATTACATTAATTTATTACAGAGTTCCGGTGCCTAACTTTAGGCTTCATCATCAGATCAGTTCTATATATTCCCCCTCTACTTTCAGTCAGTCATCGTATAAACAAAGCAATTTTACTTGTTACGACGGTTCTGCTGTGATCCTATGAGGAGTTCTGTTCCATATCTTCGAAGTTCATGATCAGATCATAACAATATTTCTATGGGACCAACTCGGAAGAATAACCTTTCAATCAAAAAAAAATATTTCAAAATCGGTCCACAATTGACTGAGAAATCGGTGAACATACACACATACATTCAACCGAACATATAACCTCCTCCTTTTTGAAGTCGGTTAATTAACGTCATGCTCGGGACACCCCATCATCTATTTTGCTGTGTATTATAAATTCATAACATAAAAGTGTACCGAATTAGTACATGGCATACTTAAAAAAATAAGTACCTTAACGGGTTAAAGAGTAAGTGTAAGTAAGTGTCTACGTCTTTATTCAGTTTTTATTTGGGGTTGCTGGTTGCTGGGGAGATGCTCTACAGCAAGCCATAATTCTGTTGCTCGTACTTGGTACTCTGTTAAGGTTTGCGTACATTTGTATTATGAATTTATAAACAGCAAAATAGACGATGGGGTGTCTGGAGAGCATGACGTGAAAATTAGGGTGTAGAAGAAGATAACTAGAATGTCTTGAATACCTTGTCATTCTGTGCCCCACACGATGGAGCACTGACTATGGGAATGAAGGATGTGGGAATCCGTTGGAAGCGGTAAACACAGAATCAACTGAAAGAGTCTGACTTATGTACAGCAATGCGGATCCTTTGTTGATTGATGATGATATTAGGTAATAAAATTCTAGGTTTTGCATATGAACGTGTACCTAACTATATTCTCCAGATATTGACGAATGCGCAACGAACAAGGCGACATGCTCAGCGCGTGAGGACTGTGTCAATGTAGAAGGCGGTTACCGCTGTGAATGCGGCAGAAGATGTAGAGAAGAAATCGACAACAAGCCTACATACAGTAAGTTTAAGATCAATATCTGTGAGAAACTACATATGTCTTACAACGCCAAGAGCAATCTAATTTAAAAAACTAACTCGAGCCATTAGAGCCAGGCGAAACAAGTGCATTTAAATACAGCAGACTGTCAAGTTTTGAAAGGCATAGTCAAACAGTCTATTACTAAAACAGATAAATAAATAATTTATTTAGTAACTTTGGTTTTGGTATTTTTCGACTAGTTGGCGTACTTCAAATCGTAGTTCGTGGCTGTTACTACAATTTATTGAAGCAATAAAAGTACACTCAAAGTAAGGTTCAGTTGCATAATCAGCCTTTTAATGTTACCACTGCTGAGGAGGAGACTCAGGAGGAGGAGGTTCAGTTGACAACACAACAAAGCATTATACTAAACTGGAGCTATTTGGCGCAGCCGTGAGACACACAGTCAAGCTTCTACTTAATTTTATCTGCATTGTCTTTGTGCCAAATAAACATTATTTTCGTTTTTCTTTCTTTCTTTCCATAGCAACAATTCTTTCTAAGCAATCTTCATTTTATTCTACTTATAATCTTAACTTTACCTTTGCAGCCCCAGCTCCTACAAACACAACACCTCGTCCAACGACTCCAGTAGCCCCGACTTCGAACGAGGGTCGCAACGTGATCACAGTGGGGGCTCAATATGGACAGCGGGGACCGTACTCTCCAAGACCTACTTACACCAGGGTTCCTGATGTGGGCGCCTTGATAGCTTCATGTCCGTGGGGATACAAGCTGACGCCTGACAAGAGATGCTATGGTAAGATTTGAAATACTGAATACCACTGAAGATAAGGTTAGATAAGGGTGTTTTTGTATGTTTGAATTTTTATTGATCTGATCCCTTGGAAACTTAGGTAATGTAAGAGCACCCTGGTCACCAGGGAGAGTGGAAACGGCGAGAGATGTCGTGCGGTGTTCCGCAGGGATCGGTACTAGGACCGCCCTTGTGGAACATCGGCTACGACTACGTGCTGCGCGGCGACCTCCCTGACGGGGTCAGCGTGGTCTGTTACGCAAACGACACGCTGGTTCTGGCGCAGGGAGAGTCGTACCAGGTGGCGGTCGAATTAGCGACACGCGGGGTTGCGATAGTCGTTGATAGAATCCAGCAGTTGGGACTCGAGGTGGCACTGCACAAGTCCGAGGCCATGTGTTTTCACGGCCCCCGGAGCGCGCCGCCTCGGCGCTCCCAATTAACGGTAGGAGGAGTTCATATCGGCGTCGGGTCGACGATGAAGTACCTGGGACTCGTCCTCGACAGCCGGTGGAATTTCGAGGAGCACTTCCGACGTCTGGCTCCCAAACTGAATCGGGTTGGGGCTGCCCTCAAGCGGTTACTGCCCAACCTCGGGGATCCAGACGCCTCCTGCCGGAGGCTCTACGCAGCCATCGTCCGGTCCATGGCCCTTTATGGGGCGCCGGTGTGGGCGCCGTCACTGCGAAAGCGATCGGCGGTCCAGCTGAACGCGTGCCAGAGGGTCATGGCCATACGGATGGTGCGGGGATACCGCACGGTTTCCCGCGAAGCGGCGAGCCTTCTTGCTGGCCAGCCACCATGGGATCTGGTGGCAACAGGCCTTGCACGCATGCACGATCTGCGCGTGGAGATGCAACGTCGGGGCGAAACTCCGCTACCACGACAAATCGCGGCATGGCGGACAGAGCTCCGGCGGGGTCTCATGGTGGAATGGCGACAGCGACTATCGCAACCCAGTGCTGGGCATGCCATAATTATGGCGGTAACTCCCCTCTTTGAGGAGTGGCTGGAAAGGCAACACGGCGTCCTTACCTTCCGCATGACGCAGGTCCTCACCGGACATGGTAAGTTCGGGAGGTTCCTGCACCGGATTCGTGCGGAAGAAACGCCCGAGTGTCACCATTGTGTGGACCGCCCGGAGGACACGGTGGAGCACACGGTGGAGGTGTGCCCCGCTTGGGCAGAGCAACGCCGTGTTCTGGTGGGGGCGATTGGCGGCGGCGATATCTCGCGCCGGGCTTTGGTGCAGGCCATGGTCCGGAGCGAGGAGGAGTGGCAGGCGGTCGCCTCCTTCTGCGAAGCAGTAATGCTTGCAAAGGAGGCGGCCGATCGCGTGAGGCAGCGGTCCTCACGCCCCAACCGCCGCCAGGATTCCGATCCCGATTTTCGGCCACCGTAGGCGCGGGCTTGCGGACGGCGAGCAATGGGTGGCTCGCCGTCCGACCGTCCGGTAACCGTCCGGACCGAGCCCAAGTCGTCGACGGCGCGTGCTGTTCCACGCGCGCCTCAAGGAGATGTCAGCAACTGTAGGGGCCCAGCAGGGTCGAAGCCTACTGGGACCAAGGGTCTGATTCTGAAAGGAAGACTCGGCCCTGGTATGAAAGGTAACGAAGGAACAGGAGTGGGTTTTTAGTCAGTAAAAGTCTGACACTATCTCTCGCCCCGCCCAAGAGCGGGGGATGTCATAAGATGATTTTCCCACCGGAAAAAAAAGGTAATGTAAGAGCAATCGGCGTAAAGGCTGTTCAAATTCAAGTTACAATCTCAAAAAATCAGAAACTTGCCAAAAAGTAAAACTATTGGCTACAAATCTTTAAAATTTAGGTACACTTTTTTAATTGTTTTAAATAAACTTCTGATAAACAAGAAAAGTGCTTAATCAAGTTAGCACTCTTTGCTCCGTTCTTTATCATGCAGTCAGCTTTATGAGGACTATAAGCATAGACAGAAGGAAGTTAGCACTTATAATTATACTGCAAGCTTCGTTCGAAGACATATTCAATTTAACCATGCAGCTAACGCTTGCGCTAGGCGACCCAATTCGCAGCTTTTCAGAGCCTAAAAGCAAAAACAAAACGCACCGTATCCGAGCGAGTATCTGTCAGTAACGTCAAATGTCATTCCATACGTTTGCGCGGCAACCAATACGTTTTACGTTGTGTTTTATTTGCTTTTTTACCAATTTAAGTAATTAAATAAGAGCATAGTGCTTGTATAATTTGTAATGAAGTATGCCAAAACGAAAAGATATGAAATACTATCTTCATATGATGAAAAGTTTGAAAAAAGGACGAAACGACGATAACATAGTACGTCACCTGTCCTATCTCTATTTAATTCTTTGATTCCAGGTGAAGTAATAGATTTATCTATTAGATTATTCAGTGAAGTAAGAGTTTCACGTACTTAACCCAAATAATTGTATGCATTGACACGATCAAACTCCTCGGGGTGTTCACGAGATAAACACACGAGCTGGTTTCCTTGTTCCATAACTTTAAAGGCTTTGCCATGGTACATTATACAGTGTAAGACTGTAAATCAAATGGGTTTCGAAATATGAATATACCTACTGACGCGGGTTGTGCACGTGATGCATTGACGCCAGTCTTGCCACCTTCAATTTGGACAGGTCACTAGAAGTACCATCGAATCTCGCTAGATTATGAGAATTCAGGATGTCAAAAATTCTTTAGAATTCCCTAGATCCTATTCAGTCATGATTACTCATGACTCTTCGCAGTTTTTCATTAAGTGGTAATAAACATTTAATTAAAACACAAAGACCGTTAATGTTTCATTTATTTTTAATAATTTTTAAGCTTAAACATTCATAATAATAGTTCTTAGTAAGAAGTTATTTTTTTTTTATTAGTTTTTAAATTTTTAATTAAACGTTTAAAAATACACAGAACCATCAAGAATTAAGAACAACTCGTTGTCAATCACGTCCGCCCCGTCCACCGAACCTTCTACTACCGATGATGTTGATGTTGACGGCATTGGCAATATGGCAGTATCACCAGTATCACCTTTTTTTTTAGAATTTTTAAATGAATACTTTTTATTTTTTCCTATTTCCGCAATTACTTCTTCTGGGAGTTCGTAGGTGTAGCATTGTTGATTCATAATTTTCAGCCTGTTTTTAATAAAAAGAATGCTGTTCAAAGTGCTGATGTTCATCCTGTTTCTTAACTTGCTTTTGATGATATTCATAGTACTGAAAATTCTCTCTACAGCGGCATTGGAGTGAGGGAGAGATCACTGAGATTGCGAAATCAGCTAATTCTTGGAAACTATTTATTCCAGCTGCATTTTTGTATTCCAGAACTTCAGCCCAGAAACTAATAATATTTTTTGTATTCTGCCATTTATGAAAGTTAATGGTCTGCCATTGCTGCAGAAGTTTATCAATTGTTTCAGCATCCACACCCATTTCAAGAGCTAGTTCTGTAATTGAGTTGTCTTTTACTTGTCGAAGTGTGTTTTCAACACTGAACTGAGACATTTTCTCTAATATAGTGAAGTTGCTTGGTAGCCTCTGCTGAATTTCTTTTACCAGTTTAATGTTAAAATCAATGCACCGTTTTCTAATAGCATTTGTTATTTCAACAGTCAGTCCTGATTTGCTCGCCTGTGATTCAAATAAATACCCTAAATATGGGGCAGGGTTGAGATGGTCTTCGATTCGAATACATAAAAAATCTTCATTGGTAGTTGCAGCGTATGGCATCATAATCCTTGTGCAAACAGAGCGTAGAAGCGTCATCAAAGTGCTAAGCAATGCCACAGGGCACAATCTTCGCTTTCAAAACTTTTAACTCCTATTTGGACGTCATTCAAAACGCTTCTCAAATAACAGAGGTACAGGTGATTAGACTCGTCCGAAAACATTGCGTGAAGTATGTCAGAGGTGTAACATTTATCTCTAGTTAGTGAAAAATGTAGTTTTAAGTCATCCCACTGCGACAAAATCCTCGTTACTGCCTGCTCCACTGACAGCCAGCGGGTTGCACAAGATCTCAAAATTTTCAAAGGATTCTCGCCACAATTTATTAACTGGTACAGTTCTTTGTACTCTTCTCTGCATTTAGGTGAAGTTGAAAACCAATTGTAAGTTTCCCTGATAAGAAATTCAATATTTCTGGGCAATGTGTCTTCGGAAGCATGAGACACGGCTAGTTGCAGTGAATGGCATACGCATTTGACAAGAACCAGATTTGTTAATCCGTATTCAGTTTTAAGAATTTTATGTACGCCATTATTTATACCGATCATAACAGACGCGTTATCACATCCCAATCCAATCATGTTTTTCAGTGGTATACTGTGTCTTTCCAAACATTTCAGCAAAGCATTTACAATACCACGAGCGTCAGCTGCGACCAGAGGTTCCAAAGCCAGAAAAGATGACACTACAGTTTTTCTTTCGGGACTGAAGTATCGTAAAACCACTCCCAAATATTTGGATACGTTAAGATCGGTGGATTCATCGAGCAAGATGCTAAACTTTTGTGATCCGATGTCATTTATTAGCGTTTGAATGAAGTGGGGAGCCAAAACATTTTTAATTACTTCAGTACACTTCGTTCTGTGCATTTTGATATTCGCGGCTTCTTTGTAATCAGGAAAACACTTTTTTACAGTTTCAGTAAGATGATCAATTTGAGATATGGCAGTATGTTCTGTTATAAAAAGTGCTAGCCTACCTTCCGCTCTTAAGGCATTTAAATCCGTCTTGGGTTGTGGTTTGGGAGCAGCTGAAAAATCAATTCTTCTGTTTGTTGAAATACTATCACATTTATCCTTATGTTTCTTTGACTCGGCATGTTTTCGCAAATCATTTATTCTTGCTTGTAAATCCGTCCGGCAATACGCACAATGAGCTTTCATAGGATCTGTTACAACTGGTTTAAGCCACATTTTGAACTCCTCAATCGTTTCCCACTCTTTGCGATATTTTTGGCTATAAACCTTCTTTTTCAAAGGAATTTCCATTTTGATTTTCGATATATAACAATTTTCTCAAAAGTTTTACGTATTCAAATCACGAATTGCATTACGCAACAATTAAACACAGCGAATGAACTATGAATGAAAATCTCGAAAAAAAAAAAAAGATGTATGGTTATTGTAGGGGAATTCCCGTGTCTTTGATTAAAGCTATCTATGGCAGACATCATCCAATTACTAATTCAGTACGTAAGAACTAAGAGAGAGAGCACCAATCACGATTTTAACGCCATCGTGTGACGATCGGTCGTACTGAGAATGGTCAGTGTTGTCAATAATTTATTAAAAATACCTTACTCAATTTTCTTTAAACAACCAGGGGCAAACAAGCAGACGAGTCACTATCATGGTAAATGGTCATCGTCGCCTAAGCCGTCTTGAGAAAGTCGCTAAAAATCACCAAATTTATATCTAGGGACTTGACAAAGAAAAAAACCGTTGAGTTATTGCAAAATTCCCTAAATCTAGCGACAAATTCCCCAAAGTGGCAACACTGATTGACGCGTTTAGCTGACTCGGGATGTTTACGAGATAAACATAGGTACGAGATTGTTTTTTGCCCCACACCTTTGGGTAACCTGAAAAGCTTCGTCAGGAAAGTTATCTACAGTGCAAGTAAAATGGATTTTGAATATTGTACCTATGGACGCGAGTGATGTACGAGATACATTGGCGCGATCCGCTGACTCGTGGTGTTTACGAGATGAACACACGATGATCTTTACCCTTTGGTACATGGACACGGGTGATGTACGAGATGCATTGACGTGATCCGCTTACTCGTGGTGTTTACGAGATGAATGCACAATGGTCATTACCTTTTGATAAAATCCGAAAGGCTTTGCCTAGGTACACTTTGGTACCATAACAGGGTCAATAGTTTTAGGTTTTTAGACCTTGTGTTTAGGATGATCCTCAAGAAGTGGACATTAAACTAGATATCTGTTGTATCATCATCGGCTCCAACAGGCACAACCCTAACTGTTACAGATTTGAGTATAACATTTCCTGAACTAGCATCTGAGCTAGTCGTTGAACCAGTTACTATATTTCCTGAAGTATTCAGAGTATTACAGTATTTATATCTACAAAACCAAATGATTTAATGGCCTGACTTAATGAATGACTTAACCCACATCTAGAATACCATTTTTGGAAATACTCAAGGAATATGAACAAAAACTAGATAAAAATGTGTGTAATAACTGTTTAAAATAATATAGAGATTATTGCCTCAGTCAGTAATTCACTGATAATACAAGAATATACTGATACAAAAAGATTAAATCAGAACAGAATCAGTTGGGATTGGGAATCAGACCCTATCTAAGCTTCACAGCAATGATGGCATAAATAGGCTGAAACTAATTTTCCCAGTTGATATTGATACTGGAAGAGTTTTAATAGATTTGCACTTCACATAAACAAAGATATTGTCAAAGATGTTGATAGAGACGACTACCTGCATGGGAATACTTCAACAGAGAACATTTTAAGTCCTAAAGACATGCCACAGAAGCGGCAAGCTTATTATGAAGCCAGCCTAATCTTCAACTGTAACCCGTCAGGAAACGGGAATGGTCCATCTTGGTACAACCAGCAAAGAATAATACCTAGGCCTGGACGAAAGTATCTGCAGTCCTCATATTAAACTATAACCAAGCAATTCTCGCAACACATCCAGTGTATGCTAGAACACAAAAAGTTTCACCACAGGCTCATGGTTGAAATTAGAGGTTAGTCATGCTTACAGATTAGCCCATTCCCTTCCTCGTTGATAGAGGATTTGTGGTTATGCCCCAATTTTGAAACACATCTGTGGATGTTCGGTAAGTGCATTTTTTCTTCCATAACTTATCAACCAAAATTCAACGGTCCAAAACAAAAATGGTTTTACAAGTGATCAATCAGGATCTTCAAGATCAGGGGCCAAGATGAATGCATATTTATGTATAAAACCATTCATAATTTACTGCCATTGAGCACAAATTCCCCATGGAAACCGTGTGGGAATCAACTTATATCCAAGATATTTTTTTGGTTTCCCAACAGGGATGGAGAAGGGAGGTTTATTGAAACCTTTATACCCCTGAACAAATTGGTTCACACATCCAAATTTATAAGATGTAAGATCACTGCGGTAGCTCTAGTGTACCCAGGAGATCTTTTGGCAAAATTTGAATCCAGATCACAGGAGATACCTATTATTTCATTATGATCATTTAAAAAGAGTCTATTGCTGTCCCATATGGGATTTGTTTTACACATTATGCATTTTTGATAGTGGTAGTTACATGTATATCTATGATCAAAAGTTCACAAATCAGTATGTACATCATCTTGATGACCTTTTGTGTATTGGTTCAGACTATATAGTCTACTACTATACACACTACACTATTCATACTAGCCTACTATTATATAATAAAAGGTTGAAAAATATTCAAGGAACAATTACTCCTTTTTACAAAATACGCCATCCCAATCATGTTAATTATTTAGATTTTATATATGACACTTATACAATGACTGATGTCACATACAAAAAATGTTGTTTCTGTAAATCCCTTAAAAATATTTACAGAAACAAGTTTCTTAGCTTATGAGAGATTATTCACTTAATATGTACATCAACTGTTGCATTATTTTGTTGCAACAACATTTGTTGTTGGTTGGTTCTATACTAAAATTAGAACATAAATACTTAGTTATAAGT
Source organism: Mythimna impura (assembly GCA_905147345.3). Classification (NCBI taxonomy): domain Eukaryota; kingdom Metazoa; phylum Arthropoda; class Insecta; order Lepidoptera; family Noctuidae; genus Mythimna; species Mythimna impura. The sequence goes on along the minus strand of LR990366.1, from coordinate 6,620,710 downwards.
AAAGGCAACTAAGATTCAAAATAAAAATTCATCCAATCATCAAACTAGACCTACAATGATGCAACAAGAACTGGGGGGGGCGCAATTGTAGTGATAACAGAAGTCTATGGGTTCTGGAAAAAGGATAAAAAATTATAATTATCACATAAATTATTTAGAACTGCTTCACATTTTTTACCTTTAAAAATACTATTTTGTTAAACATGAGCACTTACACATTTTGTGTGAGTTTGATAATAGTTTGCTGTATCTTATTTAAACCGAATGGGAGGAATACGGTATCAACAATTAAATAATATAGCCAGAAATATGGAGCAATGGTGTGAAAATAATTAGATTTGTCTATTTGCTTCATATATGGATACAAAAGACAACAAAGAGACCAATTAACAATCTCATACATCTAACATAGAGTGGGAACAGAATATCTCTACATTTTAGTAGGTATATTGTGTCTCAGTTTGGTCAAACTGATTGATCTTTTCCCTTCTACAAGTAATGCATAAATGTGATGCCTGTGTTTCCTGGAAACCAGATTCAAAATACATTTAATTAGATGTTTTTTACTGCCCTTGGACATGATAATTTATTTCTTTTATGTGTTCTTTCCTCCATTTAGCCCAATATTGGGGAGGCTACAAAAATCAAAAATGAAAAGGTGATGTCATATTGACCTTCACAAGCTTGTCCACCATTGAAAACAATGTTAGTTTTTTCAAGCTGTTAGTCTTTATAGGTACCTACTCAATAAAAAACTATTGCATTCCTCTTTTAAAGAGTGTCATCTTACACACCTCCTTACACTAATTTCCAGAATATTGACATGATGTTCTTCCATCAGCCATAGAGGTTACATTAGGTTACCTTCCAAATAATGCCTCAATTCAATGTTACTTATAGGATCTCACTTATTCACACAGTCTATACCAATTAATAAATTAATAGACTCATAAATTGGTGGTAATGATCACATCCAGAGATTATGTTAAGGTTTCTATAAAAATCAAATTGTCTAAAAAGTTAGTGAATTTGTTTGCACTTAGCAGAGCCCAAGTAGCACAGATTTATCATTTATAAAAATACCCAATATTATAGTTAATGAAACCGGTGTAAACATTTCTATCCTAGACACTATAAAAACATCTGGTTCTGGTTGCAGCGGACCGAACCTCTTATTTACCTTTATTTTAGTTTTTATTTTATTGTTTTTAGTAACATACAAAAATAGAGCCATTTTCTGTAACGAAAATGCACGGCAAAACCTGAAATCTGCCCTTACACTACTTTATTTTATTACATTAGATACACTCAAGAGTATTAGGGAAGATAATACTCATTTAATACTTTCTTTGAATAACCCACACAAGCCAATTTCTTCGTCTACCATTAGTAGATGGATAATCCCGTGAGATACACCAGGTACTAGCCTGAGAAAAATTGCCTAAAAAACCATAATAATAATAATATATATATATATATATACTTTCTCTATGTTTGGCATAGATATTAGCGTTTTTTCAGGGCATAGTACAAGACATGCATCCATGTCGACTGCTAAAGCTAGGGGAGTATCATTAGATGTAATTAGGCAAACGGCTGAACAAACAGTTCTTCAACTTTTGCAAAATTTTATAATATACCTATTTCCAACAATTCATCTGAATTTGCTCATGCTGTGCTTAATGCTGAACAAAATATTTGCTTATAAATGCCTTAATATGTTTAAAATAATTATAAAAAATATAGACATATATACTTATATAATATAAAATGTATAAGTATGACAAAAAGACTGATTGTCTCATATTACCATTATATTAAAAGCCTAATAAGTGCCTAAGAGATTTTGGTTCCTGAAATATATTTGTTTTATATTAAAAATCTTAATTTTGCTTTAAGTTGACTCTTAACATCTGCATGGTTAAATTGAATATGTCTTCGAACGAAGCTTGCAGTATAATAGATGATCAAACGAACTTACCTGTGATGTTCGATCATTATTATACGTAGCTTCGTTCGAAGACATAGGGAACCCTCCCTACCCTACCCAGCAAAACTTAAGATTTATCTCTAACTCTGAAAGAATGACATTTGACGTTACTGACAGATACTCGCTCGGATACGGTGCGTTTTGTTTTTGCTTTTAGGCTCTGAAAAGCTGCGAATTGGGTCGCCTAGCGCAAGCGTTAGCTGCATGGTTAAATTGAATATGTCTTCGAACGAAGCTACGTATAATAATGATCGAACATCACAGGTAAGTTCGTTTGATCATCTATAATACGTCTAGCTAACGGAGAGTACTTGCATAGACACAACCTTGTAGCCAGGATTATCCATCAGCAACTTGCTCTGAAATACTCTCTTGTGGAATCGGAAGTGCCGTACTATAGGTACGAGCCCGATCCAGTTCTTGATAATGGTCATATCACTTTGTACTGGGATCGGTCCATCATCACTGACAGGACTATTGTAGCCAATAAGCCTGATATAGTGGTGGTGGACCGAAGCGAGAGGCGTGCAATGATTGTTGACATATCCGTTCCGCATGACGAGAACCTCGTGAAAGCTGAGAAAGATAAACAAATCAAGTATATTGATTTGGCTCGCGAGGTTGTCGACATGTGGGATGTGGACTCGGCGATCATTGTACCGATAGTCGTGTCGGGCAATGGCTTAATAGCCAAGAGCCTCGACCAACACCTTAGGAGGCTCGCGTTAGGCGACTGGATCAAGGGCTTGATTCAGAAAGCGGTACTCCTGGACACGGCTCGTATTGTTAGGAGGTTCCTTTCTCTGGAGCCCTGACCGCCGGTAGCTTGGACCCTGTTCCCGATACCGGTGGGACACTATTTTTTATATTTTTAAATGTTTTTTTATTTTTTTTATTGAAATATTTAAAAATATAATTTGTATGATAAAATGATGAATAAACGAAATAATAATAATAATAAGAGGGGGTCTCGACAGACTTTTATTGACCCGGGTGTTCCTGCAGTTGCCGCAGTCCTGGATTCTAATCTCATCTGATCATCCATCTTTTACTTCATAGACATAGACGAGTGCGCACGCAACGTTTCGGAGTGCGGCCCCGACCAGCGCTGCGAGAACTTCTACGGGGGGTATTCGTGCCAGTGTCCGGCAGGACACCGCCTCGTCGGACAGAACCAGTGCGAGGACATCAACGAGTGCATGCATGGCAATGTAAGTTAAGTGTTCTGTGTATAAAGAGTTTTGTATTGGTGTATTCGTCCCGTTGTCGTAAATGGGCGTCTGTAACTCTTTACTGAACCGACTCACTGTTCCGAAAGATTGGAACATCAGTAATGTTTTAAATGCATCATTTGGAACAATTGGAACACTGGAACACTCTTTGCTTTAAGTGAAGTCTTTACCTGCAGTCTTTTTAAAATTCAAGTTTCTGAAGTTTGAGCATATTATAGAATATGAATATACAAATAAGTACTCAGTTTTAAAAGTTAATAGACATATTGCGTAAAAATATGGACATTTTACCTTCCAGCCTTGCGCATACAATGCCGATTGCTTGAACACCTGGGGTTCCTACCGGTGCGAGTGCCGCGAAGGGTTCCGTAACGCCCCCTCAAATGATAAGGTGTGTGTGGACGTGGACGAGTGCTCCGAGAGAGCTGGTGTCTGCAGCCAGGGCTGCTCCAACACCTGGGGCAGCTACAGGTGCTATTGCAAGAGGGGTTACCGCATTGATGATGATAACAAGTAAGTTGTTGAGCCTTATGTTGTGTTATGTTTTAAGGCTCAATAAAAGCGGGTTGAAATCGCAGGCCTAGAGAATATAGGATTTAGAATTCCAATCCATTTAGTTTCTTTGATCATGATGCTTTGTTCCAAATAGTATTTCGCTGTGTTCTACTAGCCAGCGCTTTAGCATCAAAAAATGTTTATGTTCATATCCACGGCTCAGTCCTTTTAACAAAAAGTGGATCTATGGGCCAGCATAGGCAAAATAATAAGCTGATTACGCCTCGTGCCAGAATACTTATACATTCCAAAATAGTAGCTTGCCTTTATTGACTGGCCGTAGTGAAAACTTACGAGGAACAGAGGTCTCACCTCTCTCTTGTCTTTATTGGCTGGCTTGAGTGGAGATTCGCAAGGGCAGACGTGCTCAGGAGAAGGATGTATAATCCACTAAGATAGGTACTGTTTGTATTTGAAACAATATAATTATGTTTCAACGGATTCTTTTTGCGCTACAAAATAACCTTTTTCAATCAATTTTTCCCCAGGACATGTGTAGACGTTAACGAATGTGAAGAGTTCTCATCGTCACGCCTTCGCGGCAAATTATGTGGAGGAGAGTGCGTCAATGAGCCTGGCAGCTACCGGTGCTCATGTCCAGCTGGATACAGACTGTCGGAAGACAGCAGGAGTTGTATTGGTAAGTACTAAGTACCAGAGACGAGACTAGAGCATACCACACTAGGACCTAGTATGGTATGCTCTGTAAGGACTGTGGCAGCTACGGGAGGTTTTGTGCAACTGGGCACAGGCTGTAGGAAGATAGCAGGAGTTGTGTGGGTAACTACCAGAGAGATCCTAGTATCTATGTGGAGAAGAGGGCGTCAACGAACTTGGCAGCTACCGGGATTCTTGTCCAACTAGGTACAGGCTGTCGGAAAATAGCAGGAGTTGTGTGGGTACCTAAGTACTAAATGCCAGAGAGATCCATATTCGTTTGGAGGAGAGGGCGTCAAAGAACCTATTAGCTATCGGGATTCTTGTCTTGATGGGTACAGGCTGTCGGAAGATAGTGTAGCGACATCTATGGCGTCACATGAGAACTAATCCTACATCGCGCAATTAAAGTTCTCCGCGCGATTAGAACATATAGAACAGCCCGAAATCATCTGTCGGGCAGTTGCCAACCAGATATAACACCCGTCTGGTTGGAGGATCCTCTCTTTTCAATGGAGGTATGTGGGGCTTTACTCTCGTTCCACATACCTCCAAAATAGTAAGAGTTTTGTGGGTAAGTGGAAGAGAAATAATAGATAAAATAAAAATATTTAAAGAAAAACAAAAAACCCGACTGCGTCGAAACTAATTTTAAAAAATACGTGAAAAAATTAACTTAAATAAAAACTAAAAAGTAACAAACAAGCCCAGTAGTTTAGAATTCTGTTATGTAATACTAAATAACTACACAATTGAAATAGTTTTATAATCGATACACACATAAAACAAATCATAAATTCTAATGCAGAACAGAACGACTCACAGTCGGGGCCCATTCAAATTTTACCAATCAAATCTTCACAACTGTGAACCTTCCCCGACTGTGAGTTGTTCTGTTCTGCATTAGAATTTATGATTTGTTTTATGTGTGTATCGATTACAAAACTATTTCAATTGTGTAGTTATTTAGTATTACATAACAGAATTCTAAACTACTGGGCTTGTTTGTTTCTTTTTAGTTTTTATTTAGGTTAATTTTTTCACGTATTTTTTAAAATTAGTTTCGACGCAGTCGAGTTTTTTGTTTTTCTTTAAATATTTTTATTTTATTTTATACTTTTTAGTTACGATTCATTGACTTCGTTATAAGATGGTAAATTTCGCAATCTATTCATTTCATTGAGGGAGTTAATATCGTGGGGATTATTAAGTAACTTGCGGTGGTCTAAACTACTGATGATTAGTCCCTCTAGAGACCTAACTCGGCTCAAAGCTGCATATGCTTGACCTTTAGCAAAAATGCGTGAACTTAGTCAACCAGTCCACAGCTCGGTCCAAAGTAGTTCCTTGGAGCTTGTGTACAGTTACACCCCAGCACAATATAAACGGCAACATTTTTCGCTTTATTTTACCCTTTCCGCGAAGTGCATCGAATTCTGTCGTCGATGGTTCGATTCTGACTCCTACTCCAGGAACATTGTTTTTAATTGCTTTGTCGTCAAATTCTATATAAACAGCTTGTGGCAATTCTCCGGGTTCCAATTGGTCCCCCCGAAGAGCTGGCCACTCAATTGTCCTTATAACACCCATTGCTCCGTTAACAAGACCATGGGTAACATTCAAACTTCGTAACATAACTCGTGATCCTAAACCGATTGTTAAATATTTAACGATTCCTCCAGTTTTGTTAGGATCATCAGAACATATACATCTTTCGGTTTTTGACCATGTGTTTTCGATTCTACTGATATATCAACTGCATGTAATTTATACAACCTAGTAGTTTTTGCCAATATAGTTGTCATCTTTTGATTATGTTCATCGACCTGTCTAGTAGATGGGAAAACTCGAATGATTTGATTTACAAACGTGCATTAAATGAACAACGCCATCTATCGAGCTTGGTGGTAAACTTTTTTTTACTCGGCGACTTGGCGATGAATAAAAGTTATTTTTTTACCAAAAATATTTGTTCTTTATGCTTTTTCACTGTTTTTTTTTTTGTTTGTATATCGTTTATACTTGAAATAAAAACTTAAATCTATAAGTAAGAAAATTAGCGAGAAAGATTGTCTTGTTAAACAACTTTAAATCGTTATATATTATAAACTATTATTTAAAATGAAAAATGATAAAAGGAACCTAAAGATGATTTTAAAATACCTATTCAACAACACTCTACTTGACATAGTTCATCGACTTTTTTTTTTTCATTTTGACATTATGGCGTCTGGTTGTAGCTGTGGTGAATTTTGATTACTGTCATGTCTTTAGTGACACTCGCAAGGTTAAGACGAATCGATTGACGTAAGAATTATCAAAATCGGCCTACGCATTTGGTCTCTAGAACGCCACATAGAAACAAACATACATACATACATACATAGACTGATAAACACATTACCCTCCTTTGCGTCGCGCAGTCGGGTAATAAGGGGGTAACCAGTTAATGACGCTGTGCCTACAGGGAAATAATAGGTTCCTAGTTCATGCTTTTTTTTAAGGTGGGAAATCATCCAATGACATCTCTCGCATTTGAGCGGAGCGCGAGGGCGTGTCAGACTTTTACTGACTAAAACCCACTCCTGTTCTTTTTTTGCCTTCGTTCCAGGGCCCCGGGGTTCACTTTTGCACAATCCATAGCCCCAGTAGGCTTCGACCCTGCTTGGCTCCTACGGTTTGCTGACATCTCTTTGAGGCGCGCGTGGAACACTACGCGCACTACGGGCTCAGTCCGGACGGTCGGACGGCGAGCTACTCATTGCTTGCCGTCCGTGGCTGGAAATCGGAATCGGGCTCCCGGCAGCTGCGGCGCGAGGGCCGTTCCGTCGCGCGTGCGGCCGCCTCCTTTGCTAGCATTAGGTACTCTTTCGCAGAAGGAGGCCCTGTCCATGCATGCCCTAGTTCAGACTCTGAGATGTTTTCAGTGATTGCAAACAGGCCCCTCTTCCCCACTGGACACACTGGGCACGTGCCCAGGGCCCCGCGATTCATTGGGGCCCCCTACTCCCTACTCGGTTACCAAACGATAACCGATATTACTCTACTCTCGCCTGAAAATCAGGCTTACAGATTGCAGCATGTTTTAATAAATTTCAATAAAAATATAAAATTAATTGTATATATAAATACATATATATATTAAATTTAACTGTTGTGAAAAAATGATTGATAAGTGAATTATTTTTATTTTGTGTTTTTGATCAACAGTTACGGTAGTGGATCGCGGCATTCAAACGATGTGAAAAAACAAAGCATTAACTTAATTATTTTGAATAGTGTTTGTCGCTAATGTCAATAGAATGTATTTATTATATGCTCGAAAACACAGATTTTGAAGATGTGATTAACGATTTTGGTTAACTCATAGCTAGAAGGGTACCTCTTCAATTAGCTTAAAATAATTAGATATTATTTAACCGACTTAAAAAAAGGAGGAGGTTATGAATTCGGTTGTATTTTTTTAATTTTTTTAACCGACTTCAACAAAAAGGAAGAGGTTATTCAATTCGGTTGTTTTTTTTTTAAATTAAAGTTATTTTGATCCTTTAAAGATCCATTTATTGTTTTTTTTAGTGAAGTCGGTTATTTTTTTTGTAAAAAGTTTTTTTAAATAAGGACTAATCGTGGATGCTGGTTACTTAATGTGGATCACATTATATTGTCTATTCATCATAATATCTCAAGAACTGTAAAGAAATAAAAATAAAGCTAAAACTTTTCATATCTACGTTCTTTGTCTCTTCTAACAAAATAGTGCTATAATATGGTCATAGGGGGCCCCATTATCATAATGTGCCCAAGGCCAAAAATAGGTGAAAGACGGCCCTGATTGCAAAGGCAGGATTTATATCCTAATAGTATATTTGACAGGATCTAGTGTTGCGGAAAAGCTACAAGTGTGTGATTTGCTCGTTTACAACATGCAAATAGTTTTAAAAACTATTCAGATTATCTAAAAAGGGATTCGCCTCTGGTTTACGACGGTTATAAAAGACTATCAACATTTAATACTAATTCTCTCACCAGTAAGCTTACAATTTGTAATGAATGGAAACTGTAAAAGACCTAAAGATAAGTCTTCGAGAAGATCGAGAAAAAAACTAATGATATTTCAATCTTCCAGACATAGACGAGTGTGAGACGGGCGAGGCTCGCTGCGCGCTCGGCAGCGACGCGGGCTACGTGTGCCAGAACACGCGCGGCAGCTACCACTGCCACCACATCGACTGCCCTCCAGGGTACAGGCTCGAGTCTAAACAGTAAGTTATTTATTTATCAAACCCTACATTCTATCGTAACAGGATATTCCAAGTTAGGGTGCCACACACACACAATTAATAGCTACTGCAGTCTATAAGGTTTTTCTGACTGGCTGTCTCCTATACTACAGGACCCCTACATTTTCCAGAATAACAAGTATCTTATAACGCTTAGTATCAATGTGGTTTTATCGCAATTATCATTACCGGATGTGTAATTTCGAAGTTCTATATCTAATTTTAGACCATCAGACTAAAATCAGTCTATCTTACGTAATAGCAACATGCGGCAAACATTGAGATTTCTGTACTTTATCTAAGTTCCGGAAAATTCCTCTAAATGATGGTGAAAAAACGTTGGAGCTCGTAACGCGCAACAGCACATCGACGGCCATTGTCTGCCTTGAAAAAGTATCGCTTGAACTAAATGCCATGTGTCATTAATTTATTCCTTGACTGTTTCTGACTTCATAGGCACGTATACCTGCCCCCTAGCCAAGTTACGATCGTTTCGTTTGCGTTGAACGCCTCGAGTAGGCCACGCTTCCGATTCCTTTGTTCTGACGTCATCTCAACGCTCAGTCACGTGGCCAAACAAAGGAATCGGAGGCGTGGCCTACTCGAGGCGTTCGACGCAAATGAGACGATCGTAACTTGGCTGGGCTGCACTTTGTTCTTCATACTGACATGTTTTTATAATCGAAGACACATAAATGGCTAACAGTGTCATTTACATTTTTTGAGTCTGCTTTGTCTAACAGAGTAAATAAAGAATTCTTAACTTCCAGCCGCTGCACCCGCGTACAGCGCTCATGCCAGGTCGGAGACTGGACGTGTCTGCAGCAGCCCAGCACCTACAGTTACAACTTTATCACCTTCGTCGCTAATATCTATCTACCTTCGGGCAGTGTAAGTAATATACAACACAGATGTTATGGTTTTTCACAATGGTCAAAAACTCTATTCTATTGGTCGTCTCCGGTAAAGTCGATTTAGCTCTCGCCGAAGTAGCTTCCATGACCTACAATCAAACGCACATATACTCCTCTTAAGCTATTTCGATGAGAAAATCACAAGTAAGGCCTACTGTCCAAGGACGCGTAGCTTCAAAGACGCGTATTCGTCATTATACGCTTAGTGTACGCATGCGTGAAGCTTACATACAAAACTATGAACTCTATCGACGAAGCGACAACGTCGTAACGTCGTGTCGCGTCTATGAAGCTACGCGTCCATGGATAGTAGGCTTAACTTATTACAGTGCGAGGAAATTCCTCCTGAGTCGACAGCGCGTTGTGATCCACGCGCTCCTTAAATTTAAGAGACGTCTCAAAGGGCTGATGCATGCCAGAGATGCGGGACTGTTCGAGAGAGTAACTGCGGCCCTGGAACACACGGTCGCGGTTACTGGGCAACTGAACGAACACGGTTGGGTTTTAGTCAGTAAAAGTGTGATACTCCCTCTCGCTCCACCCAGAGCGGAAGGAGTTATTTGATGATTTCCCAACCTATAAAAGGGGGTGACAGTTTTTTTGATACCTCACAACGGAGGTTGTTTTAGGTACCTATACTACTATTTAGCCTGACTGCAGACAACCATAACCGCGGATAACCATAACCTCCATGGTCCTCCTCCTCCATCTATCACCATGGTTATCCCAATATTTGAGTTCAAAGAGCGCTACGCTTAGTGGCTTGGTTATACCTACGTTATATCAAAATACCTGAAAGTTAGTATACCTGAATGTTACTCAGTAGATATTAATTAATACATATTAGAAACCATTCCTTTTAATTATTATTTTAAGTTTCGCATACCAGAAATGGTGAATATGAGGATCTTTACTGTTATATTGTATAATGTAACATTCATGTACCATATATATCTACCCATATTATGCGAATAAATGATTTGAATGATTGAATGATTTGCATATTTCAGGTGGATTTGTTCACGATGCATGGCCCCTCGTGGCGAGAGTCTATCGTGAGCTTCGAGATGCGTATGATTGCTGTGGAAGCGTCTCCAGGTGTAAGGCCAGCAGACCTTAGGTGTTTCGAGTAAGTAAAAGTAAAACCACAACCAGAATCTGCTTAACCCTTTTTCTTTCAAAGATTCTTGTGGTCTTGGACGAAAGTGTCGATTGCAATTTTATGAGTAGTGACAGTAAATAATCCCTAGATGAGACTTCATCAATTAGAATTTCACGTTTCCTATTAGCGTTCCTAGTGGCTGTCAATCTTGCCACTTGTGGCAACATATTTTTCAGGATCGTAAAATAAAGAAAAATGTTTTTTTTTTCATTTTACGATCCTCTCCAAAAACAGAGAACATTTTTCTTTTTTTTCTTGGAAACTATTATTAACTGACAGGTCTCTCCAAAACAGACATTTTTCTTTTTTTTCTTGGAAACTATTGATAATGGACAGGTCTCTCCAAAACAGAGAACATTTTTCTTTTTTATTTCTTGGAAACTATTAATAATTGACACAAAATTGACAAGTCTCTCCAAAACAGAAAACATTTTTCTTTTTTTTCTTGGAAACTATTAATAACTGACAGGTGTCTCCAAAACAGACAATTTTCTTTTTTTTTTCTTGGAAACTAGGTATTATTAATTGACAGGTCTCTCCAAAACAGAGAACAGTTTTCTTTTTTTTCTTGGAAACTATTAATAACTGACAGGTGTCTCCAAAACAGACAATTTTCTTTTTTTTTTCTTGGAAACTAGGTATTATTAATTGACAGGTCTCTCCAAAACAGAGAACATTTTTCTTTTTATTCTTTCTTAGAAACTATCAATAATTGACAGGTGTCTCCAAAACAGAGAACATTTTTTTTTTCTTGGATAGGTACTATTAATAATTGACAGGTCTCTCCAAAACAAAATATTTTTCTTTTTTTTCTTGGAAACTATTGGATATTTGTTTTAGTTATTTTTTCTATACACTTAACCACGTCGAACTACGGGATCACCTAAAAATGTTGGGTCCTAAGGTCTTTGGGAACACTGTCGTTATGGGTTGAAAGATTCTCGAAAGTCTGAACAAGACATAACTAGCCCTCACTTGGTTACGCTTGGTAACACTTGTGAAGGTCAGATAGGCACCATATTAACGGCTATTTAACTCGATCTATAAGTTGGTAAGTCTAGCCAGTTGATGATTCTTTTTCTTTTTCCAGCATGCGTCCCTCAGGCAACATCTGCGTGATCTCCCTCCTGTGCTCGCTCCAGGGACCTCAGGTGGTGGAATTGGAACTGACCATGTCTTTGTACCAGCGCACCATGTTCGCTGGCAGCGCAGTGGCCAGGCTGGTCGTGATTGTGTCCCAGTATGAGTTCTAATTGTAAGGACTTTTCGGAGTGTGTAGCTTAGTTCTGTACCCCTGGCATGAAGTTCTGGGAAAATAGCTATCGTGCCGTCATTGATCAGAAATAATACTATTGACTTCAAGACGAATAATCTCGCTTTCTGGATTTGAAGTTGAGTATTTGTCGAGCTCTATAACTGTAGTCTGAAAAATTTTATTAAATATTTTTACCTCGAAACACTTCATTCAGATACCGGCCCTAACCCTAACAACTTTTATTTATGAGTAGCTAACGCCAGCGACTTCGTCAGCATCTGCCTCGTTAAACAGCACCATGCCATTTGGTCATAATTCGAAGAAATTTTCTTTTTATTCCCCGCAAAAATAAAACTTCTTGACCCAAGTTCTTTTTCTAAAATAAAAATAACCTAAGTTACTCCTTATATCACCAGCAGTCTACCACAGAAAGTCCCGTCAAAATCAGTCCAGCCGTTTCGGAGATTAGCGAGAACATACAGACAAAAATTTGAAAAATTGTATTTCTGTTAAGGTATCGAATATACTTTCATATGCATTTGGTAAAAAAAAATGTTTTGATATTACAGACACTTCAGCTTTATTTATAATTGTAGATCTATGTATAGAGTAGGTATAGATGGTTGACAAAAACCCAACGGGCCCGAACGTGAGCATGGTCTAGCGAGATGGCGCTGAACTCAACATTATTCAGTCAAGGAAATACGGTAGGTATTTTGCTAAAATCGGACATTCCACTTTAAAAAATAAACTCAGTAAAATTATTGCCTCAAAATCCACATAACTAATTATGACTGTTCATGACTCTAACTAGTGTTATACTATGATTGCTAAAGTTCTACGAAACAACCTTTTCTTGTTAGAGGTACAGGATCAAGTCAGAGGAACAAGCTGTCGAGTAAGCGTCAGCGCATAGTTTCCTTTACTGCTAAATGAATATCTAAAATTTTTTCGTAGTTGAAACCACGGAATATAGAGTACACTGGAAGTAGCTTGAGAAAATGTTTGTACCAGAACCGGTGTCACCAAACCCATACATTTACGATTTACTCTTACTGCAAACCGGAAGATACGATTGGCTAAAAAAAAATAAGGGCGTAAACGAAATGCAAACAAAATATGATACGAAATGCAACTTTAATGTCAACAGTCCATAAATCAAATTGGCAAAAACAAGAAAGAAATACATATTGGACTACCAAGTACCGCCACTCGTCGCTAGATGGCACTGTTCAGTATGAACTGTAACTACGTAAAAATAAGGGTGGTATTTGAATGGCGTATCACTGACACGAATGCAGGTTGCTACTCAAATAGTGATGTAACCTAATTCGATCGAAATAATATCGATAGTACGAAAACGTATTTAAAACATACATATAATGCGAAAAAAATATTGTATGCGGTAATGTGATAGTATCAAAATAATGAAATTGATATTTCGTAGGGCAATTTTTAAACGTATTAAAAAGGGTATTTTTTTTGCTCCCAATAGTGTAGATCCATATCTCTTTACAAATTGGAACATTAGGAAAACTGAAATTATTAAGGAAGTAAAATAAAATCTAACAATTATCATCATCTCAGCTGAAATCATCGTCATCGTCCACTGCTGTGTACCTAACTCTTTAGCTAGATGTAAATACATCTAAAATCATAAAATTATATCACGAATATCATCCTACAATTTTTATTTTATTAACTTTATTAATGTATAATTATCTGTATTATAATTACTTACATACATATTTTTAAATACTTTTATTTTAAAAAGGCAACGTAATACATGTCGATTGATTTTGTCGATAAAGTCACGTACTATTTGGATAGCGTCAAAAGTATAGGTAGACAAGCGAATATTCCAGAAAGGCTAATAACCGGGAAAAGAGAATAAACTTTGTAGTCATGACATTAAGGACAATTTTTGTTTGTTTAACTTGTGCAATGTTTGACGAAATTTTATTTTTTCATTTTATTAAATAAATCCGAAAATAATACTTCTCGATGGTATGATACACCTCCATGAGTTGGACTTTTAGTCCGACTATGGTTTTTACAGTCCAAAATTGCACAATAAGGCATTTTAATATTATTTAACTTAAATTGTACGTTGACGCAGTCTAGTTTGCGAATAATAATAATAATAATAATAATAATTTATTGTCTCATAAATTTTTTACAAATTTAGATGAAGCCCTGAACCCCACACTAGGATTCCCTGTGTTGTGGGGTCCAGTCTCTTTCAATCCGTATTCGAAAGGTACAATAACAAAGACAATAGTTAACTAAACTATAAGATATGATAACAAAATTTCAGTGTTTTGTGTAGAGTGTGGTGTAGTGAATGTAGTGTGGGAAGTGTAGTGTGGTTGGTGTAGTGAGTGTAGTGTTGTAGATGAGAGTGTCTGAGTGCATGTGAGAAGGGTAAGAGTGGTTGCAAGTGTTAGTGTGATACTCGTATACCTGTGCGTTTATTGATTATACTTTATTTTTATTTTTTTATGACATTATTTTTAAGAATGAGAGCGCTTGAACAGCGAGTGCGTAATGCGGTACTAAGTAGCGGCGACACTGTCACGCCTACTTACTATTTCCAGTGTAGGTACTCTATATTCCGTGGTTGAAACAAAGAAACTTCTGTTAGTAAGAGAGCGCAACGAAAGATGCACGTTCTGATTCTTCATTTTCGACTTTACTTTTGGCAAAGTACAGTTGACATTTGTTTAGCATTGTGGACTTTGCCGCTCATAATGAAACTCGTAGCCTGCTCTTCTGATTTTAAAGCTCATACGAAAATAAATGGATTTTAGTGGCAAGTCTGCTTGATTTGAGAACGTTGATTTGTTTTAAGATGAACTATTTGCTTGTAAAAATATTATTTTGTAAGCCATAATTGTTTTGTTACAATTTTACCGATGTACGTAAAATATAGTGACTACTTAATATTTATATATCTGGTATTAAATACCTTTAAATTAGGATACTCCGCCTTCGCCTTATTGTACCCTTCCACCTTCTGTTGGAAGACATTGTAAATAAAACAACAAAATAAATTGGAATATATGTTTTTAATTTTATTAAGCACAAGCATTTGTACACCATGAAATGTTGGTGTTAACCTCGGTTATATATGTACATATATACCTACAGGTAATAGTGCATTACATTAGTAACTGATTAGATCTCTTGATCACAACATAATTGATATTTTAAACTATATCTAGACAACAGATGCAAACAATATGATTGTATTACTACAACGCTCTGGTCCCTTGATCCGTTCCACTCCTGCGCACCAACATATCGTTATAAAAATATCCTCAATAATAAAAATACAACTCTTACAAATTATAATATTTCGCATATTTGATGACAAACCTAGATTAATAGCCATCTTGAAATTTTATTGTTGCAATATGTAAAAAATAAAATCGAAACAACTAATGACCTCATTCTGTTATTACTGTTTTTATATAATATTTATTATGATTAAAATCATATTTTTGCGACTATTAGTCCAAGTTTACTGTCTCTAATTGTGATTTCAAAATAATAACGATTGCTAAAAACAAATTACCATAGCACTATTTTCTGTCATAAGGTCACAAAATTCACTATTAATTGTTAGTAATATAGTTAATACTAGTTAAGTAGTAATAGCTAAGTAGTAGGTTAAAAAATGGGCTGCGAGAATGGTCGAAAAAGTTCTCCGAGCCCTAGAACGTAACGACAACTGAAGGACACAGTGGGTTTTAGCCAGTAAAAGTCTGACACGCCCTCTCGCTTAATTGATGACTTTTCCAACTCAAGAAAAAGGATTAAATGTAAATCAGCTAAAGTAGATGATAAGATTCTTCAGTAACACAAACTGTTCTGATAGCTGCAAATATGCTTTACCTTAAAAATCTAGATTTGATTCTGCCTGAGTAAAGCTGCATCATATAAGGAAAATGCTTCATTGTTCGAGAATGAGGCCAAAAGAGGTACAGACGACTTACACGATAAAGCGAATACGTGAAATAAAACGTATAGCAAGGTCAAGTTAGAATGTTAAAAATTTATCTCAACGCCGTTTTGGACCTTATGACATTAATAAATTTCGATTTATAAAATTAATATAAAATAAAACTTTCAATTAAACTACAAAAACGATACAATTAATATAAAGCAATGAAAAATAAAATTATATTTACAAATTATTTAACATAGATAGCATTTTAACATAATAATTACGATTATTATTAAAAGTCACTTTTCTTAGCTGCCGCACCACAAAAGCGTATTCATATTTAACTGTACACTGTACTTACAATTTAATTGCAATATTTATAATTTTATTAAAATTAATGGCACAAAAAAGCCACAAAATTTATTAAATAAAAGTAGTAACTGGGTTGTTAAAATGTTTAAAAAAACAAATCAACAATGAAGCACATATATATATAGGAATCCAACTGTAAGTACAGATTTATTAAATAATACTTTTTTTTACGATAAATGGCATAGACAACAGTCTTCACAACATTCAACAGTAATGAATTATACTATTAACACGTAAGTAATGTCTACAAATCGATTAACTGGATTACAATTTTATATCTGTCGTTTTCAAGGCTAAATTGATGAATTAATCGATTTAAACATCAACATATTACAAAAATAAATTGAACAATCATATTTGGACAACCTAATTTTCATGAGTCCGAAAGAAATGGACTATGCAAGTATCAAATAAAAATCGAACAATCAACTAACCCCTGTTTCTCGAACGAAAACGATCGTAAAATTAATATTTAAAAAATCAATCACGCATAATCTACTGTGATCGATAGATGTTCAATTGTCAACAACTAATCACAGTCATTTACGCGCGTTCAGTTTGTCCCATTCAATTTGCGATCATTTTCGTTTGATACAGGGACAAGTATATAATCGATTTGTAAGCACTAAGGATTGAGGTACATCAGTCAGCACCGAATCGAACTTTCCTATACTTCTATCCTCTTCTGTCTCCTAAAACCGTTATTTACTAGAGCGAGAAAGATTGCGTGTTGTCAACCACCTCGTCGATTTCACCGGGTGCTATTCCCACTCTCTTTCTTGCTCTAGCAAAAGACTGTTCTAAGTGATAGAAAAGGATAGAAGCATAGAAAAAAGCAATTTGTTGTTGACAGCTGTAGTTCAACCCCAAAAAGAAGCCTACTGGTTCGAGCATAACACACAAGCATGTACAAATCTGATATGATACTGTAAATTCGTACAGTTTCACGGAACTTCTGATAGGCTTAGTTATAGTACAGTTGCGGTCAAAATACTATACAAAAATACTAATAAATCGGAATAACAAAATGCTCTATTTAATTATACAGTTTTAAAAGAAAATATCAGAATTAAATAAAGAATGATAATAAAAACATAAACAGACATTAAATAACAATTAGTAAATAAATTATACCTTTATTAGGCTCACTTGCGTTACTAAATCGATAAATGAATTTAGTGCTATGCCAATTTAAATATTTTTTTAATTTCAGTCGTTCGAAGGTGCACGTTTTACTCGATGAGCGATTCAAGGTCGGTGCGGTTGTGACGCTGTGCGGTTCACGCAAATTCAACGAGACGCGGCGGCTACATCGTACGTGCGCGCGAAATCGCCGCTTCAACCGCCATTTATATAAAACATGTCACCGCACCGCAAGAGTTTGCGCGAAAATATCAAATCAACTGTCCCCGATCGCTTCGCTTTATGCGTCGCCGCACCGACCACCGCACCCACGCAATAGAGTATCAATAGTTTGTTCCATTCGTACCGCTTCGCTTCACGATCGCGAATCGCTTACGCTGGACACCGCATTAGTTCAAATGATACAAGTATAAATAAATATTATAAAGGGAACTTTTCGTTCAAAATGTAACAAGTTTCGAGTAACAAAAAGCAACAAATGTTTTTGTGATTCTCACCATAACATTTACTAAAGCAAAAGTAGGGTGAAAGGTATAATATATTTTTACCGCAACTGCACATATTTGTGACTAAACAAACGCTATAATATAATAGTTAGTTTCACCTAAAAACGTATAAACATTTTACACTTCTACAACTATTATTAACATGTTAATGTTAACACGAAGCTACCGTCTTTGTGACAAGTTTCAAACATAACCTTTATATAGTTAACTCAATGCACACTAAGAAGATATAGTCGGTGCATTTCAAGAGCTCGCGTTATGACTTATGTCAGTGTGACGTCTGTCAAACTCAAATACATGTAAAAAGTTGCTAAAGGTGTACGTAAATTTTACTCGTTTGTTTGACAGACGGATACATGCGAACGTTCATATAAATACTGAAATTGCACCTAAGGTATAAATTGCTCCCTAGAACGTAAAGGGCAATCTTGCTCCATCCAAAGTAGGAGGAATTATTTGATTTCCACATTAAAAAAAAAATTGCCATGATAGGCACGCGTTCGTAAAATGCAATGACTATAGTAGGCTGTATAAAACTATATATATTGTATGTATATAGATACTGTTTCAATAAACTATTTCAATAAAAACTATCAATTGTATACCTAAGACTCGTCGCGGTTTAAGTAGTAAATATATCCAAGGCAATAATATCAGGTCATATGTCCACTAGATCATATTTATAAAATTATTTAATATTGCACAAACCAAGTCTCAGTGTACATCAAGCGATAATAAAAATAAATTGTGAGTCATTTAATATCTGAGCATGACTATGATGAACATAACTACATCATAATAAAATGTATTATACAAGTTGATTTTGAATTTATTAGCCATCTCTCAGAAGCCAAAAGTATATAAACATGAATACTTTGACTTTAGACCCGACTCTGAAATGCTTGAAAAATAACTGATACTTCATACAAAAACCAAAACTTTTAACCTCTCAAACTCCTATATCCTTTTACCAAACAAAGACAAGTTATTCTGAACATTTTTTTTTACCTATCTATCTAAGCAGTACCATGCGATATTTGAAGGGTTAAAATGTATGAATAAGGGCTGATTTTTCACTCGGCGGATGTTTACCTGAAGCATAAATATACCTATCTGGCATATATTCCATACAAAAGCTGTCGAACCGCCATATTTATTCGTCAAATAAAACCTTATATCTAGCTATTAAAAATCAGCTCTTACATAGATTATTTTTCCGATTTTCGAAGTCATTCCTACAGTAAAAGTTATTTTATTCATGAATACATTCACCCCTTCAATATTGCCAACAATTTCAAAGTCACCCTGTGTAAACTAATAATGGTCACTCGCTAATAACAAAATGTAATTCAACATTCAACCGATTGAATAAATCTAAACAAACAAGTTGCTCAATAAAAGCTAAAGAAAATGGCATTCTATAATCACTTATTAACTTCAACTACAAAAATATTTCTTCTTACATCTACGCCGATCAACTGATTGCCTAATGTCTATAGATTCAAGCTTATATATAAATCTGTATGTCGTTGTAACACTCCAACAATTACAGTACATAACACAGGCATATTATTTGACTTTTTAACCATCTACGTCGGATACATCCACGACCAAATACTCCATCTCGTCAGCTCTTCTGTCACCTATGGGGATTGAAGAGCTAAACGAGATGGAGTATCCAGTCGCACACACACGACCCTGGTGAATAGGACACGAACACATTCGTCAGACCACTCCGACGCAAGCGAAGTACATATATAACGTGATTTTTTATCACCATCCAAAAATAAAAAATAAATTAGCTATATATGGACAGCTGATTTATATATTTTTTATATTTGGATTGTGGTAAAAATGTTCCAGTGTATAGTCAACTAATGATATATATGTAGATAAAGCTATATATATATATATATATATTTAACTATTGTTAGAGTACATATTTCACTGAACACTATTTTCACATACAGAGTGTATGTTTCGACGGTAGCAAAATGCCATAAACAGAAATATAACGTAAGTATATCAATAAATATGTAAATATATATCAACGGCCACATCACTAGTCAATCAATCGACACCAGCTAACTGCACTATCGTAGTTAGTACTAATGAGATTACAGTAGGCTCGCTTACCGCGGGGTCGAGTAGCGTTACACAATTATCTATACATCAAAAACATTGACAAATTTGTTTAGACATAGTGTCTTTTATAGCAGATTATTTTAAACTTGATATGAGTTTAATATAAAAGTTCAGTCGATTGTTAAAAAATTGTTAGGAAGCATCTAAACAAATTCATCAAAAGTAAAAATTACATACATTACAACATCGTCGTGTGCTATGCACATTGTTAGAAACACTATTCTACACACAAACTACTCGCTAGTTGTCGGGGTTATTCACAGAGATCATTTCTTCTTGACGGTCGAGCTACTGGCGCAACTACTCGACCGTGTTTGGACGCCGTCCTTCTTCAGCAAACTGACCCCAAACGCGGGGCATTTCTTCCTCAACGCTTTAATCTTATACAACTTATTCCCTTGAGAGTTATTGGTTTCCTCGAAATTATCTGGAGTCACATCAGCTGTGATTACGGAGTTGGTGATACAATCCATAGGTTCTGGACTGTTCGACTTGTCCCTTTTCCGTCTGAACCTGAATGGGGCTTCGAGAGAGTCCGCGGAGATATTAGTGACGTTAGTATCACTGGAAGACAGATCGTGTGTGGATTCAAGACCAGTTTTAGGCAAATTATTTTTAGGAAGCTTCTTCCGAGAACTCGAATTAGATCTGACTATGAGTTTCTTTCGCGCTGTCAAGTTTGAGTTGGTAGGTTTGGTCGCAACGACCGATTTGAGATTTGGCTCAGACGGGAGACGGTTCTTGCCATTCAAATGGCAGTTTTCTGTAAGCGCCGATAGGGTTGAGGTTACATTGTTGAGAGTGGTGACGACTGCGCTGTCGTTGTTGCCAATTTTGCTGACGCTGACAGTTTTCCTTGTGAATGTTTTGAGAGGGCTTGCGCCGTGAGTGTAACCTAAGGTTGGCCGGGCGAGGTTGGCTCGTTGGCCATGAAAGCTGCTTTTACCAGTAAAAGGTTTGACACCAGCTGCTAACTTATTGGCTTGAGAGTTGGCACTTCTAGTTGGGGGGAAAGTGGAAGTTTTTGACGCGTAGTGAGATTTTAAAGTAGAATTGATGATTCGTGGGGGTTGTTTCAAGTTGGTGTTGTTGGCATTGCGTATGTTGTTGGTGGGCATCATGTAGTTCAATTTGGGCGTGAATACTGTCTTAGTGGGGAGCATGGGTGTGGGGGTTGTCTTGTACTTGCCGATCACAGAGGTCACATTGTTCTCTGAATCGGTCTCGTTTGCGTTTAACACGTGGGCATTGTCCAGCTGAAAAAATATGCAATTCGTTATTTGCTAAAACCGAATTAGGTCGTTATTTTTTATTATTATTATTTGTATGAACAAGAAATCTTTTTTAAATCCGTTAGGTCAATGTTAAGTTAGAAACCTTTCAAATTTGGTGGAAGAGAAACTGTAAAGTAACAGAAGGATTCACACACTGACATGTGACGTCACCGTCATTAAATTATGCGAGTACAAAAGAGATAGCGATATATTCCGAACACTCTCTCTTTCTCATACCAATATTTGAAATGCTAACTGCTACTTGTCGCGGGAATCCGATGGATGCGAGACGCACAAGACCGGTCGTTGGGGAAGGCTTATCGTCTATCAGTGGACGTCTTTCGGCTGAAATGACGATGATGATTACCTTGTTATTAGCAATCTTGCTAGTGTGTAGTATGGTCTGCAAGGAGACGGGCTTGTTGTCTAGGGGCGCGTCTGTGGTGTCGTTGGGCTCAGGCAGGTCGGCGTAGATTCCTCGCTCGAACACCGGCAGGCTGGTGATGTTGTGACGGCGCCGGTACGACTCGCCCTCTGCGTGCATTCGGGGTTGGACGCTGCAAGAATTAAGGTGGATACCTTATTATTAAAGTAATTTCACTTTTGAAGGTATGCGGAACAGAGAGTAAATTTATTTATTTTTCACATTTTAGGAAAGCTTACAGACTAATAACAACATAATGACAATGTTAAATAACTAAATTGCTAATTACAAGCTTCCACATATATAATGACAAAAAATATATATTTAAAGTTGGTCCCACAATACCTTAAACTGTTAGTAAATTAATTTTTTAAACAAACAATAATAATTTATAAATTTCAGGTGCAAATAGGTGCTAGTTGCTCAAAAAATGGCTTTGCTAAGAGCTTCCTAACTGTGCTCGCGTTGGTGCAAAATAGGTCAATACCAGGTTCACATGAAATCCTGTTAAAACTGCGACTGGCTCTCAGAAAAAATGCATTACGCCTATAATTAGTGTTTGCACTAGGTACATGCAGAAGTGGCCGCTGTCTTAGCCCCATCTGATTAGTGCGTAGTGATAATTTTGAGACAAGTTCAGGACAGTCAATTGAACCATTTGCGATATTAATCAGGTAGCACACATCATTAATATCACGTCTCTGGTCAAGCGGTAGAAAATGGTATCTTTTGCATCGGTGAATCAGAAATCAGAAATCAGAAACGTGACGGGTCAGTTCCAGTGGGTCGGAAGTTCCGAGTTCTCGGAACTGAATGCCGCATAGTTCTCAGTGTGTCGAAACTGTCTGCGGTGATGCCCCAGTGAGTCGGGGTGGTGCTGTCCCAGTGAGTCGGGGTGGTGCTGTCCCAGTGAGTCGGGGTGGTGCTGTCCCAGTGAGTCGGGGTGGTGCTGTCCCAGTGAGTCGGGGTGGTGCTGTCCCAGTGAGTCGGGGTGGTGCTGTCCCAGTGAGTCGGGGTGGTGCTGTCCCAGTGAGTCGGGGTGGTGCTGTCCCAGTGAGTCGGGGTGGTGCTGTCCCAGTGAGTCGGGGTGGTGCTGTCCCAGTGAGTCGGGGTGGTGCTGTCCCAGTGAGTCGGGGTGGTGCTGTCCCAGTGAGTCGGGGTGGTGCTGTCCCAGTGAGTCGGGGTGGTGCTGTCCCAGTGAGTCCGGGTGGTGCTGTCCCAGTGAGTCGGGGTGGTGCTGTCCCAGTGAGTGGGGGTGGTGCTGTCCCAGTGAGTCGGGGTGGTGCTGTCCCAGTGAGTCGGGGTGGTGCTGTCCCAGTGAGTCGGGGTGGTGCTGTCCCAGTGAGTCGGGGTGGTGCTGTCCCAGTGAGTCGGGGTGGTGCTGTCCCAGTGAGTCGGGGTGGTGCTGTCCCAGTGAGTCGGGGTGGTGCTGTCCCAGTGAGTCGGGGTGGTGCTGTCCCAGTGAGTCGGGGTGGTGCTGTCCCAGTGAGTCGGGGTGGTGCTGTCCCAGTGAGTCGGGATGATGTCTCAGTGAGTCGGGATAATGTCCCAGTGAGTAGGAGTGATGATGTCCCAGTGAGTCGGGATGATGCTGCAGGCTCTAGTGAGTCGAAGTAGTACTGTTGGCTCCAGTGAGTCGGAGCGGTGCTGTGCAACGTAGAGCTTGACTGCTAGCGTCGACCAGGTGAAGTTCTTCATGGCTCTTCATGTGCTGGCCGAAGGTGCGGTGTGCTTAGCCAAGGTCGCTGATGAGGCTGAGGGTGATGACCAGATATGACCAGGTAGGTACGCTGGTGGTCAGGATACCCTTTATAGCCGTGGGTGCTGGCTGTATGGCTCGCTGCTCGAAAGCTTAAGGAAGTGATGATGACGTCATGAAGTAGTGGCTGCACGAAGGCTGCGCTGACGTTCTTTGTCGAGGGTCACCACTTTGGAGGTATGCGGAACAGAGAGTAAAGTCCCGTAAACCTCCGTTGAAAAGGGAGGATCCTCCGACCAGACGGGTGTTATGTCTGGTGGGCAACTGCCCGATAGATGATTTCGGGCAGTTTCGGGAAATTAAAGTTCTCCGCGCGATTTGAACATTGTTCTATATGTTCAAATCGCGCGGAGAACTTTAATTTCGCGATGCAGGATTAATTCTTATGTGACGCCATAGGTGTCGCTACACACTTCTCATAGAAAGAAAGCACAGAAATATAAAATTCATACAATCTTTCTTATCTGTCTTTGCTTCGAAAACGTGATAAGTCCCACAATAATATTAAATTATTGAACTATTGTCGAAGCAAAGAGGTGGTTTGCAGTCCTCAGCACAGAAAAGTTTTCAGAGAAAATCACACTACCATTATAAAGGCGCTAGTTTAAATGTATGTATGTATGTGTATGTTATTCCTTCATGCTTAATCGGTTGAAAATTAAGTACACGGGTAGATCGTGTCTACCCGTGATCATGACTACTCACTTCTCAAGAAACCACTGCTGGTGTCCAATGACAGAGCCAGGCCGACAGATGCGAAGCCACGCGATCGACTCCCGCGCAGTGAACGCGTGGTGTTTCATTAGGTAGCAGGCGATTAGTGTGCCGGTGCGACCAAGGCCCGCTGGAAATAAAATTAGATATTTTGTTAACACCTTTGGACCTTTAGGTAAACAAAAGGGTTGACTAATATACAGAGAAATTACAATGCGTTCCAAATAAGAATAGGATCGATTGCCAGGTAGTGACGTCTGTCAAATCGAAGAATTATTATGGTGATCAAAACAAGAAATTTTTAAAATTTAATTTATTTACGAACTGTGAACGAAAATAGTTTAATCAGAATCCAGTTCTTCAATTTTGCTCATCTCTGAGTTCTTCAATTTTGCCCAATTTCTTGCGATTTGACAGTATGACGTGACGTCACAACATGGCATCGATCCTATTCTTATTTGGAACGCATTGTATGTATCACTGACCTATGCATAATCAGCCTCATGCCTCCTCTCTAGGAAAGGCTAAATAGACCCTATCACTACGCGGGCCCAGTGCGAGTTGGTGGATGTCACATGTTTTGGATTTTTGTTGTACGACATGCCGGTTACCTCACGATGTTTACCTTTATCGTTTTGAGAGCAGTGGTGATGAAATAAATTACATATAATAAAGCGCCGTTAACACCGGGCCACCACTAATCCATACCACTGACATGATATTAGATTATTTCTACTAGGAAAACGAGATAAGTGGGGTGCGACAGGAGAGGCCTATGCCCAGCTGTGGACTACTATAGGCTGATGATGATTCCTATAAAATAATTATTTAAAGATCTCGCATGTTTTCAACCAATCGTAGCAGATCACACGAATATTGTAAAGGCGAAAGTTTGTGAGTGTGTGTTACCTACTACTTCACACTGGAACAGCTGAATGGATTTAGATGAAATTTGGCACATGGGTAGACCATGTCCTAGAATAGCACATGGATACTTTTTAGGGTTCCGTATCTCAAAAGGAAAAAATGGAACCCTTATAGGATCACTTTGTTGTCCGTCTGTCTGTCTATCAAGACCCTTTATCTCGGGAACGCGTGGAGGTATCGAGTTGAAATTGAAACCATATACACAGGTCAGCGGACCCTTGAAACTGCGATCAAACTTCTGAGTTAACGAAAAAAATAGAAACGGATGTTTATGTCGCAAAAAACGTGTATTACGACACTCTCAAGGGAATCAAAATTCATAGGGTACTTCACATTGATCTAGAATCCTGAAATTTGGCATGAAGCAAGGTCTCATAGCACAAATATAGGAAAAAATCTGAAAACTGTAAATTTCTAATTACGTCACAAAAAAAAAACTTTTTTGTGATTCGGAAAAATCTTCGTAACTCAATTCGGGAATTGAACTGTTTTCATAGGTTAAGTTTGTACGGAACCCTCAGTGCGCGAGCCTGACTCGCACTGGCCCAGTTTTTTTTATCTCGGGAGTATATTCCCTTGGGATAATTTTCTACTTTAACGCGAGCGAAGCCAGGGCAGCAGCTAGTTAGCTAATAAATCTCACCTTTACAATGCACAGCAACAGCTCCTTTAGCCGCTTCAGTGATCCTTATAAACCGGTTCACAATCAGGTCCGAAGGCACCGAACCATCCACGAAGAACAGCTCCCGATGTTCGAAGCCATACGACGTGAACTGTCGGGCGTCGTACGACTTCTTGTTCAGTCGTACGATCGTCGTGACGTGATGTTTGCGGAAGTAGTCGTGGTAGTGTTCGGGACTGTGGAGCGGGTAGCCGCGGTCTAGACGCGAGCGTTGGTGAGGGCCGGAGAAGGCTAGCATTTTTCCTGGAATTATCCAGTTCAGGTCGCCGTTTTCGACTTTCTGGAAAGAGAATAATATGGGTTTGTTATATGGGAAACATAAAGTCTGCCAGTTTATTATTAGTATATTGATGCTATTAATTTTAACTCCAATAAAGCAATTGATCTTGAAGTAATGTAAGTAGAATTAGCTGCATACTGGCTGCTGAACGAAACCAAAAACTAAAAAGAAAATGTTACCATTAGAAAATATTCTTAAAGGTATCCCATTAAGGGCGGAATTCACCAATAAAACTAATCGCGTTTAAAAGTTTGGCTCGCATAATCGCGTTTAGCCGCTGTCACTAGTGTCACTTGTAAAAATACAACAAAAGAAAAATACAGACAAATGACACTAGTGACAGCGGCCAAACGCGATTATGCGAGCCAAACGTTAAAACGCGATTAGTTTTATTGGTGAATTCCGCCCTAAGGGGTCAAATCTCGTTTTATAAAAGTTAAATATTTGTATGACAAACTTTTTGTTGACTGTACAAAAGACATTGTTGCAGTAAACAAATGAGTATAATTTTTATTACTTGTGTAGGATGTCCGAATCGTGTCGCGGATATGCAGCCCACTCAGTGTGAGAAAGGTCGACGGCATTCTCGTGAACTGTGCCATAATTTCGCCAAGGTTCAACACAGTAATGTTTTAAACTGAAAATTCTACTGTTTCCAAAACAAAATCTCATCAAAAACAGAGATTATATAATTATTAAGTTGATCTAAGTTGAAACTAGGTTTGTTTACCGATCAATTTAACATTTCTAGAGTTTGTCCAGTATTTGGGACCTTAATTACAATCCTCATGCATTTAGTTCTGCTATACATATTCCTTCACACTATTTATACCTACATACGGTTTGACGCAGTGGTTGAGCGATTGGCTGGTGCGCTGCCTGTTGGAAGTTCAGCAGAGTCTATTCTAAATCGACTAGCATTAACCGTTTTAAATTGATTAGTTGTAGCCATTCTGACCATCTAACAGTGACCATTCTGAACTAGCTAGCAGTGACCACACTGAACTATTTTGTAGTGACCATTTTAAACCGTAACACAGCGACGATTTTGCACAATTCTGTAGCCTATTCTGAACCATCCAGCAGTGACCAGAAGTGAAAATCAACTGAAAAACCACCTGTCTGTTGACATAAAATTTACTCACCTCATAAAACAGATACTGTTCCGCATCGAAATTATCGAAGTCAAAAAAGCGAGCGTCATGAGCCACCTTGACGCCATGTAGCACGTCTAGGAGGGAGATGTCGAAGAGTGGAGGTCCACCCGAAGCGTCACGGAAGTTCAGGAGGGACCACTCTGAACCATCTGTTAGCTGCTTGTAGACTGCTGCCGGACTGGAGTCTAGGTAGATTATCTGGGAATAAACAAAATAGTATATTTTAATACAAGTGGGTAAACGTCATTGAAGCCGAGGTGGAATATACGCCCGACCCGAAAGCAAGCTCGTTATGAAGCCGAGACTGCAATGATAAATGGCCACGTGTGTCAAACGACGTTTTTCAACCTTCTTACTCGAAAAGAAAAAAAATAGATATATTTTTTGACCAACCCGCAGTGGGAACGTGTGGTGAATTACAGCTCATTTCCCTCTTCTAGAGAGGAGGCCCGAGTCCTAACAGTGGGTACATTACAAAAAGGATTGTTATGCTATGCAATGAGGTATCAATCTAGTTAGATAATTAAGTTTTGAATGAAAAGCTGACAAAGTCTGTAACTAAGGTAAAAACAGAGTTGCGTTATCAACAGTTTGAGAGCAGAAATTCGACATGTCGCAAAACTTACGATGTATATTAACGTACATTTACGATGAGTAAACGAATCGATAGGTCACTATATAAAAAAAACAGTATTCTTAAATCTCTGGTAGTTTTATTTAGTACGGTCAAATGGAGAAAATAGACAAGAGCCAATCATAAATTTTAATCAAGAGAAAAGACCAGCCCAAAACCGAAGGTAACTACTCATTAAAACCAGGAAACCAAACTCAAAACTAGTATTTATTTCAATTAAATATTTTGCAGGCACTTTTCAGTTGTCAAGGTCGGTTAGTCACAAAACAGAATAAAAGATGAAAGCCTATTTAACACGTTTCGAACCGAAGAGAACTTGTAGCAATAAACTCCACAGATACACTTGTAAATTAATAAATAGTTTCGAAATTTTTAGAGACGAAACAAACAAAAAAGATCTCGTTCGCTTATATTAGTACAGTTTCATAATTTTGAAATTAATTATATATACTTAACTAGCTTCAGCCAGCAGCTTCGTCTGCGCAAATGTTAGTAATTGCGGACGAAAACTAGCCTATGTCCATCCTTAGAGTTCAAGCTTGCTCCGTACCAAATTTCATCAAAATCGGTGCAAGCCAAGCCAAGTTACAACCGTTTCGTTTCGATTTTCTTTTCGTAGATCGCCTCGAGTCGGCCACGCCTTCCTTTGTTCTGACCACGTGACTGAGCGTTGAGATGACGTCAGAACAAAGGAATCGGAGGCGTGGCCGACTCGAGGCGACCAACGAAAAGACAATCGAAACGAAACGGTTGTAACTTGGCTAGGGGGGCTGTAGTTTAACCGCCAAAGCGTAACAGACAGAGTTACTTTCACATTTATAATACATATTAAAAAGTACAGATTATGTGAGAATTACGTAAAAAGTTAAATGCGTCCAGAGTAGCAGTACCATATGCATCTTATCAACCGAAACGGCTACACACCTGTAGTGTTCAAAGAACAAAAATACCTTACATATGTAAGCCAAACCTCACATGAATAATTAATAACCTTTATACAAGCCCTAAAAAAATGACAACCTAACTCCAACCTATTTGTAACCTAACGATACTGTCAATCTTTTTTACTGCTACCATACAAAATGTTGGCGAAAACGGAAACGACCTTCATAAAGTTTACGTCCCTCGTGGGAGAAGCCAACATGCTCAATCATGTATGAATATGAGGGTACTCATGTGGAATTAATTTGCGACCGAGTTGACAGGTAGCGTATTGAAGTAGCTATAGTATTACTTGATGGCGCTGAAGGCCATGCAGTGGCCTTTATCGCTCTGGTGGTTTTTTTTTTTAACTTAGAAAATCATCTAATGACAAATCCCGCTCTTGGGCGGAGCGAGAGATAGTGTCAGACCTTTACTGACTAAAAACCCACACCTGTTCCTTCGTTGCCTTCGGCCCAGGGCCCCGGGTTTCGCTTTCACACTACCCGTGGGCCCAGTAGGCTTTGACCCTGCTGGGCCCCTACGATTTGCTGACATCTCCTTGAGGCGCGCGTGGAACAAACAGTAAGCGCCGTCGACGACTTGGGCTCGGTCCGGACGGTCGGACGGCGGGCTACCCATTGCTTGCCGTCCGCAAGCCTGCGCCTACGGTGGCCGAAAATCGGGATCGGAATCCAGGCGGCGGTTGGGGCGTGAGGACCGTTGCCTCACGCGATCGGCCGCCTTCTTTGCTAGCATTACTGCTTCGTAGAAGGAGGCGACCGCCTGCCACTCCTCCTCGCTCCGGATCATTGCCTGTACCAAGGCCCGGCGCGAGAGATCGCCGCCGCCGATCGCCCCCACGAGGACAGGGCGTTGCTTTGCCCAAGCGGGGCACACCTCCACCGTGTCCTCCGGGCGATCCACACAGTGGTGACACCTGGGCGTCGCTTCCGCACGAATCCGGTGCAGGAACTTCCCGAACTTATCGTGTTCGGTGACAACCTGCGTCATGCGGAAGGTGAGGACGCCGTGAGATCTTTCCAACCACGCCTCAAAGAGGTGACTAACCGCCATAATTGTGACGTGTCCAATCGCTCAGGTGGTCAGTATTTTTTTGGGGGATCAAAACCTGGCAGACACTATAGTTTCTTTCCTTTATATGAAAGCTTTCTGTGGCTCCTGCCCGTTTTCTAAGGTAGGCAAACAACAAATAAGTTATCCATCTCTGGATGGAGCGAGATGGGAGTGTCATAATGTTCCTTCAGTAATCCTTTTCGTTCTAGAGCCACGAAAAATCCCGCAGATGCACTAGCTCTGCCTATCGTCAGATCGAATTCATCATGAAAAAACCTGCTGAAAGGTCTGACATAATCACCGAAGTAAGACCATCCACACCTTCTGCTTGTCATTTCCCATTTATGAGTAGAAACTTTTATATTGCAGTGAATTCAGACTCTGGATTTCCTAATATAAAAAGGGTTACGACAACCATTTCCATTGTAATACTGAAATACAGTTATATGCTTTAGTTTTCATGCTTGCTTTGATTTGCATTAGGGTGAAAGCGCCAGGGTCTGTCTGCGTCATGTCCAGGCCAGTCTGCAAATTTTTTTTTTTTAAGTTTTTTGCATTTTGCAGGTCAGTCAAGTCGTATGTTGATTAAAATATATGATTGGCGTCTTCATCTTACAGAAAATAAAACCCGTGGTCTTAGAACACAAAGAACAACTGAAGGATACAAGTGTGTTCATAGTCAGTAAAAGTCTGACACGCCCTCGCGCACCACCCAGAAGAGCGGGAGAAGTCATTGGACGAATTCCCACCTTAAAAAAAACTATATTGAAAGGCTATTTCATGAAAAAATCAAACAATATGACGAACTGA
The DNA here is from genome assembly GCA_905147345.3 of Mythimna impura. Classification (NCBI taxonomy): domain Eukaryota; kingdom Metazoa; phylum Arthropoda; class Insecta; order Lepidoptera; family Noctuidae; genus Mythimna; species Mythimna impura. The sequence continues at coordinate 6,589,891 of LR990366.1, read as the reverse complement.
GAGGGTTGTATCGAAAATTGTAAAGATTATAATTCCGTTCATAAATACGTATTGCAGCCGCCAATCAAGCGTGTCTGTTCACCGCCAAAAGGAGCTCGTTCACCTTGGCTCCTGCTTTTCAGAATGTATCCCTGGAGTGCACCGACCGCTTTCAGCTTTTGGGAGTTAAAATTTCCTCAGACCTCAATTTTGGGCGGTTCATTGAGTCCAGAGCCAAGGTAGCAGCTAGGAAACTAGGCGTTCTTGCAAAGGTCCAACGGTACTTCGCACCGGGACAGCTTCTAATGCTATCGATCGTGTGTGGAGTACTGCAGTCACATATGGGCTGGTGCTGCAAAATGCCATCTAGAAGCTTTGGACTCAGTGGAAAGGCGTGCGAAGAGGCTAATTGGGGATCCAGATTTGGTTAAGTCTAATCTACAAAGCCTCGAACACAGGCGCAGGGTAGCCAGTCTTTCGGTTTTTTACAGGTTGCATTTTGGAGAGTGTGCGCGGGAATTGCATGACTTGATTCCGCCATCTTCTTTCTACCATCGGACAACCCGACGTACGGCAGTACCCTTACGTTGTTGAAACTTCAACGGTCCGGACTAAGTGTTTCGCTTCGTCGTTTATATCGCGTACATCGAAGGACTGGAACAATTTGCCTGCTGCGGTCTTCCCGTCCAACTATAATTTAGGTGTCTTCAAGGCTAGAGTGAATATGCTCTTAATAAACTAGTGCGCCTAGGCACCATCAATGATTGCATCACTGCTTACCATCAGGTGGTATCGCAATCAAACACTGGTTTACATCAATTAAAAAAACATATTTTAATTAACATACAACTTGCCACTGACTTGCAAAATGCGAAAAACTTAAGACCATTTTAATTTCGAGAGCTACCTTGGAGTGTCCCCCGTAAGATATCGCACTACTACTCGTCAAAGAAGGCCACTACATAATCAAATCAGGATGAACCAGATCCTGCACTTAAATCCTGCAATCTACATCTGTGAGAATGGCCTTAAGAGCCACAGTATATCCCGCAGACAATTTCCACCAGCCGTAACATATATACGTCCATCATTGAATAATTGGAGAAGCGCGTGGGAATGGTCCAGTTACCCCTAATTACGTGGCGGGTTTTATTTCCAGTGAGGATTGCGTATACCGTGTATTTTTAACTGATTAAATGGTGGTTGTGTAAGTGTCGTAGGCGAAGTATTTATGTTACCGTTACGTAAGTTATCCGTCAGTCTTGTAATCCTGTAAGGCTGGTTTTAATTTCCATAGGTACTCTTACTGTTTATTAATTGCTGTATAAGCTGTATTATAAGGTCCTATGTTTAACGAGATTGGCAGAACGACAGCCGTCAAGAGACTGCCGTTTTTGGTCATTTTATCAATCTGAGAATGCAATTGAGAGCTAAAGTTCAGACTGGATTGCGCTAAAGTTACTTCCATATCTAGAATTTTCAATAACTCCTGGAAACTATATCACTTATAGCAGTACAGCCCAACAATCAGAAATCACCAAAAACCTAGTTTTCGTTAATCGAAATAGACATAAAGAAAGCCTTCTTTGAAAAGACTGACAGTGACACGTGCTAATTAGGTATTAACCACTACAACAGGTATACACGTGTGTTCAACCCACACCGCCTAGTTATGCAACCTAGAACCTTGAATTTCTAAGTCTTCCTGATCCTGATATTACAAGACGGATGTAGATATTTTCCGCGAATAACTGTAATCGTATCGGAACTTAATATGGCGTATGATTTCGGGTCTCCGTATCGTGTCGTCCTCAGATTCGCCCAAGGGATCGTATTTTTCCGGAAGGATGAACAGCGAAATCTGTCTTAATATTTAAACGTTTTGGGGGTAAGAACGTTTTAAATAATTCGTAATTTAACAGCAGTATCAAATAGGCAGATTTATTTAATAGGCTACTACTGAATTTCGAGCATAAAGATTTGTAAAAAACACAAAGTAATTTAAGTCCGAGAGTGAAGCAGCATTGGCGAATCCTAAGTGCCTCTACTTGTTCCTTTCGTAGAGATTACATCTTTTAGCCAAGAGAACCGACGATTTTTATGCAATATCGTGCAACTTAAAAGAGACCCTTTATATCACGCCTAGGTATACCAGAATGAACAAAGAAAGATGTATAGTCTGTGTAAAAGATGATATGGCAAGAACGGTGACTGAGATGGTGACTAATAAAAGTGTGGAAGAAGAAGTCATAAGGTGTCTATCCTATAAAAACTGCCCCCCTAGCCAAGTTACGATCGTTTCGTTTGCGTCGTAAACGAAACGATCGTAACCTGGCTAGGGGGGCTGGAAAGAGCAAAAGATAGATGAATGATATCAACCATACGAATAGCAGAAGACACAATACCTGATAACTCCCAATAAGATAGGCCGCATTGAGTCGAAGCGTTTCATTGTTGCTGGTGTAGAAAACAATCTTCTTCTTCGGATTCTTCTCCAGTTCCTCATTGAGCTTGTTGCAGAACTGGTACAGGTGACAGAGGTGGTAGGGCCCGAAGTCGAAATAGAAGTTTTCGTAGACGATCTCATCTTCTATGTGGAAATACTTGCTGTTTCGAGTTGGTCTCGGCTTGTAACCAGTTTTCAGAGTTGCGAAGTACAATCTGTCTGGAAGAATTAGATCTGGTTAATAATATTCGTAGAGGAATAAATAAATAATAAGGGAGGATCATGACATGTGACATGTGAGCCAAGTTTGCCGTAGAACATTGTATGGTTTTAGTTAGTAAGAATTTGACAGACTACTCCGTGCTCCAGGGCGCTGGGCAACCTGCAGTAACAGCAGACATCATTACTGCTGTCTGTCTATCTGTGTGTGTACTGTTAGGAACAGTATAAGCAATGTATTTAATAGACAGCTGAATTGTGTGTGACATGTCCTTATGACATGTAATTCAAGCCCCAGTTATGAATAATTGGCTAACCGCAAATACCCTTACTTACATCGTATTTTGATATACCACTCTGCGCTTTAGGGCGGACGTCAACCATGAATATTTTTAACCATAGTCAAAAAGGCGTGCTGGATTAGTAGAGCCAAGCCAAGCCATATCTCCCCCTTGTAAATGATACATGATACTGCATAAAGGTTTTTTTTTTGTTAATTTAAAATAGATGAGGCCGATATTTCCTACCTGATTACACTGAGAAGAAACAACGAAACAAACTCAGAGGTCAAATCCTCTTTTACAGTAAACATACAATGCGTCGGTGAGCGTGCAAGACCGCGTAAGAGCAATTTGTAAATACCGCGTATCTGTGTTTTCACGATTTTACAGGAAGAAGAAAAAACTTAATATCTTGACCAATCAAATATATTTTTGCGACTGAACTTGTTTACTATTTCTTTGCAACTTATTTTATGGGAAAATAGTGTAAATTTGCCAATAGCTTGGTTACGTTCCGTGTAAAGTCATTTACGCGGTATTGTGGTGATAAAAATCAGAAATTGTAGTCTACTTTTGGTAGGTACGCGGATTTTAAATGAAACACTTTGTTAATTAAAGTATTGAATTTATTATGAAAAAAATTACAAAAAAAAACTTCTAAAAAGTCTATTTGGAAAAGATTATCACTACTATTAAAGATTATCACTACTATTAATTACTTATACGTGATATCAAATATGAACATTACAAAAAATAATAAGTTTGATAGCATTTACTCTTCGAACTTCGTGGAGCACTTTCGACGTCTGACTCCTAAACTGGAACGGACCGGGGCTACCCTCAAGCGGCTTCTGCCCAACCTTGGGAGTCCAGACGCCTCTTGCCGGAGGCTCTACGCGGGAATCGATTGGTCCCTTTACGGGGCGCCGGTGTTGGCGCCGTCACTGCAAAAGCGACCGGCGGCCATGCTGAATGCCTGCCATGGGTCATGGCTATCCGGATAGTGCGGGGATACCGCACGGTCTCCCACGAAGCGGAGAGCCTCCTTGGGCCTGCCACCGTGGGATCTGAAGGCAACAGTCCTTGCACGCATGCACGATTTGCGCATGGAGATGCAACGCCGGGGTGAAACTCCGCTGCCGCACCAAGTCGCGGCATGGCGGACAGAGTTCCGGCGGGATCTCATGGCGGAATGGCAATAGCGACTGTCGCAACCCAGTGCTGGGCACGCCATAATCACGGCGGTAAACACCCTCTTTGAGTAGTGGCTGGAGCGGCAACACGGCGTCCTCACCTTCCACATGACGCAGGTTCCTGCACCGGATTATTCGTGCGGAAGAAACACCCGGGTGTCACCATTGTGTGGACCTCCCGGAGAACACGGTGGAGCATACGGTGGAGGTGTGCCCCGCTTGAGCGGCGCACCGCCGTGTCCTCGTGGAGGCAATCGGTGGCAACGACCTTTCACTTTTTCGGGCTTGCGCTTGTTGGGCGCTGGTTCGGGCTGATTATGGTCCGGAGCGAGAAGGAATGGCAGGCGGTCGCCTCCTTCTACGAAGCAGTAATGCTAGCGAAGGAAGAGGCTGCACGCGTGAGGGAACGAAGGTCCTCACACCCCAGCCACCGTAATTCCGACCCCGACTACCAGCCACGGTAGACGTGGGCTTGCGGACGTCGAGCAATGGGTAGCTCCGTTCGGTAATTAACCGGACCGAGCCCAGTCGTCAACAGCGCGTAGTCATCCACGCGCTCCTCAAAGAGATGTCAGCAAACAGTAGAGGCCCAGCAGGGCCGATGCCCGCTAGCTACGACCGCGAAAAATTTCTGAAAAGGAAACCCGTAGCCCTAGAACGCAAAGGGTAATTGAAGGACACAGGTATGGTTGTAGTCAGTAAAAGTCTGACACGCCCTCTCGCTCCACCTAGAGCGCGAGAAGTTATTGGATGAATTCCCATGTTAAAAAAAAAAACGTGTTGCGGCTTCTTCGTTGAATTGGTAAATACGCGCAATTGCTGCCAATTTCAGACATGTTCCTAGTACGCGGTATTGTTTCGATGGCAAATTCGAGCTTTCCTATTGGCTAATTCAAATCGTGTGAGATCTACGATAAGCGAATTAGCCTATAGGATCTGCTGAGGCGATATGTCAATATTGCGACTTTTGCTGTTACGCTGTGTCTACAAACTGCTCTTTCGCGGTTTTGCACGCTCAACGACGAATGGTCAAATTATATAAGAACCATGCAGCTTAGTGTCTCAGATGGTATTTTGAGGAAAGAACCATCCAGATTTGAGTGGACCTGTCCAGTCAATGCAAGCATTTCTCAGTATTTGTCCTGTGAGAGGAGATTTGGCTTGGCTCTGCATAATCCAGCAGTGAGAATAACGGCTGACTTTGTTTATAAACGAGTTTCCAACAGTTCTATGTTGGTTTCGCCCCGTTAACTTCTGCATTGCATGCAAACGGTTGGCATGGATAAATTGTTAAATATCTATAGCAACGACTTTGCTGCATTGGCTGTTGCTAAATGCGCTACTTCTTTCTCTTTTTCCAGTACTACGATCCTGAATCCTATTCGTACACTTATCAGAGTGTAGTATTTTTCGTCCTAAGGTTGACTGGTAGAGAATGCCCTGCGGCAGTAAATTGCTTGATCATTTTGGTTCGAAACCTAGCTTGACTTATTTTTTTATTATCTTTATCAAAATGTATCTTTATCCAAAATTGAAAATATAAGTATTTCTTCTAATTCGTTCAAAATTAAGTAAGTTATAAACGTTTCAAATCTGGTAAAAGGTGAAACTGTCAAGTAACAGAAAAAGAATGCACAAACTACAATGTGACGTTCACCGCCATTATGTTACGTGCGTAGAAAAGAGATAGCGAGATTTTCCAATCATGCGTCCACTCTTCTCCTTACAAATATTTGAAATGGTAGGTAATTGGGTGATTCTTTGAAACCGAGAGAATGTTTCATTCATCTGGCCTAGTTTTTTCTTTACAATTTATATATATCGATATTCTCTTGGTTTCAAAGAATCACCCAATTACTTCTTTATTTTATAACCAACTAGCTTTTGCCAGCGGCTTCGCTTTTATGTATATATAGATTTTGATGCGGTTTTCGGAAAATTATTTATTTTCAGTGTTGTTTGTTGTTTAGTACAAAATATTGGACAAAAAAAACTTTTTACAAAAAAAAATACAACCGACTTCAAAATAAAAAAAAAAAAACACTGAAAAGTGCAAAATAACTTTACCTAATTTCGGAAGTCGGTGTTTCTATAATAGTTTTGTCTCATCGTTATTTAACACCGACTTCCGAAATTAGGTAAAGTTATTTTGCACTTTTCAGTGTTTTTTTTTTATTTTGAAGTCGGTTGTATTTTTTTTTTTGAAAAGTTTTTTATTTTACACTTTTTAGTTATGGTACCACCACTAAAAAGTACCCCTCAGCCAAACTTAAATACCTTATAGCCAGAGTGCATCTCATGACAATTCTAATAATCCCAAACACGGTTAGATTACCTACATTAATTTATTACAGAGTTCCGGTGCCTAACTTCAGGCGTCATCATCAGATCAGTTCGATATATTCCCCCTCTACTTTCAGTCAGTCATCGACTACACGTATAAACAAAGCAATTTTACTTGTTACGACGGTTCTGTTGTGATCCTATGAGGAGTTCTGTTCCATATCTTCGAAGTTCATGATAAGATCATAACAATATTTCTATGGGACCAACTCGGAAGCATAACCTTTCAATCAAAAAAAAAAAAAACATACATTCAACCGAACATATAACCTCCTCCTTTTTGAAGTCGGTTAAAAAGAAATGGCAGACAGGCAGATGAATCGATACGACTCGATGGCTAGACATATATTTTACGATAATATACATGAAATAAATTCTACAGAACTAGAACAGGGAGACATTATACCTACTTTATTAAGCAGTTTTTGTATAGAACTAATAAATATAGTTTGCGTGATTGGAAAACTAATTTCATGTGACTAAGGAAACTTTATTTTGTAGTTCAATCGGTACAATAATAATATTGATTCGAAACAATTGATACTGTCTTAGGGAATAGTGAAACTTTGTACTGGGGCTTTACTATGACGTGATAAAATGTCGAGGGATGGAGCTATACACCTGTAGCGACACATAAGAACTAATCCTGCATCGCGCAATCAAAGTTCTCCGCGCGATTAGAACATATAGAACAGCCCGAAATCATCTATCGGGCAGTAGCCCACCAAACATAACATCCCGTCTGGTTGGAGGATCCTCCCTTTTCAAAGGAGGTTTGAAAAGGGAGGATCTCCACCTCTACCTCCAAACACCCTATATGTATTGCTCCATCTCTTTAACAGTTCAGTTTAGGTCGTCGAATGGATCGCGTAAAGAGCTCTTGGTACTGCCTCGGGTTGTCTGATTGGGGGGCTTCTGCCTATCCGTGACGACTATCCAATGATAGCTGGAACCCGTGCTTTCTGATACACTGAGGAGTTTTCGGCTGGGCAGCGTTCGAGAAGCTGCGCGGTATCTTCTCGTCCAATATACCACAGTGTCTCAAGACGAAAGTCTATGACCAGTGCGTGTTGCCAGTGATGACATATGGCTCCGAAACGTGGTCGCTTACAATGGGCCTCATCAGATGCCTTAAGTCTTAAAGGGCTATGCCTTTTCATTGCCCTTTGGGTGACTTTAAGTCTCGGAGTTTCCTTGCGTGATCGAATCAGGAATGAGGATATTCGCAGGAGAATCAAGGTTACCGACATAGGACGAAGAATCGCGAAATTTAAGTGGCAATGGGCAGGGCACATTGCTCGCAGAAAATTGGGTCGAAAGGTTCTGGAATGGCGACCACGTACCGGAAGACGTAGCGTTGGAAGGCCTCCTACAAGGTGGACCGATGACCTGGTAAGGGTTGCGGGAATCCGATGGATGCGAGACGCACAGGACCGTCCATTGTGGCGACACTTGGGGGAGGCCTATGTCCAACAGTGGACGTCTTTCAGCTGAAATGATGATGAGGAGTTTTGGTATCTAATGTGTGATCACCCAGCCACAGACTGACAACACTGTAAAAGGGTGCTTGAATCAACCGATGGAGCTATTACAGCCACAAGTAAAGCAAAGTGATTTTTGCTTTATGGCCAGTGGTTAATTTGACCTGGTGATGAAGCGCGTCTGGCATGTTTTTAGAGAACTGTGTTAACGATTATTATTCTGCTGTAATGAGAAGGCTTAGAGCCTCATTTCAAGCGAGCTTAAAGAAGTGTAAAAACGTTATGATCACGATTTTACGAACACTGATTTTCTTATATATTCTATTCTTTAAGTATTGTACATAAAATAACAAATTATTAAAAAATTGGACAGCTGATGTACAAAGGCGAGGTATTTTCATATGTCATGTTAATATTTTGGTTTAAATTGAATGTTGTTGTTCATTATTTTAATTTTTTTTTTTATAATTTAAATGAATTCCCTCACATAACATAAATATTTTAATTGAGATTAATTTTTTAACATTCAAAATGTAAAATGAAATGTAAGTAATTTAATCTTATTTTATTCATTTAGAAATAAACATTCTACCAACAATTTAAGTGGCTGTTTCGTAATCATTAAACGTACTTCTAATAAGTGCTGAAAGAAAGTTAAGAAATCTCAAGTCCTCTTTATGTTGTCAAAGTTTAGACGATTATGGACTTTCGTAACCAAACAAGACAATTTAGTAACACATTACACAACTTTGGAAACGTTTTGATAACTTCAACAACTTTCTTGGGGGGTTACAATTGTGGGATCATCATTCCAACTCTTGAGATGACAAGGAAAATTACGAGTATTACAAACTTCTTTAAGGGGATGCAACTCGACATACATTTTCACTGTTTTTCATACAATCGCTCTTACGCGATTATGACGTTATTACACATTTTTCATTAGATATTTTGGAAACACAGTATCTTGAGGATATTATCTAGGCTTTTATTGAAATCAATTTATAAATCTGTGTAAAAATAATCCAGTAAAGACCTCTGAAAATCTGCTATTTTGCATGAACTTTGACGCTTCATAATTTACTCAAAAATTAAAAAAGTCAAAAAAGTCAATAGAAGCCTTGCAAACTTAATCAAGATTCTTAATGACAACAATTTTTTTTTCAAAAACTTTTAAGGGTTTAAAAAAAAAACACGTATTTCCTGGAACAAGTTTTGTAAAATATTCGAGTAAATCACGGAATTACCGAATGCTAACAGAGTTTTCAGGCGTTTTCTTTCTTTTTTCGCGTTGCCTTTTCGTCAAACATCGCGTTGGAATGCGTTAGATGAAGTAACAAGCTTTTAAACCATGCTCGATGTTGACGATAGGCTAGTGAAAAAGGACCCTTTTAAGGACCAACTGTAGGATCGGACGACGAGCAATGGGTGGCTCTCCATCAGGCCGTCCGGCAATTACCAAGCCCGAATCGACGCGACGGCTCGTTGTGTTCCATGCGCGCCTCAACGAGACTGAAGGGGGGCCCCATTCGAAAGAGTTATCATGGCCCTGAAGCGCAAAAGGCAGCCGAAGGAACACAGGCGATTTTTAGTCAGTAAAAGACTAACACGTCCTCTTGCTCTACCATAGAACTGGAGAAGTTTTTGATGATTTTCCACCTCAAGAAAAATGAAAGTTGCCGTCAGTATATGAATCAGAGCCCAAGCCATTTATGACAATTTTTGAGCTCGTCTGTGTCTATATTTTATTGCAAACTTCCTCGCTCAAGCATAAAACCCTTTACAAAGTTCAAGTGAAAAAAGAATAGTAGAACATTGTGAGAATGAAAATTAAATTTCCTACAAGCTAGGGTGACAGAGGGGTTCGTTGCATGTTAAGGGGTAGTTTTAATGTAACTACACTCACCTAACTGCCGCGGCAGCCATGTTTTTTCATCAACCACAATTTTTAAGTTTAGTGTAGAACTATTTTCTTTAAGTATGGTCCTCGTACGGTCGACTGTTTCATGTGATCGGTTTTGGTCATTATTTTATTTTGGAATAAAAACCTTTTTTTTTGTTTGAGGTGGGAAATCATCAAATGACTTCTCCCGCTCTAGAGTGAAGAGAGAAAGATAAACTTTTACTGACTAAAACCCGCCAATGTTCCTACATTTGCCTAAGTGTTAGGGCGACGGTTACTCTTTCAAATGTTCCCGCAGTCCTCGCAGGCTTCGGGACTTCGGTTTTGCTGAAATTTCAATTCGGGTTCGGTCCTTACCAAATGGCCGCACGGCGAAGCACCCATTGCTCGTCGTCCGTAAGCCCTTGCCTAAGGTGGCTGGGAAGCGCTCTGCAACTCCCAACGACCTTGGCGTCTCCTGTAGCAGCGGTTAGGGCGTGAAGATGTCCGTTGGAATAAAAAACGGATGATGAGATTTTTAGTTATTTGTCTGGTTCAGTTTGTCGATAAATGCTTAGCGTCAGACAATAGACTGAGGTAGATGGCCAACAAAATAGGGGCGGGAATATGCTTTTTTACAGTTTTGCAGGCAGGCTGTTTTAGCTTTATTGCCGACAGAAACACAGGTTTTCCACAAAATAAAACGTTTTAAATTAGGATTGAGACGTTCATCTCAAAATAGAAAAGTCAATGACAAAGAGAAAAGCATTATCGTTCGGAAATAAGCTAGAAAAACATTGTTATTTATATCCGAAGCCCTCAAGGGACCCCACGCAAGTTGACAAGCTAATTCAGTACCTACCTACATAATATCATACATAATTATATGGCACAGTTACGTATTCAGTTTGTCAATATGAGTAAAGTTACAGGAACTGGCGGTCCTTAGAGAGATATTATAGTAACACGTCACACGAAGCCTGTTATGACATAATAATCAACATTATTATGTTAATAATCAACATTATTATGTTGCTGCACTTTTAGGCCGCTATCCCACTAGCGTTTACAAGCGTTGGTGCTTCTCCAACGTCTGCGCAGCGCCAACATTGCGCAGACGCGACGCTAACGTCGCGAGTTTCTAGTGGTAAAGCGCTAACGTTGCGCAGACGCGACCTTGACGTCGCTAGTTTCTTGCGTACATATCAAATCGCAGCATGTGCGCGACGTTAACGTTGCGTACAGCGGATGTAACCCTTGCCACTAGGAACTAGCGACGTTAAAGTCGCGTCTGCACAACGTTGTCGCAGCGCAGACGTTGTCGTAGCGCAGACGTTGGAGAAGCGCCACCGCTCGAAAAACGCCAGTGGGATAGCGGCCTTAGGGTCTGTGCAAACCACGTTTTATAAACACGCCGTTGATACGCGTTTAAGAAACGTGCGTCGACAGCACGCTTTTATCCTATTAAAGGTCTACAGGCTGCGTATGACTCGCGTGCGTATCGCGTCTGTATCGTTACAAACGCGCGTCAACGGCGCGTTTAAAAAACGTGGTGTGCAAGGCCCTTAAAGTCAGTACAGTAAACATGTAATGGTCAAATTATATGAGAACCATGCAGATTAGTCTTACGAATTTTCTGACGTTCCAATCTTCTTAAATTCTTTAATTAAATAGTGAAAACTCACTAAATCACTAATAAAATCAATAGCGATAAAAAATGGGCAAGTGTGAGTCGGACTCGCGCACAGAGGTACAGACGTACAAACTTAACTGTGATTATTCCGAATCGCAATTTTTTTTTTGTGACGTAACAACATATTTACTGTTTTCAGATTTAGTCCTATCTCTGTGCTATAAGACCTAGCTTTATGCCAAATTTCAGGATCCTGAGTCAAAGTACCCTGTGAATTTTGATTTCTTTGAGAGTGTCGAAATATACGTTTTTTGCAACAAAAACGGCCGTATTTTTTTTTTTTTTCATTAACTTAGAAGTTTGATTTTTTCACAGCTTCAAGGGACCGCAGATTTGAGTATGGTTTTAATTTCAACTCGATACCTTCATGCGATCCCGAGATAAAAGGTCTGGACAGACAGATAGAAAACAGACGGACGGACAATCAAGTGATCCTATAAGGGTTCCGTTTTTTCCTTTTGACGTACGGAACCCTAAAAAAACTTCAATGGTAGCAATATTCTAAAACTTACTTGATCCCTAGACATTCTCGATGTGTATAATTATTATATACCTAAAAACTACAAATATCACATTCTAGATATCATAAATACCGAATTTGACATTTAGTTTTTCCAAGGCAACAGAATCCACAAATTATTCCCTCGGGTACAAATAACATTTATTGTAAATGTTTCAGCCAAAAGCGAATAAAATAGTCTATTTTATAGAGGCAGACAGAAAAAGAGAATTTGGTGTTTTAATTTATTAAAGGCGCAGACTTTAGGGTTTCGCGTTAAAACACTCAAAGCGTCATTTTATGAACTTTTGCTAAGGCTTAAGTGCTTTGGTGCGAACTCTCTTCACCTTGAAAATTGTAACGTCAAAGGGAATCCAATAATATTTTACAGGCTTTGGCTAAATTAGTTAGTTCATTATTAGGTTTAAGGAGTCTGCCTATTACACCGTATCATATCATGACCGTGCTAGGCACGTATCGAGCATGAAAGAAAGACGATACAGTCTACTTTGCTCACTAGAACAACAACGTTTCAACGTTTAGGCGAGTCAGGAAAAGCGAGTTAATATTAAAAAAATTACTTTCTATACCTAACCATCAAAATTAACCATGAGAAAATTAGATTTAACTTTATTTATTTATTTATTTTATTTATTTATTTACTTCATCAAATGGCTTCAAATTCTTCTTTTTTTTACTTTGCCCCTAACTAGGACTCCTATATCATGAGTGCGTTCACATACATGTAAATTCACACACACAAGCCACCCAGAACACTTATCTGTAGGCCATACAAATATTTGTTCCGTGCGGGAATCGAACCCGCGACACGCGGCACAGCAACCAATCGCTCAATCACTGCGCCAACCGTGCTGTCAATATGCGCGTTTATAACCCGTATGCTCACCGGCAATATCGTGTGCCGTGCAAGGAGCGTACCTATCTATCGGTACCGCCCAATTATTCTCGTCGACCATTTTATTGTTAACGTTCCGAGCAAAGCTCGCTTTGGTGTTCGTCGGTGACGGAACAGCCTAGTAAGCAAAGTTTACTTCTCAATACAAAGATATTTTTTTAACTGACACGTTTTTAGTACGGGCATGGTATGGTACGGTGTAGCGGGCAAACTTCTTAGGCCGCTATCCCACTGGCGTTTTGCGAGTGTTGGCGCCTCACCAACGTCTGCGCAGCGACAACGTTGCGCAGACGCGACGTTAACTTCGCGACTTTCTGGGGGCAAGCGTTACCTCTACTGAACGCAACGTTAACGTCGCGTCTGCGCAACGTTGGTGTGCTTTACCACTAGAAATTCGCGACGTTAACTATTTACAGGTACTTTTGAATTGTCTAAGTCGGTCAGTCACGAAAAAAAAAGATGATGATATTTGTACGTTCCAGAACGTAGATTTCTATGGAGAAGATCGAGCAAGAAACTCTAAGGACACTCTTATAAGAGCATGCAATTCAACATATATTTTCATTATTTTTCATACAACCGCTCTTACGCAATTATGACGTTATTACACATTTTTCATTTGATATTTTGGAAGCACAGTAGGTATCTTGTGGATATTATCTAGGCTTCTATTGAAATCAATTTGTAAATTTGCGTGAAACTAATCCAGTAAAGACCTCTGAAAATCTGCTATTTTGCATGAACTTTGACACTTCATAATATACTCAAAAATTTAAAAAGTCAAAAAAATATAATAATAGAAGCCTTGCAACTTTTATCAAGATTCTGAATGACAACAATTTTTTTCAAAAACTTTTAAGAGTTTAAAAAAAAAACACGTATTTTATGGAACAAGTTTTCTGAAATATTCGAGTAAATTCGGAATTACCGAATGCTAACAGAGTTTTCAGGCGTTATCTCTCTTTTGTCGCGTTGCCTCTTCGTCAAACATCGCGTTGGATTGCGTTAGATGAAGTAACAAGCTTTGAAACCATGCTCTATGTTGACGATAGGCGAGTGGAAAAGGAGCCTCCTAAATCAATAACTAGTTAAATACGAATATGCAAACGAACAATTTTACCTTTTTATGATTAGTTAAAAAGGTTTAGATTTTCTTTAACCAAGCAAAGATTGATGACCTATCATAATTCTCTATTATTTATAATTAATTGTCTCGGCACTTAGTCACCTGTCGACTAGTAAACTTATCAGAACCTAAAAGGTTCGATAAGTTTACTAGTCGACAGGTGACAATGAAAAATCCATATAATATAAAAGGAGAAACTGACTGACTGACATCAACGCACAGCCGAAACTACTGGGACTAGGAACGTGAAACTTTACACGAAGCTTCCTTTTATGACGTAGGTGAGCACTAGAAAGGGGTTTTTGAAAATTCAACCTTTAAAGGGGGTGAAAAGGGGGAATTTTGTTTGTATGCAAAACCTCATTCCGTATACCAAAATACTTGAAAGTTAGCACAAATAGTATTCTAAATAAATAATAAAGATTGTGATTATTTGTTTTCAAAAGTACCCCCGTAGCACAATGTAAAAAAATTATAAAGACTTTTTTATTTTTATTTATTTCCCGCAACCTTTACCAGGCCATCGGTTCACCTTGTCTAATGGATGCGAGACGCACAGGACCGTTCATTGTGGTGACACTTGGGGGAGAGCTATGCCCAACAGTGGACGTTTTTCGGCTGAAATGATGATGATGATTTAGAGATTATATGGAGTATTTTTATTTGTTGGATTAATAAACTTAGCAAAAATACTAATCAATGTGAATAAAACACAACTAACTCAAAATACGGTTTAAGAGGTGTTAAAGATTTTATGAAAACATTCTTGCGAACGGAGTCGCTGGCAAACTGCTAGTTCATACTATAAAATAGAACGACTTGTCTACAATTTTCCAGTTATAAAAACTTATGAGGACATTGAAGTAGGTCCTTTTCAAACCCGAGGAAAGTTTGATTAAACATATAAATCTGGGGAAGGATCTCGTCCATGTCATGTGGGCCACTGAGAAGTCGTAAAGCTTTTGTCCGCTTTTGTTAACGAAAATGAGACTTGGATTTTCTCATATGAACAGATAATTTAATTTAATATCTACCTCAGCAGTATCCTTGATTAGATTTTGTCTAGGCGGCTAAGAATACCCTATCAAGGGATGTCATGAGCCGTCCGGTAACCGTCCGGACCGTGCCCGAGTCATTGACGGCGCGCAGTGTTCCACGTGCGCCTCAAAGAGACGTTAGCATAGGCACGCCATAATTATGGCGGTAAGTCTTTGAGGAGTGGCTGGAAAAACCGCAAGGCGTCCTCACCTTCTGTATGACGCAGATTCTCACCGGACATGGCAAGTTGGGAGGTTCCTGCACCGGATTCGTGCGGAAGAATCACCCGGGTGTCACCACTGTGTAGACCGCTCGGAGGACACGGGGGATGTCGCTTCTGAAAGGAAAACCCGGCCCTGGAATGCAAGGCAACGAAGGAACTAAAAGTGGGTTTGAGTCAGTAAAGTCTGACACGCCCTCGCGTTCCGACCAAAGGCGGGTATATGTCATTGGATGATTTCCCACGTAAAAAAGGAGATGTTAGCAAAACCGTAGGGGGCCCAGGGTCGAAGCCTACTGGGGCCATGGGTTGTGCGAAAGAGAACGCCCTGGATCGAAAATAAAGAAGGAACATAGGAGTGGGTTTTAGTCAGTAAAATTCTGACACGCCCTCGCGCACCAACCTAGAGCGAAAGAAGTCAGTAGATTTCCCACCTAAAAAAAAAGAGATGTCATAAAAACTGAAACAAACTATTCTACATCGAAACTGATAATCATAACAGTATCGCTAATCTACCTTCGAAATGACATTGGTTGTTGAGCAAAAAAAAAAAATAACGAGAAAAACTGAAAATGGAGAAAGCAGTCCTTAGAACCTTATCTCACAATTCGTCTGAAATAAATAAAAGGACTGGACCATCCAGAAGGCAATTCTAAAGATATTATAATTTTATACAGTAGGCGAAGCAAAGGAACGGAAACAGAAAAGACTGAAGCCTCGGGCCGTTGTAAAAATATTTTCCAAGGAAGACGCCTCCAATTAAAACAATCTAATCTCTTGCAATTTACAGCGAGCCTTCGCGCTGTAAAATATTACTTTCGGAAACGGACAAGCGTGTCTTAAGAGGCTCCTTTTCCACTCGCCTATCGTCAACATCGAGCATGGTTTAAAAGCTTGTTACTTCATCTAACGCAATCCAACGCGTTGTTTGACGAAAAGGCAACGCGAAAAAAGGGAGATAACTCCTGAAAAGTCTGTTAGCATTCGGTAATTCCGTGATTTACTCGAATATTTTACAAAACTTGTTCCAGGAAATGCATGTTTTTTTTAAACCCTTAAAAGTTTTTGAAGAGTATGGTAATTATGTTTTTCATTTATTGATCAGTATATTCTATTATTATGTCGAGCAGTGGTGGCCCAATGGTAACGGCCCGAATTGCAAGTTGTAAGACGCAGGTTCGAACCCACTGCTCTCAAAACCGGTGAAGGAAAACATCGTGAGGAAACCGGCATGTCCTAGAACCAAAACTTCGAAGACATGTGACATCCACCAATCTGCACTGTGCTCGCGTGGTGGATTATGGGCCATTCCCTCTCCTAGAGAGGACGCCTGATTCCCAGCAGAACATTATAAGACTATACCCTATTCATCTGGGCTTGAGGCAAAATGTAAACAAAAAAAAACATTGTAGGTACCTTCGACCAAGTTTCTTCGACGTGTTTGAATACATTAATAACAGTCTCCTTTTCTGTTGAATTCTTTGTCGTTTTCTTTGCACGCTTGTTCTTCGGCGAATAACAAGAATTCAACGAAAATATCTCGTATCAACAAGTTGATCGATACTGAAAAAGATAGCGGATTACAACCGCCCGATGACAAAACGTCAAATTTTTATGTAAAATGTTTGCAGTATCGGTGGTCTATAATTTAGTAGTATTATAAAAGGTTTGTTTACCTTTTATCTCACGGCTCCCTGAATAGGGTATAATTATTATTTATTGACGACTAGCTTCTGCCAGCGGCTTCGTCTGCGTTAAAGTAGGTTTTCCTATAGGTAGACAAACTTTGGACCCCCGTTTCAACCCCTTTGTACATCATAAAATCTGTAAAAATTTCAGTATTCTAGATCCAAGAGTTTGTTTGGGATGAGCGTTGATTGATGAGTCAGTGAGTGCATCAGGAATTTGCTTTTTATACACCACTAATTTATCCCAAAATGTCACTCAATTTATGGAAATATTGTGCAGGCTATTGATTATGAATGAATAAATGGCGATCAAAATGGAAAAACACTGCGCGTAGTATTTTCTAGTAGCAATTGTTATGAATGATTGATTCAATTAGGGATTTACCAATTATGACAAATTTTCGTGGTCAATTTTGGGATTGCGTTTTTTTACTTTTGACTAAACAAATATGATCAGTAACGGGTACGAATAGAGCCCCATTTTTTTTTTTTGTACTAATTAAAAAATAGTGGTGTATATACAGATTTGGTTTGATGCTGCAAAAAAAATATAACATGAAGTGTATAGGGGAAAGACATGCAGAGTCACTAAGGCTATGAACTGAGAAATTGTTAAATTAATATTTTTATAGAAAAAAGACACATTAAAGCTTGAAATAAAACAAAAATATAAATAATTTTGATTATTATTTGGATTTATAGTACAAAAAAAAAACTTCTTGCTTGATATTTATTGAGTTAGCAGAAGAAACATAACCCTTCTTGCAGTCGGGTAAAAATAAGATTAAGACTTTACTTATGTATACACATAAAAGGAGAAACTGACTGATTGACATATCAACGCACAGCGGAAACTACAGGGCCTAGGAGTGTGAAATTTTGCACAAGGCTTCTTTTTATAATAAATAATAATAATAATAAAATTTATTCAATTAACGTTTACAAAAAAATTAACATTAAGCCAACAGTAACAAGGTTTCCCATACAATTACGGTGCCTAAAAATATACTAAAACTAAAATATTATTAAAGGTGCAATTAATCGTAGTTCGGAATAGCAATGTTTGATAGTGGACTGCCCGATCTAGGTTAATTTAAACCTGTGTTTCAGGCCATCACTTTACTACCATTAGTAATATAGTTAGTCAAATTGTGTACTGCTTGCTGATACTAGTCTGTTTTCTTCTAGATATTTTATCAATCTACTGTTAATAATTTTTTCTAAAAGTTTAGAGAGGCCTGTTAACACTTAGATGGGTCTGTAGTTATTCACACTGGTTTTATCTCCAGATTTGAATACAGGTGTGACCACAGCCTTTTTAAGTAGTTTTGGAAATATACCTTTAGATAAGCAAAGTTGGAAGATGTGGGTTAGAGGAGGGGCAAGTAGATTTTTAAATGTTTTAAGAATATTATTAGGTATGTTATCCCACCCAGTGGCACAAACATCCTTAAGCCCGCTTATAATTCTGACTACTTCGTCAACGTCTGTATCTAATAAAACAAAAGATTTTAATGTGGAGGATGTCGTGGTAGCGTTTATGACTTAAGCGAGCACTAAGAAAGGATTTTTTTTAAATTCACCCCTAAGGGGATGAAACGGGGGTCCAAAGTTTGGAGAAACCTACCACGCGGGCAAAGCCCCGCTGGCAAAAGCTAGTTTTTTATATTTCTATGAATTTATTGTTTCCAAAACGCGGTGAGCTTAATTCACTTTCGAGTAATGAAATGCATCATATTTTGCGATAAATTGTATGCACTGTGTTATCGGGCATCTCTTTCTTTTCTGTGCAATCAGATCTCGCACTTTTAATCATGACAAGGCCTTTTTTTGAATCAAGAAATAAATAAGTTCTCCCGCTAGAGCGGGACCGATAAAAGTCTGACACACCTAGAGGTGTGTCAGACTTTTACCGACCAAAACACACAGCTTAACTATAGAAAAAAAATCATCATCATTTCAGTTGAAAGATGTCCACAGTTGGACATAGCCCTCCCGCGACCCCTACCTTGTCATCAGTCCACCTAGTAGGCCTTTAAACGGTACGTCTTCCAGTACGCGGTCGCCACTCCAGCCCTCCTAGCCAAGTTACAATCGTTTCGTTCACGCCGCACGCCTCGAGTAGGCCACGCCTCCGATTCCTTTGTTCTAACCACGTGACTGAGCGTTGAGATGACGTCAGAACAAAGGAATCGGAGGCGTGGCCTACTCGAGGCGTTTGGCGCGAACGATACGATTGTAACTTGGCTAGGGGGGGCAGAACCTTTCGGCCCCATCGACTATCTATTCTGCGAGCAATGTGCCCTGCCCACTGCCACTTAAGTTTGGTGATTCTTCAGACTACGTCGGTACAAGAGTAACTTAAAAAACAACCATTGTTTTATTTTTGTAGACTCTACCAAAATAAAACAAAAATAAAAGCTCTACAATGTAGAGCTTTTAAACATGGAAATACGGTCACGTGAAGTGTGTGTAATTGCTTCAAGCGCCAAGTTATTACAGCCCAAGACAAAGGAAGTTGTTGGTTCGATTCCGTTCCATGCAATGATTCCTAATGGTGATCTGCCCCTGACCATCCGTAAGGCTATAAACGGTTTTGATGTCATCAGCCATAGAGTACTGAATCTCCACAGTTGCAGTATTTAGAGATGGTGGTACTTATAATATTTGTGGCGTTGAGATGACTTCAGTCAAGAACCGGCTTGAAACCCGTCAAAAGGAAAAAGCGGAACCCTTATAGGATGACTTTCTTGTCCGTCTGTAAGTCAAGACCCTTTATCTCGCGAACGCGTGGAGGTATCGAGGTGAAATTAAAATCATATACTCAGATCTGCGGTCCCTTGAAGCTGTGAAAAAAAAAAACAAACTTCTGGGTTAACGAAAAAAGATACGGCCGTTTATGTCGCAAAAAACATATATTTCGACACTCTCAAGGGAATCAAAATTCATAGGGTACTCTTCCCGTTCACCTAGAATCCTGAAATTTGACAAGAATCAAGTCTCATAGCACAAGTATAGAAAAAAAATTCTGAAATCTGTAAATTAGTAGTCACGTCATAAATTGGTTAACCTCACCTCAGTTGACGTAGTTCGATATTTTTCAATAAAAAATACTAATAACAAGAATAGAACAAAAAGAAAAGCCGTAGTCACACGCTATTAAAGTGTTTCGATTATTACCTACCTATAACGTGTGACTACGGCTTTTCTTTTTGTTCTATTCTTGTTTTTCCAGTTACTTTGTTTATTTCAGCATCTTGAAAATCTAGTTTCATACTTTTTCAGCGTCTTTTTTTTTGTCGTAGTCGGGTTTTAGTTTTTTACTTTTTTTTATTTGAAAGATTTTGGTGTTAAATTACTGTGCTTCTATACTATTTATTTTGGTATGAACAAGTGAAGTCCTTTCAAATGATACCAAAACGACGTATTTATCTTATTTTTTTTAACACAATACTTTTTGTCCACTAGAGGGCGCCACATTGAATTTTGATGATATTTTTTTATAAGTACCAGTGAAGCCCTTTCAAATGATATGAAACACGGTGTATTTATATTTTTTTTTAAACATGACTTTTCGTCACTTTAAATTTGAGCAATATTTTGAAAATGTACAAGTGAAGCCCTTTCAAATAATACCAAACACGGCGTATTTATCTCCTTTTTTATTTTTAACGCATTACTTTTTGTCCGCTAGAGGGCGCCATATCGATTTTTGGGACACGCCACGTAGCCTATGTTTAGCGGACAATTAAAACGGTTCTAACGATACCTCATACGTCGAGTTCCGATAAGTAGATTAGGAGCTATGAGGGAACAGATGAACATACTCACATACATACATAGCCTGTCAAAATCATAACCCTCCATAGTCGGGTAAAAATTGTATGATAATTATCTTTGTTTTATTTGTCTTATCTATCTCTGAGGTTTTTATTATTATTTATTTGTATTATTGTTTGCCACACGGGATTTTTCATTAGAAAACCCGGGAAGATCCATATTAATATCAACATTTCGATGCAAGTACATGAAGAACTCTACCTAATTCCGACATCTGGTTATAACAAATAATACTAAAAAATAAATTTCTATAGTCATCATTAAAATTTATTTGTTCCATGTTACTACGGGTCGGCCTTAAGGTCGTTGGGGTCGGCGCAACACGTTTTTATCATCCATTCTGTCCCGTCACCCGTCACGCTATCACTAACTCCCTTTTCTTTTATAACACTCATCACATCTGTCCATCTGTCCATCTTTTCCTCCTCTCCATCCATACACAAGTATACTCATAACTGTTGTTTAGTATAAAAAATTGGACAAAAATAAACACCCAATTTGTGTTTCTTGACATTATTTAGTTCTTACTATGAATAATGTAGCAAGTGATTATGTAAACTTGGACGTCAGCTGTATTTACTAAATTCCATATGGAACTAACCTGTTATTACTGACTGTCGATTAAAATTATACCAAACTAGAAAAATAGATGGTAATTCAGACGTTTCTCATAGTAGTAACTTTATCGGAACTCTTTAAGGAACCTAATCAAACAAATCTGCGGATCCAGGTTGCCCGCTGCACAAACAATCTAGCCAAATGAGTCTTCGACCCATCTCATACACAGTACCAGTGAATAGTCGCTTTGCTTGGGTCGCCTGCTATACTGCCCGTTCTGCATAACTATATTATACGAGGTGAAACAGAGCTGTACAGGTTGTAAATTTCTAGAACAGGAAAAAAAATCCTGTCCATCGACACGAAAAGAAGAAGAATCAAACAAAATTGATGGACTATGACGTCGTTCTACCAACGTCATATCTTTACTAGTCCAATACGCCAAACATCTCCGTCAACCGGAAAACAACAAACAAAATGGAACCATTGACAAGCCAACGCCTACAAAAAACCATAAATACGTCGATGCTAATGAAAGGAATCGCGCACGCTTACCCTTGGGGCACACCCCAAGTTTGCATACACTTACGTAACGCACCAAGGTCAGGCTGACACTGGTGCCACACCTTTATTGCATGTGTAGCACTTGAAAAGGAAATTACAGCTATTTCAGCAGTCTAGCCTGCTTGGGTACTACGTAGTTGGCCACTTGAAACTGAACGATGAGCGACCTTGGAACTTCACCGTGCTAATGCGTCAAACTGTCGGCATGCTCGAGTAAAAAAGTAATGGAAGTTACGACTTTTAATGAGTTTGGAAACACGGAATTTGAAATCGTAATAAAACAGTTATTTTACCTTTTATTAGGCTTAGCAGCTTCATTTGATGATAATTGCCAAAAGTAGTAGTAAAGTTGTTAGCGTTTTTATGTCGACATAAGTGTTTGATTGATTGTGAAGTAATCCTCCAAGATGGCAAATTAAGTTCACATAAGCGTAAAGTTAAGAGGATTAATAAACTAGAACCAATATAAGCAAAAATGGTAATAAAATACTTCACTAAAAAGACAGGATTATGCAAAGTCCTTCTGTCGTAACTTCCGAGGATTAGACGACGATAAAGTGAAAATTTATTGGTTTAATCAAGCAAGGTTGCCTCCAGTCGGCGTTTCAATAAAATAGACCCGTTAGGTCTTAAAGTACTTTCTAAATTGACAGGGAGCGCGTTAAGTAAAACCTAAGGACCAGGTAGAGGACAATGGGCACTTTTGTATAGACTCCGTAGTCAGGATTGTATCAAGTTATGGCATAATTATGCTATTTGAAAGGTCATAGTAACAGTTTCATTTTATTGTACGGCAGCAACATGTTCAGATTTTTTATAAACGGTAACTGCATTATCCTGATTAACCTACAGGTCTTTTGATTTCTGATTCAATCGTGTATAGCCTTATCTATTAGTGGGTTTATTTATTGATGTACACACAAACACTTAAAAATGAAAAGAACAAAAGCAGATAGTGGATAGTGGTGTAGATGGTTTAGTGATTTTGAACCTCTTTATCTTTAACAAAATGAAGATATTGAAGCTCCGAGCCCATAATACCCATTCTCTTTTATGCTGAAGGAAACTTGAACCAATTTGGCGTCTTAAAGGTGACAAACTGGTAGTGGTTTTGACAGTGAAAATGAAAGATCTTTTAAACGTAGCTATACCGTTCGGTATTTTTTTCACTATTAATGAAAATACCGAAGAGAGGACGGTGGGACACAGCAGATGGTTGCCGCAAAAATTGACGAGATGAAGAAAAACAGATAGATAAATTAAACAAATGAGGGGAAGCCTTTGCCCAGGAATGGGACAGTCAGGCTAAGGCGAAGTTCCTCTCTTCCTTGAACTGGAGAAGAAACACACAAATTACAACCCTTGCTCAATGCAGATCAGGATGTCTATGTTTCCCTCCAGCATCCAGACACATAATTTTTTTTTAAATAGCATATTGGTATTCGCACGTTTAGAACCAAAACCATAAAAAACAAGGACAGTAAGTCAACGAAGTCACCACGAAATTGCAACACGTACCTTGACAAATAGATCGCATAACTTTCAAAAAGCAACAAAACATTTAACGAACCACCTAAATTCACGCGCAAGGCCGAAATAATCAACAATGCTGTAACAAAATACTGAAGTGCTATGAAATTTATTGGTTTTCAAGGAATCCTGTGAAGTGTCCCGGTTTATAGAGAAGTGACGGACGCGTGGACGTAAATCATCTTGTTACGACTTCAGCGATTATTACGACCGTCACCATTGTTTTATGTCACTAGTTTAGTTTCAGGAAGTAATATTAACACAACTGTGATAAGATATCTATTTCTGTATTTGCAAACACAAATGCTAAGACATTAACGTAAGCATCTTAAGAGTATACCATCGACTCGAAAAGAAGAAGACATAGCTGTGTATATTTGAACTCAGCTCATATTTGGTTTTCTTTACTGTTGTCGGGACTACAATTTGAGCGCAGTAACAATGTATTAAGGTGCAGAAGTAGAATTTTTGAACCTTTGAATAGGTAATCTAGAGCAAATCGAAAATGATATAGCAATAGAATGAATCCATATCCATACAGAAGAAAAGACCAAAAAACACTATGAAAAAGCCTGAAGCCATTAAAGAAAAATTACGATAAAATCATTTTTGCAGCACATAACAATGAACTCACGTGAATACATAAATAAGCAGCACTTACAGAGGGTTGAAAATGCACGTTATACACATATTAATATTCTAAGTCGAGCGGCAAGCGTGCAGAACAACGTTACAAGTCATGCAAATGTTGAAGTATGCAGATTTTGCTTAACGCATTCATGTAGACCAGAACGACTGTTGAAACAAGATTGATATAATATGTTTCATATCGCGTTGCTGTGACAATATTCTCATATTGTAAGAACGCTACGATATTGCTTTGTATATTTTTCATGTAATACCACTCTCGTTGCAGATGGATTTTTGATAAGGGTACCCTTTGTCGAGTGAAAAATAATATTGTAATATTTTTTCTCGAAGGATTGCCTTGCCAGAGGCTTTGCAAGTCATTGTTTTCTTTTACTGCGATACTCCGAATTTCCTCGCGGATATGGATCGTCGCTTTAAGTAGAAAGGCAGATTCTGACATTTCGCCTTTATCCTAGTTTCTGTTTTCAGAAAGGACCTTGTCTTGGGTCAGCAGTCCAAAAACTATTTTAATCAATATAAAACCTGCATACCAATGGACTTGTCAATTTACCGAGATACTTTCAGCTCTATCTTTATGCTCATTTCTCAAATAAATATATATCTCTAAAACTTTGGATAGCGTTCAACTGGGCATCCAAACCCAAGTATTAATGGTTAGTTTTATAGTCAATCTGTCCATATAAAAAGTCAAATCTATATTTCATGTGCTCCAAAAGTGGATTCTCATAAATCAGCAAATCGTATGGAATCGTTTAAATTTATGTTTATGAGTACATTGGCTGAAAAACTTCTGATTATAATCAAACGCGAAGGTTATCGAAGACATAATCGTACACCAATATTCGTAATCAATGCAAGTGAGCTTATATTTCAAGAAAGCATATTTGCGTGATTTTGGCTGATAGTATAGTTGTTATTTATGGGTATGCAAGTTAGGTGTCGTTATACAAGGGCGAAGGTAAGGTCGAAGTTCTAAAACCTAATGGAATACCACAATGTTAGTGACTTGAACTTTAGTGAAACTTTTGACGTGGCCGTATGTTTCTTTAGGGTAAATCTTGCAAATGAATTTTGAAACAGTTTTCTCTAACCGAATGATCTGAAATTTGGCACACCTATGTAATTTGGATGATAATGCATTAATATGGTATCATGGAACTGGTCTGATGATAGAGTTTGATACTGGCCATGAGAACTACTTGGTGCAACAAGATAACCCCATCGTGTTTGGGACCTTTGGAATGATCTTGATGAATACTATACCGCGTGATAAAAGCTTGGTTTATGAAAAAGTATTTTTCATTGTAAACTTAAATA
Organism: Mythimna impura; assembly: GCA_905147345.3. NCBI lineage: Eukaryota > Metazoa > Arthropoda > Insecta > Lepidoptera > Noctuidae > Mythimna > Mythimna impura. The sequence goes on along the minus strand of LR990366.1, from coordinate 6,564,427 downwards.
ATTTCTTTTGGAGTATTTAGCTGGTTTATTTGTAATTAAGACTACAGAGAGTTTTCTAAGAGTAGAACCTAAAAAAGTTGGTAGGTAACCAACTTTTTGATTATACAAGTTCACGAAAAAGTTTTTTTTTTAGACTTTCTCTCAGGGGACGTCCGGCTGGCCCAAATGTAACTTCGTTAGACTAACTTAATTTCGATGGTAATAAGGCAACGATCCCACCTGACCTTTGAAATTCCTGACCTTTGATCATGCAAATCCAAATTCTAATATATCTTGTCTCGACATTGGGATCAGATCGTCTTTGTTTGTAAAACCCAGATTAAGGATGTCGCTAACGTGGTATTAGGGTTGAAATATCAATCCTCGAGACGAAGAAATCACTCAGATCTATTTTGTAATTAGATAATTACAAATTTGTTTTTAGTCAAGTCCTTTGAGTAAAAGGTTTATGCCTCGTGATTAAGAATTATATATTCCACACCCCACACACACATCCACACACCTATAAGCATATATATGTACATACACATGCATATCTGCTGTCTTTTACACTCTTTGTGTAACTTGGGATTGGTTTTTGTTATTATTTTATTTATTTTTCCTTTTATTTTTATGTTTTCGCTACAATTGTTAGTATAAATCACTGACACTGTCTTCACTTGTTTTTGGTTGTGAATATTAACAGAATCCATCTGGCTGAACCCTATCTTTTAAGATACAGGCTAGTCCTAGTTTAAAAGGTAGAGTCTACTATTGCATTATAATGTAAATATTATTTTCAAACAATGTATACAGTTCAAAGTGCTGCTGATGTTTTTGTGAAATAAATACTTATTACTTATTATTACCACATTAAGACCATGTCCTGGAATAGGATAATTTTTATCCCCAGAATATGTATTATTTTCCCTTGGGATAATTTTCTATTTTCACGCGGGCGAAGCCACTGCCAGAAGCTAGTGAATTCATATTATTGTTATATGTTACAAACATGTTTTGAAAGTGCGACCACCACAACAGCAAGCTTTTCCAATGACACCAATAGTACATTTCCAATAGTAAATGACAACCAGGCGAAGTCCATATAAGGACCGCTAAAGCAAACCATATATGGAGTCTACCGTAAGATGTTAAACAGTGATTATAAAAGAGTAATTTGAGATTTTATGTCAAAAAATACTCAGTTACGACTCTGGATTGGCAAAACGACTGTTAAATGGCGAAAGGCAATATTGGAAAACCATTATCAAGCGTAATGTAGGTAATGCGAATCGTCTGGTAAGTTTTTACTACTAGGTTTAAAACTGTGATCTTTAAACGCAATCTCGCAATCCTGTTTTTCCTTTTACGAACTTTAAACGGCAAATGCAATTAGCTGAGCGTAAATAGAAAGTAGACAAATATTCGCGTGAGGCAACGGCCCTCACGCCCCAACCGCCGCCGGGATTCCGATCCCGATTTCCGGCCACCGTAGGCGCGGGATTGCGGACGGCGAACAATGGGTAGCTCGCCGTCGGTAACCGTCCGGACCGAGCCCAAGTCCTCGACGGCGCGTACTGTTCCCCGCGCGCCTCAAGGAGATGTCAGCAAACCGTAGGGGCCCAGCAGGGTCGAAGCCTACTGGGGCCAAGAGTCTGATTCTGAAAACTCGGCCCTGGTACGAAAGGCAACGAAGGAACAGGAGTGGGTTTTTAGTCAGTAAAAGTCTCGACACTATCACGCGCTCCGCCCAAGAGCGCGATTTGTCATTAGATGACTTTCCCACTTAAAAAAAAAGTAGACAAATATGAACAGAACAACAGACGAAAATTGATTCAGTGAGGCCCACTTACATTACATAGTTTGACCTAGGATTGAATAAAAAAGATTCTTCAGTCTCTACTAATTCATAAATAGTACCTACATTATGAAGGAAGTGACTGGTGAAGTGATTACCGGTAAGGCGGTATTTAGACCCGAGCCGAAGGAGAGGGTCTTAAGAGAGCGGAGGGCCTTATTTGAATAAAAGATTCTGATTCTGAATCAACATCCAAGACCAGAGGCCCTACCACAAACTCTTAATGCGATCCATTTTACGACCTAAACTGAACTGTTAAAGGGAAGGCGCTATATAGGGTTTATAGCTCCATCTCTCTTTCTTGCTCGCATGACTGATATTATAACACGTCATGAGTCGTAAGGCCCCCGAAACAAATAAATTCAGGACTTTCTATCCCAGTATAAATTACTAAAGACATGAACAACGCGCAAATGGGTCACCTACTAAAGACAACGACCAATAATTTCATAGAAACACCTGAGATATCTCGCTATCTAGACACATAGCTACCAGTAATGGCAACACCGTACGTGTTTAGAGTAAGGCATTGTTCAGACCAAACGTATTTTCGGTCGCTGACTGTGAGCGCGCGTTTCGCAGTTTTTCGCTTTTCCATAATAAATTAACTTTTCGTTCACACCGAACCGACTATACGCTATTACGCAGTTCGTTGTGTTGGGTTATAGGGCGCAGTGGATTTCAAAGTAAAAGGATTACATCGGATTAAACGTAGAATTTTATATTTCGACAGTCTTACACAGAAACACGGGGACAGTATGCGTCGGACACACAGACTAATTACTCTATAGCACATACATCAAAGACAACCAAGTATGGAATTAGTTAGTTCAATCTCCAAGACGTCGCTGCCTCTCGGAGGCCGATTATTGTACTACGCGTAGCAAACCAGAGTAGGTTTGCTTCACACTTATACGTCATAGCGTATTGTCGATATGGTGAGAATGCATACTACAGACTGAGTCCACGTTTACACTGTGGCTGACAGTGAGCATACTCAGTCGGCGGCGGACAATACGTTTGGTGTGAACGATGCCTTAATAGCTTACTGTGAAGACCTCCGGTGTGCAATACGCATCCATAACGGAAAGTTGGTACATCACGCCCCCGTTTCTGAAGAGCCATTTCTACCCCACGCTTAGCAAATATGGTAGATACATTTTTCTTGTGCTTATACAGGTTTTAATGTCGTATTATTCTGTCAGGTTAATGACCTTATTTGAGTAGGTGTGATGTATTGGAAGATCACATGTTTAGGCGGGATAAAGGGACCTCGTTTTTGGTTACTGAAAGGTGATATTTAAGTTAAGTATTGTGGCAATTTTGTTGGGTGATGTTAAATTCGTGTTGCTTTTTATTTCATTGGTGTTTGTTTGAGTGTTTTCAAAAGATACTAATAAAATTGAAGTGTCTGTTTGCAATATCAAAATAAGATCAATAATAATAATAATAAGAGGTTTTCTCTTTGCGATTATGGACGAAGTTATGATGACGAACAACTACCGGAAATACATTGTGAAGGACGGTACGGTTGACATCTGTCGGGCATGCCACCGACCCGGGGAATCAATCCGACACATTATTTCTGGGTGTTCTCATCTAGCTAACGGAGACTATTTGCATAGACACAACCTCGTAGCCAGGATTATCCACCAGCAACTTGCTCTTAAATACAATCTTGTGGAATCAGAGGTACCGTACTATAGGTATGTGCCCGACCCAGTTCTCGACAATGGCAATATCACGTTATATTGGGATCGATCTATCATTACTGACAGGACTATTGTTGCCAATAATCCTGATATAGTGGTGATAGATCGACTAGAGCGTCGTACCATGATTGTTAATATAGCGGTCCCTCATGACGAGCCTCGTGAACGCTGAGAAAGATAAGCAAACTAAGTATCTTGACTTAGCTCGCGAGGTTGTCGACATGTGGGAAGTGGATAGAGCAATCATTGTGCCGATAGTCGTAACGGCCAATGGCTTAATAGCCAAGAGCCTCGAACAACATCTGAGGAGGCTCTCGATAGGCAGCTGGATCAAGGGCCTGATCCAGAAAGCAGTACTCCTAGACACGGCGCGTATCGTTAGGAGATTCCTCTCTCAGGAGCCCTGACCGCCGGCAGCTTGGACCCTGTTCCCGATGCCGGTCGGCTACTATTTTTTATATTTTTAAATGGTTTTTTTTTATGTGTTTTTTTCTAAAGAAATATTTAAAAATATAAATGATATGTAAATAAAGATAAATAAATGCAATAATAATAATAACATCAGACTGAAAGTAAATAAAAGAAAAGTAAGTAGGTAAGCAGAAATTGCCCTGTGACGCCTAAATAGTACACTTATTTTTTTATAAATGTCTGTCCTGTAATAAGTTAAGGTGTGCAATAAAGAAATAAATAATAATAATAACATCAGACTGAAAGTATATTCAATACCTATTTCAAAAATGCATTTTTTTGTCCGTCTGTGTCTGTCGGTCTGTCTGTCTGTTTGTTCCGACTAATCTCCGAAGCGGCTCGGAACTTAGTAGATGTTGATTTTTTAAAGAGTCACACTTAGGCTACAAATATTAAAAAAAAAAGAATTTAGGATCCGTACAAAAAAACTTCTTTAAATTGTAACCAAATGTCATTATACTATTTTATGTACCGCGGACAAAGTCGCGGGCACCATTTAGTCTAAAATAAAATAACTTATTTTACAAATAAACATATACAATTACTTACAATCATTCCAATACATATCTGTCTTATCTCTCAACAAAACGCCTTACGAATTCCAGAGTATAAATCCATACAACACATTAGTTAACTCACACACACATAATTAACGATTTAGACGCTCCAGCGAAAATGAGAACCAGCAGTCTTTGCAGAGGCAACTCACGTAATAATACAGTAAAATAAATATTTCGTGCGAATATTCCATAAGGTAATAATCACCCTACTAGTACATAAGCGACGCCGCACACGGACCACACGTGACAGCCACAAACGCCGCCACGAGAAGCTAGAAGCGGCCACAGAGGAAGCTGAAGCGCGCGACACAGCCGCTTTTGGCCGGTGGCTGCTACTTTTTATTTTAACCCCTACGCGCAGTATCATAATGGACTCTAACGAAGGTTTAAATGCACGAGTGGTGTGTGACGGCGTTTTGTAATCGACTTTAGTGGCCAGTGCGAACCACAAGAAGCGAGCAGCGGTGATTTGTAGCGTGTGGCGGCCACCGACGTCAACCGTGTGCGGCGAATCCATATAAAATGTATGAGAACTATAGGAAATATGACGGTGGCGGCATTTTGTGGTTGAGACCGGTGGCCCGTGTGCGGCGACCCTAACTCTCTTTGAGGGGTGTTGAAGGGGCTAACCTCGCATTTCTTTCACTTTCCATCGAAGGGTTCAGTTTGATGGCATTTCAATGGCGCGAGCTTGGAGGCTTATGGTCATGCCTGGAATAGCTTTGACGGTTTCTTAATTACGAGGTATTGATGAATGAGTGAGGTAAGGAATTTGAAGGGCATTGAAATGGGAGGGGAACTTTTCTATTCGAATATAATTTATACCTTTACTTATTTGAGGGTTTAATTAAAACACTAGCAGCTGCCTGCAGCTTCGCCCGCGTGATTATATAGAATATTTTCCCAAGGAAACATAATCTTGAGATAAAAAAGTCTCGTATGCGGTATTACAGGCGATGGTCTACCCATTTAACCGACTTCAAAAAAAAAGGAGGAGGTTATCAATTCGGTTGTATTTTTTTACAAGTTTCAGAAATCCGTTCGGCCGTTTGAGCGTAAAGAAGATAAATTCTACATAGTAATTATTTTATCTTTCTATTACGGTTATAACTTAAAAAAAATAAACGTAACCTTTAAACTGTTAGAACAGATTCCACAAATAAATGTTACAAACGAATAGTACCGTATCTGGACTAGGGAATAAGTGGGTTATCGCGGACTTAAGCCATTCTTTGTTTCCGAGCCTGATAGCCATTTATCAGATCTTCTGGGCCAAAACTCGCAGTTTCTTTGTTCATTTGTGAACGTTTTTTTTTTAGGAAATATAATAGTAAGCTAGTTGAGGAAAAGTCAAGCTCGCCTCAAGATTCTCAATCAATATTATTTTATTTTTTGAGTGAGATACCATCGAAAACTCCCCCGCTTTGAGTAGAGCACGAGTGCCAGACTTGTTCCTCTAGTTGCCCTTTGCGTTCGAGGGCCATGGTGACTCTTTCGAACAATCCAATAGCCAACATCTGCAACTCCTGCCTGAGCACCAGAACCAAAAATGGCGACTATCAGAAAAGCGCTGTAACAACGAGTTTCAGAGCTCAACGAGTCTCAGAGAAACAATATTTCAACTGCCTTCGATACCGCAATGAGTTTAATTAGAAAATAACAAGAGAAGAGTAAGAAAATCGTCTTTGGGAGCTCTTTACTTTGATACAGTGTCATATAAAAAAAAAAATTGTTTAAAAACATATTTTGGAGCCAAACATACGGCAATTTTTTTTTTATAAATTTGATGTATCCCAGTATTTCTGTTACAACTAAGCTGAATCTAATGATACCTCTCAGGTTAAAATACAACAAGCCGTTTTGTCGGCGACGAGGGTCCCATGCAGGCACCAGGGCGCAAGTAGTGGTCGAGACCACCTAACACGCAAGTAGTTTTTTGTCGTGTTTTACATGTTTTCACTTATTAAATGTTAATTTGGATTAATTAGTTAGTAACTCATTAGGTTTAATTGATAAAGACTGAGTTTTGCTAATTTAAGTGTATAAATAAGTAGCATCTAACGTGTTTCTAAAGATTTTTATGTTTTGTTGTGGATGGCAGAATACAATTTAAGTTATTGTCTTTATTCTGTCTGTAATTAGCACCTTCATTAATTAGTAAGGTCGAGAATAACGTTATATGTAAGGTTCTTATAAGATTTTGTAAGAAAATTCGATCTTGATGAAGAAATCGTTGAATTTATATGTTGTAGTAATGATAAGGATTTAACTTGTGTTATTACTTGTTGGTAATATTCTATTACTGTTAGTTAGTGTTTTTTAGCCTAATAGAAGCTATTAGTAACAATAGATCTCAATTTGCAAGGATTTAGCTAAAGTCGAAATTCTAAAATGTTCGCGATCTTTTACGTAATTAGAATTTGAAAATGAGACTTTTTATTTGATGACTAATTAGCAAGAACATTATGTAATTAGTTAGGATCTGTCTAGAAAATGATGTTATAACAAATAGAATCCTAATTAGAATCTTATTGGAAAAGATATAAGAAGTTTTGTGTACATGAATGTGGTCGAACTAGAATATTTTACAGTTTTTGTTCTAGAAACTTTTTTATGTGCAAGTGTATGTGAAATATTATTGTTTTATGTGAAAGTAGAGATTGTAACCGACATTTTGATGTATATATTGTCATGGTTTTGTGAAACAATAAATAAATACGGCGTCAGAAAGGGTTCGGCTGAAGTGAAATTGAGGCGAAATTTAAAGTAAATTTAGAGCAAAATACGCGGTTCCCGTTAACAGAACTTAGCGGGGTATATAAGACGGGCTGTTTTTTGGTCCGATGTCAGTCGAAAACGTGCCACCGAAGAGGCAAGAACACTTAGGGAAAAGCTTCAAGCCGAACCCCGAAGAACCTTTTCAAGTCGAAAACGTGTTTTATTTCTCTTCGGTATCCGCTCTGAGGTCCTCCTACGTGCTCCGTCGTCGTCGAAGATACGCATTCAGGGGTGCGTGGTGGCGTACGTGACCAGCGAACCAGTAAGGCAGCGTACGTCAAAAATCGGGTTGAACTGTCCCGAGGGCTCGGTAGCTGCAGGGTACGACCCGCTACCGTCAACACCTCCTAACAGGGGTTAGTCCGCCACAGTTTATGGTCCTTCGAGCCGGATCCCTGTAAGAAGACAGAAGAAGAAGAAGCCAGAAGATTCAAGAAGATGGGCCCCGTAACGAGATCGCAGAAGGATCCCCCTCACGCCCCACGTCTCGCCCCTCCGAGAGGGACCAGACAGAGGAAGCTTCCGGGTCAGAAGGAGTCACGTCTGCGTCATCAGGGACAACGGGAACGGGTTCAACAGGAACCACTGGTACAACTTCTTCAGGGACGACGGGAACGGAAGATACCTCAGCGACGGAGGCTACTGTCACGACTGCGACCACAGCGGCGACCGGTGCTACCGGTCAGAAGAAAGAAGATGCCGCACCGAAAGGGACGACAAAGAAGACTCCAGAAGATGGTCTGGCAAAGGGTGTGGCCAGGTCTGCTGCCACCTTGTAGCCGATGGGAGTCAGTCGTCGAGCCAGGTCCACGAAGACCACGAGTTCATCAGCCAGAAGACGCGAGCTGGAAGCCAGGGAAGAGCTGGCACGCCTGGAACTGGAGCAAGCACAAGCAGCAGCGAAGCTGGCACGCGTCAGGTTGGAGATGGCGCAATGCGAAGATGATGACTCCGTGGATGAAGACCTGGAAGAACGAACAGCACAGGTGCAGAACTGGATCCAGTCTTCAGTACTTGAAGAATGCAACGACAAACAACCCGAGCTACGAGGTCAGCGTCCATCAGAAGAGCTGCAAGTGAAGCCTGAAGAGAACTCCTCAACGAAAGGTGCTACGATCGAGCTGCAAACGCTGACAAGTGCGTTGAAGGAAGCCTTTGCCACACGAGGAGGATCATTCGAGCAGCCGAAGTACATCCACGAGTTACCCTACTTCGACGGCAACAGCAGCGAGTGGACAGCTTTCAAGGTTGTTTATGAAGACACGGCACCAATGTTCAACGAAGTACAAAATATGGCTCGACTAAGAAGAGCACTGAAGGGCAATGCAAGAGAAGCCATCAAGAGTTTGCTGTTTTCAGAAGCTTCTCCATTGGAAGTGATGCAGGCCCTGAAAAGAAGATACGGAAGACCTGATGCGCTGGTGCTGGCTGAGTTGGACAAGATCAAGACGCTGCCAAGGATATCAGAAAACCCAAGGGATATCTGCGTCTTCGCGAGCCAGATTAACAACAGCGTAGCAGCCATCAAAGGATTCAAGAAGCCGCAGTACCTGCATTCACCAGAGATAGTGAAGCAAATAGTTGAGAAGATGCCTACGATCCTCAAGTTTAGGTGGTACGACTTCACTGCAGCAACGGAAGAAGGCGAGTTCTCGGATCTGACGCTGGTGTCCAGATTTTTGAATATTGAAGCGGACAAATGTGGAGCCTTCGCGACTTCTGAAGAGAAGACATGGACCAAGAGGACTCATCGACAAGCGACGCACTCAACGAAAGAAAAGGAAGGGAACTTCAGGGAAAAGGAATCAAGAATCAGCGAGAAGACTTGCCCCTTGTGTCAGGGCGAACACCTCCTCCTGGATTGCCAGAAGTTCCTGAAGGCGTCGGTGCAAGATCGGTGGGCATTGGTCAAGAAGAGTCGCGTCTGCTTCAAGTGTCTCCAAGGGAAGCATCGCAAAGAGAACTGCAAGAAGCCGCCGTGTAAAGAATGCAAGAGGTGGCACCATCATCTGCTGCATGTGAACATGGAAGAGAGGACCTCAGAGGGGAACAAAGAGACACAGCAAGAAGTAGCAAGTGTCATGGCATCAGTGAATGCGGCCAACAATGCAAGGGCGTACCTGAAGATAGTACCAGTTGAAGTCTTCGGGTCGCATGGATCCAAAAGGATATTGGCTCTAATGGATGAAGGGTCAACGGTGTCACTGCTAGATGAGAAGGTGGCACAGGAGATCGGCGCTCAAGGAAAGAATGAAGAACTGATCATCGAAACAGTGGGAAGTCAGCTTATCAGGAAGAAGGACTCGCAGACATTGGACCTGATGGTGAAGGGGATTCGCCAAGGAAGAAGGAAGACCCTTAAGAGAGTGCGGACAGTCGATAACCTGAAGCTGACACCTCAGTTCTTGGACAAGAAGAGAATAGAAGATTGTTCACACTTGAAGAAGATCGCCGACTCTTTGCATTATGAAGGGGAGTCACCACAGCTGCTCATCGGTCAAGACAACTGGGAGCTCATCGTGACTCAAGAAATAAGAAGAGGAAGACCAGGTCAACCAGTTGCCTCAAGAACGGGACTTGGCTGGGTGCTACATGGGTTCGACACGGGAGGAATACGACCAGTGCACTTTGCCAACAGGTGTCTTCATGCCAGCACAACAGAAGAAGAGATGCATCAAGCCATCAAGGAACACTTCGCAATAGAAGCATTAGGTGTGCAACCAAGAAGACCTACGACAGATGCAGAAGGAAGAGCACTGGCCATCCTCGAGAAGACCTGCAGAAGAATAGAAGATGGTCGTTTCGAAGCTGGACTGCTATGGAAACAAGAAGATGAAGTCATGCCTGAGAGTTACACTTCAGCGAAAAATCGACTCTTCAACATCGAGAAGAAGATAGATAAAAATCTTCAGTTGAAGACGGAATATTGCAAGCAGATCCAGCACCTGATCGACAACAAGTATGCAGAAGAAGCACCTGCCAAGCAAGAAGAAAATAAGAAGACCTGGTACCTACCTCACTTCTCCGTGGTTCATCCGCTCAAGAAGAAGATTCGGATCGTGTTCGACGCCGCAGCAAAGTGCAAAGGAAGAAGCCTCAACGACGCTCTGTTACCAGGGCCAGACCTACTGCAATCGCTCTTCGGTGTGCTGCTGAGATTCCGACAAGGTCCATTAGCAGTAGCAGCCGACATCAAGGAAATGTTTCTGCAAGTTCGCATCCGACCAGAAGATAGAGACAGTCTACGGTTCCTGTGGAGAGGTGATCGACGAGACGTGGCACCGAAGGAATATCGGATGACTTCAGTGGTCTTCGGTGCAACATCATCTCCCTGCACAGCCATATACGTCAAGAATCGGAATGCAGCGGACTTCAAGGAGCAGTACCCAGAGGCAGTAAGGGCAGTAGAGCTGAACCACTATATGGATGACTACCTGCACAGCTTTCATACGGAAGAAGAATTCAGAAGAGTGACAGCGCAGGTAGACCTCATTCACAAGAAGGCGGGCTTCGAACTCAGGGGATGGGCATCAAATCAACCTGAACTGCTGCAAGGCACGGACAACGACGCAACGGAGAAGACAGAAGTAGACCTTGGCGAGAAAGAAGAAAAGACACTTGGACTGCGTTGGTTCACAGAAAGAGACTCCATCGGATTCAAGATTCCGACCAAGAGGGAAGTCACCAGCGCTGTCATGTCAACCTTCGATCCATTGGGGTTGGCATCACCGGTTCTCGTCCAAGGCAAGAAGCTGCTTCAAAGTATATGGAGAAGTGGCATCGGTTGGGATCAAGAAATAGAAGAAAAGGAATATGAAACATGGAAGACTTACCTGGAGAAGATGAAGCTGCTCAAAGACCTTCAGATACCGAGGTGTCTAGCGCCACACCGCACCGAGGGGGAGCTGCACACGTTCACAGATGCAAGCGAGACAGCGTATGCAGCCACCGTGTATTGGAGAACGGAGAATCAAGAAGGGACATACCACGTAAGCTTAGTGGCGGCGAAAGTACGAGTGACGCCATTGAAGCCGGTATCAATACCCAGACTTGAGCTGCAGGCAGCCCTCCTAGGAAGCAGACTAGCACACTCAGTGGAAGAGGAAATGGATCTGAAGGTGCAGAAGAAGACCTTTTGGACAGACTCCAGCATAGTGCTTTCATGGATCAAGACGGACCCAAGAACGTTCAAGACCTTCGTAGCTCATCGTTTGGCAGAGATAGAAGATCTAACAAAACCACAGGAATGGAGATGGGTACCTACGGCTCAGAATCCAGCAGATGATGCGACGCGCGACGTGCCGGAAGACTTCGACTGCGATCACCGTTGGTTCACTGGTCCTGACTTCTTGAAGAAAGAAGAAGCGCACTGGCCTGCACCAAGAACCTTCAAGAAGGAGACCACCGGTGAAGAGAAGACCACAGACGTCGCGGCAGCAGTGAGCACCAGCCACCCATCACCTGACCCAGAGAGGTTTTCGTCCTGGAAGAGACTCTGGCGAGCTACAGCGAGAGTACTGCAGTTCATACAACGCTGCAGAAGGAAGGAACAGGTTCACGTCAGCCAAGAAGATCCAACCTGGAAGATGACGCAAGGCAAGAAGGCGAAGAAAATTGAGAAGAATATTCGACCTTCGAAGAAACCGGAAGAATGCTACGCTCCATTAGACGCAGACCTACTAGAGCAAGCTGAAACTCTCCTGTTGAAGGGAAGCCAAGAAAGGAGCTTCAAAGAAGATATCAAGTGTCTTCAGCAAGGGAAACAACTCGAGGGCAGCAGTAAATTGAAAAGGCTCGACGTAGTGTTAGAAGATGGACTCCTGCGCCTAAAAGGAAGAATCGACGCGATACAGGGTGTGTCAAGAGAATATAAGCGACCCATCGTGCTCGACAGCAAGGACCAGACAACGCGACTCATCATCGAACATTTCCACTGTCGCTTCAATCATGGGAATCATGCGACAGTAATGAACGAGATAAGGCAACGCTTCTGGGTATTAGGATTGAGGTCAGCAATCAAGGCGGTTCAGCACCAGTGCCAGTGGTGCAAAACGAAGAAGGCGAAACCGCAAGAACTACCGACGGGCAACTTACCTGCTGAGAGGCTGATGCACGGAACATCTCCTTTTACGTGCACCGGCATTGATTACTTCGGCCCAATGACGATCACCGTGGGAAGAAGACGCGAAAAGAGATGGGGAGCGCTTTTCACTTGCCTAACTACCAGGGCAGTGCACATCGAGCTTGCTCCTTCGCTCTCCACCGACTCCATGATCATGGCTCTACGACGGTTCGCTGCAAGAAGAGGAATGCCGAAGATAATCTACTCAGACAATGGGACCAACTTTGTCGGCGCCAACAAAGAATTGAAAGAAGCGCTCGACACGTTGAAAAATGAAGACCTCGTCTCAGAAGCAGAGAAGATCGGCGTGCAATGGAAGTTCATCCCGCCTGGTGCACCCAACATGGGCGGTGCATGGGAGCGTCTGGTGCGATCCATTAAAACCGCACTGGACGCCACACTCAAGGAACGACATCCTCGAGAGGTGGTACTTCACACTCTCCTCCTAGAGGCCGAGCACACAGTCAACTCTCGGCCTCTCACCCACATCTCCGAGAACCCTGAAGAAGAAGCGCTCACACCAAACCACTTCCTCATCGGGCGATCATGCGGCGCTACGAGAATCGGCAACTTCGAAGATCACGTGCTCGTGGGCAGGGACACCTGGAAGGCTACGCAGCGACTTGCCGACCACTTCTGGCAACGTTGGCTGCGTGAATACCTGCCCACTCTGCTGCCGAGGAAGACTACGGGCAGAACCAGCTCCACGGACCTGCGAGTTGGCGACATCGTGCTCATCGTCGACCACAGCCTGCCGAGATGCACCTGGCCACGCGGCAGAATCCTGCGGGTGTATCCTGGACCAGACGGGCGCATCAGGATCGTCGACGTCGAGACAAGAGGCGGTGTGCTGCGACGGCCGAGCTCGCGGGTGGTGTTGTTGGTGCCGGGAGTATCGCCGAGGCTGGAGGATGGTGCGACGCACGAGGGGGAGACTGTCGGCGACGAGGGTCCCATGCAGGCACCAGGGCGCAAGTAGTGGTCGAGACCACCTAACACGCAAGTAGTTTTTTGTCGTGTTTTACATGTTTTCACTTATTAAATGTTAATTTGGATTAATTAGTTAGTAACTCATTAGGTTTAATTGATAAAGACTGAGTTTTGCTAATTTAAGTGTATAAATAAGTAGCATCTAACGTGTTTCTAAAGATTTTTATGTTTTGTTGTGGATGGCAGAATACAATTTAAGTTATTGTCTTTATTCTGTCTGTAATTAGCACCTTCATTAATTAGTAAGGTCGAGAATAACGTTATATGTAAGGTTCTTATAAGATTTTGTAAGAAAATTCGATCTTGATGAAAAAATCGTTGAATTTATATGTTGTAGTAATGATAAGGATTTAACTTGTGTTATTACTTGTTGGTAATATTCTATTACTGTTAGTTAGTGTTTTTTAGCCTAATAGAAGCTATTAGTAACAATAGATCTCAATTTGCAAGGATTTAGCTAAAGTCGAAATTCTAAAATGTTCGCGATCTTTTACGTAATTAGAATTTGAAAATGAGACTTTTTATTTGATGACTAATTAGCAAGAACATTATGTAATTAGTTAGGATCTGTCTAGAAAATGATGTTATAACAAATAGAATCCTAATTAGAATCTTATTGGAAAAGATATAAGAAGTTTTGTGTACATGAATGTGGTCGAACTAGAATATTTTACAGTTTTTGTTCTAGAAACTTTTTTATGTGCAAGTGTATGTGAAATATTATTGTTTTATGTGAAAGTAGAGATTGTAACCGACATTTTGATGTATATATTGTCATGGTTTTGTGAAACAATAAATAAATACGGCGTCAGAAAGGGTTCGGCTGAAGTGAAATTGAGGCGAAATTTAAAGTAAATTTAGAGCAAAATACGCGGTTCCCGTTAACAGAACTTAGCGGGGTATATAAGACGGGCTGTTTTTTGGTCCGATGTCAGTCGAAAACGTGCCACCGAAGAGGCAAGAACACTTAGGGAAAAGCTTCAAGCCGAACCCCGAAGAACCTTTTCAAGTCGAAAACGTGTTTTATTTCTCTTCGGTATCCGCTCTGAGGTCCTCCTACGTGCTCCGTCGTCGTCGAAGATACGCATTCAGGGGTGCGTGGTGGCGTACGTGACCAGCGAACCAGTAAGGCAGCGTACGTCAAAAATCGGGTTGAACTGTCCCGAGGGCTCGGTAGCTGCAGGGTACGACCCGCTACCGTCAACACCTCCTAACAGGGGTTAGTCCGCCACACGTTTAGTTAGGCTCTAGAGCCTAGGGCGTGCCATAAAAATATACATACACGGATGTGTATGGATGTTTTTCGAGTGTATGTACTCGTATATGTTGTGGCCAGATAATAGAATTGATCACTTCATGATATGGCCAACTAAAACTGGCCAGATCGTTTAAACGCTAACATTTGATGATATCCAATCCTCGTTTGGCCATATTATTGATGTAGGACTTCAATGATAATAAAAGGTCTAAAGAAAGTAGGAACGAAGACTGAAATATCATCAAACTTTAACCTTTACAACGATCTGGCCAGTTTTACTTGGCCATATCAAGAAGTGATCAATTTCTAAGATCTTGCCATGACACTCGAAAAACATTAGGGCCAATGCACACCACGTTTTTTAAACGCGCCGTTGACGCGCGTTTGTAGCGATACAGATGCGATACACACGCAGCCTGTAGACCATTAATAAAAACGCGCCGTGGGCGCGCGTTTCTGAAACGCGCGTCACCGGCGCGTTTAAAAAACGTAGGCTGCACAGGCCCTTAGATACCCTGGCGCAATCCAGTAAAACATGCCTAATAGGCAGTCTATATCTATCTAATTAGCCATATATGTCCCACAGCTGGGCAAAGTCCCCTCTCCTTTGTCTTTCTGTTATAATGATTACCAAAAATATAACATGTAACTAATTACATGTTTCTAATAATTCGTTCTAGACAATTTAACTATTAAAACACCGGCATTAAAAATCATGTTTAGGATTTGATTAAATACTAGAAACTGTTAACAATTATGTTCGTTTACGTCTAGCTACACTTACATAATGTACAAAATAATTAAATAGGACTGGAACAATTTGCCTGCTGCGGTCTTCCCGTCCAACTATAATTTAGGTGTCTTCAAGGCTAGAGTGAATAGGCTCTTAATAAACTAGTGCGCCTCACCATCAATGATTGCATCACTGCTTACCATCAGGTGGGATCGCAGTCAAGCACTGGTTTATATCAATATAAAAAAATAAAAATAAAATATACACCCAATAATATTATAAACTAGCTTTGCCCGCGTGAAAGTAGGAAAATATCCCAAGAAAACATACTCCCGGGATAAAAAATATATCCCATGCGCTATTCAAGAACATGATCTACCCGTGTGTCAAATTTCAACCAAATCTGTGCAGGCATTCGGGCGTGAAGAAGTAACAAATATACACACACAGACACACAAACTTCCGCCTTTAAAATATTACTGTGAATATAATGTGTGTGATATACCAACGTGATTACAGTGTCATGTGAAACTCTGCTGGTTAATTAATCAAACCACGACGGCTAAACGGATTCGGATGAAACTGGCGCCACGAGTAAACCATGACCTAGCCCTTTAGACTCCACCGTAGGCGCGGGCTTGCAGACGGCGAGTAATGGGTATACCGCGGTCCGATCGTCCGGTAACTGTCTGGACCGTGCCCAAGTCGTCGACGGCGCGTAGGTACTGTTCCACGCGCGCCTCAAGGAGATGTCAGTAAACTGAAGCCTACTCGGACCAAGGGTTTACTTCTGAAAGGAAGACTCGGCCCTGGTAAGGAAGGCAACGAAGGAACAGGAGTCGTTTATACCGCGTACATCGAAGGACTGGAACAATTTGCCTGCTGCGGTCTTCCCGTCCAACTATAATTTAGGTGTCTTCAAGGCTAGAGTGAATAGGCTCTTAATAAACTAGTGCGCCTCACCATCAATGATTGCATCGCTGCTTACCATCAGGTGGGATCGCAGTCAAGCACTGGTTTATATGAATTAAAAAAAAAAAGTGGGTTTTTAGTCTGACACACTCTCTCGCTCCTTGTCATGTCATTGGATGATTTTCCCACCGAAAAAAAAAGCCCTTTAGAGTAGAATACTTTCTATCCAGATACCTAGTACGGGATTTATTTCGACTTTTTGCGAGTAAAACCGGTGTTAAAAGCTAGTAAATAATTTAATAGTGTGTAACGTTTAGAATTTCATGACCGTTATCGAAAAAATTAATCAGGAATTCAGTAGTTCAGTACTGCCGCCCTTGATTTCATAAATAACTTTGATATAGGGTGTTTACAAGGCCAAATTTTGAATTTCATAATTTACTTAGGAAATTCTTTCAAGTTCATAATTTTCTTTCAAGGCTAAAGTAAATCTTGATTTTAATATCGCAGTTCTTCAGAAATTCACTCCAGACTTATTAGCTTTTCTTTCTTGAAGCCAAGTTTTTTTTGATAATGGAAACTAGGTACCTAGTTTGAAATTACTTTATTATTTTAATTTTCTTCTTGGAAGAAGTAATATTATGAAATGAATTTCGAAAAATAACAATTTTTTGTTGAGCTGTTCATCCAAGGCTGAGGGATTGTTTTAAAGAATTACTGCGGCCCTGGAAAGCAAAGGGCAACTAAAGAAACACAGGTGGGTTTTAGTTCGTGGGCTTGCGGACGAGCAGTGGGTAGCTCGTCGTCCGGCCGTCCGGACCGAGCACGAGTCGACGCGTGACTCAAAGAGTAGTCAGCAAAATCGTGATTTCAGCAACTGTACAGTCTGTGAAGCCAAGCCAAGGGTTTGATTCTGCCCTGGTAAGAAAGGCAACGAAGGAACAGGAGTGGGTTTTTAGTCAGTAATGTCAAAGATGATTTTCCTACCGATCCGAAAGCCGAAAAATCCGAAGCCTACTGGCCATAGATTGAAAAAAATGCGAAAAATAAAAACCACATATACTTACTAAAAAAAAAAATTCTCTGTAATCAGACTAATCAGTTGAATGGTAATTAAAGTTGCATCTACAAAACCAGAAATACAACACTGACTCAGTGTTTGTTTACATCACAACATAGTAAAATCGAATTAGCAGTTAATACGTTCTATATCATCGTATCTATCATTTTGCAAGGTCAGACTAGCCGGAGCCTGCAATAGTACAGTCGATGAAAGAGTTAGGTAAACTATTATTATAAAAGTTTACCCAACTCTCCTATCCTACAACTTTTAATATGTTTAGGTTACACATATTTATGTGTAATTATTATTTGAGTATTGATTCGCACTCAAAAAATAGGTGCATTCAAGATACGAGAGTACCTACTTAAAACTGTTATCTTAAATAGATACTCTAGTACATAGAACTTGAACGTCATTGATGGAATATAAGTGCACTAAGATACCAGAGTGTGTTGCCAATGATGACATATGGCTCCGAAACGTGGTCACTCACCATGGGCCTCATCAGAAGGCTTAAAGTCACCCAAAGGGCCATGGAAAGGGCTATGGTCGGAGTTTCCTTGCGTGATTGAATCAGGAATGAAGATATCCGCAGAAACAAGGTTACCGACATAGCAAGAAGAATCGCCAACCTTATGTGGCAATGGGCATGGCATATTGCTCGCATACAACTTTGCGAGTTAGCTACTTGGACACTTATTTCGTTAGCTGACTGTACAAGTATAACGTAATGTTCAATAAACTGCGCAAGACGTCATGCTGGACAACGGTGACGCCCACGACACTGAACATTATTCTGCTTGTTTATAACTTGACTAGCTTCTGCCAGCGGCTTTGCAAGTGTGAAAATAGAAAATATATGCCTATGTCACTCAATGATAAATTAGGATTCTACCGGTAAAAAAATTATTAAAATCGGTCCAGTAGTTTTTGAGTTTATTCATTACAAACAAAAATAATATAAATCTTTCCTCTTTTTAATATAAGTTTATCTATAGATATGCTTAAGCATAATAAGAGTAATGGGGATCCGATATTTTTACGAACATATCACAAAAGCATCCTACAAAGATGGGTACTTTTTTTAAATGATCGCAATTTCAGAAACGATAAAAATGGCCTTTGAGGTGGGAAATTATATCCTATAGTTTGCCTCAAGGAGATGTCAGCAACTGTAGAGGCCTAGCAGGGTCGAAGCCTACTGGGGCCAAGGGTCTGATTCTGAAAGGAAGACTCGGCCCTGGTACGAAAGGCAACGAAGGAACAGGAGTGGGTTTTTAGTCAGTAAAAGTCTGACACTATCTCCCGCCCCGCCCAAGAGCAGGGGATGTCATAAGATGATTTTCCCACCGAAAAAAAAAAATATCCCAGTTTCCCTCGCTCTAGGTGGAGCCAGTGGGAGTGCCAGGCTGCGAACTCATTTGAACAATCCTGCAGCCCTAAGAGGCATCGGTCCTATTGGACCTGTCCATTTTGTTGACTTCTCTTTGAGGCACGCATGGAACACAAAGCGCCATTGACTCGGGCTTGGCCCATGCACAGAAAACAACAATAATGGTTTAGAAAAACTCAATCAGGTACTTAATACTCGCATTCCCCCACTATCTCGCCTGATGGCAAGCGATGATGCATGCTTACCTAGAAGTAGCTTATTCAGTCAAAATGATAAAGAATACGTGGTTTCAGTTATCAAGAAACAGACTCCATCAAGGAGTTCCACTACCAATTGGCGCTTTTAATCCTTTAACCGCCTATGTCGGAATATCCGACCAATACTTGCGTTTATTCCATTAGGGTCGCACATTCACGACCAAATATTCCACCTCGTCAGCTCTTCTGTCACCTATGGGGATTGAAGAGCTAAACAAGATGGAGTACCCACCCAGTCGCAAATACACGACCCTGGCGAATAGGACGCGAAAACACTCGGCGCGGGCGGATTTAACCCTTTAAGGTTAAATATGCCTAGAAACCTTAAAAAATCAACACTATTACCTGTAATCTCCGATAGATGCTTAACTTTTTCACGGCGTGATTTCTTGGAACAGAATAAGAACATGATCATCATAAAATATATTTGAACGACACCATGATACTCATATAATAGTCCTTTCTTACACGCAGGACTTAACAACAAGTAAAAATGAGATAAACTGTGTACAAGCACTTTTGTCAAGAAGTCAGTAACTTGGAGTTAGTTTTAAGTTGTTCTTGTACTTGAACAGACTGTCCAAACATGATTGCCATTGGCTCCAACACGACAGTCATATATTCTAGTGTACAGTATTCAATATTCTTTATCAACATTGTTATCAAACACGCTTGTAAGACAGATTAAGCCTGATTCGTGTCGGTAATTTGTTATCAGTTCAAAAATTAATACTGCTTCTTATCCCCTGATAAATGTTAATATCTTATCGTACTATTATGAAATACATCGACAGGAAAACGCCTATTTTTTGTAAAAGGGTGGACAGACATTATAGGCTACTTGCGCCAAACCGGACCCGATCAAGAGAGGTACAATATCGCGCACCTAATCTCCCCGATTCTAGCGAATTAATTGTAATAATGTTCAAGTTTAAGAACTTGGGGCGTTGCGGCTCCGACGACCTTAATGACCAAGAGGATATTGATAGGGAACGTAGGGCGCTGGCAGTCCGATGTAATATATGTTACCAGTCAAAATAACATATTTTAAACCCTACTGTCAAGTGTTTTATATGTGCAGCTTGTGGACCAATTATACTCAGCGGACTATCAGCGCCCTGCGGGTCCAATATAATAACGAGTTCAGGATGTTGATGAGACTGCCCCGTTTCTGCAGTGCATCAGGTATATCCGCAGAGGCACACGTCGATGGCTTCCACGCCACGCCATCGTCAGTCAGAAATCAGCCTCTTTGCTCTGTAGAGTGCGGGCTAGCTCCAAATCCATACTGAAGACCATAGAGGGGAGGTACGATTCTCCTTTGTTAGGTGATGTTGTTCACAGATGTGTCATGAACAACAACATTGTTTAAAAATAGATAGTAAGTTTACTAACATAAGCATAAGGTTTTTTAAATTATTTACTAATCCGGATGTCACTAATCCGAACTAAAGATTATTTTATTTATTTAGTTTTTATACCCAGAGCTGGCTGGAAGAACATAGGCAGGTCCCTGAGCTAGATGGTCACTTACTTGATATGATGAAGCGAAAAGCTTTTAGTCAAGAGTGAATAGGTTATGTCTAAGCAAGCGTGCTCCATCGCTGACCAAATCGTCGCTTACCATCAAATGAGATTGTGGTCAAGCGCGAGCCTATCACACTAATCACAAATTATTATAAAGACGAAAGTTTGTGAGCATGTTTTTTTTAGGTGGAAAATCATCCAATTATATCTCTCGCCCTTGGGCGGAGCGAGAGGGCGTGTCACACTTTACTGACTAAAACTCAATCCTATGTTCCTTCGTTGCCTTGCATTCCAAGGCTCCGGGTTTTCCTTTCAGAAGCGAACCCATGGTCCCAGTAAGCTTCGACCCTGCTGGGTCCCTACGGTTGTGCTGACATCTCCTTGAGGCGCGCATGGAACACTACGCGCCAACGACGACTTGGGCTCGGTCCGGACAGTTAACGGACAGTCGGACGGCGAGCTACCCATTGCTCGCCGTCCGCAAGACCGCGCCTACGGTGGCTGGGGCGTGAGGGCCGTTCCCTCGCGCGTGCGGCCGCCTCGTTTGCTAGCATTACTGCTTCGCAGAAGGAGGCGACCGCCTCCCATTCCTCCTCGCTCCGGAACATGGCCTGTACCAAGGCCCGGCGCGAGGGATCGTTGCTACCGATCGCCCTCACGAGGACACGCCGGTGCTCTGTCTAAGCGGGGCACACCTCTACCGTATGCTCCACCGTGTTCTCCGCGCGGTCCACACAATGGTGACACCTGGGCATTTCTTCCACACAAATCCGGTGCAGGAACTTCCCGAACTTCCCATGTCCGGCGAGAACCTGCGTCATGCGGAAGGTGACGACGTCGTGTTGTCTTACTCAAAAAGGGGACTTACCGCCATAATTATGGCGTGACCAGTGAGCGTGTGTATGTTCGTCACTCACATGGCACACGTAGACTATGTCCTGGGGTATGGGTAGGGGTACTATTACACGGGCAAAGCGGCTGGCAAAAGCTAGTCAATAATAATAAAAAACCCGGCCAAGTGCGAGTCGGACGCGCGCAAAGGTTTCCGTACCAGACGTAGCAAAAAAAAAAAAACCGGCACAAAAATCACTTTTGTTGTATGGGAGCCCCACTTAAATATTTATTTTAATCTGTTTTAAAAATAATAATAATAATAATAAATCCGCAGGGCAGTTTTGTGGCGAACTGTTGGGCATTAGCGACCCCACGGACCCGACCTCCCGGGAGAATTCTTGTTCCTCATCTCTGGCTTGCCTTTATTGGCCGGCCGTAGTAGAACACTGACAAAGAACTGAGCTCCCACCTCTCTCTTGCCTTTATTGGCTGGCTTGAGTGGAGATTCGCAAGAGCAAACGTGCTCGGGAGAAGGATGTATAATCCAGTAAGGTGCTGGTAGGGATCTTGACCGTACTTCCGGGATTGTCCTGATAGCCGTGGTATACCTCTCCACTCCTCAAGCACCTCAGAATATGTTGCCCTCTTGTTGCTACGTCACTTCGTGCTAGCGACCGTTTATGGGGGCCCATTTATTGAGTGTGCAAGTCACCCCCTGCCTTTTGTCGATGGATATTAAAAACATTGTTTAGGCAGGGGCCATAGTCTTAACATATTTCCTGGTGACCAATCCACTTAAGACTCCAAAAACCATAGCCTTTTAACTTAGTTTTCCATATGTCGCAATAGTTTCCCACCAACCGGGGGTTGTCCTTGGATGCACTAGCATAGTGCGTACAGGGATAATCACCGGTTCGTACCACTTTCCATTAAAAGCGTCTAAAAGGGCCTCTGCGAGTTGGTTTCGGCTCCTCGTACGCCTTCCAAAGGTCCAGGACCTTAGGGTGCTGAGATAAATAAATGTATAATAATAACTTTATTTCGGGTGGCATAGACCCATAGAAAACTTAACCTAATACAAATGAATAAATAAATAAAAAATAATAATTATTATTATTATTTTCAATATTTATCTCAGGACCCTGAGGTCCTGGACCTTTGGAAGGCGTACGAGGAGCCGAAGCCAACTCGCAGAGGCCCTTTAGATAATTATAATGGAACATGATACCAACCGACGATTATCCCTGTACGCGCTATGCTAGTGCACCCAAGGACAACCCCCGGTTGTTGAAAAACTATTGCGACATACGGAGAACAAAGATAATAGGGCTATGGTTTTTGGAGTCTTAAGTGGACTGGAGTGCATTTTTGTGGCGAACTGTTGGGCATTAGCGACCCCACGGACCCGATCTCCCGGGAGAATTCTTGTTCCTCATCTCCGGCTTGCCTTTATTGGCCGGCCGTAGTGAACACTGACGAGGAACTGAGCTCCCACCTCTCTCTTGCCTTTATTGGCTGGCTTGAGTGGAGATTCGCAAGAGCAAACGTGCTCGGGAGAAGGATGTATAATCCAGTGAGGTGCTGGTAGGGATCTTGACCGTACTTCCGGGATTGTCCTGATAGCCGTGGTATACCTCTCCACTCCTCAAGCACCTCAGAATATGTTGCCCTCTTGTTGCTACGTCACTTCGTGCTAGCGGCCGTTTTTTGGGGGCCCATTTATTGAGTGTGCAAGTCACCCCCTGCCTTTTTTCGATGGATATTAATAACGTTGTTCAGGCAGGGGCCATAGTCTTACCATAGTTCCATGTTACCAGTCCACTTAAGACTCCAAAAACCATAGCCCTATTATCTTTGTTCTCCGTATGTCGCAATAGTTTTTAAACAACCGGGGGTTGTCCTTGGGTGCACTAGCATAGCGCGTACAGGGATAATCGTCGGTTGGTATCATGTTCCATTATAATTATCTAAAGGGCCTCTGCGAGTTGGCTTCGGCTCCTCGTACGCCTTCCAAAGGTCCAGGACCTCAGGGTCCTAGGATAAATATTGAAAACAATAATAATAATTAATTAATTTTTATTATTAATTATTTATTAATTTATTTTTAAGTATCATCTGTGAAAATTTCAACAGCTATCACGGTTCAGCCTGGTGACAGACAGTCTGACAACGGAGTGATAGCAATAGAGTCCTGTTTTTACCCTTAAGGTACGTTCCCGTTTTAACCCTAAAAAAGAAAAATTTCACCTGATTTTTCCGCTAAGATTTGGCCGCTCATATACCCAGATGGTATTAAGTCTTTTTATAAAAAGGTAGCCAAAAATGGTACACAAAGGCCAGTTACCTACGTACTTTGCGAAGGTTGTGATTAATTTGAGGTAATCTCAGATCCAAACTTTGAAAGACTTTAAGCAATATGGCATAAGGTCAGTGTGTCCTTCTAGGTCGAGGGTGACCTACGGCATTTTCACTTGGTACCTATTCGCGAAAATATGATTTATGAAAAATATTATTGTACCGGTTTTTCTTGAAAGGGTAGAATGAAATGTATAGTACTCTCGCATTTCGCAACTTATTTAAGTTATATACTAGCTTTTGCCGCGTAAATGTCGGTAATTACGGACGCAGAGTCGAAGTCGAAGCTAAATAAAAATTAGTCTATATCCTTCCTTGGGATTCAAGCTTACTCAGTACCAAAGACCTTGCACATATTATTATTATGATGTATACTCATGTTTTACAATAAAAATATATTCTATTCTATTCTATTCAAATTTTATCAAAATCTGTTCAGTAGTTTAACCGAGAAAGTGTAACAGACAGACAAGAGTTACTTTCACATTTATAATATTAGTAGAGATTTAGAACTCATAAGCCGCAGGAATTTATGAAAGAGTTACCTTGGCCTTGGAACGGTCATTAAAAATCTGACATGTCCTCTCGCTCGACACTTGAACGGGAGAAGGCATTTGATGATTTACCAACGTAAAAAAAAAATGTTATAAGAATTCTGTAATAGGATATCTAAGTGGACCGAAGATAATAAGGTCAATTGTTTAATCCATCTGGATGTGAAATTGCGGAGGAATGAGTGTGTGGCACACCCTGGAAGAAGCCTTTTGTATATATCCAGATAGAGAGGTTTCTCTTCTTCCCTCATGCTTCAGCTGCTATGCGAGGAAGTTTATAATAAAATATAGACACGATGAGCTTGAAAATTCTTATTGTTGTTGGCTTGGGCTCTGATTTTTATACTATAACTTTTTTTTTTTTTTTGAGGTGGGAAATCGTCAAATCACCTCTCGCTCTGGGGGGTGTCGAGAGGGAATGTCAGACTTTTACTGACTAAAAAACCCACCTGTGTGTCAGTAGGCCTTTGGGTTTCAGAGCCGCGATAACTCTTTCGAATAATTCCGCAGAGAGAACTTGGCTTAAATTATGAAAATATTCTTGGATAACAACAAAAATATTTTTACCAACCTGCCGTGTTACACCAGATGGTCAGTCCACCAGTCAACTGTATTTGGTAACGAAAAGTATCAAATACATATTTATTATTCAATTATTTAAATGAGTGAAGTGGGAGTCGCTAGTCGGTTCGCGACACTTTGGTACTTTAATCCAGCGAAGCGGAGCTCTGGCGATTTTAATTAACAAACTTTCTGTATCACTGATTGTACAAATCCCTGGTTAACGAGAACTTTTGACATGGGACGTTTGGTTGGTTGGACCGAAGAGGATTAAGTTGGTATTGCATAGTATTTTTAATAAGTTACAGACAAACATGAGATGATCTCTATCTAATTTATATTATTTGATTTGGGAAGACTGAAATTAAAAAAAAAACTTAAATTATAAATTATTTCTTTTTTAATGAGGCGGAGTTCTAAGCATGGATGGATTTAGTGAGGAATGACATGAAGGGAAAGGGAACTAATTAGGGTTTGGAATTACAGTTTTAACAAAATTCCGGAATTCTGACTTGATTCATAAATCGTATCGTATTTTTTGTAATATCGGAATTAATGTGAGCATAGCCGGAATTTCGATATTGAAAAATGTATATTATTTTATCACGTAAGTAAAAGGAGAATGAACTGTTTTGATTTGGAAAGTTTGATAGAAGTGGAAATGGCAGTTTTCCAGATCAATATCTTACTAAATGTTACAAAAATTTCCTATATTTGAAATCGTGTAAGAAGTTATCTAAAGGACGACAGCTTCAACGCACTAACTTTCTTGAAAGTTTACAAGCAACAAAAGTCGTAGATAATACTAGACTAAGTTAAATGCTATCATTATATCAATCGTCATGCTATCATTCGTAGACTAAGTTCTTAACTTCTTGTTATAATTAAAGTTTTTAATTGAAATAGTTAATGTTTCTATTTTTACTTCAATCAAAGCTCTTCATTTCGATAATATCAGTTATTCAATAAATATACCATTTTGTTTTGCCATTTTTGGCACGAAGAATCGCCAAACTTAAGTGGCAATGGGCAGGGCACATTGCTCGCAGAACAGATGGCCGTTGGGGCCGAAAGGTTCTGGAGTGACGACCGCGTACCGGAAGACGCAGTGTTGGAAGGCCCCCTACAAGGTGGACCGATGACCTGGTGAAGGTTGCGGGAATCCGATGGATGCGAGACGCACAGGACCGTTCGTTGTGGCGACATTTGGAAGAGGCCTATGTCCAGCAGTGGACGTCTGTCGGCTGTAATGATGACCATTTTGTATAAAAGTTTTATGGGGAACCTCGAAATCTGGATTTCCGGAATTTGCTTAAAGTGAAACCCGATTCCGGGATTGAAAAAGGATCCGATATTCAAACCCTGGAACGAATGATAGCATGACGATTGAAAGCGGAGACTGAAGGAAGAAAATGAGTTGCGCCGACCCAAGTTTATGGAATATATAAACTCCTCGCAAGAGGGAATGTCTGACTTTTACTGACTAAAACCCGCCCGTGTTTCTTCACCTGCTCTTTGCGTTCCAGAGCCGAGCTAACTCTTGAACAATCCCGCTGACCCTAAGGAGCCCGTCACTTATGCTGAAATCTCTTTGAGGCGCGCGTGGAACACAACCCAATTAACATGGGACAAGAGACGGGATTATGATGATAATGATGATTTTAAACAGCTTGTACATTAGTATTTCAGAAATAAAGATATCCGCAGGAGAACCAAGGTTACAGACATAGCCCGAAGAATCGCCAAACTTAAGTGGCAATGGGCAGGGCACACCGCACATTGCTCCCAGAACAGATAGTCGATGGTGACGGAGTGAAGACGCAGCGTAGGAAGGCCTCCCACAAGGTGGACATATGACCTGATGAGGGTCGCGGGAATCTGATGGATGCGAGGCGCACAGGACAGGTCGTTGTGGCAAATGTTGACGACGAGTCAAATAACACTTATTTTTTATTGAACCACAGAGACAAGGAAAATCCTATTTCATCATAAAACTACAACAGCTGAGTGAAATCATTCAATGATGATTGTACGTTATGAAATATGATGTAATTGCAACAAGAGAAATTCGGCAATGAAGTGAAGTAGTTAGTTTGTGTTAGAACTATTGAAATGTAGTCCCAATTACGAAATTTTTTCGCTAATATCCATGAGGATGATACCGTAGGACGCTGCAGCGAGGGTAGTTTCTTCTTGTCCCGAATTGGTTGAACGGACAGTAAATAAAAAACTTTTTACAAAAAAAAAAAATACAACCGACTTCAAAGTAAAAATTTTACTTGTTACGACGCGGCGACGGTTCTGCTGTGATCCTATGAGGAGTTCTGTTCCATATCTTCGAAGTTCATGATCAGATCATAACAATATTTCTATGGGACCAACTCCGAAGCATAATCTTTCAATAAAAAAAAAATTTTCAAAATCGGTCCACAATTGACCGAGAAATCGGTGAACATACATAAAATAAAATAAAATAAAACATACATTCAACCGAACATATAACCTCCTCCTTTTTGAAGTCGGTTAAAAAGGATTTAATAAATGTCTAATCTTAACGCGAATGAAGTATATGTACTCGTATGTTTGCACGATTCAGGCGAAAGATTGCTATATGAAATTTGGCTAGTGCTGTGGGTGAGATTGACAAGTCGTGGGAAAAGATAGGTCAAACAGACTCGTCTCTTAAAAGGAAGGTGTTTAGAAGGAAAAGAAAGGCTTAAAAGGAAGCTAAACACAGTTCAGCACGTAAGATGACACGGATTTCATAGCACAAACAGCAAATTTCACACGATTTTCGAATTTTATTTATTTATTTATTAAAACTTTATGCAGTAGTAAAGGCTGACTTAATGCCTTACGCATTTTCTACCAGTCGACCTTTGCGTCATTTTTCAGTCGAATTTTGTTTAGCGGACGCGACACTCACCGAACAATCAAACTGTCCAGCCATTAAAAATTAGCATAACATAGCATAATCAGCCTTTTAATGTTCCCACTGCTGGGACTCAGACCTCCTCTCTCTAGGAGAGGGAAAGGACCGTAATCCACCACGCGGGCCCAGTGCGGATTGGAGAATGTCACATATCTTCGAGGATATGCCGGTTTCCTCACGATGTTTTCCTTCACCGTTTTGAGAGCAGTGGTGATGAAATAAATTACACAAAGTAATGCGCCTTGCTGGGTTTGAACCCGCGACCTACAACTCGTAAGTCGGGGCCGTTACCACTCGGCCGCCACTGCTCTCATTCATTCTGCATTAAAATTTACGGCTTGTCAATGAAACGTCATTTCTTCAATGTTTACGCGGATTCGGTCACACAAGTGCGATAGCAGTCCCTTCGGTAAAATTATAAATCTTAATAAATCATTTTTTGTATTCTTTCAGTTCATTTAAAAAATGAGATTCAAGTAAACACTAAATATTATTGTCAGAAGAATCAGTCAGACTGCTTTAACACGATAATCCGACTTTTCACGAAGCCATTCTCCTGAAAACACAAATTATTACGAAATCCTACATCGACATAATGTTAATAAGTCTAAAATGTACTGCATATTTTGTAATTTGCGAATTTCCGCGGTAAGAGCCTCCTGTGTCGCCCTTTTATTTTTAAGCTAATTTTTTGTGTGATTTATCATCTAATTTCAGACCAGAAATTTGATATATTTTACGTTCATTTGAAAATCAAGTAGCTAAGGACAGAAAGGAATGGAATGACGGAAGGGAGGCCTTTGCCCTGCAGTGGGACACAACAGGCTCATAATAATAATAATAATAATTGAAAATCAAAGTAAAAAGTTAAAAAAATCGATGAACTTTTTCCTCCTAGGTGTTAACACCCTTATGATCACCCAACCACGAACTGAACACAGCTAACGTTGCTTAACCTTAAAGATCGACATGTGCAGCTGTGGTTTCTGCTTCCTTATAAAAAATTCCAAGCGTGAGGCGGAAGAGAGGGGATCTCCATCCGGGTGAAACCGTAGGACACAGTTAATTAAATAATAATAATAACATTAACTAACCTTTAATGATCTCTGTGGATGAAATGATGACGTCACTCTCACCCATCCTCACTTTGTAGCACAGCAGTCCTGCTGACTTCCTTATTTTGAATGATTTAGCTTAACTCAGCAGAAACATTTCTTCTATCTGATTATCTTATGGCTTTTCTTGCCATTTTGTGAGGGGTCTGGAGTTTCAAACTTTGTAGTTGAGAAGTTGCATCTGCAAAAAAGAAAATTCTTATAGCAATACTAGCTTCTGCCAGCGGCTTCACCCGCATGAGATTAGGTTTCTTCTTACAAATGTTGAACCAGCGTTTCATCCGCTTAGGAGACGAATTTTGGAAAATCCTCTCTTAGTTCTCGCCTACGTCATAAAAGGAAACTGCAAAATTTCACGCTCCTAGTCCCAGTAGTTTCGGCTGTGGGTTGATATATCAGACAGCCAGTTTCTCCTTTTATATATAAATATATAGCATAATCAGCCTTTTAATGTTCCCACTGCTGGGACTCAGGCCTCCTCTCTATGAGAGAGAATGGGCCGTAATCCACCACGCGGGCCCATTGCTGGTTGGTGAATGTCACATGTCTTCGAATTTTTGGTTCTAGGACATGCCGGTTTCCTCACGATGTTTTCCTTCACCGTTTTGAGAGCAGTGGTGATGAAATAAATTACACAAAGTAATGCGCCTGGCTGGGTTTGAACCCGCGACCTACAACTCGTAAGTCGGGGCCATTACCACTCGGCCACCACTGCTCCAAATATATACCTAGACTAGCTGTGCGGTTTCACCCGCGTTTTTCTCGTTTCCGTGGAAATACCGAGATAAATATAGCCTCCCTCAATAAATGGACTATTGAATATTTAAACAGTTTTCATATCAGATCAGTATTTCCCGAGATTACCGCGTTCATAACAAACAACCAAACTTTTCAGCTTTATAATATTAAGAAAAATATAGATTATGTTAAATTATAAAAGTCGCAGGCAATAGCTGTCTATCTGTTCGACATTCAGCCAGACACATAAGAATTACGACTATAGGCGGGAGTGTCCGTCCACTTTAAACCAGGTTAAAATATTATTTTAAAGTACTTCTGAGTAAATTATATTTTTCGTTTTATTTTCTTGTGGCAGAAGAATATATTGATTGTTTCCGCAACCTGATCTTGACAACGCGACATATAGTTGGCCGTGCGAAAAACAGTCTTGCCGTAAATCTAATCCTACATATTTAAATGTTTGCCCCTGTGATTTATTTATCGTTACGGCAAAAGATAATTTAATTGGGAATTGGACTCTTTTAAAATGAAAAGGTAAATCATTTGGAATCATTGGGATCCGAGGTATAAGTACTGTTTGACCAACCGCTGGACCAGTCAAAACTGTTGCAACGATCACGTTATTGCGAAGAAATTTAACCTGAAGTCGAGTCCCGTTACATAAATTTGGTGGCTTAAGATTTCTAAGTAAAATAATTGGGGCACCAATTTTTAACTTGAGAGAATGTGGGGGGAGGCCACTCGGGTTTAAAGAATTAAGAAATTCCTGTGGATAATGGACTGCATCTTCTTGATCTCATCAACAAATATATTTCGAAAAAGATTATTACAGGATTTTATGTTGATAAAAAACTCTATGGCCCATAACTCATTAATAGGTACCAACTCTTAACGTCTTACTCACGTGATAACTTTACTATAAACTTTAAATACTCTTGATAACATAATGCTTAATTTCGATAAAGATTAATATTACGATACATATTTAACGTAGTTTTTTTGACGTGACAACGTCTTATAAATTGGTTTGCCGGGTGACACTTCAAGAAACTGCGTTACGCTCCGCTCACGTTATGCGCATAAATAAAAAAAAAAAAAAAAATAATAAAAAAAAAAATAAAAAAAAAAATCCGTTAATATGAAATTCAGTGATTCTTTGTATAAATTAATGTTTTAAATATAATTCTTTGTATAAATAAATGTTTTAAATTGTTACTATTATTTCATCCTTCTTCCTACTATACGAATGAATATTCACATTAAAATTATTTTACCACTCAAAGTCGTTGTCACGTAAAACTTTCGCCCGTATACCGACTTTACAGGCAACCAATTTTTTTCTTCAGACGATTTAATAATTATTTTGAACACAAAATCGGTTATTGTGATTAAACCATGATAGCTAGATATATGTTCTCGCAGACTTTTTTGTAGGTCTTAATGGGATCTACAAACCCGTAGTACATTATTTTGTTCTATTGTCAATAGTTTTTGCAGCGCACGCAAAAATAGGTTTTCGATTTTACACCTTGTGTTACAAAATAGCAATTTTATTACGGATCCCTAATTTTGAAAAAAAAAACATAACCGCCTTCCTCGATAAATGGACTACCCAACACTGAAAGAATCATTCAAATCGGACCAGTAGTTCCAGATATTAGCGCGTTCAAACAAATAAACAAACAAACAAACAAACTCTGCAGCTTTATAATATAAAAAAATAGTATAGATAGATTCCAATATTTAGAGACGTACCGCACTATATTCTGTGTACCGCAAGTACTGGTTCAAGACGGGGGACTTTTCCGAGCTGTGAGACAGTAAAGGACTTGCCCACACTATCAGATAACAGAATAATGTTGATAAGAAAGGTAGACTAGTGACCTGCAGCAGGAAAATATAGACTTAAGGGCATTCAACTCGAGATACATTTTCACTTTTTTTCATACAACCGCTCTTACGCGAATATGACGTTATTTACACATTTTTCATTAGATATTTTGGAAACAGTAGGTATCTTGTCGATATTATCTAAGCTTCTATTGAAATCAATTTATACCTAAATTTGTATAAAAGTAATCTAGTAAATACCTCTCTCTGAAAATCTGCTATTTTGCATGAACTTTGACACTTCATAATTTACTCAAAAATTTAAAAAGTAAAAAGAAATAACAATAGAAGCCTTGCAAATTTAATCAAGATTCTGAATGACAATTTTTTTGAAAAACTTTAAAGGGTTTAAAAGAAAACACGTATTTCCTGGAACAAGTTTTGTAAAATATTCGAGTAAATCTCGGAATTACCGAATGCTAACGAGTTTTCAGACGTTATGTCTCTTTTTTCGCATTGCCTTTTCGTCAAACATCGCGTTGGATTGCGTTATATGAAGTAATAAGCTTTTAAACCATGCTCGATGTTGACGATAGTCGAGTAAAAAAGGACCCTCTTAAGTTAGAATCAAAAACCTGTTTTCACATTATCATCATCTACCTGCCCATGTCCCGTTTTATTTGGGGTCGGCTAAACACGTTTTTTTCTTCAATTCTGTCCCGTCATCCGTCACGCAGTCACTAACTGCCTTTTCTTTCATACCACCTCTCACACAATTCATCCATCTTTTCTTTGGACTCCCCTCTCCCTCTCCATCCACCCACATCGTTTTCAGGTCTTTGCAAAGTATCAAAATAATATGATTATTTATAAGCGATTGAGCTAGTTACTGAATAATTAAGCACAAAAGTTAATAAATCAAAGTCTAACAGTAATTGATGTTGAACTCAATTTTAACTTGTTTTATGTAACATAGTTTTATTTTAATAATTATCTTATCAGAACCCCAAATAAAAAGATATAAAATTAGCAACTCAGTACAGTAAGAAAATTAAGCTAATGAATATTTTTGATTTTAATTTAGCAATCCATTCTAATATTATAAATGTGTAAGTAACTCTTGTCTGTCACAGTTTCACGGTTCTACAGAACTGATTTGGATGAAATTTGGTACGGAGTAATCCTTTTGTTTCTCTCTCTCTTTATTTTTTATTAGGAACTTTTATACAAATGTACATGCCAGTCCCATTGGACCTTATTTAGTAAATACCTTACCTAATTCACCTTATATAGTAAAACGTAACAGCGCAAACTTAATTAAGCTATGACCAGCCTCTGATTAAACTCCAAGGAAGCCTATCAGGCTACATTTTATCTGGCTTTGACTTTGCATATGCTATAACCGACATTTACGCGAAAGAATTAGTGGGCTGGGCAAGCACTAGTCTATTTTTATATTTTAGTATTATTTTATTGAAGAAACTTTTCTTTGAAATTCTTGTCCAATCTTTACTAATGTCTACAGTAAGTTGAAAAATGTAAACAAAATCATTACCTGTGACACAAACATAAAAATATTGCACAATGCAATCAGGTTCAATTCCAGTCACATCTTGTAATGATTCTCAGAAACTTAATGCTTCATTCATTTATTTTAGTGCTGACATATGAACAAACACACTGTTTGTGCGAACTCATCATATTTTATGAACGAATCAATACAAGGTATTACTGAGTAACATAAGTGTGTACTGTTCTAAGATGTAGGTACTACTAGATGATAGGCAATTCTGCGATGAACTATGAACATTGTTTTAAATGGGAGGTTTGCCTCAATTTTTTACAAATATCAAGAAATGGTGTTGTGGTAGGCCCAGAGAGATGGTAACTATATACTCCTACCTAAAGGAGGCTCATGTTACCAAAGATAAAAAAGTGAATAGAAGGGAGGGAGGCCTGCTGGGGGCCATTACAGACTTATAATAATAGTAATCATTGTTATAAAGTTTAGTATTAAGGAGAAAGACCGATATAGCAATGGATGGATAGTGTGAAAAGCCCATACTTTAAGCTCCTCTGTAGCCATCTATGAGACATGTATGGGGCAGGTTGATATGATACAACTTATATTTAATATTGACAGCACAGTTGGTTTAGTGATTGAGTGATTGGCTACTGCATTGTGTTACAGGTTTGATTTCCAAACAAAAAAAAATTAGACCTACAGTTAGTAGTTCCAGGTGTGGGTGTCACCACTCACATACACAATATGTGAGTTTACATTTTTGTGAATGCGAATTTAATAATTAGTAGTAATTCTTAGTGTTTTTCAAAAATTAAGTATATTATAATTAAGTATACATATATCTTGATGGTAGCTTTATTCAAGTTCTATAAAAAAATATTACTTACTTATACTCCATCGGTTTAGGTAGTTAACTAAACATAAACAATCTTAATGTCTTTTTATTTAAAAAAAATCGTCTAAAAGACATACAAACATTATTTAAATTTAGTTAGTTACTGAACATCGGTATAGGTAAATAACAAATTGTAAACATTTTTAGATAAAAAATATAGACAACTTTTAGATAAAAGACATGTCAAGATTGTTTACCTTTAGTTAATTACCTAAACAGATGGAGTATAGAAACAGATTGCAAAAAACCTCCTTCCCTGTTTGGGTACAGTAGGAGGTACTAAAACACAAGTTTTTAGATCTCATTCCATAAACTAGTGCATAGTTTCCTTAAAAGACTATAAGTTAGAAAGTGATCCAATCAGGTTATATTTAATTACCAAGTAGGTAACCACTTGTATAATGCCATTTCCTCACTATTTATGATCTGTATATTTATTTATCTAGATTTTTACTACTAGTAGTTTTCATTTAATAATAATAATAATAAACATGATTGGATGTAAATGTTAAGTTGAAAATAATCAGTTTACCATCAGTTTAGACTTGCCTAGCACTTAGTAACTTCAATTTAATATTAAGATTTTAATTAAAAGTACCTAGAAGTGTTGGTGCTTATCTAAAAGTTGTTGCATGAGTGAATAAAAAACCTGAAATGGTCTAAAAAAAATCTATGGTCAAGGCAATATAAATTACATCCTACAACCACCACCAACAAGTTTCTAATTAGTGTCAAGTTCTACAAAAATAAATGATCATATTATTATGAATGTAAAGTTACACTTGTGAAGAATAGTGAATGATGGTAATTAATACTGAGGTCAAGATTTATGTTCTCAAATGTACTGTAATGTGTTGTTATTGGAACAGTTTCCAATTATAAACATATTGGAAAATGTGTTTATTGAGTTAGATTCAATTTACTAGTCATGCAGATTTAGATAATACATATATTCATGGAATTTTGGCAATAACAAGCTACATTGTTGTTCACAAATAGGACAAATATGTAAGAATTTACCACTTATCTTATAGGAATTAAAAAAAAAAAAACAAGCTATTAAAACAAAACGATAATTGGAACGTTTCCTCTAGAATACTCAATGACATTGAGATACAAAAATAACTATAAATACAATGTTACGCACCAGTTTGTACAGTTGAAGAACATCAGGTTTCTGTACACAGTAGCCTTGGTTGTTGACGGAATTCGGTAGTTTGGCCAGCAAACAAACTCGAGACACAACGCCTTGCCACTGACTCATGCACGCACAAACGCACAGATTTTGTACAAATATACACTTTAATTTATATTTAAGCTTGCACAGTATACGTTAACGAAACGACGGGGCTAATAATTCTCATAATTTCGTTCATTGTAGTGTTTAGACGACGCAGTTCGGATCGGTGGCTGCCGCGTAGGAGTCTCTTTATTAGACGGCGTGGGTCGATGTCTTTACTCAGATGTAAGGTCAGCTCAGCTCGGACCGAACCCACGGAGCCTTCACATCACAACACGACGTTTACATTCTATTTTTGTAGTTCTAATAAGCATACGCCGACAACCGTAGTGTTCATACAACTGAATTACACTGTCTATTCGGGTGATAAGATGTAAACAGAAGCACCGGCCGTAACAACAGATCACGATGCGATTGGATAAGGTGACACAAGGTCGTGAGTTCACGTTTAGCCCGAATGCAATTTAATTCAATTCAGTTCTCTCCATTTAGAGAGTGACGTTTCATTTTAGTTTTATTCACTAGCGGAGCCGTTGGGAACAAAACGGAAGACAATAAACTCGTTTTAACTTTACACAGATGATAAATGAAATATTCTGTCAGACGAACAGCGTCATCTAGTGTGGCTTATAAGAAAACTTTTTATGTGGTATTATTGAAGACCTAATTGTCTATGATTTTATTTACTCATACTGGGACTAGATGGCGCTTTTTGGCTAATACTTTTTCGAAACCAGAAGAAAAAAAAATAACGCTACTAACGTGCCAGTTTTTTCAAATGGGATAAGCAGCAGCAACTTGCAAACTTGTTAATAAACGTTTTCAGCAAACAGCGTAGCCTGTAGGTAGCTCTGCATATTTTTATAAATTTGATTGACCTTGGGCATGGAATACTAATAACTCTGATGAATATGACATGCAATAACAAAGTCAACAATACGTTTTCTTATATATTATGTATATATAATACCAAATGCAAGACTGATAATTATTGTTTGCGTGATCATTAAGGTAAATAATAAACAAAAGATTTACGAAAGCCATTTAATTTTACTAAAATAAAGTTTGACATACCTATGCTTAGACTAAAATAACGGGCGTCAATTTCATTATAATAAGCGGACTGTTTACAAATAAGACTAAGGCGTTTTGTTGAGTTGACTGTTGACGACTTTACATCTGTCGGCCGCTGCGGCTACTGCTCCGATGACTGCTGATCGGAAACCTGGGGAAACAAAAAAAAAAATTGTAAATAATATGACACATAAAACATCAAGCTAGTTAGTAGGTATTCTTCGAAGAGATACCTAGAACAGAAAAGTTTACCTACGCCCAACCTAGCCACGCCATCAATCGAAAAATAATCGCAATGTTATTGAAAGACCCCACGATTCCCCTACTAAGATTTTTTGATTTTTCTCGTTTTTCCTACATTTGTGGTGGTACAACAAAATATGGGAAAAACGAGAAAAAAAATATCCCCAGTTTACGTTTAGGGTAAGAGTATCATCATCTTCGTACCCTTGTCCCGTGTTACTTGGGGTCAGCCGTTTCTAAGGGCCGTTTATGCTCAGTTAAGGCGCATATTTTGACACTCGCAAGGAAATCAGAACCTATAGGGTAGTACCCTAAAGAATTTTCACTGCTTCAGGGGATAGCAGACTGAGTATTTGACATCAAAGTCAGATTCATACATCATCACGTTCTTGAGAAAAAAGGTCTTGACAGACCAGCGGACAACAAAGTGATCCTATAAGGATTCCGTTTGTGCCGTACGTAGGGTACGGAACCCTAAAAACAATAAAGGTAGAACTACACCGCGCACACGTGTGCTAAGCACGCCGATCTGGCCGCGTCGCTCCATACATTTTATATGGCAACTAGATTTGTAGAGCTACACTAGATCCACGCCACGCGACGTCGTTCTACGTACAAATCAGGCGTGTTACACGTGTGCGTCGGTCTAATATACTTAGTTTATGTTCAACATAAGTATCTGGTAAGAATAACGACATACCGTTTTGTTCCAAATGATAAGTCCCATCAGCGGTAGACCCAGCAGGGCTGGTCACGTTATCTTTCAGCACGGCGGGATGGGTGCCGGTCTGCACCATAGCTGCGGACCCGAGAGTGGTCTGCGCAGCCAGCCTGAGGGCCATGTCCCGGGGCAAGCCGCATCGGACACCGCCTTCGGCTAGGGCCTCGATCATCATGTAGATCTGGAAGGTGGAATAGGTGTTTGGATTATCAGGGTTGAATTTTAAGGCATTATAGGGTGACCCAAACATTACCTAGCTACCCTTCTTTTACGTTGTCGATGAAAAGTAGTGAAGTAAAAATGTTTTACGCTTGTAGAAAAGCAATTTACAAAGGGCGGAAAATATTGTAATGTGTGTTTTTTTGAAATGGGAAATTATCAAATGACTTCTCACGCTCTATGGTGGAGCGAGACGTCGTGTCAGACTTTTGCTAACCAAAACCCACTACCGCACCACACCCACCGCATTTGCGTTCTACTTTCTAGGGCCACACAAGCTAAAACAGACCCTGATCACCCTGAGTATACAAAGATATACTAGAAATGTCCAAATTCAAGACACAATTTTAATTTGTTCCAATCACATTTAACTGCCTTCACTATCCACAAACTCGCTACTCACATAAGCCGGCCCACTCCCACTCAGCGCAGTGACAGCATCCATCTGGTACTCCGGCACCTCGTCACAGGTACCTACGGCCTGGAACAGCTGGGAGGTCAGTTTGGCGTCATCAGCGGAGGCGCGGGCGCCCCGACTGAGTGCCGCGGCCCCTTTCTGGACCAGCGATGGCGTGTTCGGCATGACGCGGATCACGCGGGCTTCTGAGGGTAGCGCCTGGAATTTAAAAATAGTATGTGTTTGTTATTATGTTCTAAATATACAATAATAAATTTACTTTGTAAATTTTTTTTTTTAGTAATAGGTAAATGGGAGAACTATGTGGATTGCTTTTTTCTTTCAGTAATTTTGACACACATTTTGACATATCTGGCAGTTTGAGTACTTTATGCGGCCTACCCAAATGTCCTTTCTTGGGTATAGTTCGCTAAGTCGTTGAGCTCCTTAGTAGTTTTGAGTTGCGCTATACTTATACTGACAATGCTTGCACTGACTGGACAGGTCCACTCAAATCTGTGTGGTTCTTTCCTCAAAAGATCATCTCAGACACTAATCTGCTTGCTACTAGTATATAATTTGATCAATACATGTTTGTTGTGTGGACTTTAAAAGAGACTTTGACCTCTGAGATTGTTATGGTGTTTCTTCTCAAGGTTGTCAGCTAAGAAACGTTTTTAAAATCTATTTGCGAAATAAATATCATTTATCTTTTTTTTCAGCCGTTACTGTCCCACAGCTGGGCAAAGGGCTTCCCCAAGTCCTACCAGACATTCTTCTCCCGTGCGAGTTCGAACCAGTCCAGTTTGATAATATAGGAATTTAAGAACAGTTGAAAATGGCGAGAATATCCATTTAGAGATCGATTTCAGGCTTGCAGGATCGTTCGACAGACTCGAATGTAAAGAGCAACTGCAGGAGCACGGGTGGGTTACCTCTACCTCTCGCTCCACCTAGAGCGGGAGAAGGTATTTGATGATTTCCCACACAAAAACAAAGTTTCGACGTCAGGCTGTAGGACATTCAATAGATTCAAAGTAAACATTGCTTCACATTGTATGACGTAGAATTTCAGCACCCGTAAAACACAATCATGTTCTATAAATAGGACTTAACATCTTAAAATAATCTTATCTTTAAAGAAACTAAGATAAAAAAACTAATCCATTCATACGCTAATTAGTTAATTAAAGAGAAAAGAAAAACCCAAAATGTAAGCGTCAGCTGTTTGTGTTTATCATTAAACAAATATGAACGACCTGAACGACGATATCTTTGAAGTAGAAGCTAGGTTACGTACATAAGAGCGTCCATTTCGAGGTACATTTTCATACAACAACTCTTACGTGATTCTGATGTTATTACACATCTTTCTCTAGATATTTTACACAGCTATTTTGTGGATATTATCTAGGCTTCTATAGAAATAAAAACATTGTGTAAAAATAATCTAGTAAAGACCTCTGAAAATCTGCTATTTTACATGAATTTTAGCCTTCCATAATGTACTCGTATATTAAAAATATAAAAAAGTACATCAATAGAAGCCTTGCACATTTAATGATAACTCCCTTTTCTTTCATATCACTCCTCACACACAGTCCATCTACCTTTTATTTGGCCTTCCTCTCCCTCTCTATCCATCCACATGTATGCTCATAACTCTTTTAGTAACTTGCATTTCATCCCTCCTCTTCACATGACCGTATCAAGACAGACGATTCCCCTTTAACTTTTTAGTCACTGGCGCCACTTTCAAACTTCCTCTAATATATCTACTCATTTTTCACTTTATCCATTCTTGTTACACCACACACCCATTTTAACATTGTCATCTTCGCTACATACAATCTTCTTTCATCCGTCTTTTTTACAACCTAACATTCTGATCCATACATTATGACCGGTCTTATCATGGACTTTACCCTTTTACCCAGATATTACCCATCAACTAGAGGGGCATCCATGGGTCACAAGTTGTTCCAGTGACCTGTCGCTATTTCATCCAACTTGAGTTGATCCGATGTGTTAGGTCTCTGTCTACCTCACCATACCCTTAGACAAGCGACCCGAAGTACTGAAAGTCGGAGCAGATCGGTATGAGCGTTCAAGCGAGAGCTAAGGGCACAGGACTGGAAAGATCGCCAAAATCGCAGAACAAGTATTCGGTTTTGGTTCTGGTCAATTTCAGGCCAACTCTCTCCAGTCTGTGCCACCACACCTCCAATCTGCTCTGGATCTCTAGGCCACTCTCGACAACCAGCACAATATCATCAGTAAACAGCATACACCAGGGAGCCTGTTCTTGGATGTCCGATGTCAGAGCGTCCAAACCAGCGCTGGGTGTCTAACGCCTAGCAAATACTGAGGTGGTCACCCTTTCGGAGCGGGCACGCTCGGCGCATTTTGTACTTTGTTTTTGTTTACTTTGTGTTTGTGTATAGAACCGTTGTGCTGTGTCTGTCCCGAATAAAAGTTTTTCTATTCTATTATATTCTATTCATTATCATCAAGAAGAGGTAAGGGCTAAGTGCCGACTCTTGATGTACGCCAACAGCCACATTGAAGCTGCCAGTGTTGCACATTATGTTGTAATATGTTAAAATATGATTTGCGACTGTAACACTTAATGTGGGGTTGTATTGATGATGTTAATGATTATAATTTATTTAATTATAATTATTAACATCATTAATACAACCCTCTCAGTTCAGCTAGCCCTATTGTATGACTTTTTCATAAAATAGTCAATCAATGGGGCGTTCTCTCTTATTGCCTTTTATTCTGCTGTACTTACTTTTTAATTTGTAGGTACTTAGGTAGAGCCTATCAGTGTTGTGTTTCTAGTAGAGATGTTACGGAGGATCGATTCGAAAAGTTCGGAACTTCCGATTGTTTTTTGCACAGTCGATTCCGACTAAGGTTCCAATAAATTTTAACAGCATGGGAACTTATATCGGAGATATAGTACATATAAGCTGCAAGTTTATACATGGGTACACTACATAAATACGAAAAACTTTATTCCGACAGTCACAAATACGAATTTCAAAATACCGATTTTCATAATTCCGAATGGTTCAAAATTCCGAATATAACAACTCCGACTTATCATTACTCCTATTTTTATAATTCCTAAATTTCAATTTTCCTAACTTTTATAATTACTATTTTCAAAATACCGAGTTTCAATAGATCGAATAACGAAAAGTCCGACTTAATGATAATTCGAAACATCAAAAATACGAATTCCGATTATTAAAATACCGATTAATAAAATTCCGAAATAAAAACGCCTCATAAAACTGTATAGCAAGACAAATAAACACATAAATGCTCGTCAGAGGTCGTAGTATGAGGGGGTAGAATTAAAAAACTAATGACAGATGCGTTTTCCAGCATGCAGGGGATTTATTGCAGCATGCAAGCGGGCATGCAGCGTGCAAGCAGACATGCAGCATGCAAGCAAGCATGTGACATGCAAGCAGGCATGCAACATGCAAGCAAGCATGCAAAATGCAGCAAGCATTGTTTCTGTCACGGCTCCGGTGCTGCGGGGTTTGGGCGGTCCCACGCGAGCTTATCGTCGCAGATGGTTTTAACGCTCACCACCGCAGCTTCGGCTTGCTGGCCGGCAAGCCGGCCAGCCTCAGCCGCGGCGGCGGGCCTTCAAACCACCTGCTCCTCAGCTCGCGGGCCGCCCTACCCCTCCGCGCCTACGCGGGTTTAAATTACACTCTAGGGGTAGGGCAAACAAGACTGCGTGAAGTCGGTTTTGCAGCGATTCGTTTCTGACACTAAATTTTGTAGCACAACATGTTGACTTTTAGTTTATTCGAAGTATTGAAAATCGGAATATCGTTTTTCGGACCGAGAACCCTTCGAGCATTTGATTCTTCGAACGTATGAAAATCGGAAAACTAACAAATCGCATTTACGACTTTCGGTAAAATAAATTTCGTGATTTTTAATAATAGACATTATAATTTTTAGGTATTATGAAATTCGGACTTTTGAAAATCGGAATATCGAAATTCGGAATAAAATATTTCGGAGTATTTGGGTGTTCCCGTTTATACATATCACGCTCCCTCTCCCTATGCCTTCTGTCAATCGATTACTCTTTCACTTGTTGCTTTGTTTTGTTTCGTATTTGTAATATGTTGACTTGTGAGTTTGCTTTTCATTTTACTTATCAGAGTTTTTGATTAGTTTTAGTCGTGTCCTCTATCTCGGTTTTCGGCTCATATTCCGACAAACTGAATTTAAAAACTCCAGTACCGAATTCGATTCCAATATAACCACTTCTGTTACATGTCGTTTTTCTAGGCATTTAACATAAATACCAACTTGTACAAAATCTACAATTGCTATATTGTCTTTATTAACACTCGTTTTAAAGTGTAACAATACTACCAATATCTTATCGGCAATCGATGGTCTGC
Source organism: Mythimna impura (assembly GCA_905147345.3). Lineage (NCBI taxonomy): Eukaryota > Metazoa > Arthropoda > Insecta > Lepidoptera > Noctuidae > Mythimna > Mythimna impura. Next base: position 6,522,133 of record LR990366.1, on the reverse strand, counting down.
AATAAACACTAATTAAAATAGATTACAATAATCTTATAGGCTTTCTACGTGTCGATCGGCAAGCTGATAACTGGGTAGGTATTGTCTTAGATAAACTAAACAATCAAACATAAAAACTTAGGTATAAATAACATAACAATATGAGATTGAAGAATCTTAAAACGGAATCAATTTCAAGCGGATTCATCGTGACGCTGATAATGAATAAACTTAAAGTGTAAGTGATCCCCCGATCTCTGATTAACCCCCGATTTCTGATTGAAGCATTTGAAGTTGAGTATTTCGCAAACTCTAGCTTGAAAATTTAGTTAGGGTTTGAGACGTGCGTAACTCAAAATATCTACTCAATTCAGAAACTTGCCCTTAAGCATTTGAAGTTGAGTATGTCTCAAACTCTACTTTAACCTAAATACGTGTCATAATTGGGTTTAGTTGGTACGGTACATCGACAGTACCTACCCCATTTTTTATTTTGATACATTCCTTTAAGATGGGTACTGTTGATGTAGCGCACCATCGATTTGGGGTACTGTCGATACATTAGCCCGTCGATGGAACGTTTTCGATACAGCGACCATCGATGTGTAGTGACTGTCGATATTATGAACTAAACCAGTCATAATTTAGCATTTAAGTAGGGTTTGAGACGTTCTTAACTTTAATTACTGAATTCAAAAACCGTCCCTATAAGTCTCAAACTATAGTGGTTAAGTATACTTAGCGCTATACTTAACCAATATAGTTAGAGACATTAACAGTCAGAATTAGGTGGATTTTGAGGTAATCATTTTACTAAGATTAATACAGTGGAATTCCTTTAGCAAGTACCAATCCTTGACTTAATAATGCTCCCATTCGCTAAGAACTGGTCGGAGGAAGCGCGGACCCGTGAAAGACGAAACGAGTGGAGGGAGGCCTTTACCCAGGGATAAGACAGGACAGGCAAACAAAAAAAAGCATAGAAAAAACATCTCACCTTTTCAATAGAAGCGATGGAAATACCCATGGCAACAGATATGAATAGCTTGTTCTTGGACGCCTGCAGATCCTTGATCTCCCTCAGCACGGGCACCACCACGTCTGGCTTCACTGACACGATCACCACTTCTGACCTCTCCACTACTGGTTTGTTCTCGAAGACTGCTGTCGCTCCCAGTTTCTGGAGATGAGAAATTGAAGATGAGTTTTGAAATTAACTTCATAATATTCATCTGTCCTTCTAAATCTGTTCTTCCTTTATCCTAAGATAAGTGGTCCAGACTTTGAAATATGTTGAATTATTTGTAAAGAAAAACCGGCCAAGGGCGAGTCGGACTCGCGCACGGAGAGTTCCGTACCGTCCGTAGCAAAAACCGGCAAGAAATACATGAAATTCAATAATTTATAACACCAGTGCGAAACAAAAAATAAAATATATTTGACTGGCCTGTTAGTCTAGTGGTTAGTGACCCTGACTGCTATGCCGGAGGCCGTGGGTTCGATTCCCACCCAGGATAAATGTTTGTGTGATTAGCATGTATGGATTTAGAAATATATAAGTAAGTATGTTTGTCAGTTGTCTAGTACTCATAACACAAGCTCAGCTTAGCTTGGGACTAGATGGCGTTGTGTGATAGTTGTGGAATGTTATTATATTATTTGTTACTAGCTTCTGCCAGCGGCTTCGCCTGCATGAAAATAGGTTTCTTCAAACAAACTTTGGACCTTCAATACATCCCTTTTGGAAAATCCTCTCTTAGTGCTCGCCTACGTCATAAAAGGAAGCCTTGTGCAAAATTTCACGCTCTTAGTCCCAGTAGTTTGGGCTGTGCGTTGATATGTCAGTCAGTCAGTTTCTCCTTTTATATATGTTACAGCCAAAGTAATTAATCTGGATATTATGTATATTATCTAGCCATTATTTATAATGTCTACTCAATTTAGATAAAGTGATAATTGACACGGAATTAATCACATTAACTAGCAATTTTATATAATATCTTCCAAGACTTGGATAATGTAATAAAACAAGTAGGTACTGTTAAGGTTTTTATTAAGAATTAAAATGACATTGCCATAGATAATAATTCTACATTAATTAACATTGTTATAATGTAATTAAACTTTCTAAAGTAAACTTAAAGCTTACTAGCCGTTAAAAACAACAAAAAAGAACAGAGATTAATACAAGTATTTGGTATCTATCGTTGAAGACTACAATAATAAAATATTTAAAATGAACTGACATTCATTAATTGAGTCACAAGTATTATTTATTGTTACAAGTAAGACTCAAGTGACATTTTGAGTTACACAAGAGGTTTGACTTTTAATATTAAGAATTAAAATAACATTGCCATAGATAATAATTCTACATTAAATCAAATTGTTTTAAAGTTATTTAACTTTAAAAAGTAGAAAAGCTCACTAGCCATTAAAAAAAATTAAAAAAGAACACAGAGATCAGTAAAAGTACCTATTTGGTATCTCTCTTTAAAGACTATAATAATAAAATATTTAAAATGAACTGACTTGAATTAACTGGGTCATAACATTTTATTTATTCTTACAAGTAAGGCTCTTGTGACATTTTGAGTTACACATGAGGTTTGACTTTTTACATTTACACCTATTAGAAACGCATTCTCCAGTACAATTGCAGTGCTGAAATCCTTGGCCGCCAAGATGTGACTCTTTTTTTGCACATTCTCTGATGGTAACTTCATGTCGGGGAACGATATCAATTGTAATAAAAGTTTCTTTGCAGACAGTGAACTGATTTCTTGCGTAAAGTTGATTTAGAATCCCATGCTTGGTGCCTAACTTATACATTCCTTCTGTCTCCTGAGAAATTATAACAGCGATAATGTTTCTATCATCGGCTTTGGCACGGTCTACGTCAGGAATTTTTACTACTACGTTATCGCCTATATTAGCAGCAGGATATTTTTGCGAAGATAGAGTCAACATTTTATCTGCTTGTTTTTTCAGAGATTGTCCAACTAATTTTCTGATGTTTCCAATGTCTTCTTTCTTTTTATCAAGAGCAATTACTATTTCCTGGCCACTTTGCGTTATATTTGACGGATCTGTAGTATTTCCTTGGTTTTCGGTATCGTTATCAGGGTTTCCTGTCAGATTATCCGGAATCTCATTTTGCGAATCAGTGTTTGAAATTTTAGTATCATCATCTTTATTAATCACAGCGTCGGTTATATTGGGTTCGGTTTGCCTCTCCTCATTCAACTGGTTTTCGTCTTCATTCAATATAGATTCTAGCTCTTCTTCTGTTGACAGTTCAACTAGCGCGTCTTTAGGAAGACTATTTAATCCAACTTTAGCTTTACAGCCAAACATTGCTTCGTAAGGGCTACGATTTATTCCTACGTGATACGCTCTGTTCTTCATAAATTGAATAAAGCGTAATCCTTCAGACCATTTCGTCGTCTTGTTAGATTCCAGCCAAGTACAAAGCATCTTCTCTATATCTTGGTTAGCTCTTTCAACAGACCCTTGTGATTGAGAATGTCGGGGTTTGCCATGTACGATTTTTAATTCCGGCCACATCGCACAGACTTCTTTGACCACTTTGTTAGCAAATTCTCTACCATTATCGCTTTGCAAAATACTAGGCGCTCCAAATGTAGTAAAAATGTCCAGTAAATGATACGCTACCTCCTCTGCTCGCTTACTTTTTAAAGACCGCAGCTGCACGAATTTTGTTAGGTGATCTTGATAGACCATGATGAATTTATAATCACCATCACTTTGTGATTGCATGTCTATGAGATCTATTTGGCACCTTGAATTAAGTTCGTTGCTGATAATCGGTTTTACAACAAGACCTTTTTTTGGCAAACTTTTCTTTTTCTGACAAGATTCGCACAGATTCAAATACACTGTGACGAGTTCAGCAGTTACATTTTTATATCTTAATTTTAACTCTTTCATCATTCTGACTCTACCGCCGTGTCCAATACTAATATGACAGTCGTGGATTATTTGAAAAGTTTCGTCTAAGTGAGCATAGTAAATAATGGGATCACCTTCGTTTTTCACCGGAATTATTAGTTTTTCTGATGCTCCAATTTTGACGACATCGTATCTTGATAGGCGCTGGTAATCTTCAGGTGTTTTCTTAATAACCTTGTTCTTTGATTCTTTAACTTTTGAAATTAAAGACAAATATTGATCACATGTAAACAACTGATTATTTTTTCCTTTACTTGCAATGAGTACAGTGATATTTTCATAGAAACGTTTTTTCATTTCATCTGCCATTATTAGACACTGATACGAATGTAAAAACTCGCGGAAATTGCGGCACGCGCGGCGCGACCTCTCATAACAAAACGATGACGACCACTGTTTGCGTCAGCTACAAGATGGCGGCGATCACGCGACGCGGCAGTGGGATGAAGAGCGGGAGGGGTAACAAGTCAGTTAGACCGTATTTATTACTTTGGCTAACTTTGACCCGCTATTATGAATAAAATCCGGATGAAGTGATTAATTTATCATATTGTCTAGTCAATTTTGTTATTTTAAATAATGACCAGTCATTATGTATAATATCTATTTAATCACTATGACTGTAACATATATATAGATTATGACTTTTTAAACACTAGGTAAGTTCTTTAAACTATATGTTCCAGTATTAGCATCATCTAGAGTGTAAAGACTATGGAAAATAACGTTAGCATAATTGAAAAAGATTACGATTGGCTACGATACGATATTGTACTAAATTCACATCACATTTTTATCTCCTTCACGTTCTTTTACATCGTCTTCGAAGACGTCATTTCTTATCTCCATGACAATAAGTACAAAGTCAAGGCTAAAAGATTCTCAATGACTTCCGATTTAAACTGTTCCGTTAGTTCTTAACGTGTTTGTGTATAATTTATATTATGTTTGTCATAATGATCCTTCATCTTGAATATATTAAAATTGTCAACTATATTGTTTAAATTTTTTGCTAAGCAGAATGCATTTTAACAACAACGTGTTGATTGTCTTATTTCAAGATGTTCATGTACTCGTTTATCAACCCCTATTTTCATTTCATTTCATTTATTCATAAAAAAAAAATGACGGGTTGCACTCTGGGAGTGCCGGCAGAAGTGAAAACTTAAGTATTAACGTTGTGCGTTTTGGATCGTCTTACGAATTTTCGATCAGGTCACGTGTCCTGACGCGAGTTTAACATTTTTTACCCATTACAAAAAAAGTGTACAACGCCGATCGTCTTACGAATTTTCGATCAGGTCACGTGTGCTGACGCGAGTTTAACATTTTTTACCCATTACAAAAAAAGTGTACAACGCCGATCGTCTTACGAATTTTCGATCAGTTCACGTGTCCTGACGCGAGTTTAACATTTTTTACCCATTACAAAAAAAGTGTACAACGCCGCTAAAGAAGTTTTCACTTTAAAAATCATATCAAATCGCTTTAAGCGATAAGACAGCCCATTGTGTCACCCTATTAATTTTAAGTTCCAATGGTAATTTTATTTTTGCTGTACAACAAAGAGTATATCTATCTATCTATTTTGTTGAATCCAGGCATATACCCTACGTTCAATTTACATAGAAATAAAAAAACAAGATTCAACTATGAATTTATTAGTTAACAGTCCAATAGAGTGTCAAAAGTTTAAAATATTTCAAACAGTTCTAAATAAGTATAATGTCAAATAGTTTCAAATATAATGTTAAAACATTTATATCAAAGATCGGTAAATGATTCTTAACTATTGTTACTTGTAAAATAAAAAAAAATAAAAAATATATAATTCACTGGGCCCACACGGTGCTTTACGGCCCATTCCCTTTTCTAAAGAGGATCCTGAGACCCAACCGTGGGAACAATATAAGGTTGACTTACTATGTTATGTTTACGTTATGTACTCATTTTGTGCCTATGTCAAAATCATTAGTTAAGTTTTGACTATAAATATAGCACCATCACCTAAATTTGTAGAATGAGGATGTGAATTTGTTTAAAGATTGAGATATGGGAGTAGTAGCAATTTTTGTCATTAACCATCAATAAATTTTCCAACTGTCAGGATCCAGTTTAGCGATAACAATTTTTGAAAAGTAACAGTTTATTGCATCAGGATCTAAATAAAACGTGTCCTGGATGTAACACTAATATTATAAAAACAAAAGTTGGTATGCATGACTATGTATATTTGTAGTGTATATTTTCAAGCTCAAACGCCACACTAGATTTATATAGGGTGACTGTCAATTAGTGTACGATACTTAAACACGTGATTGTGCTCATGATAACAAACAATTTTTATTATGGGAGCAAAGCCGAAATCGCGAAAAAAATATCAGCTGTTCAGTAGTAGTAGTAGTAGTAGTAGTAAAATTTTTTTCGCGATTTCAGGTTTGTTCCCATAGTAAAAGTTGTTGGTTATCATGAGCACAATCCCGTGTTTAAGTATCGTACACTAATTACCAGTCACCCTTTATGTTTGACACACGGATAGACCATGTCCTGGAATATCCCATAAGATAATTTTTAACCCTGGAGTATATTCCCATGGGATAATTTTCGATTTTTACGTGGGTGAAGCCGCTGTTAGAATGTGTGTCTGCTGATACGATTAAATAAACAACACTGTTGATTCAAAGGAAGGTTACATCGATCAAAGCTAGTACTCAATAGAGTACTCAAGTACATAGTAACACCTAGATATGCTCTATAATGATATGATTAACGATAGCACTATCTCTTCTGTTAGAGAGCAAGTTAACTGGTAATCTGGCACTTGTACGGAAATAGTGCAATAGTTTTGAAAGACCAAACAAACGATACATAGTTGGAAAGTTGACTCAACTTCTATTATTGTTTGTATCCAAAATTGGAAATAGATTTTTTCAAATTCGTTCAATATCAAATGAGAAACCTTTCAAAACTGGTGGAACAGAAGGAGGATGCACAAAGTGAAGTGTTACGTGTACACAAAAGATGTAGCGAGATGTTCCTACTATGCCCCCACTCTTAGAGCACGCACGCTCCTTGAGGAGTTGCTGGTCTGGTGCCACGGCGTCCTCACCTTCCGCATGACTTGGGTCCTCACCGGATATGGTAAGTTCAGATTAGGGGTTTTGATGAGTAAAAATGACCTTATTTATAAAAAATTCTGATTCAATTAAAACTTTGTTCAGAAACTGGAAACACCTGCTAATCGGTCGCTAAACAACAGCGTTTTAATTTTAATGTTAGTAGGTTTTGTTACACAATGTAACTTATATCCAAAGACTAATAAATTACCCTCATTAAATCATCAATGGAATTTTATAAAATCTGGGTATTTATTAACAAAAATTTAATCCTTTTCCCTGTAAGTATAGGCAGGCCATGATTGCAACGGGTAAAATCTAATTCTTGTTTCGCATGATGAATTAATGATCCATACTTTAAATGACAGGAAAAATTGCATATATATATTACCCAAAACAATAGCTAATGATTTGTTTACAGTTTATATTTACCTTAAATGCCTCGGCACTGACGAGATCTTTTGGGTGTACACTGGCTGTGATTTCATCGGGTTTTGCCAGACCTGCGAAAATTAGGTTAACTTTATATGTATTCGTCATGTATAACATTAGTTTACCTGCTGTCTTTACGCTTAGGAATAAAATTATGCTATCAAGGTTGTGGTTTAGCACTGTGTTGCAAAATGTCCTATTGTTTTGGATGTCTGTAATAAACCTAATATTGATCTGCACCATCCTCCTTTTAATTTAAGTTTCTTTATAAGTATTTGTTTCTTCAGTAGGGTATAATATTAAACGTAATTATACCTATTTTATTAATATTTGTATGCAACTTATTGTGGCTGATCACAGAGACCCTTATAAATATTTGTAACATCTAAATTTTACCTGTGTGCACAAATAAACTTTTTGTATTTTTGTATTCATTGTGCGTATCTGTGTGCTAAATAAATAATTTAAATATATTCTTTCTTTCTTTTTTCTTTCTTTCCTCCTGACTACACCCACTGCTGTGTATATACTTTCTTAACTTGGCCAATTCCTCGCTCGTGTATCAGCCTCATCTAGGTCTGACCATGATGGTAACAATATCATCCATATTTAGATATTATACCAGTTCATTGTTGCAAATATCTAATTAGAGCCTATTCTCTTTGATATTATTTCAGTGTGCTTAAGAATTATGGATTTCAGTGTAAATATTTATCATTACTTGAAACACAAACTTTACAGAGATGGCACGCTTGACATCGGGCATGTCGCCATCCGGAGAATCAACTTGCCACATTGTCTCAGGTTGTTCTCGTCTAGCTAACGGAGAGCACTTGCGTAGGCACAATCTTGAACAATCCAGGATTATCCATCAGCAACTTGCTCTGAAATACTCTCTTGTGGAATCGGAAGTGCCGTACTACAGATATTTGCCATCCCCAGTTCTCGATAATGGCCATATCGCAATGTACTGGTATCGGTCCATCATCACTGACAGGACTATTGTGGCCAATAACCCTGATAAAGTGGCGGTGGACCGAATCGAGAGGCGTGTAATGATTGACGCGAACGATGGATTACGAAAAAGAAGAAGAATTGTGAAAATCGAGAAAGATAAGCAAATCAATATAATTATTAACTTGGATCGTGATGTTGTCGACATGTGAGATATGGATTCAGCGATCATTGTACCTACCTATGGTCGTGGCGGCTGGATTTGATCCAGCTGCCTAACAGCTAGCGGTTATTCAGAAGGCGATACTTGTGGACACAGCTTGTGAGGAGGTTCGTCTCTTTAATGCCCTGACTGTCGGAAGCTATGACCCTGTTTCTGGTCACCGCCGGCAACATTTTTTTTTTAATTTTTGTTTTTTTTTTATGAATAATTTTAAAACGGTTAGGAAAGATGATAAATAGACGAGATAATAATACTTATTTTATTGCCCAGTAGTAAGACTGATGAAAAAGTACAAGGAACATATCACATAAAATCATAATAGATCCCATTTTTCATTTTAACCATATACATATATTACTTATGTAGATTTAAAGGTATTATTTTGTCATAGTAGGTAGGTAGTGTCTACGTGATTTCGTGAAAATTTCCTTTCAAACCAAAGTAGGTGACTAGGTTCTTTTAATCGTAAACTAGGTACATATACGTTGTATTTATTTTCTTATTAAAATAATTACTTCGTCACTAAAATAGATAACATTGCGTCACATCTTTACATGTGTTGTGAAATAATTTAAGAATAAACACAGATATAGATAATGTAAGACTAAAATTACCTACGAAGTAAGCTACTAAGAGTTTTGTGTTTCTGAAGTCAATGCCCATTTAAGATGACTTGACGATACAGTATAATTAGGGCGGGTTTCTGAATTGAGTATTTTGAGTTAAGTATGTCTCAAACCGTACTTTAACGCCAAATTTTGACAGATTTTCAGGTTAAAGTAGAGTTTGAGAAATACTCAACTTCAAATGCTTAATTCAGAAATCAGGGGTTAGTGCACTAAAAAGAAACTCAATGATTCCTTATGCTCGGCCCAATCTCTCTCTCTCTCCCTCTCAATCATACCTATGTATAAACCCCATTTGTGGGGTGAGGGCCTCCAGAAGAAACGATTGCTGTCTCTTTAGACGTCTCGAAGGCCTTCGACAGGATATGGCACGTTAGTCTTTTGAGTAAGCTTTCAGCCTAGGGCATTTCCCCTGGTCTGATTAACTGGGTAAAAGACTTCCTGAGTAAACAGTCTCTACGCCAAATTTTGACAGATTTTCAGGTTAGAGTTTGAGAAATACTCAACTTCAAATGCTTAATTCAGAAATCGGGGGTTAGTGCACTAAAAAGAAACTCAATGATTACTTATGCTCGGCCCAATCTCTCTCTCTATCCCTCTCAATCATACCTATGTATAAACCCCACTTGTGGGGTTAGGGCCTCCAGAAGAAACGATTGCTGTCTCTTTAGACGTCTGGAAGGCCTTCGACAGGATATGGCACGTTAGTCTTTTGAGTAAGCTTTCAACGTAAGGCATTTCCCCTGGTCTGATTAACTGGGTAAAAGACTTCCTGAGTGAACAGTCTCTCCGAGCCCGTATGTTGTCGACGGTTCCTCGTGATCAGAGCCCATAACGACTAATGCCGGAGATCCTCAGAGGTCTGTTCTCTCTGCAACTCTCTTCCAGCTACATATCAACGATCTGCTGATGCCCGGTATGCAGATGATAGCACAGTTGTAGAGAAATACCTGCCAAATGCTCGGGCTAGTCAATCTGGTAAGATTCAACGCCGCCAAAACACAAGCGTGTCTGTTCATTGCCAAAAGGAGCCCGTTTACCTTAGCTCCTGCTTTTCATAATGTATCCCTGGAGTGTACCGGCCGCCTTCAGCTGTTGGAAGTTAAAATTCCCTCAGATCTTGACTTTGGGCAAGCCAAAGTAACTGCTCGGAAACTCAGCGTTCTTACAAAGGTCCGGCGATACTTCACACCAGGATAGCTTCTAATGTTATACAAAGCACAGGTCCGATCGTGTGTGGAGTACTACAGACACATACGAGCTGGTGCTGCAAAATGCCATCTGGCAGCTTTGGACTCAGTGAAAAGTCGTGTGAATATGCTAATTCGTGACCCAGATTTGGTTAAGTCTAATCTACAAAGCCTGGAGCACAGGTGTAGGGTAGTCAGCCTTTCGGTATTTTACAGGATGCATTTTGGAGAGTGTGCGCGGGAATTGCATGACTTGATTCCACCATCTCCATTCTACCATCAGACAACTCGACGTACGGCGAGTATCTACCCTTACGTTGTTGAAACTTCTACGGTCCAAACTAAGCGTTTTGCCTCGTCGTTTATACCGCGTACATCGAATGACTGGAATAATTTGCCTGCTGGGGTCTTTCGGTCCGATTATAATTTAAGTGTCTTCAAGGCTAGAGTGAATAGCCTCATAATAAACTAGTGCGCATCACCATCAATGATTGCATCACTGCTTCCCATCAGGTGGGATCGCAGTCAAGCACTACTTTATACCTATTAATTAAAAAAAACAACTATATGTCGCAACCAACGTCATATGTGTGTCCGGATTCCCTAAGTTTTTTGTCACTCATGTCACTGCCTAACGTTAGCCAGCTTGTTAACCAAAAGATGTATTTAGCTGCATCGGCTGATTCAGGCAGGCCGTTAGTTGAACAGCGCCGTTTAGATAATGGCTACAGACTGATACTACTACTAAATGGCTGCGACACATATCCCAAATTGATTATTACTCAATGCAATGAACTTAGGGCGGGTTTCTGAGTTGAGTACTTTGAGTTAAGCCTAATTGAATGCCAAATTGTGATAGGTTTTCAGACTATAGTTATAGAGTTTGAGAAATACTCAATTTTAAATGCTTAAACCAGAAATCGCAGTTTCGTTGTACCATTTTCATCATCACTGACCCTCATAAACAATCTATCCATCTTGTACGCAGTTGATGCAGACAAGATAACAAACATAGACTATTCTCATCAAAGACACTAATGCCGCTTCATTATTATCTTTTACTGCTCATTATTATGTCTTACTTAACACACTATAAAACAACGTAGTTATTTAATTGTCTGAGACAACGAAACTGAAACGTGGTCGCAAAGGCCTTAGCAAGGTCTAGGAATATTCCTAGCATTTTTTTCCCCTTATCCAAATTGGTAATTCTATATAGTCAGTTAAATCGTGTACTGCGTTCGACGTAGATTTTCTAGACCGAAAACCGTATTGTGTTGGAGATAACAGATTGTATTTTTCGAGGTATCAACAAGCCTATTATTTAATAACCTCTCAAGAACTTTTAACAGGGCAGGTAGGACGGCTATAGGCCTATAATAATTAGTGACACAGTTTCTGTCCCCATTTTTTATACTTTACTTTAGGAAATATGCCTGTTGAGAGAGCTAAGTTACAGATGTGTGTGAGCGGGGGTACAATTAAAGCTTTGCTTTTTTTGAGAATGCTACCAGATATCCCATCACATCCCAGTGAGCAGTCACTTCAAAGGGACATCAGTAGATGCTCAACTTCATCTTCGTCGGTTGGTAGTAGAACCATGGAATGAGAGGTGTTGTTGACGTGAGCTTTAATGGTTCTGATGGCCTATCTATTTTTTCCGTAAGCTGTTTTCCAATTTGGGCAAAATAGTTTATCGATTCTTTTGGAGATGAGGAAATTGTTAAAAGGTCCTCACCTTTTAACAATTTGTAGCTTATTTCTTTTTAGTCCTGCTTGTTATGTTATTTATCGCAGTCCATAAATTCTTGGGATTAGTTCCAGCCTTGGTTAATAGATTCTTCTTATATTCATTTTTTATTTTATTAACAATTTATTAGAAAAGTTCCTGTATCGGGTAAATATTATTTTAAGTTCTTCATTATCAGGCATTTCTTTAAACTTCTTGTGTAAGTTGTCTCTGTGCCGGACACAACGAAGAAGTCCTGGAGTCATCCATGCTTTCATAATTTTCTTGCGGTTTGGTACTTTAAGAGTTTGTGAGTTTGTGTCTATTACTTGCTTTATTTGATTAACCATGGTCTCAGCAGCTATGTTAGGATCTTGCGTGTTATAAACCTCACCAAAGTCTATTTGTTTAATATCTTTATCTAACTGTTCCCGATTGACTCGAATTATTGTTTTTCTCGCAGTAACTTTAGTGGGCTTCTTCGAGAGAAACAGCAACACCGTATCATGATCATTCAAAGCAGAATGGGCAAAATAAGTGTAGATGCAAGCCTCTGAATTTTTAGGACAAAATGATCTAGACGTGATAGCTGACTAGTGGGCAGCGTGTGAGCAGGCAGTAGGCCATGTGATGTCAATAAATTTAAATAGGTATGTTTGTTTGGGTCGTGAGTTTGATCGAATAAAAAATAAACCATTTACAGGCACTTTTGAATTGTCAAAATGTCGGTCAGTTAAAAAAAAAATGAAGCTAAATTGCACGTTCCAAAGCGTAGATCTCTATGGAGAAGAACGTGCAAGAAACTCCATGGTCACTCTTTTAAATCATGTTATGAGTTACCAACATAACCCGAAGAATTGCCAAACTTATGTGGCGATATCAATGCGGCCGAAAAGGTCAGCCCCCCCCTAGCCTAGTTACAACCGTTTCGTTTCGATTCTCTTTTCGTTGATCGCCTCGAGTCGGCCACGCCTCCTATTCCTTTAATCTGACCACGTGACTGAGTCAAGTCGTCGACGGCGCGTTCTGTTCCACGCGCGCCTTAAGGAGATGTCAGCTAACCGTAGGTGTCCAACAGTGTCGAAGCCTACTGGGGCCAAGGGTCTGCTTCTGAAAGGAAGAATCGGCCCTGATACGAAAGGCAACGAAGGAACAGGAGTGGGTTTTTAGTCAGTAAAAGTCTGACACTATCTCCCGCTCCGCCCAAGAGCGGGGGATGAAGTTATATAGGGTGTATAGCTCCATCCCCCTTTCTCGCTCGTACGACTGCCATTTTAACAAGTCATGGTAAGGCCCCAGGGCTGATTGTGGCGACGCTTGGGGGAGGCCACTTTCGGCCGAAATAATGATGATGATGAATACTTACCAGCGGTGATAAAGCCATTGGCCAAGGCATAGGCCAGCCTGCCGCCGCCGATGAAGCCAATCTTCATGATTTCACTAACTGAAACAAACAAGTAATGATAATTTTAATTTATTTATGTTTTGGTTATATTTTTTTTTAGATAATTGAAGTTTGAACATTGGGACTCTTACGTTATCTAATGATGTTAAAAATCCATTGATCTTTGGCACTCGTTAAACTAATAAATACGGCGATAATCGTATTTAATTAGATTTGTTTTTTTTAAATCGCTAGCAAAAAGAGTCAATACCAAAACAACATAGAGATATGATAAATAGATAGATAGATTATTCTTTATTGTACACCAAAAATACAAATTACATTATGAACTTAAAATTTATAGGCTGTCACAATGGGCGGTCTTATCGCTAAAAGCGATTTTTTACAGACAACCTTTGGATGGATTTGACAGAGAAGGAGAAAAAAGATACGCAGGTAGTTCGTGGTATATGATTGATAATGTTTTCATTGATGAAAGTTGGAACCGTCCATTTGGACATAATCCTTATAAACTTATTAAAAAACAAAGTTCCTCATCGCGTCGCGTCGGTCTGTCTGTATGTGTGTTCACGATAATTTCAAAAACTATTGAACGGATTCTCATGTGATTTTCACCTACGACAAAAATTGTGAAGTATACAAACTTTCAACTTTCCTGTTTAAATCAATCAAAGAAAACTAACATGATTAAATCGTTACATATTTAACAAGATTAAGTCTCTGTTAATCTTAAAACTAAAATAAACGTAAATAAAATGTTGATCGAATTTCATTGTAAAAAATTAACAAGCCTAGTGAGAAACTAAATTGGAAAACAATAACAAAATCTTCAATGGACTTCTAACCAATATATTGGCAAAAGTCCTCCAAAAAAAAAAAAAAGTTGAACGTTTAAAAATATAACGAATTATGAAACTCACGTTGTCCAACGTAAAGGAAACTGGCAAAAATATGAAAAACTTGTATCCACGTGTGTTAGATGCGAGGCACAGCCGCCGACTGAACTCTGAGCAGTACATGTATTAATGTTCTCTGTGGCTCTGAGCTAAGGGGTTACGTGTTATCAGTCTTATCACATCACTTATCGGCACAACATTGCGATCAATACATAGACATAACACTTTAAGCTTTACATATTGAGCTATTGTTAACCAAATTGAAGTTTGCAATACTTAAATTGCTTTTTAGAAGTATGCGGAACAGAGTGTAAAGTCTCGTAAACCTTCCATTGAAAAGGGAGGATCCTGGGACCAGACGGGTGTTGAGTCTGGTCCGGGCAACTGCCCGAAAGTTTATTTCGGAGAACTATAATACTGCGATGCAGGATTTTGAATTTTAGTTCCTATGTGAAGTCAAAAGATGTCGCTACACCTTCATTTGACCTTTCTTCAATTATCCTGTAGGTATTTCTACTGTCCATCATCATCATTGTCATCATCATTTTCCTGCACTTGTCCCATATTATGTTACTTAAGGTGTTGAACGTTTTTAGGGTTCCGTACCTCAAAAGGAAAAATCGGAACCCTTATCCACCACTACACACTCACTTTTAACCACTTTGTTGTCCGTCCGTCTGTCTGTCTGTCTTTGAAGAGCCTTTATCTCGGGAATGAGTGGAGGTATCAAGTTGAAATTAAAACCATTAGCCAATTCTGTGGTCCCTTGATGCTGTGAAAAAATCAAACTTCTAAGTTAACGAAAAAAAAATACGGTCGTGTATGTCGCAAAAAACGTATATTTCGACACTCTCAAGGAAAAATTCATAGGGTATTTCCCGTTGACTCAGAATCCTGAAATTTGGCATAAAGCAAGGCCTTATAGTACAGATATAGAAATAAATCTGAAAATAGTAAATTTGTTGTTACGTAACAAAAAAAAAAATTGCTATTCGGAAAAATCTTCGAAACTCTATTCAGGACTTGACCTGTAATTTTTTTTAATTCATATAAACCAGTGCTTGACTGCGATCCCACCTGATGGTAAGCAGCGATGCAATCATTGATGGTGAGGCGCACTAGTTTATTAAGAGCCTATTCACTCTAGCCTTGAAGACACCTAAATTATAGTTGGACGGGAAGACCGCAGCAGGCAAATTGTTCCAGTCCTTCGATGTACGCGGTATAAACGACGCGACGAAGCGAAACGCGACTCCCACTTGTCCAGATTTTTCTCGTCACGCTATTACTGACTCTCATCAAACAATCCAAAGGTACTCACATTTTTTCTTTGACCTTATTCCGTCTCCTACTCCATCCATTAAAATGGTTAAAATTAACTATAATAGGTATGTCTTAAATGTTTTTAACGTACGTTTTATTTTATCCCAGCTCTTCATATAACCAAGATGAACAATTCCCTTACAACTTTTCAATCACTGATCATTTTTAGGGTTCCGTAGCCTAATGGCAAAAAACGGAACCCTTATGGATTCGTCATGTCTGTCTGTCTATCCGTTCGTATGTCACAGCTACTTTTTTAAACTTACTTGACGACACTGACTTGGTGCAATGGTTGAGCGATTGGCTGCTGCGATGTGTGTCGATTTACGCTCGGAACAAAAATTTATATGGCCTACTATAGTTGTTCCGGGGCTGTGTGTCGTGTATGTCAGTTTATATGTTTGAGAACGCACCTCGAGACAGGAATAATTGATAGTGTGGGGAAACACTTTAAAAAAAAAACTAAAAAAAAGCAACCAAAAATTATTCTTACATCTATAAACTCATTTCTCACATTATCCATTCTCGTCACTCTACACATCCACGAACAATAGTCACATCTCCGCTACACGCAATTTAATATTTCTGCTGTCCAAATGAATTAAAACCAGGAAGTAAATATCTTTGTTATCATACCAAACTGGAAACGACATCGTTCTTTTGCCAGAAGTTCACGAGACTATCGATCTTAATTACCTCACCGCACAACTCTACCAGTCCCGGTGGAGAACGCGGTGGAGTATACGGTGGAAGTGTTTCCAGAACTGGAATAAATATCTGTAGGTCATAGGTCATACAAATGTTTGTACCGCGCGGGAATCGAACCTGCGACACGCTGCGTAACAGCTTGACCACTGCAACAAGCGTGTCGATAAATACGTCAGCTTGATAAATAATAATAATAATATTCCACAACTTTCACGCAACGCCATCTAGTCCCAAACTAAGCAAAGCTTGTGCTATGAGTACTAGACAACTGATAAACATACTTATATATTTCTAAATACATACATCCTATAGATAAATTACACCCAGACACAGAACAAATGATCGTGCTCATCACACAAACATTTGTCCTGGGTGGGAATCGAACCCACGACCTCCGGCTTAACAGTCAGGGCCACTAACCACTAGACCAACAGGCCAGTCAAATGCGACGAGATAGAGTGGTAAATGAGTTCAATTGCTTGTTAACTCTGGTTTTCTAGACTGTAGAATTGTTTTATTACAGACCTTCGATTGGAATCGATGCAAGGTTATTATGTGGTGTTAAATTTTTATTGAAAGTAGAATTGCAGCAAATTATACCATGGGCCCCGAAATCTTTATAATTGACTAGCTTCAGCTAGCGGCTTCGACCGCGTGATTGTTGGTTACTGCAGACGCGAAATCCCAGTTGAAGATCCCTTGTCCTTCGAGTTCAAGCTTCCTTCGTACCAAATTTCATCAAAATCGGTTCGGTAATGTAACCGTGAAAGCGTAAAAGACAGGCAAACAGATTTATTTTCACATTTATAATATTAATAATATTATAAATGTGATATTAATATTATAATATTATAATCCATATGTCGCAATAGTTCCCCACCAACCGGGGGTTGTCCTTGGATGCACTAGCATAGTAGGCGTACAGGGATAATCACCGGTTCGTACCACTTTCCATTAAAAGCGTCTAAAAGGGCCTCTGCGAGTTGGTTTCGGCTCCTCGTACGCCTTCAAAAGGTCCAGGACCTTAGGATCCTGATACGAATGAATATATTAATAATAAATAGTAATATTAGATAGTATATAGTCATCATCATCTCATCATCATCTTCCTGCCCTTGTCCCGTGTTATTTGGGGTCGGCACAACACGTTTTTTTCTTCCATTCTGCCCTGTCACTCGTCATACTATCACTAACTTCCTTTTCTTTCATATCACTCTTCACACAATCCATCCATCTTTTCTTTGGTCTCCCTCTCCCTCTCCATCCATCCACATGTAAATTCATAACTCTTTTAGTAACATGCGTTTTATCCCTCCTCTTCACATGACCATACCAAGACAAACGATTCCCTTTCAACTTTTCAGTCACTGGCGCCACTTTCAAACTTCCCCTAATATACTCATTTCTCACTTTATCCATTCTCGTCACACCACACATCCATCTTAACATTCTCATCTCCGCTATATAGTATGGATTAGTAACTGACTCGACAGCCTAGACGATGTCGTGTCTTAGTTATGAACTGTCAAATGCGCAAAGGTTTTCCATTTTTCGGCGCAATTTTTTTTTTATTGGTTAGTTTGTTTATCGAAGAAGAAGACATCACGCTATGCAACCAATAGGAGCTGTAGCCAAAGACGCGGGTGAAACCGAAGGGGACAGCTAGCTACTGATAGGTAGGTAACTGTCTATGCAGGCTAGATGTTATTATAATCAGACTAGCTGACCCGGCGAACTTCGTACCGCCTGTTATGTTAGTTAAACTGTCAAAGGATAACGCCATCTACTGGTATTGCCATAACAGCATAATTCATTTTAAAATGACAGTTTAATTAGAGATAGCGTTGTATTCGATTTTTTTTTTTCATGATTTTTTTTTCCATATTTTCTCACCGTTTAAACCTTCCCTGGGCTATCACAAATATTTCAAGACCAAAATTAGCTAAATTGGTCCAGCCATTCATTTTTATATTTAAAGAAGATACATATATATATACATTTTAGTGCTAACCAGTACGTTAACATATCTATAAATTATATATTATAACCAACTCAAAGCTGCATACAGAGTTATGCAATAGCTCCGTGTTAAAGATCACAAACAGTGGATTTACTGTAAGACGCTAACAAGTAAACACACTTATACGATCCAGAATGCATCGATCGATGTCTTATGCAGAACCATGTTTATGTCTCAGCTGTATGAGGCGATTGTTCGAAAGAGTGCGGCTCTAGAACACGAAGGGTAACTGAAGGGTGGGTTTTATTTCGCCGTCCGACCGTCCGGTAACCGTCCGGGCCGAGCCCAAGTCATCAACGGCGCGTACTGTTCCCAGTTCCACGCGCGCCTCAAGGAGATGTCAGCAAACCGTAGGGACCCAGCAGGGTCGAAGACTACTGGGGCCAAGGGTCTGCTTCTGAAAGGAAGACTCGGCCCTGGTACAAAAGGCAACGAAAGAACAGGAGTGGGTTTTTAGTCAGTAAAAGTCTGACACTATTTCTCGCTCCGCCCAAGAGCGGGGGATGTCATTAGATGATTTTCCCACCGAAAAAAAAAGGGTGGGTTTTATTTATTTATTTTAGGAAACTCAAAAGTTTATTTATAAAGTTACATGGGTTAAGAAGGCCCATCCCACTATTAATTATGAACAGCCCAATGTAGCTGCGTGAAAGATCATGTAAATAGTGTGGTCTACACACGCTGCACAGTAATAGCGAAATGATGACAATATTACAGAATTTCACAGCATTTATAAAACTAGGTTAACTAGAAAGTGGTGTAAGGAAAGAATAAGAAAAAAGATTAAAAGGGTAATAAAAATACACCATTAGGGAATATTATTACGATTCAACC
Source organism: Mythimna impura (assembly GCA_905147345.3). Lineage (NCBI taxonomy): Eukaryota > Metazoa > Arthropoda > Insecta > Lepidoptera > Noctuidae > Mythimna > Mythimna impura. Next base: position 6,502,726 of record LR990366.1, on the reverse strand, counting down.
AGGTGAAGAACAAAATATTAAATCGTGAAATCTAAACAGTACCTACGATTCAAATAATTAGAGCTAGCGCGAAATGAGTTTAGTTTATTTAGCAAAAGTCTGACTCTCCCTCTCTCTTTACCTCTCTCTTCTTTCTATGAGAGAACTTATTAAACGATTTCGCAGAGCAAAAAAACAAAACTAAAATACGATGGTACGAATACGTGATACGGTGGTGGTTTGTTTTTTTGCTCTGCGGACAGGTTACAACAGCCGCATGCGCAGTGATCGCTGGGTAATGTAATTATTACAGTGGCATGATTGAGGCAACAGGAGCTAATTTCAGATTATTTTAACTTAATATTTTTTTAATGAATTATTCAAAAGTAAAGGCACTTCATAATATAGTTGATTATGAAAGAAAAGTGGTTTTAATTGGTCCCAGTAAGAAGCATGCAAACAAGGATGCTTGCTTTAAGCATGCATCCTTGCCAAGCAGGCATTCAGCTTGCAAGCAGGCATGCAGCATGCAAGCAGGCATGTAGCATGCAAGCAGGCATGCAAAATGCAGCAGGCATTCAGCATGGAAGCAGGCATGCAACATGCAAGCAGGCATGCAACATGCAGCAGGCATGCAGCATGGAAGCAGGCATGCAACATGCAAGCAGGCATGCAACATGCAGCAGGCATGCAGCATGCAAGCAGGCATGTAGCATGCAAGCAGGCATGTAGCATGCAAGCAGGCATGCAGCATGGAAGCAGGCATGCAACATGCAGCAAGCATTATTTCAGTCACGGCTCCGGCGCTGCGGGGTTTGGGCGGCCCCACGCGAGCTTATCGTCGCAGATGGTTTTAACGCTCACCACCGCAACTTCGGCTTGAGAGCCGGCCAGCCTCAGCCGCGGCTGCGGTCCTTGAAACCACCTGCTCCTCAGCACGCGGGCTGCCCTACCCCTCCGCGCCTACGCGGGTTTTAATTACACTCTAGGGGTAGGGCAGACAAGACTGTGTGAAGTCGGTTTTGCAGCGATTCATTTCTGTCACTAAATTTTGTAACACAACATAATGACTTTTTATGATACTATTTTAATTTAATATTGAAAATGCTACCAAGTAACCGTCTTTATATTTGTGACCAAAATTCCGTAAAATGTTGTTTCGGTGTGGTGAAAATATGGCAAATAAATCATTTGGCAAATGAAAAAAGTTCAAAAGAGGCTTCGGCCAATAACAAAAAGTTATTTTGTAAATCGATGAAATATAGTTCGGTAAAATAATACTTAAGCTTCGATGATCTAGAAATATGTCAAATAATGCATATAGCAAAAAAGACGTCGGTCAATAGTTTTCGGTAAAATGAAATTCGAGCAAAAAAATTTCGGAAAAGTGATCGGTTCCCGTACCAAGGCCCAGCACGAGGACACGGCGGTGCTCTGCCCAGGCGGGGCACACCTCTACCGTATGCTCCACCGTGTCCTCCGTGAGATCCACACAATGGTGACACCCAGGCGTTTCTTCCGCACGAATCCGGTGCAGGAACCTCCCGAACTTACCATGTACGGTGAAGATCTGCGTCATACGGAAGGTAGAGCCCGCGTTGTAGACTACAACCCATACCTTCTCGTAGGAAGGAGGCCGGAGTCCCAGAAGTGGGAACATTATAATGATGGTTATACTATACTATACTACACTCCCTTGAAACAAAAACCCCCAAAATATCGGAGCGCTAAATTGCTGCATCTTATTTTTTCCGCGTATTTTTAATAAATCTGTTTTCTAAATTCATAAATGTAAGTCTTGCATTCAAATGACTATTGGCAATACCGTCGATACTTAACTAACAAACAAAGTACATAGTCTGTGGTAAATATTGTCTATTGGCTCAATTAACCCGCCGCATTCAGCCTTGTGGCTAGTTTACCGTGCAACTGATGATAGTAAACGACTTATTTGTTTTACTCCATAAGAATAATTGGTATAAAAAATAAAAATAAAAAAATAAAAATGCCCTTTATTCCACTACTTACAATTTTAGAAAAAAACTTAGTTATGAAAACCGATAAAAAATATACAAATCTTCTGCTCTTCTTCTCAATCTATTCACATAAACTAGTTCCTTCATCTGTTTCTTCTATTCTGTTTTGTTATCGCTATTCATAGCGGTCGCCTCTACGGCGTAGGCCTCCCCTAAACCGCTCCACACTTTCCTATCGCGCGCTTTCTGCATCCAGTTTGATCCGCATCGTTGGGTAAATATATCACGCCATCTCTTTCTTTGTCTCCCCTGCTTTCTTTTACCGTCTAATGGAATCCATTCTGTTACCCGCTTTGTCCATCTCGTACACTCCAACCTACATAGATGTCCTGCCCAGTTCCATTTCAGTAATCTAGTTCTTTGGTTTACATCCGTCAGTTTTGTTTTCTTTCGTATTATTTCATTTTTTATTTTATCCGATTGTTTTATGCACAACATGCTTCTTTCCATTTTCCTCTGGCATATGGCAATTTTCTCCTCATCTTCTTTTCTCAATGACCATGTTTGGCATCCGTATATTAGACAAGGTAGTATGGCTGTTTCATACACTTTCTTTTTTATGCGTAAGCTAATTTCTCTACTTTTCATTATTTCTTTTAGCCCCCAGTACTTTTTCCATGCTAAAGCTATTCTTCTTTGTATCTCTTTTTCGGTACAGTTTTCGAACGACACCAATTGCCCTAGGTAGACATATTCATTGACATATTCTATCTTTGCGTTCTCTATTATAACGTCCTGGTTCTCTCCATTCGTAATTATTTTTGTTTTAGAAGCGTTTAGCGATAGACCGACTTTCTTGCTTTCTCTTGCCAATTCGGATATCATGGATTCTAATTCGGTTGCAGTCTCAGCAAATATCACAATATCGTCTGCGAAACGTAAGTGACTGAGAAGTTCTCCATTCACTTTTATGCCCTTGTTGTCCCACTCTAGGTACCTAAAAACTGACTCGAGTACCGCCGAAAATAATTTTGGTGATAACGGGTCACCTTGTCGGACACCTTTTTGTACAGGAAACTCTACTCCTTCTCTTTCCAGTTTCACTTTAGCCCAACATTTAGAGTAAACGCTCTTAATTAAATTTATGTACTTTATGTCCATCCCTTGGTGTGAAAGTGCTGTCCAAATTGCATCGTAATGTAGAGAGTCAAAAGCTTTCTGGTAATCGATAAAACACATATAAATAGTTTTCCCGTACTCGTTAGCTTTCTCTATTACTTGCGTAACCACCTGTATATGATCTATCGTAGAGTATTTTTTCCGAAATCCTGCCTGTTCGCGTGGTTGATTCTCATCCAGGATTTTGGTGACTCTATTCAAAATGACCTTAGAAAATATTTTGTATAAATTTGTCATAAGGCTGATTGGTCTATAATTTCCAAGTTCACTCCGATCTCCCTTTTTGTGAAGCAGTGTGATTGTAGACTTTGACCATTGTTCGGGTGTTTTTCCTTCCCTAAGTATGTTATTGAACAGATATTGTAGAGGTTTCAGTAATGAGATGCACAGAGATTTCAAAACTTCGTTTGCAATATTGTCACTACCAGGGGTTTTGTCGTTTTTCTGCGTTAATATTGCGTATTCAATTTCAGATGTTAGAAAACTTTCCGTGTCGAGTAAGATTGAGGCTCCAGATGTATTGTGGTCATAAATATTTTTTTGTAAATTAAGATCGTTGATGTTGTTTTGCTGATCGTCGGTGTACAGTTCTTTATAGAAACGTGTTGCTTCGTTAATTATATCTGGACGTCTAGAAAGTATGTTTCCACGTTTGTTTTTTAGGTTTGTAGCCCACTCAGTCTTATCACTCAATTCTTTGTATGCCTTACGCATAGCCCCTGTTCGTTTTATTAGCTTTTCCAAAGTGTTTTGCCTATATTTTTTCTTCTCGCGCGATATGTTTCTATTGATTTTCTTGCTAATTTCAGTGATTTTAGATGTTATTTCTTTGGTACGTTTCTCTTTATACAATAGTTTTCTTTGTTCTAATAGGTATTTTGTTTCTTGACTTACATAGTCTTTATTATTATTTTTATCTTTTTCCGGCAATAGTTGCAATAAGTTTTTCATTACAGTTTCAAATTGGTTATATTGATCTTGAATTTCTACTGTTGTACATAATGCTTTCATGAATTTATTTTCCCAAGATATTGCACTTTCCCCTGATACCAAGGGTAGGTTTCTGGTATAGTTGACAGGTTTTATGTTCGGCCTTTTATGTTTCAATTTTACGTAGAGCTTGCATCTTATCATTCTGTGATCTGTATTAAAATTAAAATTATTTATTATATCAAAATTATGTATATTGTTAGGTTTGTTCGTGAGTATGAAGTCTATTTCGTTGCAGTATCTGCCGTCTGGTGACCGCCATGTCCATTTTTTGTGAGGCTTACGGTTAAACATGGTATTTACTATTTTACAGTTGTTTTCGAGTGCATATTCAACCAATTTTTGTCCGTGTAGAGTTCGATTTCCGTTAGAGAAGTTTCCAATCACTGTATCTTCTCCTTTTTGTCTTTTACCAACTTTTGCATTGAAATCCCCTAGTATTACAACGTTTTTGGAGTTTACGAAATCCATTGCAGAATTTATTGTGTGGTAGAACAGGTCTATGTCTTCGTTTCTGTATGATTCCGTGGGAGCGTATACTTGAATAAACGACCAAATCGTGTCGTCCGATGTTTGGATTTCTAGTGTCGCTACTCTGTCCGAAAAAGACTTTAAACTAATTATGTTATTTTTCAGGTGTTTTTTAATTAGAAATCCCACTCCGTTTCTTCCTAAGACCCCAGACGCGTGGTAAAATATAAAATCAGAAAACTCTTCGATATTCTCACTGTTCCTTCTAGTTTCACATAAACCTATGATATCCCATTTTATTGCTGTTAATGCTAAATTCAGTTCTGTAAGTCGACAGTCCGACATTAGGGTTCTTACGTTAATACTTGCCACATAGAGATAATTAGGTTTAGGGCTTCCTGTAAATCTATTATTATTATTTGGATTTAGGGGGTTTTGGTCTAACTCCTCCACGATGACCAGTCGGCTTGGAGGAGGTGGTGGAGGGGCGCTTATTAGTTTTTTTGTGTTTCTCCGGCGTCATGTCTTGTACCCTGGGTTACAGGATTTAGTTGCGAAGGTCGCAAGAAGCTAGATATTGTTCCCGTTTGTGTTTTGTTCTTTTTCTGTACTTGTTTTGCTCCTTCCCCGATATTGGTAGGATTAGAGGCAGTAGTAGCAGTCTCCGGCGATGCTGACATAAATCTCTTATTAGGTTTTTTCCCTGTAGATGTTGAGTGGACTTCCGGTTGTTTCCTTAGTGTAACTATCTTATCGTAACGTAAGGCAACGAAATTTCCTGCTTCCCGTTCTAGTTTCAAAGTTTCTTGGAGTTCCTTTCGTTTTTGCAAAACATTTACAGGGTAGTCCTCTTTGATGTACATTCCAGTATTTTCTAAACATTTCTTTTTCTTTAAAATTTCTATTTTCCTACCTGTTGTTGTGAGTGTTACTACTATAGGTCTGATTTTGTCAGCCTTCTTCCCTATTCTGTTCACAGATTCGATTTCCCATTTAGTACATTTTATTTCCATTCTATTATTAATAACATCCAGTATTAAAAAACATAAATCTTCGTAGTTTTTTTCCTTCTCTTCGACTCCGAAAAACACCAAATTTCTCTTTCTTATTTGTTTATCCAAGTAGTCGATGGTTTTTTGCTGCTGTTCGATTTTATATTCGAGCTCTTTGGTTTTGGACTCCATTTTGTTGAATTTCTCATCTATGTTCCTGTTAATTGAATCTTTGATGTTGTGCTCCATTTCCTTCATGTCTTGTTTTTGTTTGAGTATATCTCCTTGGATATTTTCCAACATCTTCATTATTTCATCCATTATTTTGAAACTGTACGTGTCCTCTAGCGGCAAGTAGCGTAACTAAGTTGATTTGCTGTACTAGTAAGTACCACCCTATGAGGATAGATGGCGCTGTTATCGTCTAACGATCAATAGTGATTTGCACTTTTTCGATTTATTTGAGGTAATAAATGTTTGTATTATGAACACTATTCGAGGTCACACATTAAAGTTTATGCCACTGACACTTAATATTGTCCTTTGTTTCTGTTTTTTATCCACTATTTTGGTGGTAGAATAATTGGTATACATTGGAATAAATGTGTGTTTTCTATTACTTTTTAACCGACTTCAAAAAGGAGGAGGTTATATGTTCGGTTGAATGTATGTTTTTTTTTTTATATGTATGTTCACCGATTTCTCGGTCAATTGTGGAACGATTTTGAAAAATTTGTTTTTGATTGAAAGGTTATGGTTCCGAGTTGGTCCCATAGAAATATTGTTATGATCTGATCATGAACTTCGAAGATATGGAACAGAACTCCTCATAGGATCACAGCAGAACCGTCGTAACAAGTAAAATTGCTTTGTTTATACGTGTAGTCGATGACTGACTGAAAGTAGAGGGGGAATATATCGAACTGATCTGATGATGAAGCCTGAAGTTAGGCACTGGAACTCTGTAATAAATTAATGTAATCTAACCGTGTTTGGGATTATTAGAATTGTCATGAGATGCACTCTGGCTATAAGGTATTTAAGTTTGGCTGAGTGGTACTTTTTAGTGGTGGTACCATAACTAAAAAGTGTAAAATAAAAAACTTTTACAAAAAAAATACAACCGACTTCAAAGTAAAAAAAAACACTGAAAAGTGCAAAATAACTATAATTTCGGAAGTCGGTGTTAAATAACGAAGAGACAAAACTATTATAGAAACACCGACTTATTAAAGTTATTTTGCACTTTTCAGTGTTTTTTTTTTACTTTGAAGTCGGTTGTATTTTTTTTTTTGTAAAAGTTTTTTATGTTGCAAAACTACACTATAAACTGGTCATAATGAACCAGAAAATAGTGGTATCAAGTTTGCAATCATTTGCATATACTGATATCTAAAAAGTTGGTACAGGCATTTTATACACCATTTTAAGTAAATAAAAAGTCCCCACCAATTCCAAGTGATAATTATCCTTATCTCTTTATTTGAACAAATTATAGATATCCAGTAAGATGTGGAAGAAAGGGAAGAAGACATTACTGTTGATGTAGCATTTAAAGATTATCAGTTAGATAATAATTTATCTGAAATCAACAAAAATGCGTTCCCGTTTAATGATAATCAATTTATGTTTTTTAATAGATAATAATTATCTTATACCTATTTAAAATATATAGCCTATTTGCTATAATGGGACAAAGAAGAAGATAATTAAACTTATAAAACTGAAACACTATAGATCGTGGGATAAGCCTACTGGGAACAAAGGTCGTTGAGGAACCATGATAAGAGATACGTCTGTAGCGACATCTATGGCGTCACATAAGAACTAATCCTGCATCGCGCAATCAAAGTTCTCCGCGCGGTTAGAACATATATAACAGCCCGAAATCATCTATCGGGCAATAGCCCACCAGACATAACACCCGTCTGGCCGGAGGATCCTCCCTTTTCAACGGAGGTATGTGGGACTTTACTCTCTGTTCCACATACGTCTAAACGTCTACCGATTACCTTAGTACCTTGCAGATGGTGCGAAAATGTGTGCATGACATGTAGCATGGCATTTCTTCAACATCTGAAATGGTGATTTGTCAGGGAAAAAATCGTAGATCTATGAAAAAGGTAAACAACATTCTAGGTATAGACAATTTTATGGTCTTCAACGTAAATCTGATCTATTTTAATGATGCAACTTATCGTGTACGAGTAAAAGGCAAAAAAAAGATATTTACAAATTTTGACCTTGAATAACTTTTTTTGATATTTGGGGTCAGTGGGACCGGGGCTTTTGACAGTTTATAAAAGTGTTACATCAAAAACCTATACCAATATTTAGCTCCATTCGAACACACACATTGAAATATCTATTTTGGCCTAACTGTGCGTGCAAACTAATTGCCATCCAAACACGCCTGGATTTTGAATCAAAAGAGCATCGGTCTAATTTTACAACACCATGCCTAGACACGGTCACATTTTGATTTTGTTTAGTTTTTGTCTGCAATGTATTTCTATCTGCTAAGCCCTGTTGATAGTGTTATTTGTATAAGTCTGCTACTTGTCTCTTAAATAACGTGACCATTTTCTTAATATTCTATGAGACACTATCAAAATTACAGTGACAGTAGGCTGCTTTAAAAATTAATAAATGTTTTCTTGGTTTCAACTAGTTTCTAACAGTAAAACGAAATTAATGATAAAACTTGCGATTCTAATTTCAAATGGAAAAAAGTATCGAAGTCACTTCAATAAAAGTTGCAAGTACTTACAATTAGAAAAGGATTTCATTATTCTGTGTTAAAATCTAGAATTCGAATTTAGAATCTACAGATCAATTGCAAACACGTCACAGATTTTTATAAATATAGCCTTCTATGCCATAGATTTTGAGTTTTTATCAGTGTTTGGCCAACCGTGTTTTGGAACTGAAATTGTTTTTAGAACAGAGTAGAAAAAAGGACAGTCCCATTCAAAACGGTCGAACACGCTCTTAGTACCTAAATATAATTTATCGTTTCACGTCGCCATTGGACCTTGATCGGGCGTCATCTAATATGCAGTGTTCTGACATAGTATCAAGTAGTATAGAAACGAGATGCATAGTTGGTTCAATTTACATAACTTATTTATTATTAGACTGTTGTGATTGAACAAACAGTTTATCTTACGTTTTAATTGAGCAAGTAGAACAGAATAGTTATAATGAATAGTTAATTTCCTTTTACATTTCAGATCTGATAAGTTTAAAAGGGTTTACAAAAATACAAATACAAATTAATTATTTCCTTTCACAAATTAAAGCAAATAAGCACAATAAGAATAATAATAACCACTAGTGGTTGAAGTCACTTTTCAGAAAAAAATTGCCTGCTTTAGGGCACTACGATCTTCCGAAGCTTAAAGTTACGTGGTGGTTTTAAGCGTGGTAGATACCTATTCGTAATTGATCTTAAATATACGGCCTATAAATTGTGCCCTTGAACCAGAAAGTGTTTTAAATACTCTGTCATGAAAACATAACTTTTCAAAAACACATACTTACACACACGCACATATTTTTTACTTATGTTTGTACCAAAAAATTACAAAAACTTATTTGCAATATTCATTTTATATTTCGTTGCAGGAAAAATGTAAAAATTTTTAAAGCAACTGTTCTGAAAAGTGTCATTTTAAAATATCTCTCTGAAATCAATATCTACAGTTGAAATTGAAAGGATATATTATTATAAATTGATTTTCTGGCACATTTTGCGTTTAAAAATGCAATGATTTTGAACATTTTAGGGCTCATCGTATATGACGATTTTATAACAATTAAAAAAAAAACTACTTAATTATATCACTGGCACTACAAAATTGTTAAAAATATGATAAGACATAATGAGCTATTTTTTGTAATACTTACTTTTAATCATTTTCACAAATTTTCCAAATCAACAACTATGAAAAAGAAAACAGCGCTGATCTGTCACAATCTGAAACTACACTTCTCACGTAGACTCCTAATTTATTTAGTAACACTGCATTTATTGTTCTAATAAGAAATTAATTATTATTTTAAAAAATAATAATAAACTTATTTATTGTGAGACGACGTTGATACCATGTCGCGTGCATTTATAACTAAACAACATACGCATAGTCCGAACCGTACTAATGCGATAGAAGGTACAGACGCGGCAAATATCATTTGAGGATAAATACATTTATTAATTGGCATAATTCGTCATGCTTTAATTTAGGATTTATGGTAAACAATTGTTTGCTTGTCCTGTCTGTTTGGTTGAGATAAAAGTTTATTGGAAATACTGTATTTTTTTTAACCGACTTCAAAAAGGAGGAGGTTCTATGTTCGGCTGAATGTAGCATAGCATAGCATAGTCGGCCTTATAATGTTCCCACTGTTGGGACTCAGGCCTCCTCTCTAGGAGAGGGAATGGGCCGTAATCCACCACGCGGACCCAGTGCGGGTTGGTGGATGTCACATGTCTTCGAATTTTTGGTTCTAGGACATGCCGGTTTCCTCACGATGTTTTCCTTCACCGTTTTGAGAGCAGTGGTGATGAAATAAATTACACAAAGTAATGCGCCTGGCTGGGTTTGAACCCGCGACCTACAACTCGTAAGTCGGGGCCGTTACCACTCGGCCACCACTGCTCTAACGGCTGAATGTATTTTTATTATTTTATTAGCTGACCCGGCGAACTTCGTACTGCCTATCCTTTTTTTTTTGTTGCCGGGGTGGAAAATCCTCATGGATGTCCTTCGCCTGGGGCAGGCGAAGGGGTCTGTCAGACTCTTACTGACTAAAAACCACCTCGGTGTTCCCTCCCACACTTGGACCGGGGATCGTGGGAGCTGATACGCCATCCATGATCCCCGGCTAGTGCCGGCCCGCATACGCGGGCCACCTCAAGCCGGGGGGAGTGTGAGGTGTCCTCCCCCCGCGACGTCCAATAGGGGCGCGCGTGGAACACTACGCGCTGCCGCCTCGGGTCTTGCTGGATGGGTGACGGCGGACGACCCCGAGTCCGCCGTCCCTCCGGACCTCTTTATGGGGGCTGGAAGAGGGCGTTGTCTGCCCTCCGCCGACGCCCGGTTCGCCTGCTGCGGCACGGGAGAGTGGCCACGGCCTCCCTCTCCCTCTCCGCAGCCTCCTTCTGCGAAATTACGGCTTCACAGAAGGAGATCACCGCATCCCACGACTCGGCGCCCCCGACCATCGAACGAACGACGGCCGGCAGCGACAGGTCGGGGCCCACTTCAGATACAAGGGCACCCACTCTACCCAACTCTACCTTACTCTACCTTCCCCACCAACTGTGTTCCCACGTTGTCGTCGTGGTGGGGCTTGCGTGTCTTTGTGATCTTGAGGGCTATGCCGGTAGAGCTACTCAAGCCAGCCGAACACCGGGCTGGGAGCAGGAACTGCGTTCCCCCAACCAAAGCCAGGGGTAAGGGCAAGAGGCCCTCCCCCACCACCGCCGTCACCGCCGCAGCCGCCGCTGCCGCAACCACAGCCACCGCCGCAACTGCCGCGGCAGGGCCCTCACAGGGGGCTCGGGAGGAGACTGTAATGGAATGCCAATAATTGCTCCATTACGTCTCCTCCAGGCGAATATCAACCACTGCGCCCCCGCTCAGGATCTGTTGCTCCAGAGCATGGCGCAGTGGTCGATCAACATCGCCGTGGTCACCGAGCCGTTCTACGTCCCACCCAGGGCTGGCTGGGTGCAGGATCTGAACGGCTCGACCCCGTCTCTAGAGGGTGTCAAGAGGGGACAGGGTTGCGTGGCAGCAAGGGTCGGGGACATCGCAGTGGTGGGTGTATACCTCTCCCCGAACCGAACTCTCGCCGATCTCCACAACTCCCTTATGGAGCTGAACATCGTCGTCGCCTGGTTTCAATCCCTCCCTGTGGTTGTTTGCGGGGACTTCAACGCCAAGAACTTGGCTTGGGGTTCCCGGTACACAGATACACGGGGCCGGATGGTGGAGGACTGGACCCTGGAGTCAGGCCTGGTCGTCCTAAACCGGGGTTCTGTCCCCACGTGCGTGCGGATGCAGGGCGAGTCTGTGGTGGACATATCGTTCGCAAGCCCCGCTCTGTCTCCGCGCGTCATTGACTGGCGCGTCATGGAGGGGTGGAGACGTACTCAGATCACCGGTACATCCGGTTTGACGTTTCCGCCCAGACCTCGACCGCGCCGGTCCGAAAGAACCCATGTGGTCCGCGGTGGGCACTAAAACAGCTGGACCGGGAGCTCCTCCTGGAAGCCGCTATCGTACTGGCCTGGGTGTCAGCACCGGACAGGCCTATTGACATAGATACCGAGGCGGAGTGGTTCCGGGAGGCCATGTCAGAAATATGCGACGTGGCAATGCCCCGAGTCCGGCCAGGACGTGCCCGGCGTCAGGTCTACTGGTGGTCGCCGGAGATTGCGGAACTGCGCAAGGCATGCGTTGCCGCACGGCGCCGGTACACCAGATACCGCAGGCGCCGCATCCGCCCTCCGGATGTGGAGGCCATAGAGGCGGAGCTGTACGAGGGATACAGGGTGGCGAAGCGCACCCTCCGAGCGAAGATACGGCGAGCCAAACTACAGGCCCGCGACGTGTGGTTGGGGACTCTGAATGGAGACCCATGGGGACGCCCCTACAAAATGGTGCGGGATAAGCTCCGCGCCTGGACTCCCCCGCTGACACAGAGTCTCCGGCCCCAGCTCGTGGAGGGTGTAGTAAACGCTCTGTTTCCATCAAGAGAGGAGCATTCTTCCCCGCCAATGGCTCCGCCTCTCGCGGTGTCCGACGCGGACCACGACGGCGATGGCGACGACACTCCAGAGTGACCGAGGTAGAGATGAGTGAGGCGGTACGAAGGCTTAACGCTAAAAATACCGCCCCAGGACCCGATGGCTTACCTGGGAAAGCCTGGGTCCTGGCCATGGAGGAACTCGGGCCTCGACTAAGAGGGCTGTTTAGCGCATGTTTGGAGAGGGGCCAGTTCCCACTTCGTTGGAAGACCGGGAAACTGGTCCTTATAGCGAAGCCGGGGCGCCCTGCGGACTCTCCGTCTGCATACCGGCCCATAGTGCTGCTCGACGAGGTGGGCAAGCTCTTTGAAAGAGTAATTGCAGACCGCCTCGTCGCGCATTTGGCGCGGGTAGGGCCGGATCTTTCGGACAGCCAGTTTGGCTTCCGCAGGAGGCGCTCCACGGTGGACGCCATCATGCGCGTGCGAGCTCTCACGACAGGGGCTGCAGTGTCCCAGAGCAGGTGTGTCGTGGCGGTGTCTCTGGACATCGCCAACGCCTTCAACTCCCTGCCTTGGAGTAGCATTAGGAGGGCACTCCGGTATCACCGGACGCCCGACTACCTCTGTCCTGTGGTCGAGGCGTACCTGTCGGACAGGTACATCATCTACCCTGGTCACCAGGGAGAGTGGGAACGTCGAGAGATGTCGTGCGGTGTTCCGTAGGGATCGGTACTAGGGCCGCCCTTGTGGAACATCGGATACGACTACGTGCTGCGCGGCGACCTCTCTGGCGGGGTCAGCGTGGTCTGCTACGCAGACGACACGCTGGTCCTGGCGCAGGGAGAGTCGCACCAGGCGGCGGTCGAACTAGCGACACGCGGGGTTGCGACAGTCGTGGGCAGGATCCAGGAGTTGGGACTCGAGGTGGCATTGCACAAGTCCGAGGCAATGTGCTTTCACGGCCCTTGGAACGCGCCACCACCGGGTTCCCAACTGACGGTAGGAGGAGTCCACATCGGCGTCGGGTCAACGATGAAGTACCTGGGACTCGTTCTCGACAGCCGACGGGATTTCGAGGAGCACTTCCGACGTCTGGCTCCCAAACTAAATCGGACTGGGGCTGCCCTCGGGCGGCTCCTGCCCAACCTTGGGGGTCCAGACGCCTCCTGCCGGAGGCTCTACGCGGGAATCGTTCGGTCCATGGCCCTTTATGGCGCACCGATATGGGCGCCGGCGCTGCGGAAGCAGCCGGCGGCCCTGCTGAACGCATGTCAGAGGGTCATGGCCATACGAATGGTGCGAGGATACCGGACGATTTCCCGCGAAGCGGCGAGCCTCCTTGCTGGACAGCCACCATGGGATCTGGTAGCAACAGGCTTTGCTCACATGCACGATCTGCGCATGGAGATGCAACGCCGGGGCGAAACTCCGCTGCCACGCCAAGTCGCGGCATGGCGTGAAGAACTCCGGCGGGATCTCATGGTGGAATGGCGACAGCGACTGTCGCAACCCAGTGCTGGGCACGCCACAATTATGGCGGTAAGTCCCTTCTTTGAGGCGTGATTGGAAAGACCTCACGGCGTCCTCACCTTCCGCATGACGCAGGTTCTCACCGAACACAGGAAGTTCGGGAAGTTCCTGCACCGAATTCGTGCGGAAGCGACGCCCGGGTGTCGCCACTGTGTGGACCGCCCGGAGGACACGGTGGAGCACACGGTGGAAGTGTGCCCCGCTTGGGAAGAGCAACGCCGTGTCCTCGTGGGGGCGATCGGCGGCGGCGATCTCTCGCGCCGGGCCTTGGTACAGGCCATGGTCCGGAGCGAGGAGGAGTGGCAGGCGGTCACCTCCTTCTGCGAAGCAGTAATGCTAGCAAAGGCGGCGGCCGATCGCGTGAGGCAACGGCAACGGTCCTCACGCCCCAACCGCCGCCGGGATTCCGATCCCGATTTCCGGCCACCGTAGGCGCGGGCTTGCGGACGGCGGGCAATGGGTGGCCCGCCGTCCGACCGTCCGGTAACCATCCGGACCGAGCCCAAGTCGTCGACGGCGCGTATTGTTCCGCGCGCGCCTCAGGGAGATGTCAGCAAATCGTAGGGGCCCAGCAGGGTCGAAGCCTACTGGGGCGCGTATTTACATTCTGTACATAGCCAAAACGCATCCATAGGAAACTGCTCGCGTATACATTGTAGTGCAGTTTTTAAATTTGCGATTACAATGTATACACGAATTTTGCGTACTACTCGTGTATAGTTTGTAACTTAAACGCGCACATGCATCTTTCCAATTTATACACGGTCAAAACGCCACCATAGGAATTATTATTAGTATAGCATTAAATATAGAATAATAAATATAGGAGTATATTATTAACTACCTTGATTCGTTTTGTTTGGTTTTATTTTTAACCCCCGACGGAAAAGAGGGGTGTTATAAGTTTAATGTGGCTGTGTGTATATCCGTGGCATCGTAGCCCCCAAACAAATGGACGGTTTTTTATGCGGTTTTTTTTGTTTAAAAACTGTCCTAATCGAGATGATTCTTAGCTGCAATTTATGAAGATCAGTCCAGGTGTTTAAGGTCATAAGCTCGTTCATATCCAATTCGTGTTAGTAAAAATAGAAAAATTGACAATAAATTTCTTACAATACTCAGAGTAATCTTCGTTCTGTTCTCCCAGCTTGCACTTGATGATTAGTTCAAACTTTTCTGAAGATTCAAATTCAGTTTTTCTTTTTTTTTCCACCACATTTACTCAGTAAAAACTCTTGCAGAGTGTCTTTGGTAATCATTTTTCACATTTGTATTAAGTAAACAAACGCATTTACCACCTTTTTATAATAAACTATGCAGAGACAACAAAAAACCGCTAATCAAAACAAACAGCACGTGCCGAAAGATGATGCAATGTTTAGAATAATATGATTACCATGTATTAGAAAGAGAAGTCAACAAATCAAAATGGCGAGCATGCAACTGCTCGCGTATAGTTTGGAATCTAGAATCTATCGCGCCTATTCCGATCTATACACGATTAGTTTGCATGCGTACTAGCACAGTATATTATGGAACAAAGCTAGTTACTTTGGTTACTACAAAGTATACGCGAGTATTTGCGTACTGCGTTCTGGCTATGTACAGAATGTAAATACGCTACTGGGGCCATGGGTAGTGTGAAAACGGAACCGGGGCCCTGGGACGAAGGCAACGAAGGAACAGGAGTGGGTTTTTAGTCAGTAAAAGTCTGACACTATCTCTCGCTCCGCCCAAGTGCGGGATTTGTCATAAGATGATTTTCCCACCTATAAAAAAAAAAGGGGGGCGCTCCACGGTGGACGCCATCATGCGCGTGCGTGCCCTCACGACGGGGGATGCGGTGTCCCGGGGCAAGGTCGTAGTGGTGGTGGTGTCCTTGGACATCACCAACGCCTTCAACTCCCTGCCCTAGAGTAGCATTAGGAGGGCACTCCGGTATCACCAGGTGCCCGACTACCTCCGTCGTTTGATCGAGGCCTACCTGAAGGACAGGTTTATCATCTACCCTGGTCACGAAGGAGAGTGGAGACGGCGAGAGATGTCGTGCGGTGTTCCGCAGGGATCGGTACTAGGACCGCCCTTGTGGAACATCGGGTACGACTACGTGTTGCGCGGCGACCTCCCCGACGGGGTCAGCGTGGTCTGTTACGCAGACGACACGCTGGTCCTGGCGCAGGGGGAGTCACACCAGGCGGCGGCCGAACTAGCGACACGTGGGGTTGCGACAGTCTTGGACAGGATCAAAGAGTTGGGACTCGAAGTGGCACTGCACAAGTCCGAGGCCATGTGCTTTCATGGCCCTCGGAACGCGCCACCACCGGGTTCCCAAATAACGGTAAGAGGGGTTCGCATCGACGTCGGGTCGACGATGAAGTACCTGGGACTTGTCCTCGACAGTCGGTGGAACTTTGTGGAGCACTTTCGACGTCTGACTCCCAAACTGCAACGGACCGGGGCTGCCCTAAAGCGGCTCCTGCCCAACCTTGGGGGTCCAGACGCCTCCTGCCGGAGGCTCTATACGCGGGAATCGTTCGGTCCATGGCCCTTTACGGGGCGCCATAAAGGCGACGGCGGCCATGCTGAACGCTTGCCAGAGGGTCATGGCCATCCGGATGGTACGGGGATACCGCACGATTTCCCGCGAAGCGGCGAGCCTCCTTGCTGGCCTGCCACCATGGGATTTGGAGGCAACAGTCCTTGCACGCATGCACGATTTGCGCGTGGAGATGCAACGCCGGGGCGAAACTCCGCTGCCGCGCCAAGTCGCGGCATGGCGGACAGAGTTTCGGCGGGATCTCATGGTGGAATGGTGACGGCGACTGTCGCAACCCAGTGCTGGGCACGCTACAATTATGGCGATAAGTCCCCTCTTTGAGGAGTGGCTGGAGCGGCAACACGGCGTCTTCACTTTCCGCATGACGCAGGTCCTCACCGGACATGGCAAGTTCGGGAGGTTCCTGCATCGGATTCAGGCGGAAGCAACGCCCGGGTGTCATCATTGTGCGGACCACCCAGAGGACACGGTGGAGCATACGGTGGAGGTGTGCCCCGCTTGGGCGGAGCACCGCCGTGTCCTCGTGGAGGCAATTGGCGGCAGCGACCTTTCGCGTCCGGCCCTGGTTCAGTGGTTCAGGCTATGGTCCGGAGCGAGGAGGAATGGCAGGCGGTCGCCTCCTTCTGCGAAACAGTAATGCTAGCGAAGGAGGAGGCTGCACGCGTGAGGGAACGAAGGTCCTCACGCCCTAGCCGCCGTAATTCCGACCCCGACTACCAGCCACGGTAGACGCGGGCTTGCGGACGTCGAGCACTGGGTAGCTCGTCGTCCGGCTGTTCGGTAATTAACCGGACCGAGCCCAGTCGTCAACAGCGCGTAGTGATCCTCGCGCTCCTCAAAGAGATGTCAGCAAACCGTAGGGACCCAGCAGGGCCGATGCCTGCTAGCTAGGACCGCGGAGAATTTCTGAAAGGGAAACCCGTAGTCCTAGAACGCAAAGAGTAATTGAAGGATACAGGTGTGGTTTTAGTCAGTAAAAGTCTGACACGCCCTCGCGCTCCACCCAGAGCGCGAGAAGTCATTTGGATGATTTCCCACCTTAAAAAAAAAAAAACCTTACTCTACCTTACTCTACCCTACTCTACCCTACTCTACCCTACTCTCTCTCCTCTTTTTAGTTTCGTTGTGTTCTTAGATTATTTCATATTAAAAAAATCTGACGAATTAAGAACTTCCTCTTTTTTGATGTCCGTTAGAAAAGTCAGTAACTACATTTTTTTTTTGTTTCACTTTACAAGCAACCGCACAAGTTCATGTGTTATCCAAAATTAATAAGAATGGTACACTTGCTGTTGGTACCAAGATTTTAAGGGAACATGTCCAAATGGCTGTATACTTTTATGCTCATGTTACAGCTAACACTTTTAACTTTATCTAGAGGGACCTGAGCTAATTCCACGTAATTTTCTGCATTTTCATTTCCTAAGTTATTTTTGACGAATTTGACGAAAGATTTCCAAGCCGCTGATTCCAAACTATTTATTAAAATTATAAAATCGTTGTTTATCATCAAAGTTTTTATTTGAGGCTAGTCGAAAATACCAGTCGTAAGCTAATTTCAATATAAATCAATCGTGCTAGTTTATCACTCATCCACTATCGGTCGCCCACTGTCGGTCTAAGTCCTTGACATAGATCTTATAAATTAAAAGTCAAAATACGCCTTTTTTACGAAAACCGCGGTTTTTTTATTTTTTTTTCTTCCCATATACACCCTTAATGTAATAAAATGTATTCGAATTAATTAACCAACTGCACCTAGACGATTTTTTTGTAGTTTTGAGTTACAAGTTAATAGTAAATCCTAGAAAGCCTCACTTACAACCACACATTTCTATTATATTATTGTTAAAACTTTTGAAATTGTTGATTATTTTATTTAAATTTTTTCATTATTATTAATATCTTTATAAATGTTGACTATAATCTTTATGACGATTGCTTATTATTTTATAATATTTTTTTATAGTTAATCCTACATGTATTAATGTTTTCTATTACGTCGTGTGTTAATTGATGTCAAATTTGTGATGGTTTAATATTTTCTGTTTATATATGATAGTTTTGTGTTGATAAAATATTTTATAGCAAATTCGTAAATTTCTTTATTATTTCCACACTAACACTCTTGCTACTAATTGTACCTTTTCTTATTATGGTAGTGACGTGGGACGAGTTGACCAAAGAAAATATAATTAATTTTTATTTTCTGCAACTCGTACCACATGGGCCGTAGGTATGCGGTACGAGTTGACCAATTACCCATTATTATTAGTAAAATTGTAAATTACCTTTACTTTGTTATCTGTAGTGTAAGAGTATGTAAGTAATAAAGACTAGACAATAAGTAAATATCGTATATAAGGGGCTTTGACTCGGTCAAAGAATTATATAGCAAGAGCAGGAGTGGTTTTTAGCCGGTAAGAGTCCGGCACTGCCCCGACTGTGTCATCCGTGACACAGTCGGGGCGTCCATGAGGATTTTCCACACTGCTATTAAAAAAAAAAACCCTACTCTACCCTACTCTACCCTACTCTACCCTACTCTACCCTACTCTACCCTACTCTACCCTACTCTACCCTACTCTACCCTACTCTACCATACTCTACCCTACTCTACCCTACTCTACCCTACTCTACCCTACTCTACCCTACGCTATAAACCTCACGGAGCCCGAGACCTTTCCAACGAATGCAAAACCGTGGAAATCGGTTCGTGCGTTCTGGAGTTATAGCGTCAGGAAGGAAAACCCGACTTATTTTTAACCGACTTCAAAAAAAAGGAGGAGCTTATCAATTCGGTTGTATTTTTAACCGACTTCAAAAAAAAGGAGGAGGTTATCAATTCGGTTGTATTTTTTTTTTTTTTTTATCATTTTTTTTATGTTTGTTACCTCAGAACTCCGTCGTTTATGGACCGATTTGCAAAATTTTTTTTTCCCTTTATAGGATATGCTTCCAGATTGGTCCCATTTTTTTCAAAATCCAGTTTTGATGATGGGATCCATGAGGAATCGAGGGAACTCCTCAAAAATTATAGGCAACCCTATGGTAATTTTAGTATTTTCATCAAGAACTTAAGCATTTACAGTCAAAAAGTAACATTTGATGAAGTGGAACTGATGAAGAAGACCAGAAATGGTCAACGGAACTTCATACTCAAATAGATATCACAATGAAGATATAGTTAAGCGACTATGACAATACAAATAAATGAATGATTCTGAATAGTTACGTTGAAAATGGTATCATCGAAGTGCACTTTGGCTATAAGGTACTATCGAACTGATCTGATGATGGAGCCGGAAGGTAGGCACAGGAACTCCGTAATTAATCAATGTATCCTAGCCGTGTTTGGGCTTATTAGAATTGTCGTGAGATGCTCTTTGGCTATAAGGTACTATCGAACTGATCTGATGATGGAGCCGGAAGGAGGAAGGTAGACATAGGAACTTTATAATAAAACAATGTAACCTAGCAGTATTTGGGATAATTGGAATTGTCATGAGAAATAGGCACTCTGGTTATAAGTGTATCGCAACTAAAAAGTGTGAAATAAAAACTTTTTAGAAAAAAAAAATAACCGACTTCACTAAAAAAAAAAACACTAAAAGGATCAAAATAACTTTAATTTCGGAAGTCGGTGTTAAATAAGAAACAAACAATACCGAGAAACACCGACTTCCGAAATTAAAGTTATTTTGATCCTTTTAGTGTTTTTTTTTAGTGAAGTCGGTTATTTTTTTTTTCTAAAAAGTTTTTTTTTTTTTTTCTTATCATCATTATTTTTTTTTTTTTTATGTTTGTTACCTCAGAACTCCGTCGTTTGTGGATCGATTTGCAAATTTTTTTTTTCCCTATATAGGATATGCTTCCAGATTGGTCCCGTTTTTTTCAAAATCCAGTTCTGATGATGGAATCCATGAGGAATCGAGGGAACTCCTCAAAAATTATAGGCAACCCTATGGTAATTTTAGTATTTTTTTAATCAAGAACTTAAGCATTTACAGTCAAAAAGTAACATTTGATGAAGTGGAACTGATGAAGAAGACCAGAAATGGTCAACGAAACTTCATACTCAAATAGATATCACAATGAAGATATAGTTAAGCGACTATGACAATACAAATAAATGAATGATTCTGAATAGTTACGTTGAAAATGGTATTATCGAAGTGATCTGATGATGATGATAGAGCCGGAAGGTAGGCACTGGAACTCCGTAATTAATCAATGTAACCTAGCCGTGTTTGGACTTATTAGAATTGTCATGAGATGCACTTTGGCTATAAGGTACTATCGAACTGATCTGATGATGGAGCCGGAAGGTAGGCACAGGAATTCCGTAATTAATCAATGTATCCTAGCCGTGTTTGGGCTTATTAGAATTGTCGTGAGATGCTCTTTGGCTATAAGGTACTATCGAACTGATCTGATGATGGAGCCGGAAGGAGGAAGGTAGACATGGGAACTTTATAATAAAACAATGTAACCTAGCAGTTTTTGGGTTAATTGGAATTGTCATGAGAAATAGGCACTCTGTTTATAAGTGTATCGCAACTAAAAAGTGTGAAATAAAAACTTTTTAGAAAAAAAAAATAACCGACTTCACTAAAAAAAACACTAAAAGGATCAAAATAACTTAATTTCGGAAGTCGGTGTTAAATAAGAAACAAACAATACCGAGAAACACCGACATCCGAAATTAAAGTTATTTTGATCCTTTTAGTGCTTTTTATTAGTGAAGTCGGTTATTTTTTTTTTTCTAAAAAGTTTTTTTATATAGTAGATTATTTATTTTTTTATGTATGTTCACCGATTTCTCGGTCAATTGTGCACCGATTTTGAAAATATTTTTTTTGATTGAAAGGTTATGCTTCCGAGTTGGTCCCATAGAAATATTGTTATGATCTGATCATGAACTTCGAAGATATGGAACAGAACTCCTCATAGAATCACAGCAGAACCGTCGTAACAAGTAAAATTGCTTTGTTTATACGTGTAGTCGATGACTGACTGAAAGAAGAGTATATCGAACTGGACCTGTACCATGACGTTTAAAGTAAGATTCGTTCATTCTTATTTCCAGTGTGGGTAAGAGATGGTGCTAGATAACCTGTATAACCTATGTGTATAACTCTGTCTTTTACCCACACTGAAATAAGAATGAAACAATCTTACTTTGAACGTCATGGTAACCCCCTTGATCTGATGATGTTAAGCACCGATGAAGTTAGGCACCGGAACTCTGTAATAAATTTATGTAATCTAACCGTGTTTGAGATTATTAGAATTGTCAAGAGATACACTCTGGCTATAAGGTATTTAAGTATGGCTGAGGGGTACTTTTTAGTGGTGGTACTATAACTAAAAAGTGTAAAATAAAAAACTTAAAAAAAAAACAATACAACCGACTACAAAGTAAAAAAAAAACCACTGAAAAGTGCAAAATAACTTTAATTTCGGAAGTCGGTGTTAAATAACGAAGAGACAAAACTATTATAGAAACACCGACTTCCGAAATTAAAGTTTTTTATTAATTCAAGGTGATTGGGATCTGTCTCACAATGAACAACGGCTCTGACTTATAAACACTCGTCTAGTGTACTTACGTACAGGGGCGCCGGCTTTTAGAAAACCTCATGGGTGCTCATGATCATTTGATGACTCGAAAAAGTGGCGAAGTATGAGAAGAGAAATGCACACTGATCGACATTTTGATAACGGATATCGGCATCAGTAACTGGCATCCGTTGCCCGCATCGTTAATAAATAATAAATTGAGACAACATCACATACATTATCCTGGTCCCAAACTAAGGTTTTCCCTTGTACTATGAAAACCAGGAACAACGAAGGTACCACAAATACCCAGACCCAACACAAATATCTGTTTCATCAACAAACATTTGTGTTGGTGCGGGAATCGAACCCGCGACCCTTGCGTCTCAACCGGCGCTCTGAAGCGCCGGTTGAGACCATGACTGCGCTAAACGGGTCGTCGAGTAATGAAAAAACACCCATCCCTAAAAGGCGATTACTGATCTGTTTCTTGATGTCTATTCTCAGGGGTGCTCGGCACCCACTGTTTATTTCTCATGGGTGCTCGAGCCCCCGAGCACCCACGGAGTCGGCGCCCCTGCTTACGTACTGATTTGTTGATTCAAGCAGGCTTGGCGCACTCCACACTATAGGCACGCTATTATTATCTATTCTATGTGCCACGATCACTCATGTGACACTCGACCGAAAGAAGGCTAAATTCAGTAGTGTCACACGCGTGTTTGATTTGCCGCTTGACCTGAATATTCTATCGAGTTTTTACCCGACTTCAAGAAGGGTTATGTTTTTCGCGCGTATCTTGTATGTATGTATGTATGAATGTATGTATGTATGTATGTAAAATTCTTTATTACCTCATAGGTATCTTCCAAACCGCTGAACGGATATTCATAGGTAATTAAGATATCGTTAAGATAAGTAAAAGTAAAAATCTGGCACGCTCTCCCTCTCCGCCCTAGAGCGAGAGAAGTCATTAAATGATTACCCACATAAAAAAAGCTTTCTGTCAATGAAAGTCCCGTCAAAATCAGTCCAGCCATTTCTAAAATTTCTTCTCCCCTGGGAATCAGGGATGCGTCCCCCCATCACTGGAATTAAGTCCCGTTCCCGCGAGAATATAAATATATTATTATCTATATCCCAAGAAAGTTTCGTCAAAAGAGGCCCAAATTATTCCTTGTAAAATCAGCTATCCGTCAGTGAAAGTCCTTCTAAGTCAGTCCAGCCATTTCGAAGATGTCCATTATCCCCGGGAATTAAGATGAACTACCTCCCGCGAGAATCAAGATGGCCCCGCCCTCGAGAAATAAGTACCGTCCCGCTGACATATAAAAATTAGATTAAGTAACTCATTATAACAATAGCTATATCCCAATAAAAAGTAGCCTAAGTAACTGCTTGTTACATTTGCTATCCGTCAGTGAATGTCCTGTCAAAATCGGTCTAGCCGTTTCGGATGTTAGCCGGAACAAACCGATAACTAATCAAACATTTTTAACAAAAAAAAATTAAAGTTTTTGCTATAGGTACCTATCGAATACACTTTGATATACATTTAGTAAACAAATGTTTTTTTTGATAATACAAACAGACACTTCAATTTTAATTAAGATAAAAAAAAGCGAGGCGGATGACAGGGTAGGTTTGTGAACATGTGATAAATGTAGGTACGCCTAAAATAGAGTGAATAAATAGTGATATTAGATTATAATAACTAAAAAGAGTAAAACAAAAAAAAATAACCTAATTAAATTAAAACAAAACTGCAACAGTCGGGACCTATTAAAATAATCTGGACTAAAATCATTCTATATATAATATCCCTCCCAGAGGAAGGGTAACCTTGAATCTCCAAAAGCCCACCCAACTCATAACCATGAAGCAGTCTAGTCGAAAAGAAACAACCCAGGTGGGTCTCGGCCAAGCCGGAATCCCATGCCGATTTATCAGGTCAGCCCCCAGCGTGTTTTGGGAGGGGGCACTATTGGTGCCGCGGCTTCTGCGTGACCATTTACTATCACAGCACCAGACCCCGATACAATCCAGGCTGCGGTACACGTGCCTGATGCCCTGGCTCCGGTTGTAGTTCGCTCACCGATGAGTATCGACCCAGACATCACTAATGTGACCACCAAACCGACACTGACTGCTCCTTCCACGAGTGCCTGGCAACAGAGCATCGTACGGAAGAGCGTGTCACATAATCCTGACAACGATACTGACGAGACCCACCGAGGAGCTGCGTGCACTAGCGCGCCAGTTCCGGAAAACCAAGGCAAAACTGAAGGACGCTGACCCAGAACAAAGTTTGGGGAAGGCTGACGGCTCAGGTGATCCCGCCCCGATCCCGGCAGATGAAGTACGTAAACTTGACCGGGATGAAGTACGTAAACTTGACGTAAACTGTGCAGCCGGATGCGCAAGATCCGCGAAGGCCAAACGGTTGCCATACCTAAAGTACACGACCAGCCTGAAGTCGGAAACCCTGAACGAAAAAAGGTCGGACGCGGAAACAGCCTAGGAGGAGTACGCGACCAGCCCAAAATACGCGAAGGGGAAACCCGGAACCAAAAAGGGCCGGACGCGGAAACACGCGAGCAAGGAACCACCAGGGCTGGCAGTCTGAACCAGGACCTGATAGACGCACAGACTCTGAAGACGAGGGGGAAACCCGGTTCGGATCCTTGCTGAGCGTGCTACACCGGGCACTTCCAAACCACAACCTGGGCCAAGCGGCTCGGGGGCGGTGAAGAGGGTGCGCCTGGATGATACGGCACACGAAGTAGCGACACGTATAAGACGGAACTTGAACGACTGCTCATGGAGTCCGATCTCACATCGCTCCCGGCCTTCCGTGGATACCCTCGAGTGACGGATTTCACTGTGTTGATGTGGTGTGAGGACGAGAACTCCCTGACCTAGCTGACCCAGAATGTACCAAAGATACGATTGCCAGACACCGACTTGACACTGACCGTCATGCGACAGTCTGACATACCTACCCGTGTCCGAGCCGCGCCTTTCGTTGCCAGGTATAAAGGGGACATAGCGCAGCTCCAGAGCCTTCTGATTCGTCAGAACGGTTTGTTCGACATAGTTAGGTGTTCACTGTACAGGGCAACAAGCGTCGGTGGGGATAACCACGAAACATATTTCACCCTGGGAATCCGAATCGGCTGACGAAGTTTAAAAGGTCAGGACCTTTTCTTTTTTTTTATCAGGTCGGGAGCGGCGCATAGCGTACCTGCCTGGGTCGATCGATATATGTCCACTTTTACCCCAGGTCACATCCTACTGACGTCAGGACAGACATTACGGAGACCCCGACACCGACTGACCCTGACACTAACATAACCCAACTGGTAAAGGAGATGGCCCGAGCAGCGATGCCAAAACAGACCTTGCCCCTGCATCACCCGAATGGACGACGCAGCTGCTCGCATCCTCTCTCAGCGACGACTGGCGCGGAATGAAGGGGGGAGGTGAACTTTCAGATGGATCCGTCTCCTCTTAACTCCGCCCCAGTGCCGTCGACAAACACACCTAATCCCATCCCGATACACTAAATAAAACCTCCAACACAGCCAAACTGCTACGGCTAACTTACGCAGGGTGCTGGAGATGAAACCCCGAACAATCGCATTGATCCAAGGCCCTGGGTCAGGAAAAACAAGATATGCGGATTTGGAAGCATTGGAGGTAAAGTAAAATCCAGTACCCAAAACACAGAAAAACCACGAACTTGTATTTACATACCCCAAGACTTGCCTATCACACCACTAACTCAATTGTGTTCCAGAGACCTGACGACAATCAGGCTCCGGTGTATCCATCCAACTTAGGTACGCACAAACTAACGTAAGTAAAACTCTAAGGTTAAAAATTACCCTCTCTTTGGGCTTTGCTGCAACTGCAAAGAGAGGGTAATTTTGGCGGAAGCGTTGGAAGACCAGTTACGAGTACGAAACGCTTCGCACTCCGGTCCCGGTTGCGCTGCAAGAAAGGACTTCAGTCAGACAGAGTTAAAATCCTCTTGTGTGGTGATGAGATTTTTGGATCGGACAGGAATTGAGAGCGAAATTCCAAAGACGCGTCATGTTAAGACACATTTCAATAAATGAAAGAGAAGAAAGATCTCTTTCCTGCTCTCACGCTAAATCCCTCTTATTCTTTAATTATAATTTCTTTTTTAATTTTGTGTAACTACAGTGACGTGACTGATGGTTTATATTGTAAGTACCTAAAAGTCCAAAGAGCAGGCCATATTTTTTTACATCGTCGTCTAAAAGAGATATCAGCAAAACCGTAAGGGCCGCTAGGGCCATGGGATTTTTTAAAGGGTTACCTTGGCCTTGAAACGCAAAGGGCAACTGGAGGAAACAGGTGGGTTTTAGTCAATAAAAGTCTCACACGTCTTAAAGCGGGAGAAGTAATTCGATGATTTCAAACCTAAAAAAAACACAATGCAGCAAAAGACATGTAAGTATCTGATTTATATTTGTTTTTCATTCCTGAACAAGTGAACATACAGTACCGTGAGCATTCCATGAAATAAAAGTTAAAAAAACAATTACCTAGTGCTTGTGTCATTGACTGTACTGATAGGTACTGATAGCGTTATCTGGCACTGTCCTGTGTCCTGCTGATGTGACCTTTATCAGTCCGTCAGCTTAGTTAAGTACGATAACGTGGACTTCCACCTGATTTCGTTAATATTAGTCACTTTAACTATTGGTACAATTCTTTTAATCTATATATATAAATAAAGGAGCATAAATATATATATTACCAATATATATATAAAGGAGCAGTGGTGGCCGAGTGGTAACGGCCCCGACTTACGACTTGTAGGTTGCGGGTTCAAACCCAGCCAGGCGCATTACTTTGTGTAGGTAATTTATTTCATCATCACTGCTCTCAAAACGGTGAAGGAAAACATCGTGAGGAAACCGGCATGTCCTCGAACCAAAAATTTGAAGACGACATGTGAATCCACCAACCCGCACTGGGCCCGCGTGGTGAATTACGGCCCATTCCCTCTTCTAGAGAGGAGATCTGAGTCCCAGCAGTGGGAACAATAAAAGGCTGATTATGCTTATGTTATCTATATATAAATAAAAGGGGAAACAGACTGACTGACATATCAACGCACAGCCGAAACTACTGGGATTAGGAACGTGAAATTTTGCACAAGGTTTCCTTTTATGACGTAGGCGAGCACTAAGAAAGGATTTTCCAAAATTCACTCCCTGAGGGGATGAAGTGGGGGTCCAAAGTTTGTATAGAGAAACCTACGTTTTTTTTTTTTTTTTTTCGGGTGGGAATATCATCTAATGACATCCCCCGGTCTTGGGCGGAGCGGGAGATAGTGTCAGACTTTTACTGACTAAAAACCCACTCCTGTTCCTTCTTTGCCATTTTTTTTTCCAGGGCCCCGGGGATCTCTTTCGCATCACCCATGGCCCCAGTAGGCTTCGACCCTGCTGGGCCCCTACGGTTGCTGACATCTCCTTGAAGCGCGCGTGGAACACTACGCGCCGTCGACGACTTGGGCTCGGTCCGGACGGTTACCGGACGATCGGACGGCGAGCCACCCATTGCTCGCCGTCCGCAAGCCCGCGCCTACGGTGGCCGGAAATCGGGATCAGAACCCCGGCGGCGGTTGGGGCGTGAGGACCGTTGCCTCACGCGATCGGCCGCCTCCTTTGCTAGCATTACTGCTTCGCAGAAGGAGGCAACTGCCTGCCACTCCTCCTCGCTCCGGACCATGGCCTGTACCAAGGCCCGGCACGAGAGATCGCTGCCACCGATCGCCCCCACGAGGACACGGCGGTGCTCTGCCCAAGCGGGGCACACCTCTACCGTATGCTCCACCGTGTCCTCCGGGCGGAGAGAAACCTACGTTAACGCGAGTAAAGCCGCGGGCAGAAGCTAGTTATATATATAAAAGGAGAAACTGACTGACTGACATATCAACGCACAGCCGAAACTGCTGAGACTAGGAGCGTGAAATTATGCACAAGGCTTCCTGCTATGACGTAGGCGAGCACTGAGAAAGGATTTTTAAAAATTCAGCTCAGGGGATTAAACGGGGACCCTGTTTTTAAAGTTTGTATGCAGAAACCTACTTTCGCGCGGGCGAAGCCGCTGGCACAAGCTAGTTTTAAATATGTAGAGTTAGGAAGTTGGTGGCCTGGCAACTAAACGAATGCCAATTTAAAGAATAAAAGCGTGAATTTTATTATGCAGTTATAATATAAACTTTAAACGTTAAATATAACATTATCTACTCTTCTTTTTTGGGGAAAATCATTAGTTCCCTAACATAGTTATAATGTTCCTTATAATGTCCTTATAATGTGCCCACTGTTGGGACTCAGGCCTCCTCTTTAGGAGAGAGAATGGGCCGTAATCCACCACGCGGGCCAGTGCGGTTTGGTGGATGTCACATGTCTTCGAATTTTTGGTTCTAGGACATGCCGGTTTCCTCACGATGTTTCCTTTCATCGTTTTGAGAGCAGTGGTGATGAAATAAATTACACAAAGTAATGCGCTTGGCTGGGTTTGAACCCGCAACCTACAACTCGTAAGTCGGGGCCTTTACCACAGCTCTAAAATAACGCATCTAAGCTATCCGATATGGAAGTCCGATCAAAATCAAAGTCCCGTCAAATTTAAGTCACTCATAACAGTCATAACATTCGCTACAACCCATGTGCACGTCCCGTTAAAATCGGTCCAGTCGTTTCGGAGACTAGCTGTAACAATAGAAGTCAGATAGATAAAAATGTAATCATTGCATTTGTTATAGATAATTAATATCTTAGACATATACTAAAAATATTTTAATATTACAAACAAACACATCAATATAATTAATATTTATTTATTTACAAGCACTTGTACAACGTTACGGAGGATGTCCAAGGCGTTGTATAGTAGAAACTTACAAACTAAGAAAATACAAAAAAAAAAAAATGTTTTAAAGATTCATGATAAGGTTGTACATAGACATATAGTAATAATGCCATCGTAGACTTTTTGTAGAAATTTTTAAACGGGAAAGAAGAGGGAGGCCAAACAAAAAAATAACTGTTTCGAACCATCTCGCAGTATATGATTTAAGCCTAGGTTTAGAATTTTTTTCTAACCTGTATATTTTCAGAAATCAGAAACGTTTATTTCAAATAGATCAATTACAGGCACTTTTCAATTGTCAAAATATCGGTCAGTCAAAAAAAAAAAAACAAGTGAAGCTAAATTGCACGTTCCAAAGCGTAGATCTCTATGGAGAAGAACGTGCAAGAAACTCCATGAACACATTTTTTTTTTCATCCATTTTAACGTTCCCTAAATTTATTAAATTCAAAATTATTTGTATTACCTACTAGAGTAATTTATTATTTTCAATCATTTTAATAAAAACACTTAACTAATTAAAACTATATATAATTACACTAAAGGCAAAAACTACTAGCTAAAATATGGCGTCATAAAATTCCTCCGCATCGCTGTCGACTGGAAGTGTGCCCAAAAGGCTGGCGGCATTGCCACGTTGTATGGCAATGCTTAATCTCTGACCGAGGTAAAAGCCAGCCCTTGGGTCACGCGAAGTGTCAACTAAGCGTTTGGATAATTCTTTGAAAAGCTTATGAGCACTCGGACCCCACGGCCCAAGAGTTTCAACCCCAAACGGCTCAAAAATATAACTACCGACGAGGTTGTTATATTTCCGCCGCTTGAGGTTCTCCGCAGCCGCAGCGGCAGCACCAGCACAGCACGAAGAGCTAGGAAGATGGGATGGCGCAAGAGTGTCGACACAGGTAGCGTCCCACACTAAACGCCTACCCATCTTCCACGGAAATAAAGACATACCGTCCGGTCTCTTACCATCGTCGCGTGCCAGGCCATGAGGTTCCAAAACAGCCGGAACGCCGACTGTGACAAGGGCTCGTCGGATGATGTCGTTAATATTCGCGTGCCGTGCTATCCGTCCCGCGCTTCGACTGCATGACAGGCCGTGGTGACCAAGGCTGTTGACAACTTCGCCACAGTGGCAGCGATGAGGAGAACAGCAAGGAGCGCCTAGGCGTAGGGCAACAGCTAGGCGGAAAGTAGTATCGTCGAATAAGGTGCCAATATTCGACGACGGCAGTGCGTGAAGCCAAAGACCTGACTCCCAATTTCCCACAGCCAGGAGGCGCGCACGCTCCGCAGTAGTAGCAGATGTTAGGATTAGGTTTTTCTGGACTACTTTGCAGAGCGGTTCATCCCACCGTCTCTGGGAGGTTGGGTTGTCAGGCGGATTTGTATTCGGGCAAGCGATTCTCCAGGCATTCATAGCCTCGGTGAAGCACGGCACTTCAAAAGGAATCAGTGTGGAAGTCAGAATGTTCCTGATTAATTTATCAGTGCTGTGAACCGAAGATATGAATGCCGGTAAACTAATACTGGTAATTTTGCGGACGCCGAGGCCTCCCATACGGATGGGAAGAGTAACTTGATCTCAAGCTCGATCGTCCAAGGTCATATTTAAAATTAAAGTAAGTGTATGTCGGATAATTTGGTCCATTTTTTCCAAAAGGTGAAGGTGCTTCCATAAGTGGGATAACCGGTGGGATCCGAAATAACAATAAGGAATTAGGGTAATGGCCGAATGCATGTTAATTTGGAGTAATCTTTCCGAAACGTCATTGAAATTTTGTATTTTTTCCTCCACAAAACTGGGAAAGGAATCCTCAAAGATTGGGGACCCAAGGAGACGAAGAGAACTTTTATCGATAATTTTGATTGCCGGGGCTATTGCATTGAATTTTGGAAGAGTCAGATGTCTGTCAGTACTGTCAGAGAGGAATAATTCACATTTAGAGAAGTTGAGATCTAGTCCTATAGAAAAGAGTTGGTTTTTTAAAAATTGTAAATCATTTAAAACGGTGTCTACATCGCCTCCCAAGGTCCCATCATCGAGGTACCACACATTAAATTTAGAATTTAGTTTTCGAATGATTGGGTGTATAGCTAAGCTAAAGATCACTGGCCCGAGTGCACGGATATCGAGTGGGTCACCTTGTTGGCAGCCAACAGCGGATTCCAAAAGGTTGTCCCGAAAGAGTAATTTAGATGGTTGTCTATAACATTGCCAAAGAAAACTATAGATTTGAGGTATTTCTTTTTTAGTTTCTGCCAGCAAGGTGTCCCTATTAACCGAATTAAATGCATTTTTTATGTCAACCTTAAGGATTATAGCCTCTCCTTTGCCAGAATTTAGGTAGTTCGACAACGCGTGTACGGCAGCCTCACAGCCCCCTTTGGAGCCGTAACCAAACTGTAGGGGCTGAAATTTTTCCGAAACCACCTCACCATAAAATTTGCAACAAATCTTGGCTGCCATACGACGGTAGGTATGACAGCACACATTTTTAAATCATATTATGAGTTACATAAATCTTGGTTACATTCATAGATTATATTTCTTGTCGCTTCTACTACGTGAGCACAATGTAGATAAGTAATAATAATTAAAAAAAAAACGAATTAAAAAATTGAAATTGCCTACCGCAAGGACTGGTTCGAGGTGGCTCAAGAAAAGAATACCTGGAAGAAGTTGGGGGAGGCCTTTGCCCAGCAGTGGGTCATTATAGGCTATTAAAAAAAATTGAAATTAAATTAAGCCAATGGCAGCTAAGAGATGACCATTCTCAACTGACGGTACCCGTTCACGAGCATGACGCGTGCATCAGCCCCACTCAGCTCAACCATTTTGAAGGGAACTGAATGACCCAACTAGCCACCATCAGCGAGACATTTGAGTGAGCATGACAAACTCTCAACTGCCATGCTCGTAATGTCAAACAAGTTGTAACCTAATAAAAATGCTCCATGGTACTTCCCATTCAGAAAACTTGAAAAAAAAAAATTGGTTCCACATTATACAATGCTATTGTTTCCAAATGCAAAAAGTAATAAATTATCATAAGCTCTATTGAAATAAACAAATAAAATAAAATAAAAAACATTTCGAAAGTCGACTTAGTAACTACAGTACCTATTCCTGAATAAACCTGTCGATAATTATCCCAGTTTATAACTGCAATATCCTTGTACTGCATGTTTCAATAAATTTCTATTTCTGTAAGAATTTTTAAAAAATCATCGGAGTCGGTATGCGACATAATTTTCACACTTACACTTTAACATCATCCATTTCAATAGCCGACCGCCGAGCGATGCTAAAGGCGGTATCATTGACGGAAGGAAGTGTTGCGCCCTTGAAGGCGGTATCATTGACGCAAGGAAGTGTTGCGCCCTTGAAGGCGGTATCATTGACGCAAAGAAGTGTTGCGCCCTTGAAGGCGGTATCATTGACGCAAAGAAGTGTTGCGCCCTTGAAGGCGGTATCATTGACGGAAGGAAGTGTTGCGCCCTTGAAGGCGGTATCATTGACGCAAGGAAGTGTTGCGCCCTTGAAGGCGGTATCATTAACAGAAGGAAGTGTTGCACCCTTGAAGCCGGTATCAATGACAGAAGGAAGTGTTGCGCCCTTGAAGGCGGTAACATTGACGGAAGGAAGTGTTGCGCCCTTGAAGGCGGTATCATAGACGCAAGGAAGTGTTCCGCCCTTGAAGGCGGTATCATTGACGGAAGGTGTTGCACCCTTGAATTCGGTATCAATGACGGAAGGAAGTGTTGCGCCCTTGAAGGCGGTATCATTGACGGAAGGAAGTGTTGCGCCCTTGAAGGCGGTATCATTGACGCAAGGAAGTGTTGCGCCCTTGAAGGCGGTATCATTGACAGAAGGAAGTGTTGCACCCTTGAAGCCGGTATCAATGACAGAAGGAAGTGTTGCGCCCTTGAAGGCGGTAACATTGACGGAAGGAAGTGTTGCGCCCTTGAAGGCGGTATCATAGACGCAAGGAAGTGTTCCGCCCTTGAAGGCGGTATCATTGACGGAAGGTGTTGCACCCTTGAATTCGGTATCAATGACGGAAGGAAGTGTTGCGCCCTTGAAGGCGGTATCATTGACGGAAGGAAGTGTTGCACCCTTGAAGGCGGTATCAATGACGGAAGGAAGTTTCCCTTGAAGGAAACAGAGCGCAGACGACTTGGCCAAGGAATTGTGGCTAGAAGTTCTGGGTAAGATATGGAGCCCAAGGCTAGTTTAATCCACACAATAAGGTAAGAGCGCCTCATCAGATCTTGGTCCAAAGTCGCCAGCAACTCCTCGTAGGCTGGATTCTCGGCCCTTCCCAATAACCGTCTTTAATGCTTCCTTCGCAGCTCTATAGCTCTTGTATAGCTGTACAAGTTACATTCGGGCTGCATTCGGGACGCAAAAACACCTACCGCGGTGCCAAGTATACCTGAATCGCGTAGCTACAGACGCTACGCGTAACTGCGCATCTCCTGCGATCCACTGGCCTGTTGGTCTAGTGCAGAGATGCACAGACCGCGGCCGCGGAGCACGATCATTTGTTCTGTGTCTGGGTGTAATTTATCTTTCAGTATGTTTATCAGTTGTCTAGTACTCATAGCCAGGGGCGCCGGCTTTTAGAAAACCTCATGGGTACTCATGCTCATTTGATGACTCGAAAAAGTGGCGAAGTGTGAGAAGAGAAATGCACACTAATCGACATTTTGAAAACGGATACCGGCATCAGTAACTGGCATCCGCATCGTTAATAAATAATAGATTGAGGAGACAACACCACATACATTGTCCTGGTCCAAACTAAGGTTTTCCCTTGTACTATGGAAACCAGGAACAACGAAGGTACCACAAACACCCAGACCCAACAAAAATATCTGTTTCATCAACAAAAAATTGTGTTGGTGCGGAAATCGAACTTGCGACCCTTGCGTCTCAATCGGCGCTCTAAACCACTGCGCTAAACGGGTCGTCGAGTAATGAAAAAACGCCCATCCCTAAAAGGCGATTACTGATCTGTTTCTTGATGTCTATTCTCAGGGGTGCTCGGCACCCACTGTTTATTTCTCATGGGTGCTCGAGCCCCCGAGCACACGCGGAGTCCGCGCCCCTGATTATAGCACAAGCTCTGCTTAGTTTGGGACTAGATGACGTTGTGTGAAATTTGTGGAATATTATTATTAACGCCAATACATCTGGCGCTTGACAGGTCCGGACTGCGACTAACACCGTATCACAGATTATGGACAGTCCCTCTTGGAGCCACTCCCACTTCACGTTGATTTCGTTGCGCCTGTCCAGTGCGATCTAAGCCTGGACGATTGAGGCCTCTAGAAGTGCTTCATTATCTAGCTTTTTCAGTGCCTATCGCTGACCGTCACCTCCAGAAGCCTCCAGTCGTGAGGTTCCGCTTGCGATTCCAACATAAACAATAGTAACACGATCCAAAGTGCAGAAGACTCGATCCCAATACAACTAGCTAGTTAATGATCCCTGAAGCCCTACCACGAGCTCTCAACTCGATCCATTTGCAGACCTCAATTGAACTCTTAAAGGGATGAAGCTATAGTGTATAGCTCCATCCCTCTTTATTGCTCGCTCACCTGTCGTGCTATTCTCTAAGAAAACAGCCTTGAGCGCAGCGCTGTACGCAGCGACGAAATCCAAATAGGTACAATGCGTTCCAAACAAGAATAGGATCGATTGCCATGTTGTGACGTCACATCATACTGTCAAATCGCAAGAAATTGGGCAAAATTGAAAAACTCTGAGATGAGCAAAATTGAAGAACTGGATTCTGATAAAACTATTTCCGTTCACAGTTCGTAAATAAATTAAATTTTAAAAATTTCTTGTTTTGGTCACCATAATAATTCTTCGATTTGACAGTATGACGTGACGTCACTACCTGGCAATCGATCCTATTCTTATTTGGAACGCATTGTACGTACATTGGATTAACAATCCAATGCATAAGCAATCCAATTTAAAGGTTCATTGAATTGTTAATCCTATGTACGTGTTTGGATTTCGTCGCTGCGGCCAGCGCTGCGCTCAAGGCTGTTTTCTTAGAGAATAGCACTCCTGACGTTTTAACACGTCATGGTAAGGCTCCCCTGGTCAGCACGGAATTTAGAGATCATTACCAGGATTGAAGGATCTACCTAAGATCATTTGCAAGGACTAGCTTCTGCCAGCGTCTTCGCCCGCGTAAAAGTAGGTTTCTCCATACAAACTTTGAACCCCCGTTTCGTTCCTTTAGAGGGTGAACTTTGGGAAATCCTCTCGTAGTGCTCGCCTACGTCATAAAGAGGAAACATTGTGCAGAATTTCACGCTCCTAGTTCCAGTAGTTTCGGCTGTGCTTTGATATGTCAGTCAGTCAGTTTCTCCTTTTATATATATGTCGTGGATTGATGGCGTAACGGTGCGACGGACAGCGCCATCTAACAATTAGTTCCGTAAACTAATAATATCGTCATCGGAAACGCAAGCGGCGCCCTACCGCTTGGACACGATCGTCGGTAGAAGGGATGCAGCGAGGACTGGAGGGAAGCCTGAGAAGTGCGGCATTCTACCTCGGACAGCCTCGGCATACGCTTAGTACCAACGCACGTGTTTGTTTCCTTTTGTAAAACTGTTATCAAAATAAAATTATTCTGATTCTAATTGTCTTTCATTCGAGTACCCAAGTCAGTGCCCACACTTACCAAGAACTATGTCGGATCGTGATGAAGACCCGATGTTTCGCATCTCGGCCACCCTTGATGCGACATCAGAAGTGGGATACACTCGAACTAAAGAAACTCGAGAAATATTGCAGAATGAAGCCATGACGTCACGGTGCGACGAGAATTTACCCCGCACGCTGCTGGCTGCTCAAAACAGAATATGATGTCCCTGATAGAATCCATCAAGAGTCCGGAAAGTACCAAGCGTATTTCTTTGCCTGAATTTAACCCAGATAAGCCGGATAAAGACGCACGTGCCCGGCATACGACAGCGGATCTGTACCTATCTGAAGTACCGCTTCAAGGAAGTGCCTTGATCATCACCTTGGGTAAGGCAACCAATGTTACCACTTCAGACCAAAGAAGAAGTTCTTCAAGACCAAAGCAGCCTTCGGACGTCGTTTGTTCCTGATGCCATAAAGCAACAATGGAGGTGCCGGTGCGGCTGGAGGCCCGAGCAGTTCTGGGGCAGCGCCTGCGGCAGCAAAGCGCAACGAGACGTGTTGAAGTTTGCTATTTTGGCAATCCCAGCAGTACGCTGATGAATCTGGTGAGTCATATCCATTTTATTAGGATTCTGGTGTCGAAAGCTCTCTCATCTCGGTTAGTTTAGTGTGTTCAGGTTACTTGCGTAATTTAATTGAGATTTTATTTCATGCTTTACCCAACATCATTTGCGGAGTAATATTTTGGCCGTGAAATATTGTTGCAAGGGTTCAGTTCAAATAGTATGA
Organism: Mythimna impura; assembly: GCA_905147345.3. Taxonomy (NCBI): domain Eukaryota; kingdom Metazoa; phylum Arthropoda; class Insecta; order Lepidoptera; family Noctuidae; genus Mythimna; species Mythimna impura. Next base: position 6,466,342 of record LR990366.1, on the reverse strand, counting down.
CCATTACACACTTTTTTTGACAAATTGCTAAAGTTCACGACGTAAACAATTGTAATTACAACTATCCTCATTAGATCCAGTAGAATTCCGTTTCGTTTTTTTTTATGACAGTGATAATTCCTCCATAGATAATTTTGACGTTATTGACACTGACGTGTGCCTAGAATATAAATCTGCGATTGTTTCTGCGTTGATCGGTTAATTAGACTATTTAATTATCGATAAGCTACAAACGCGTGTTACAAAAAGTGAGCTTATCCGTTTAATTGACTCCTCTTTGACTGTATAAAGACGACCATAGCGGTCTAGCGTGAAAAAAAAAAAAAATAGTGCCTGAGCGGGTACCTAGATGAATTGTTGCGTGCAAATATCACCGACCGAGTAATTCGCTTAAAAACTTGACCGGTCAGATATAATGTGCAAAGATTGCGTGAACTAAATAACACCGTGCCCAACCGGTATTCGTTACCACTTATCTTAGACAAAATAACTCGTTTACATATTGCGCGTTATTTTACAAAATTAGATTGTGTATCAGGCTTTCAGTAGTGTTTATGATAGCGGACAGCCGGTACAAACATTTGATCATGCCAATCAGTTTTGAAATGCAATCCGAGAAAAAATATAATGAGATTATTGAGATTACATGATGATCGGACTCTTGGAGATTTGTTTTGTAGCCGTAGCTAAATAGAAATCGGTATCTAGCGGTCACAGTAGTCCGTAATTACGCGGTATTCAATTCGATTCAAACTGTGATCAAACCTGGGACATATTGTGGGAAACAATAACGTCGTGGGAGACTTGGCAATCCTGTATACGCAGGAATAGTTGAGTAACTGGACTAAGAGTAGCCAGAGATTAATGATTAGTGTTTTGGATTAGTTTGATTGATTTTGTGGTGAAGTTACCATGATAATTAATTTACGGTTATGCTTTGAATTTTCTGATTATCGATTCTGATATTGAAACGATATAGAAATTTTGATGTTAATTTATTTTCTTTAATTGAACTTACTTAGCAGTACTATGAACAGTAGTGAGAATTAGTAGGTTAGTTAAAAGAAATTTAGAGTTTGGATACATCTCGAGTTTTGTTGAACCTTCATAATTTACGGTTGGCGCAGTGGTTGAGCGATTGACTGCTGCGCTGCGCGTTGCGGGTTTGATTCCCGCAGGGGGCAGACGTTGGTATGGCCTACAGAGAGAGGGATACTAAAACATGAGGTTCCGGTTGAATTAGATGTATAGGAGCAGGTGGGTAAAGTGATCATGGCACTATTTAATCACTGCTGCTTTAGAATTGGAACGTTTAGTGAGTTATCCTCGTTTGCGTTGGTGCGTAAACGAGATGAGTCGTTGGTGCGACGCCTGTAGTTAGTTATCCTCGTTTACGTTGGTGCGTAAACGAGATGAGTGGTTGGTGCGACGCCTGTAGTTAGTTATCCTCGTTTACGTTGGTGCGTAAACGAGATGAGTCGTTGGTGCGACGCCTGTAGTTAATTATCCTCGTTTACGTTGGTGCGTAAACGAGATGAGTCGTTGGTGCGACGCCTGTAGTTAGTTATCCTCGTTTGCGTGGGTGCGTAAACGAGATGAGTCGTTGGTGCGACGCCTGTAGTTATGTTATCCTCGTTTACGTTGGTGCGTAAACGAGATGAGTCGTTGGTGCGACTCCTGTAGTTAGTTATCCTCGTTTACGTTGGTGCGTAAACGGGATGAGTCGTTGCTGCGACGCCTGTAGTGGTTATCCTTGTTTAAGTTGGTGCGTAAACGAGATGAGTGACCGCCGATGATGATGTGACAGAGGTTAATTTAGATGAGATTAGAGAGCAAGCTACAGAATATTGAGAAAAATGCAAATTATGATAAAAATCGATTTGATTAAAAAAGGGCTCGGGTTTCTAAGTTGGCTATTAATGATTATGTTTTGATTGAAAATGAGGAAAGAAATCAAACAAAATTAGATCCTAAATTCAAAGGTCCATTTAAGATTATTGATGTGTTAGACGGGTATAGATACCTACCAAGGGCGCTTGACTCTAAGCGAACTTACAAAAATCCCCATGATCGTGTGAGGAAGATCCCCGATCACCAAGTTTCTCGAGAATTGGATGTCATAGTTGATGACAGTGGTAGTGAAACCAAATCTGATTAAGAATGGCTTGTATACTCATACTCGAAACTCTAGACCGCACCTCATGAGTAACATGTGGCGATGGGTCTGAAAGGAATCGTTGGTGCGATTTCAGTGTATGTTTAGACCGCACCTCATGAGTAACATGAGGCGATGGGTCTGTAACGAATCGTTGGTGCGATTCGGGTCTGTGTTGGTGCACAGAATGTAGGGAAAGTTAATGAGTTGAGTATGCTTTGTTTATGAATTATGGTAAAGAAACAGAATTGTTAGAATTACCTTGTTTATTCCTTTTAACTTGGTGGTCGGATCTTTTCTAGTGAATTATATTGTGCAGGGAGCACTGTGTACGTAAGCTTAATTACGAGGCATTTTAAGGTGTGAAAGTTGATTATTGTACTTAGATTTAGAGGAAATAAGGTACTAATGAGAATCAGCCACCTTTGTGTCTATTGGCAGGATAGCCGAGCTACTTTACTCTCTGAGCATATTTTGTCCCCTGGTACTACACCCGAGGATGGGTGCTAGTCAGGGATGGCCGTGTCGTGGATTGATGGCGCAACGGTGCGACGGACAGCGCCATCTAACAATTAGTTCCGTAAACTAATAATATCGTCATCGGAAACGCAAGCGGCGCCCTACCGCTTGGACACGATCGTCGGTAGAAGGGATGCAGCGAGGACTGGAGGGAAGCCTGAGAAGTGCGGCATTCTACCTCGGACAGCCTCGGCATACGCTTAGTACCAACGCACGTGTTTGTTTCCTTTTGTAAAACTGTTATCAAAATAAAATTATTCTGATTCAAATTATCTTTCGTTCGAGTACCCAAGTCAGTGCCCACACTTACCAATAACTATGTCGGATCGTGATGAAGACCCGATGTTTCGCATCTCGGCCACCCTTGATGCGACATATAGATTTTGTCTCGAGTCTTTGCACGTGCCAAACAATGTCAGTAATGTATACGAAGAAGCTGGCTACTATTTAATGTTACTGTTATGTAAGTAAACGTATTTAGCAACAAATCCCTAACACAATAATACCTACTGATAGTGATACCTACTGATAGTAATTGTGCCGTAGGTAGTTTAAGTTTTAAATGTACCTATAGGTAGGTAAAGTTAGGACTGAAAGCAATTTATAAATAACAGGTTGTAAAATAAATATCTGTATTGCCTATGTCATGCGGCATGCATGCACCAACCAATAATAGGATAATATGATCAACTGACGCCTGTAATTTTGTGGATACGAAAGATCCCATAATATAATTAAGTTATAGTAATTATATTGATTATTTCGACATTAAATATTCCAATTTATTAGCTTCATGCAGAATTGTAAAGATTTTATATCTATTAACTTAGAAACACGAAAGCAAGCGCCATCTATTGAGTAGTAACGGCAAATAGCGCGCCCCTCAGTATGTTACTACAATTCTAGATGCCGCTATCACCAGTGCTTTAGGTCCTCCATAATACTCTACCGATATTTGCATGCTGATATTTTTTTTATTTTGTTTCTCTAGAAAAGAAATAATTCTTCTTTATTTCTTAAATTCATATTGTTTGATTAAATTGTTATGAAGGTTAATCTTAAAAAGAATGTTATTTATGAAAAGTCCATGTGATAAGCAGCATGAGGAATAAATTGTCTATGCTTTCATAAAATGTCAATGATGATCAGATCAGAAGGCGGGAAAAATTAACTTAAAAAGTGTTAAAAGTAAAAAAAAAAATAGCTTATTTACTTGATTTTTGAGGCTCACAAAACGCATCACATTTTATTAAGAGTATTAAATAATAGTACGTACCTACATTAATTCATTCGAAACATCATCCTCTCTTTCTCTTTAATTTCTTTTTTTATTTTTTATTTTATGACATTTTGCAGTTTTTTGGGTGATCCCCCGAAAACATGAATTTCGCGGAGGTGCTAAGCGTAATATTGATCTCCTTTTTTTTACAAATTCTGAAGAAGTATTACAGAAAACGTTCATACATTTAAATATTCCTCTGCGTTTAAAATTCTAAAAGCTACTCGATAGATAAATATAAAGTATAATACAGGATATTTTTCATGCTATTCTCCTTTCTTGATTTCGATTTGATCTCATAATCCCAGCTTTGAGCTTTGGCGAAGTGCGATGGTTGGTCGACTCGGGCTCTACGATTGGTTCGCTCTCTCTCTCCCGTAGCGAATCCGTTTCATCTTTTCATTCGCGCTCAATGCGTCCGCTACTGCGACGCGTTGTGGGTTGTGACAGCCCGTTGTCTATGGGAGTGTTTGCTCGTATTGAATTTGTGACAAAATATTTCATGTACGGTGAAATAGGGGAAATTATTACATTTCTCGCATGACAGTGAATAAAATAAGCGTTTGAATATGGCGTTGGAGGGTGTGAAAAGTGAAAAAAGTGAGGAAAACAACGGCAACGTACCAGACGGCAAGGCGAACGGGATCGACAACAAAAGTAAACAGGTACCGATATGACTTTTTAATTTATTTTTTTACTGCAATTTTTCGCATCTTCTGACCTCAGAGTTTCACGTTGAATTCGGAAAGACCTATAGGTTGTTTTAATATTTTTTGGAGCGTCCCTATCGCAGGCATTAAGTTATAATACCGGTTGATCGGAGCGGTGCGGAAAGCAAGGGTGTATTCGCGCATCATGTGTGACCGGGGTACCTACTCAGGATAGGTGGTCAATCTAAACGGGGATATGACCTATTTCAGGCGCTTTTTTCTGGGTTACTGCTGATTTTCGGTCAAATATGATGTCATTGGATCATGCCTAAATATATTTTTGTGCATCCGTTTGTAGAGTCCGACTTATCTTCGTGTATTCTACATTTTTGACAACGGGATTGAAAATTTCTATTAGTTGTGATGTTCTTTTCTTGATAAATATGTCATTGATCATGGTTTCTGCTTGTAGGACCTTGCTCGATTTTTCATCAGTGCAATAATTGTCTGTCACATGTCAATGATAATTTATCTCATTGATAACATCAACTTTTTGTATTTGTTTGGCCTTGTACCTTTATTACATCTGCTTGAGGAGTCAAGGCTGATGATGTTATGTGAACTAGTTTCATTGTGAGCTGTAAACTTAGATAGAAACCTTGGATGTAGACAAAAAAAACACATAAACTATGAACATAATAATTATAAATATTTTTCTTTATAAAACCACAAATTTTCAAGGCTGTTTTATTAGATTTTTTTTTATCTATAGGTTAAAGTTATGTAAGTACCTACTTTATTACTATGTAAGATATAGGAAACATTCAATCAAGATCATTAAGACAAATCTTTAAAAATCATGACAGTTCAAACACTTAAGTTGGTTGAGCCAATCGTTGAAACATCAGTGTAGGTGTATCAATTAAAACTGATGGTATTTCCCATCTATTATAGCTGGCATGTTATAGAGAATATTTCTGAGGCATGTGCTAAAAAGGCCATTCTAATTGACCCAGTCTGCCGACCCAATTAGAACTATGGACCATCACAATGAGATGTCAAATTGTCATCACCCACTCAATATTCTATGATTTTATTATAAATTATAGCTTATTTAAATAAGAACTGTAGGCTGTTCATGAATGGTTTTGTAGATTTTGCAATTCTTAGAACTGTAGACACAGTTTTTAAAGAAGCTGGAATATAATGCTGCAATGCAAATAAAATAAACAGAGGAAATTTTATCAAACAGGAGACAAACTCTTATTGGATAATTTCTAAAAACAAATTATGACGGATAGAACATATAAAGTTTTTAACCTTACTAAATCCACAATTCTCTAAATTTTTAACTTCCTTTCTGTCCTGTCATGTTACCACTAACTCCATTTTCTTTCATATCCATCCACCCACCTTTTCTTTGCTCTCCCTTTCCCTCTCCATCCGTCCACATGTATACTCATAACTCTTTTAGTAACATGTGTTTCATCCTTCCTTTACACATGGTAGAACATCTCTAAAGATATCTGATTAACCATTCAAATAAATCATGCATCTTGCATCATTTTGTATGTCATATATATAGGTATTACCTACCTTCCCACACAATTAGCTATAAAGAGTACATATTATAACATGACATCACTCACAAGTCTTGCCAGCAGTCATGATGAGGTCCTTGCAGTTATTGTAACTAATAATACTTAATTATACCCAACTTCGTCATCAGCTATGATTTCATTTATTCTTGTTTGTATTAGGTATCTGAAAAGTAATTTGTAGGTATTTAGAATAATCTTAGAACAATGCAATGAACTTAAATGGCAGTGGGCTGGGCATATTGCTTGCAGAACAGATGGTCTATGGGGACGAAAGGTTCTGGAGTGGCGACCTTGTACCGCAGACGCAACATTGGAAGGCCTCCCACAATGTGGACCAATGACCTGGTGTCGGTCGCGGGAATCCGATGGATGCGAGATGCTCAGGACCGGTCATTATGGCGACGCTTGGGGGAGGCCTATGTCCAACAGTGAACGTCTTTCTGCTGAAATGATGATAAAAATGCAATGTACGTAATTCATAATTGGAAAATCATTCTAATTTCTTTTATTTTTCGAGCAGTGGTGGCCGAGTGGTAACGGCCCCGACTTACGAGTTGTAGGTCGCGGGTTCAAACTCAGCCAGGCGCATTACTTACATCGTAAGGAAACTGGCATATCCTAGAACAAAAATTTAAAAAAATGTGACATAATCCACAACCCGCCCTGGGCCCGCGTGGTGGATTATGGCCCATTCCCTCTCCTAGAGAGAGGAGGCCTGAGTCCCAGCAGTGGGAACATTATAAGCATGATTATGCTATTATGCTATGCTTTATTTTTCTTAAATCAATCATCACATTGATCCTTCACATCTTTCCCTAACACTTCATGGCTCACACAATATATCTTTTCTCCTCCTATCCCTTCCTTATCCTTCTTCCATCGTCATCATCTCCATAGCTTTTTCCCAACTAGCTTGGGCTCGGCTTCCAGTCTGGATGCGACTGAATACCCGTGTTTTACATGGAGCGACTGCCTATCTATACATATATCTACTCCTTGCATAGACCGATGGTCAGTCTATCTGTCTTCTGACGACTGTCGAGAATCTACGAATGACAACCGGCACCAACGTCTTTATGTGCTTTTCAAGGCACGGGGTGTCAGTAATTTTCTAGATAAACTTAGAAATGTACATGTACGGTACAACCGCACATACTGCAAGTCAGCATTTACGCCTCACATTCATTTTACTTTATAATAAAGTTCAGTTCGCGTCGAGCCATCAAACCGGGCGATCTCATCACGGCCAACAAGGGCCACGTGTCACTCATTTCACACACACAAGTTCATTAGCTCATTTTACCTATAACATTTGGAACAATACAGCAGTTTAAATTATTTTACCATCTTTTATTCTATACCGCCCACATCATCTAAAAGTAGTGTGTGATCTAGCAAGAGATCATACAGTACATATTATGATTTGAAAAATTCACATAGGTACTAGCCCTCTACTCCTTCTATAAATAAACAAAAAAATCGCACCAATTTACCTTGCAGTATGTCAGTCATAGCTTTCAAGTGTAAAAGTTTACATCCCAGACGGTTGAGGGTTTAGTGGTACTTGGTGATGCTGCAGGCACCTAAAAGTACCTACTTCAGACCTCCCTTTGATGGCGAAACACCTTCATCGGAAGTTTCCGGGCGTGCGAACGTTCGTATTGTTTCAATGCCTTCAATGACGCGTTCTTTCAGAAAACATGCGAGGGAAGGAGACTTAAAACATAGTCAAATCATGAAACTGTAAAAAAATGAAGCTTCCGTAGTAAATTTCATAAAAACTGAAATGGTTTTCTTATTTTTATTGCTTAAATATTTTTTGAGCTTTATCTTTTCTAAACAATAACTGACAATAACAAAGTGAAATAAGCCACAGATTATAGTGAATGAACTCTATGATCCCTACACAAATAACTATGGTCTTCCTCGACAAAAGAAAACCAAGATTGACGGATGACGCAAAAAGGCGGTAAAGATTTTTTTTGTTATTACAAACGACATCTGCTGCAATATTACACAATCCGAGTAACGTCGAAATCTGGGTAGCGTTGTCCTAATTCACTTATACATTATTTTTTATGAACTATGGCCGTATTTATATTGTATGGTGGGTAGGTCACGGGCCTTGTTAATATCCTGTAGCCTTGTGTTTGGGTTTATGGCCGCTAACCGCTAACAGAATCAGATACTATTTTGTCACGTTGAATGAAGCTGAAAATGGGACAGTTGATGAATTCCAAGGAAATGAGGAGATAGCATTACAAATACTTGTATTAAGCATGATGTAATGTTTCTGAGACTGGTTGGAATGGGTATAGAATTTTGGCAGCATCGAACAGTTTAATTAAATGCCGTTACCTGTTTCTTTAACGATTTACGGATGTTTTATAGTCAGCTTATTTATATCTAGATCAGTCACCATGAGTCAGGCATCCAGCCGATACGAGATTTTTGAATTTTACACTAGCGTAAAATTAGGCTAGTAAAGACCTCGTTAACTAAATTGAGCATATCCTTAACACAAAGATTTTTATGATTCCACCTCTGCGGTCAAGGTCGTCGCAGATCCATGACGTTATGATTGTACCCATTAGATACCTACTGTGAGTACCCACAGGGCGTGGCCGACCCACCTTGCGGTTTATTCACTGGAAAAATCGTTATTCCAGCCATAATGGAACCATGAAGTTGGTAACTTCATGGCGATCCAATTCAATAACTTTAGTAACAAAATTGCTGGGGATTAGACATTAATGAACCGTAGAGTACAATATTGTCGAAGTCTTCTAAAAGAAACCACCCAAAGCAATTTTAGATTCCAGTAAACATGACCGATTTTATTTCCCTTTAACATTAGCAAGACGTTTATCGAATCAAAACAGTTCGATGCGACCTTGAGAGGTTTCTCCGCTTGAAGTGACGTCATCCCTAGAGAGGGTGGAGGGACCGGAGGGATCGAATTTATAACGTAAGTACCATCCCCGAGCTCCGTAACCGACAACCGAAGAGCTGTCGTAGTTGATTTTGAATAGTATTGCTAGTGAATATTTTATATGGAGCCGACGATACAGGGGAGGCCACGAAAGAATGGTTGCCAAAAACACAAATTGCTTGAAAAAGATTAATGCAGTTAAATGTTGGGGTGAACTAGCTAGATTCGTGTTCTCTTTGTTACAAGTACCATACAAAAACCTATAGCTACTTTTGAAGTAGCAATTTAATAAAATAGGGTTCGCATGTGTTCTTTATGGAAAGGAAATTAAAGTTCGTTCCACCGAATTCGAAGCCCAGAAGAAGCCTTATAACGGAGTACATCGCACGATGGTTAAAGTTTCACAGAAAGGAACAGCTAAGTTATTATTCTTTCTATCGTGAAAGTGCTGTTTAACAAACACGAACTGGAAATTTTGTAAAATATTGGCGAGGTTATAAATAAATACGCTACAGCGAAGAGGAAGAGGGTAGCGTAAATGAATCGGATTATTCCACTAGAGCTAACGATGCCCCTCCGTAATGCGCCAATGAAGTCACTTTATCTACCATGCAGCTACCGTTACTAACTCCTTAGTGATTAAAATATACGAGATATTTTAATCAACAAGCTTCCGCATGCATCTACTTTCGCGATTTCCCTAAATTTCTTCCTTAGTTGTTACAAAACCTTTGGTTTTACTGACTGAGATACGAAAACTATTCTATAAGATGAGTTTGCGCAGTAAAATAATTATTCCGTAGAATATTTGAATAAGAAATCGCTATAAATAAAGAACACGAGTTTCATTTCAACGAAGGAGTCAACAATGTACGACCGAGATGCAGAGCAGTTATGCATATCAATTGATCCATTGAAGCGGTAACAAGTATGTAACACTCTCATCGATAGTAGAGCCATTGTTGACAAACTACTTACTACATTCAACTGCGCGAGCGCATCCGTTGTTATCTGTCATCTGGTGGTTAATGAATTTGTTAACACCTTATCTAATACCTGGTAATATGTACACGTACATGACATTAAAATTATCATTTAAGATTAACCGATAAAAATATTGACTGAGACTTTTTGTTTCATTAACTTTCTCTTGTTATTGCGTAGTGTTGGGTAATGCTTTTATTATATTATATCAGTCAATAAAGCCTTCTATTCATATGTACCCTTTGTTTGTACCTTTTAATCTATTTGTTTTCGTATACTTTGTCTGATAGTCTATCTAACATGTTTCGCTTCGAGTGAAAGTGTTCTCTGACATTTTGTTATTGCCGGCTGGCCGGCAGTTTATTTTAGTACTAAATGAAAGTAAAAAGGTAGAGCGGATTATCAAATGACATTTATAAAATGCCGATACAGCAGTACACTAAGTGGAACTATCCAATGGTATTCTGATTGTAGATTTCCTTCCGTGAAAAATTGTAACGAAGGAAAAATTCTATGACGTACCATAAAGTACGTCGAAAATAATCGATCGGTAACCAATAGCCGTACGCGTGCAGAACAAGTGGAGGGTTATTTCGGTAGTGTTATCTAAACATGCCACCGTTTCAGATATAACTTGATCTTAATCACCTGCTACTTGGACCTGTCATCGCACACCCATATTTAAAGATGAAGAAGAAAAACAACATATACCAGAACCCGAGTACTAGAATATCTAGCAACATGTGTAATAGCGTGTCGTGATATAACTGTATGCGTGACTACAAAAGATACATTCAAGTGACCGAGTACTCAACCGAAAAGAACTATTATGTCTACCAACAACCGTAATCCGGTTTCCTTAAATTCACATTTGTTTTCACGAGTCTTCACGAGTCATTTGGGTTAGTAAGTTGAGAACTTGGTCTCGTCCGTAATGGCGCGGCGGTGCCTGCCTAATTTCGTTTCCTTTACGAGCGTTTTGTTTACATTTTTACACGAGGGAAATAGTTTGTCTACTGACCTAGTATCGATTTAACGCGCTCTTTGTGCAGTTGGATAGCGTTATTAATTACTACTGAGAACTATATTTCAAGCTATTTTAGACCTGACCAAAATGGGTCAAATATTAATTGGTGAGGCGTTGAAATTGTTAGATCATCATCTTAGATAGTTTCATGTAACTTTATACGTGCACGATCAAGTACTTTCTTTGTAGCGGTATAAATAAACATTAACTGCTCGAACTATTGAATGTGACATTTTATGTACAATCCCAATTTCGTAGACCTACATCAAGTTTACTTACCCATTAATGTCTCTATCAAATCCTCCAACGTTTGTCTAGAATTGTGCAGATAATAAAACTAATGAAAAGTAATATAACGGAGAGTAGAAATGAGCTCGTACAGGGTTTTAGTTTTCATATTTGCCAACCTGCTCACATTAGGTCTAGACTCAGACCAATATAGATGTCGAGCGTCCTTTGCTAGACAGATGGTTGCTATTTGTGCGAGCAATGCCAAATGAGGGCGTTAGCTCGCCGGCTCGTTCATGGCTAACGGCTCAATTTATACCTTTTCAGGTAAAAAAATAGTGCTACTTCAAAGCTCTGCATTGGAGAGCTGTATAAGCCTAACAAGTGTATTTTCTTTCGTAAACAAAGAGTTGTAAATCATTATAACAAATAAATATAAAAGCATGGTTTGCCTGTTACTGACCGCATCCGTGGTCTCCACTTTATCCAGCGGAAGGTGGCAGTGCGTGACGTCATCTGATGGCCAGCCAAGTGGAAATAAAACAATACACCATGGTTACCGGCCCCATAGTATTACCGCTCTAGATTGTTTTTTGTATACCCACTGAGTTTTTAACATCCTAAGTGAAGAGACTAGTTTTATTTTATTGTCGAATCAAGTAGATGTTTCTAGTACCAGTACCAGTTTTGTACTGGTGACTTAGATTCAACAGTGCCAAGAATTATTTCCGTGCAGGAGTAATATGCACTTGAATATACCAGTCGTCATACTAACCAAATTCATGTCTTGGCAATGGCGATAAAATTGGCCATCAAATGAACAATGAATGAATGAGTATTTAGATTTTTTTTTTTCGGAAGGTTTGGGAAATCCTCATGGACGCCCAGGCTGCCTCACAGATGAGCCAGTCTGGGCAGTGTCAGACTCCTACTGACTAAAACTACACTCCTGCCTTACATTTAAACCACGGACACGACGTTCGTGCCTTTGTTTGATAGTTATACATTATTTGCTTCTGGACAACTCTACGTGCAAGTGGCGTCACTCCAGAGCACCTTTCAGCGATCACAAGAAATCCCGTCAGAATTTCCGGGTTAAGAGGCCACCAGCCCGAAGCGATACCCAAGCAACAACGGCCCACATACGCATAAAAAATTAGGAATCTCCCAACCTTCACCACACATACAACTTACTGTCGGTCAAAATTCCGCATCAAAGAAATGGCCCCTGAACCCCAGAGACAATAACTATACTCAATACTATATATACATATTAATAGCCATAACCAGTATTTAGATATTTACGTAATACTGAGATCATAGGCAACCTTTAATCCTTGCCAAAATTTGTTTACCAGGACTTATAATGTTGACTAGGAACTGGAAAATTTAGTAGGAAGTCATAAGCTAACGCAAAGTTTCAAGGCGAGAACTAATCAATTCTTGACAGTCATAAAATTGAACATAAATATTAGCTCGTATCCTTTGCATCAAAGATCATGAATTTTGTTACCCGTTTAATGGCATCTAAGCAAATAACGGATGCTGTTTTAAAATTATTTGTTATTTTAGCGATGGCGTTTTCATTTGAGTTCCATTTCACAGCATTGCGGAAGTGCCGTTCTGCGATGCCGACGGTGTAAGCTAATATTGCAAGCGAAGTCATCTTCAGAGAGTGCATTGAGACGGCTACTAGTAGCAACAGTCACGTAATATTTTCCGGCCTCCGCTAATAGAACTTTACCGTTGCCGCGCACATGATTTCACACTGTTTGTTTTCTTAGCGGAGCTAATTGTTATTTAGCTACATTCAGAAAACGACTTGGTTCTATGTATACTATAATATTTGTGATTTCATAAATATACAACAGATATATTTCTTGTTATGTTATTTGTTGACTTACTTGGAAGCACTTAGAAGCTTTTGATGAGTAACTATAACCGTTTATTTTAATCTTACTAATTGCGTAATAAATTTAATGGACGACACTCCCTTTGCGTGTGCAAAACCGCAAATTAAGATTAGTAACAGCATTGTCGCCCTTCAACAACATCATCGAGGTATACCATAAATGTGTTGTGAAGGTGACACGCTTCAAGACCAAGTTCGTAAACAGCAAAAAATTGTTCATGCTATGTCCAAAATTACATCGTTAGTAAATACGGCCATGACGCCGTCTTATTTCGTCGTCATTATAATATTTTGACTTGGACGAGGCGTTTTAGACGCTATCGAGATGAGGCTGACCTTATTTTTGTTGAATAGAGTTGTCTGTTTTTCACCCTTCGTAACTTGTCGTCTTTTCTGCTTACTATCTTTTAATGTAGACAAATGATCCGTGAATTTAAGATCCAATATACAAATCATTGGGTGGTGTGCCACAAGGAACGACCTTGAGCTCTGTTTTTACTTAAAAGATTGTTTTTGATTTCGCATGATAAATAAGATCGCTTATCGTTATTGACGTCTTGAATGAATGATTACGCATTATTGGTATTTTGTATGTCATGATTGGGACTATGTACGATATTCATAACACATGCACGTTCGTGACCGTGCATGTCGTTTCTAGTTTAGTGTGAACATTGACTGTGGGTTAAAATGAATATGACACCACTAATAATAGGAAATCATGTCCGGACACGAAGCACGAAAACTGCATTCAGATTAAATAGTATCGTGGCAATCTCGAATAGAATTAAAGCTCCGGGATTCAATTTGCATAACAATGAAGCAGAATGCATTTTAATTCGAAAAAATCTCACTGCGGCGAGCTGTCATCATTAACAATAGATACGGAACGAGTAAGGGGTAACTCGCTGGGAATGCGACAGTTATTCACAATAAATTGGTCTAGATTTGGCCGGAAATTAACGAAAACCACAGGAGTGGGAGGACAATGAATCGACCCCATCGTGTGCTCGATCATAAGAAAAATTATTTCATCCTGTTACCCGGGCCTCGTGGACTGCACAATTTTGTCATTTGTTTTATTACTCGCAAGTCCCTGTCTCCGAATCCAGTCTCTACTTTCATTACACTAATATTATAAAGGCGAAATTTTGTATGTATGTTTGTTACTCCTTCACGCTGAAACGGTTAGTTTTTAATTATTCTGTATTAAAACATTTATAAAGGACAAGCTAATTTTCACGCAGGCAGCTGCTAATATCCCTATCACACACTAGCTTATCCCCAAAAGTAAGATACTCCTTGTACCACCAGCTATATGTCATTGAAAATTCCGCCGAAATCGGTCCAGCCGCTTCGGAGATTAACATACAAACAGACACAAACCAACATCTTAAAAATTGCGTTTTTGACCAAGCTATCATAAAGTATATTACTTTCGTATGCATTTAGCAAGAAAATGTTGTTTTGATATTACAAACGCTATAATTTTATTTATGTGTAAAAAATAATATTTATTTTACATTTTTATAAAACAAGTCTACTCACAAAATATATTACGACTTTATGCATAGGAGGTGTCGATATGTAGATAAAATGGAAGAAGACATTGTGGCTTCCTTGAAAATAGAATAATTTCAAAGTTTCGTGCTATTCAGCGACCATCTTAACATCAAAACGAGTACCTATCAATTTCTTCTTAAGCATCATTTATGAGCATCTTCCCTGTAGTAAGTGTTATCTAATTAAGTTCCTCATACAAGTAGTAAAAGCAGGTTGTCTGACGCCACCGCTTCGCATACCATCAGAGTGTAATCAACGAACGGATATTGTGGTGCTGGGATGCTGTTAGTTGCTTTATGTGCACAGTCATATCAATCAATTATATCTGTAATAATTCCTATAATGGCCATATTCTTACAGAATCTAATTATTGGAAACTGTTGTTATTGGCAACAGATTACAGGGACTGTATTTTTATTTCGACGAGGCGATTTTTGCGATTAACTTCATCAATATCAATATGTTTTTTGTAGAGGTACGTACGCGGAACAGAGCGTAAAGTCCCACTTACCTCCGTTGAAAAGGAAGGATCCTCTAATCAGACGGGTGTTGTCTGGTTTGGGCAAATGCCCTATAGATCATTTCGGTCTGTTGTATATGTTCAAATCGCGCGGAGAACTCTACTTGCGCGATGCAGGATTTCGTAGTTTAGTTCATATGTAACGTCATAGATGTCGCTACGCTACATTTTCTAAGGTTGATATCTGCTATAAATCATTTTTATTTATTTCCTATATTCAATATAAACAGTGGCGTTATTGATGCAGCGTCTGCGCAGCCCAATCAGTAACATTTCGGCCGTGTCAAGTCCGCAAATAAACTTGTGATGCAATACACATTTAGAACTTATAAATGCTTGCCTACCACATGGATAAACTTGTAAAATATTTTTGGCATCTATTAATATTGAATGTATCTACCAAGATAACATATGGTTCTCGCTGGAGATAATATATGCATATAAATGATATTAAAATGTCTGTTTGTAATATTTTCTTTAGCAAAAGCATATGAAAGTACCTATTTATATTGGATACTTATTACAAAAATGCAATTTAAATAAAAACTTTTTAGAAAAAAAAAATAACCGACTTCACTAAAAAAAACACTAAAAGGATCAAAATAACTTTAATTTCGGAAGTCGGTGTTTCTCAGTATTGTTTGTTTCTTATTTAACACCGACTTCCGAAATTAAAGTTATTTTGATCCTTTTAGTGTTTTTTTTAGTGAAGTCGGTTATTTTTTTTTTCTAAAAAGTTTTTATTTCACACTTTTTAGTTGCGATACACTTATAAACAGAGTGCCTATTTCTCATGACAATTCCAATTAACCCAAATACTGCTAGGTTACATTGTTTTATTATAAAGTTCCTGTGTCTACCTTCCTCCTTCCGGCTCCATCATCAGATCAGTTCGATAGTACCTTATAGCCAAAGAGCATCTCACGACAATTCTAATAAGCCCAAACACGGCTAGGATACATTGATTAATTACGGAGTTCCTGTGCCTACCTTCCGGCTCCATCATCAGATCAGTTCGATAGTACCTTATAGCCAAAGTGCCAACCATGACAATTCTAATAAGTCCAAACACGGCTAGGTTACATTGATTAATTACGGAGTTCCAGTGCCTACCTTCCGGCTCCATCATCATCATCAGATCACTTCGATGATACCATTTTCAACGTAACTATTCAGAATCATTCATTTATTTGTATTGTCATAGTCGCTTAACTATATCTTCATTGTGATATCTATTTGAGTATGAAGTTCCGTTGACCATTTCTGGTCTTCTTCATCAGTTCCACTTCATCAAATGTTACTTTTTGACTGTAAATGCTTAAGTTCTTGATGAAAGTACTAAAATTACCATAGGGTTGCCTATAATTTTTGAGGAGTTCCCTCGATTCCTCATTGATTCCATCATCAGAACTGGATTTTGAAAAAAATGGGACCAATCTGGAAGCATATCCTATAAAACGAAAAAAAAATTTTGCAAATCGGTCCATAAACGACGGAGTTCTGAGGTAACACACATAAAAAAAAAAAAAAAAAAAAGATGATAAAAAAAAAAAAAATACAACCGAATTGATAACCTCCTCCTTTTTTTTGAAGTCGGTTAAAAAAATATGTTTGTTTGCTCCGGCTAATCTCCGAAACGGCTAGACCGATTTTGAAAGAATTTAGAATAGACTTTTTATTTTACCGACGGTACTTAATACTCGGTGGAGAGACGGGGGACATCTCTGAAATCAAGGCGCAATGTTCTTAAACTCCACGCAAAAGAAGTCGCGCGCAACAGCCATTTGTAAATACGATGTGTCACTTGTGCAAAGAGAATATTCTGGCTCGAGTTTTGTTCAAAGAATTTGAGCAGTTTGTACCTACTCAGTTCATCGAACACGTTTTTTTTGCCCTGTAGACCACGAATGCATATTTGAATAAATTAAGATAACCAACAAGGTCACCCACTTGTCCTGGTACAATCGAAGAGTTCCATTGACGTACCTATAAAAGCCTAATAGAAAATTTAAAAATTGCACATTCTAGAAGAAAACAGCTGTTTCCGATCATTGTTTTAAAACGATGAAAATATACAGTTTTATGTGGCATAATAAAAATTATGTATTTCGCGGGAATGATGTAATGTTTCGGTGGACACTAGCATAATGGCATCATGAAACGGGTTTTACATGTTTAAGTAGTGTGTAGTATTGCCAGAAAGAAGGTTTTTCTATATGTAAACTATTGTAGGAATAATTTTATAAAAAAAAAATTAAAAACACTATAAAAGTGCAAAATGACTTTAATTTCGGAAGTTGGTGTTTTAAAACTTTTTACAAAAAAAAAAAGATTTAAAACTTTTTACAAAAAAAAAATAAGTCGGTTGAACTTTTTTTTGTAAAAAGTTTTAAAACTTTTTACAAAAAAAAAATACAACCGACTTCAATGTAAAAAAAAACACTAAAAAAGTGCAAAACAACTTTAATTTCGGAAGTTGGTGTTTCTATAATAGTTGTCTCTTTGTTATTTAATACCGACTTCCGAAATTAAAGTTATTTTGCACTTTTTTAGTGTTTTCAGGGTTCCGTACCTACCTCAAAAGGAAAAAACGGAACCATTATAGGATCACTTTGTTGTCCGTCTGTTTGTCTGTCTATCAAGACCCTTTATCTCGGGAACGCGTGGCGGTTTTGATTTGAAATTAAAACTATGTACTCAGATTTGCAGTCCCTTGAAGCTGTGAAAAAAATCAAAATTCTGAGATTACAAAAAAAAAAGATACGGCCGTTCATATCGCAAAAAACGTGTATTTCGACACTCAAAGGAATCAAAATCCATAGGGTACTTTCCGTTGACCTAGAATCCTGAAATTTGGCATGCAGCAAGGTCTCATAACACAAGTATAGGAAAAATTTGAAAACTGTAAATTTGTAGTTACGTCACAAAAAAATTAAAAAAAATGTGCGATTCGGAAAAATCTTCGGTAAGTTTGTACGGAACCCTCAGTGCGCGAGTCCGACTCGCACTTGCCGGTGGCATATAAGGGTTCCGATTTTTCCTTTTGAGTTTATATTTGAATGTTTATATTTTTACTTACACGCGGAGAAATGTACGCCATACTTGGATATATTACCATAATATGTAGCATAAGGTAATTAAAAATTAATATGCAACACCGCATCATCTATGACGGTAGCTATAATTTCATTTATGTGGCTCACCGTAGCGTGACAGCTGCGACAATTGCACTCTGTCTTCATTGTTCCATGGTCTATGCAAAAGAATCGAATATTGAATATATGTCGTCACGGTCTATTGCACGCACGCTATTATTTACTGAACGTTTGTCATGGGATTTATTGGGTCAAATGACATCTTGTACAACTAGGGCGATGAAAGCCACCGGTGAATTCGGAAGTTCTATAATACATTTTTTTGTGTATCGAATTTTTTACTGCTTTTTTCCCCCTTCAAACTCAATAACACTTTCCCTTGCATAACAGAATGTACTTTCTTTATAGAAAATCAGTTATAACCATTTTTCACTCTGAATATTTAGCTACTGCAACACAAATGCACGCATTTCTCCATAGATCTTTATAGGGTTTCAAATACCGGATTTTTTCAATACCGGTATTAGTGTGGTTAACACCGTGATCCGGTGATCACAAGTTCAATTACGACATTAATAAAATTATTAAAATATTTTTTTTTATTTTCGAATCGGTCTTTAATATATTATGATTACTTTCTGAAAATAAGCGACGTTCAAAAAGGAGGAGATTCTCAAGTCGTTTGAATGTTTTTTTTTTTATCTTGTTCAGCGATCTTAGTTTTTTTTTTTTTTACCGATAGTGATGATTATTTTTTTGTCTGGAAGAGTTTTGCCTCTAGGTGGTCCCATTTAAATTTAGTGAAGATCAAATGAGACCTTCGGAGATAAACCATGGAATACTTCAATTATGTTCAAATTCCACATTAATGGGGTAATAATTTTGCGCAAACTTTTTTTTATGGACCATATTTGATGATTCTTTTTGTATTCGTTTAAGTTACAACTCCGTGATAATTCTTTAATTAATTATGGGTATTACGGCAATCCTATAGGTAACTCATCAGAGAACTTGCTCACCGTTTAATTTTAGCTGGGGGCAACCATAGCTAAAAATACAACCAACTTCAACGAAACGAAAACTAAAAATTGCAAAATAACTTTCAAGTTAGGAAGGCGGTGTCAAAAAACAATACCCAGAAACCTCTGACTTCCGAACATAACGGGCCCAGCCTTACTGGACGGGCGGACGGCGAGCTACCCATTGCTCGTCGTCCGCAAGCCTTTGCTTATGATAGCTGGGGATCGCACTGCGACTCCCGAATCCTGGGCGTCTCATGTCGTGGCGGCTGGAGCGTGAGAATGTTCGGTCTTTCACGCTTGCGTTCAACTCTTATTCTTTCAACTCTCAATATTGTTGCTTCGCAGAAAGAGGCAACCACATCCCATTCTCTTACGCTCTAGACCAGAGTCTAGTGCGAGAGATTCGCCACCGATCGCCACCACGAGGATACGGCGGTGCTCCGCCTAAGCGGGGCACACCTACACCGTACGCTCAATCGCATCTTCCTGGCGGACCGCTCAATGGATCATCCGGGCATTTCTTTCATTTCAATCAATAACAAGAACCTCCCGAACCTACCATCTCTGGTAAGGACCTTCGTAATGCGGAAAGTGTTGACGCCGTGGCTCATCTCCAGCCACTTTTCATAGTGGGAATTTACACGTTTGTGGCGTACTCAGCGCGAGAGAGTGAGTCAGACATAAGAGTGGGCCCTTGCACTAGTGAAAATAAATATAATAAATTATATAACGTAATACAATTTCCAACTGCTTATTACAACAAACCGTAATAATATACTTTTTTATTTGTAATACCGTCATCACGGTATTGGGTCGACAATACCGTGATTAAAAATTTACCTATTTATATCCGTGATACGGTATTATGGGATCCCGGACTACCGGTATTGAAAGCCCTAGTCAGCACAACTATTATTTGCACTTTCTCGTCCAGTCTAGAATTTGTGTTACATTGTGTTGGGTACCCGCGTCCGGCAGGTGTCTGGTCTTAGTCAGAACGCTTCAGTTCTAACAATAGAGAGTAAATACAGGCTCACAGCAGCGTTTACCTCATCTAGATTAATTTTCGCTTCCGAGATACACACGCAAGAATGTGATATTTCTTAGTTAGCGACGTTCTAGTTATTGAATATTTATTTCCATTCTTAATGTGATTTCATCACGACCTAGTTTAATTATAGCAGCGTGGAAAGATCGGAATATGTATGCATATCTAAAATTAAAACCGCTCCCAATTCCCATTGTAATTGGCAGGGTCACTAAAGGGGAATGGACGACAGCCGTGGGAAGACCCAGATAATCATTGTTCTATTCTATGAATGCTTAAACATTTTGTTAGTTTGTAGAGACGATGTTATCAGAGCATATTGGTCTAGTAGCTACATATGAAGTGTTCTATAGCTTTTCCGGAGATAGATGGTAAGATACAAAACTACTTTTAACCTACATTTTCATCTCGGCTTCCGAAGATGGCAGCTGTGCTCGAGCGCTTTGTAGCTAGGCTAGGCCTAATTTTCAACGAGGCCTGGGGCCTACAGTCGATAGTGCTGAAGAAAATTCCGCGGATTTGATTTATGTTGTCTGTCAATGTCTGTCCGCTGCAACCTGCAACTTGTTCGGCAACGTTACGTATAAAGACTTTGATTAATGTTTTTGCAAAATTTTGTAAAGCTATTTCGTTTAATGATTGATAGGTTCAGTTAAATCTATTAATACATTATCATTTATATTGGTTACGGAGCCAGATAAATAATTTAACTTTCATCTTCGCTGTGTTATTTATTTATTAAGGAACTCCAATAAAGGATGTAAACACAAAAATACAAGGATAAATGGAGTTTTAAATTAGTCTACTCCTTCAATTACAGTACCTAGGCCACAATATGGTTTTGAGTGTAAACAAGTTTAAACCAAAATAAGAATTCCACTAACTATATGACATAATACAATTATGACATCTAAACGTTGAATAGTCGATAATAAAATAGAGCCGTCAACACTATCAAAGTCAATAAAATCCCTCTGGGTATCCTTTGTGCCCATTATGTTAATACTATGTCTTTATCCAAAGGTAAAATCAATACTCATTGCTTTCTATTCATGCTATTTGGTTGTTCAGTTCGGGATTTCGGAATATTATAGGAAATAACAAGAGGAAAAATACTTTTATTTTTCCTCTTGTTATTATATGTAAGTGAAGTAGGTAATCATTACAGAATGCAAATAAATCTTGATTAGATAGCTCCAGGTTGTCGTATTATGGCGCAGGAAGAACCTCTCCTCTAAAAGTTCTAATTAAATTGCTTTGAACTGTCGAATTTCTGAGAGACGTTCAATTAATAAAGCGGTAGCACTCCAAGCTTCATACAGGAGACGAGGATGTCATATTTTCAGACATAAGTAGGTCAAACACGTGTAGTCTATGGTGGGGGCTTAACACTCCCTTCCTCATCAAAAATTAAGAAACTAAGGATTATGGTCAGCTTCCTTTGTATGATAAAGCGTTACTAAAGATAATAATTTAATATTCAGGAAAATTACGTGCGCGAGCCAAAGTAGTGGAATGTTTTTTAAATAATTAATAGCTTTGCTTGTTCTTTCTCCTTTATCCGTCACTCACATAGCACGTGCGTTTTTTCCTATTTTTATTTCCCACACGTTGTGCTGGAAATATTTCTTTGGACATATGGCCGTCATTATGTGACATCACTCGGGCACTCAACTCGGGTTTCGAAAACAAAAGGTCAGTAAGTACTTACTCTACATTACAAGATACATGTAACAATTTTACTGCCACTAAAAGTCAAGCCTGAAATAAATCTTCTTTGGAGACACAAGAGCGTCAAGTGTTCAAGGTTATAGAACCTTGACGCTCTTGACATTCTCTTCCTCATCATTACATGACTTCATCCTTATGACAGCATTTCTCAATTAATCGAGCATTTCTCAGCATCTTCTAAAAGGAAGACCCCAACCCAAATCACTTTATTCTTATAAACGTTCTAGCACAAGCCAAAACGATTTCTAAAACCATTTTCTGTGTTTTAATTCTTTGAATCCACTGGCTGGCCACTAGGGGAATTATTATTTAGGATTTACGATTAATCCGGAATTAATAACACCTCGGGTATCTCCGCATCTATATCGTTTCAGTCTAAGTTATAATATTGTACTTATGTACGTATATGTAGATATATTGTTGTGTCTGCAGCATTATGTTTATGGTAGGTGAAAGAAACTGCCTCGGCTTTGGCAGTTAGGAGTTATTTATTGCTATTTGTGTTTTTGCCAGAGTGTTTTTGTGTTCAGAGAGGGTTAGGTCGCCTTTCGAATGACTTTTCGTAAGCATTGACTATAGAATTAGTATGTTATTTTGACGTAACTCTTATAATGTATGTTTTGCTTCTCGGCATAAATTGCCGTTATTATTCACGATATGGAATTAAACATGATACAAATACCTACTGAATCGATTTCTTTGATTCAAAATTCAAAATTCAAAATTCAAATCATTTATTGTGGATCATAGGTTCATAAGATGTTGTTTTAGTTACAGGTTCTGCTATGTCCCGCCAATGAGGCATACAAAATTCTTATTATTAATTTGGGTACATAGTAAATAAAATAATTAAATCAAATTGTCATGGAATACATTAAAATTAAATTAGCAAAATATTTAGGTCAAATTATAAATTAGTCATATTACAATATAATAGTTTATAAAACAAGAACATAGTGCTCCATAATGCTTTTGGTTTGTATTAATAAACCGGCCGATTCAGTGTCTTGTCATTTAAAAATTCTTTTATCGAGTAATAACATTTATTTATCAATAAATCGAGTAGGTTTTTTTTAAAGATATTCATGTCGCTCATATTTCTGAATGAAGGTGGAAGATTATTAAAGATACGAGGGCCCATACAAAAGATACTTTGGTGCAAAAGCTTTGTTTTGCTGGCTACCGTGCGCAGCTTGTCTTTGTGTCTAGCCCTAGTGCAAAATTCAAACAGGTTTGGATTTGATTTTATAAATATTAAAGTTTCATAAATGTACATACTAGGGAGAGTTAATATTTTTAAACTTATAAAATGTGGTCTACATGAATCTGTTTGGTGTATATTGCACAGTGATCTAATACAACGCTTTTGAGCTCTAAAAGCACGTTCCTTTTCTACTGAGTTGCCCCAGAAAATGATGCCGTAGCGTATTATTGAAGCAACATATCCATGATAAGCAGTTAGTAAGACGGACTGACTGACAGTGTTTCTTAATTTGTAAAGAGCATACGAGCTCTGGCTAAGTCTTTTGCAAACTTGCTCTACATGTGACTTCCAGTTTACTTTGCTATCAATATGAATTCCCAGGAATTTGGTTACTTCCACTTCT
Organism: Mythimna impura; assembly: GCA_905147345.3. Taxonomy (NCBI): domain Eukaryota; kingdom Metazoa; phylum Arthropoda; class Insecta; order Lepidoptera; family Noctuidae; genus Mythimna; species Mythimna impura. Next base: position 6,442,469 of record LR990366.1, on the reverse strand, counting down.
TCTATATTGGTCTGAGAGTGGCATATATTCAAAGAAGAGTTAGGATTTATTCGTTGTTTAAAATTCATTATTTTTGTTTTTTCTAGATTTATTTTCAAGTCATTTTCATCAAGCCATTTTATAATTGTTGTCAGAGTGTTATTTATGTCAAGTTTTAAATCAGTTCCGTCAGTATTGGTAAACAATATAGTACTATCATCAGCAAACAAGGTCATATGATGTATTGTAATTGTAGACATGTCATTGATATAAATTAAAAAAAATGGGGGGCCTAGTATGCTGCCCTGCGGGACACCGGAAAGGATACCTCTAACCTCGGAAACAATCGTTTCTTCAGTTCTAGTAGTTAAGGAGACTCTTTTCAATTCTACTATCTGTTTTCTGTCACTGAGATATGATTCAATCAATTTGTATACGTTACCTCTTACACCAAGTGCATATAATTTATTTAAGAGTATTTTATGATTAACTCGGTCAAATGCTTTGGACATATCCATGTATAGTGCTACGGCTGGCGACCTAGTGTCCATATTTAAAAGGACTTTATGTAAAAAGTTATAAATTGCTATATTAACAGATTTATTTTTCCTAAAACCATATTGACACGGAGTAAATATGTTATTATTTTCAAAAAATGGGTATAGGCAATTATATATGTGTTTTTCGAATATTTTAGAGAAGATGGTAATTAAAGCAATTGGCCTGTAGTTACTAATGGAAGATTTATCATCTTTTTTATATACCGGCTTTACCACTGACAACTTTAATCTCTCTGGAAAAATACCATGTTCAATGCACAGATTGATAATATAACTTAAAGGAGCAGCAATTAAGGTTGCTACTTCCTTAATGATCTTTGTAGTAATACCGTCATAACCTGCGCTATTTGTATTGCGCAGAGAAGTTATAATTTTATGAATGTCTGAAGGGATGGTTGGAGGCATAAATATTGATTTTGTGTTAAATGTCAAGTTAGAAGAATTTGATGGCGTCGAGTGAAAAGAATTGGTATTATTCGTATTTTTTACAATATCAGCAAAATAGTCATTAAAGGCATTTGCAATAGTCTTAGGATCAGTAAGTACTTCGTCATTGATTATTAGTTTTTCAATGCCTTCATTAGGATAGTTATATTTAGCATCATTAATTACTTTCCACGTTGCTTTAGATTTATTAGCAGCCGTATTTATAAAGTAATTGTTCTGGGATCTTTTTGTCAGCGAAATAATTGTTTTATATTTTTTAGCGTACGCTTTAAATTTCATTTTGTTATCGCTGTTTGAGTTTTTCCTATATTTCCAGAGAAGTTCGCGCTTACGCTTACTACACATTCTTATACCTTTTGATAACCATTTAGGTCTTGAAATATTATTAATGCGATTTTTTTTAATAGGAAAGCATAAGTTATAAATCAGTGTGAATATATCGTGGAAAGCATTGTAGGCAGTATTAGGGTCTGTAGACTCATATACACTGTGATAAGTGATTTGACTTAAATACTTAGCAAATATACCTCTATTTTCTTTGGTGAAATTACGTTTATATATATACCAATATTCAATTGAACTACACTTTTTTACTGGACACTTCATTATTTGTGCTGTGTGATCGGAGAGTGCAAAATCTCTGATAAAACCTTTGCATCCCTTAATGTTATGAGCTATGTTGTCAATACATGTATTACTGGCGCTGCGTGTTACCTGGGTAAACTGAAGGGTTATATTAAAGCTTAACAGTAGTTCCACAAAGTCAGTAGATATTCTTGAATTGTTTGTAATATCTATGTTGAAATCTCCGCAAATTATTATATTTTTACTTTTAATACACAGCCTATTCAATATTTTACTTAAAATTAAAAAGAAAGTATTTATTGATCCTATTATTTTGTTCGGCGGTCTGTAAATACATAAAATAAACATTTTGTGGTCTATTAATTCAATAGCAGAGCATTCAATAATATTCATAATTGACATTTTGGTAATATCATCAAGGCTTTTAAATCGCAGTCCATTCTTAATTAAGATACATGAGCCTCCATGTCGACCACATCTCATAAAATAGGAACCCAGAATAAAGTTCTGTATCTGTAGGTAATCCTCATCACCTTTCCTCATGTTATGCTCCGTAATGCACAATATATCTACCTTCATGCCTTCCGTCGCTGATTCGTCCAAGCACACTGATAGCATATCCGATTTATTAATCAGACCATTAATGTTTTGATGCATAATAGTTATATCATACTTATTTACGAAATAAATTATCACAGCTTAAATCTTGGTTTGTATGGATTACAGAATTTACGTTACTTAACTCATATGGCACGGAGTTGCCATTTTGTGTATTGCAGGCGTTGTAGTGTATTATACTTTCAATTTGTACTTTAATGTCCCTGAAAATTGTATACATGCCTAAGTCATTGATAGCGCCTGTTATCTTTGAAAACATTGAGTGGTCATACTTTAAGTGCTTGTTTGAGTCAAGAGGATAGCAATGTTCGTGAGTCAAAATATCAAGATACAGAAGGTTATTAAAATTTTCGATTCTCCCGTTATACATATTCGCGTAACTTTTGCACTTAAACGAAGGGGCGCATAAAATAACATTGGTGTGTTGCACTTTTTGTAATGACTTTCTTATGGCTAGTACCAGGTTGATGGAATCGTTTGTTGTGGTGAAGTCCGCCTCGCCGATTAAAATTATACAGAAGTCTTCCATTGTAAAGTTTCGCAGCTTAAACTCAATCTCATTCATAAGTTCTTTAATTCCGCAATTCGTCTTTATGTAATGACATATTTGGTTGTTTGGGCCTAAAGTGTTGTCAGCAATTGTTAATATTCTGTTAGTGTTATTCGTACTCAATATACAGATTTTTCGCGGTGGGACCTTTTTTCTGGTCAGTATACTGTCATTAGGTGCGGAGGTACTCGTCGGGTTTGATTCATTTTGATGTAGGTCACTATTTGGTCCTTGAACAAGATTTTTCTGAGGAACTGTTTGAGTCTCCTTATTCTTGAAGATGGTGGAGTTTTGAGGGTAGACATTTGATGTTTGCGTCTCCTTGTTTTTGGCTGGGTTGAATATTTGAGGCAAAGTTTTATTCTTGCGTTTGGGAGTTATACTATTTTTGTCAGGTGTTGTGCATAGCTTTTTGTAAACGTTGTTTGCTTTCAACATATTTTGTAGATCGGACTTTAAACGAAAATTTTCACTATTTAAATTTTCAATTTCTTGATGCGCGCTCATTAATTGGAGGGTAAGACTTTTATTTTGTTCGGTCAGTTCGCTTAATATTCCACCACTGTTATCATGTAAGCTGTCTTGTAAACTCATCATAGTGGCGTCAAGTATAGTGTTTTCGCTAGCAATATTTGTTAAGTCATTTAATGAGCTAGTTCTGTTCGGTTTACGACGACAAGTGATGTTGTTGTAGCTAGAATCCATATTATTTTAATATTGGAGTGTCCTCTAGCGCTTTAATAAATTCTGATAGCTTCTTTTTTTATTATTCTATCTGTGTACCACGTATTTTGTTGAACAAATATTGGTTAACAAATTTAGATATTCACAAAAAGTAAGTTCGAATGTAGTGGGATTTGAACTCACGCCCAGTCATCGATGAGTATAATCAGACCCCGTGTTACACCACCGGACTACAGTGTCTTAATTATAACTAGCCAAATAGGTGGTATTATTTTACTTGATTAAATTTTTAAACTGGACAAAACGGTTAGTAATGATTCATGCCCATGGATTTTTTTTCCCCTGTCAAAAACAGTTCATCGCTTTTTGGTTTGATTTAGAATGTCATAATATGTTTTAATGGTTTTGGTTTTGTTTATGTAGATATAGGTACACTTTATGATGTTGATCACTAGTAATTACTTAGTTTCTTGAGTTTTAAGTATTGTCCATTAAATTAGTATTTTTTTTTTCTCACTCTTTAATATGGTTTTTATAGTATCTTGTTCCAGAGCACACTCTCAGTTTATTTTGATTAAATATGATAGATTTTTTTATTGTTCACTAAATTAAAACTTTCACTGAGATTTATTTATTGGTTCATGTAGTTATTCCTTCAGTATAACACTGTCACTTAAACATAGTCTTATTATGTACCGAATAATTAAAAAAAAAATGTATAAAACGTTAATTCACTATTTTTTGTTTATTTTTGAGCACGGATTCGATTCGATCGTGTATGTCGCGCGCGCGGGTAGTCAATGAATCTTGATGAATGAATCTTGATGTTTTGATACTCTCCATTCGGTGCCCACTCTCGCACAAGCATTGGTTGTTTTCTATGCTCTTTTGTTTCTTCATTCTAACGTTCTACAGTTCCGTTGACTACAAGACAGTTGACCATTTTTTACTAATGCGTGTTGAGACGAAACGGTACGTATCGTCGATCTTTTATGGCAATGCTCACCGAACACGCGTTTACTCGCGAATGTAGGACGATGCGCTCACGCAGGCTACGCGCGGTCATGAAGAAATTGCTCGTACAAAATGTTTATAGGTTGCCGTAACTGATAAACTGCGTTACTTGTAAGCAGTTGATGATAACTGTCTAGCTAAGGTAATTCGTTTTTCTGATCTATGTTAGATCAATTTCATCATTGTTTTGCCTTGATATTAGTTTATTCTTCAATAATTTCTTCTTCTATACATCTCTTTTAGTCTCCATATCAGTAGTCACCGCCTTTCCCCAGGACTGCAGACAAGTTCGAAAGAGTTACCGTGTCCCTGAAACGCAAAGGGCAACTGAAGGAACACAGGTTTTAGTCAGTAAAAGTTCAGGTTAAAAGGACAGGTTATGATTTACCACTACGAAAAAAAAAACCATTCTAAATATAATTATCATCTTTCACACTGTCCATCCATCGTTTCTGTGGTTATCTCCGCTCTTGCATCAATGATGACCCAGAGACTATTGACGATATGCCTGGCTAAAAACTTCATATTTCCCACCAAAGCCATTTCGACCGAACGTGTTCTCCAGATCCGTGTCCTCATTTATCTGTGACGTCATAAACTAACCCTGTTATTAAAGTGACGTTCACGCGTGCAGTGCGGGTGGTACTTACATTGTCATGCAAACTGCATCGGCGATCGCTTTCCACTGCATATTGATAAGAAGCTTGCCATTTATAAGGCAAATGGACAGGATGTTCTGGGTTAGGTCGAGATTGTTTATGGATCTGGGATTGCAGGAAGTGTCTGTGAGAATATCTAACCTGTATTTTATTTTCTTTTATTCGAAGTGCCAATATCAATTATTCAATTCATATATGTACCTAAGTACATACTTTTCTAAGTTTATCTATGAACATTACTGATACGGGATACCTCTCGTGCCTCGGAAAGTACGTAAAGCCATTGGTCCCGGTTTTTACAGGTCTAGTCAGTCTATCCAAGGAGTATAGTGCTGTCCAGTTGTGGAGGTCTGATAGGCAGTAACTCCATGTAAAACACGGGTATTCAGACGCATCTGGTTAGACTTGAAGCCGACCCCAAGCTAGTTGGGAAAAGGTTAGGGAGAAGATTATTTTATTTTTATCATCATCATCATTATTTCAGCCGAAAGACGTCCACTGTTGGACATAGGCCTCTCCCAAGCGTCTCCACAACGATCGATCCTGTGCGTCTCGCATACCCCGCATTCCCGCGACTCTCACCAGGTCGTCGATCTATCTTGTAGGAGGCCTTTCAGCGCTGTTGTATTTTATTTTATTGGAAGGTGATAGAATGGTCATCAGTGAACATCTTTCGGCTGAAATGATGATGACAGAATGATACGTTGGTGAAATTAATTAGTCACAAAAAGTTTGCTTTAGCTTCTGAATCATTTATGCTCTGTGGCATATTCCATGGTGTATTGGTATAATAAATCATTATGATGCTTTAGTTTTTTCTCCACCAAAATTAACTTCTACAAGATTGACAGGATAATCATGGCAATTATAATTTACAATACGGCATAACAACTCAAGTTGCAATGACGTCGGTAACTTACTTTCTCTGTAACACCATGTTTCATTAACAAGGAGTTGTCTAGCCATCAGATAAACTTGATAAATTGTTATTGCGCTCCGTGGTTTGCACTTTCATGTTGATCATTAGGTCCATTCTCTTTATTGTCTTACATTGGATTATCTGAACCAGAAATCAGCTGTCAACAGTGAACCACTATCTCTTTCTTTTAAACAACAAGGTTCTGTCTGTCACCCGTTTTCAAATTCAAATATTTATTTCAGATAAACATCCATATGTGTTAGTAGTAGTACAACTTAGCCTAATGTTAATATTAAATTAAATAATAATAATAAATAACTTACAAACTACTGTACGAACAGTTCAATGGTTAATTAGTTTTTACTAGTATCAAACTAAAAAATTATCACAAGGGTTAAATCGACACCCGCATTGAACAAGGCAGTACCTCGGATTACAGTCCAAACAAAATTCAAACATGGCTCTATAACTTTTAGGTTCATTTAAAAAAATGACTGAATTAATGTTACAACCTTGTTCGTTGCGGGTGTCGAAATGTGAAGTGAAGTATTCTATGTTCCGTTCTAGGGCATGTTCTACCCGTGTGCCAAATATCAATCAAATCCGTTCGGCCATTTGAGTGTAAAAAGGTAACAAACACACACACATACAAACTTTCGCCTATATAACATTAGTGTGATGTATTTTCGTTTCCTTTGGTAGATTTAGAACGACGGTAGTCTGTAAGTCTAAAGTAACAACAAAATGTGTTTTTCTTATCTCTCGGCTCGTATCGTAAATATCATATGTAAACTTTACTGTTCTAGTAGCTGAAAGATAGGCATAATATTGGCGTCCTATAAAGTTTCCTATATTTTCTACCGTTTTTTCCCCCAGAGTCTTCCAAACTACGTTCTTGCCTCGGTAAACAATTACTTTGCTGATGTGAATTGGTGTGTAACGATTATTACAAAAACATGTTAAACCTAATGGAAACGTGAAACTAATGTAATTAATCCATGAGGACTGCCAGTGACAGTGTCACGTGTCACGCGGTCCTGACATGCGTGACAACAAAATGTTTCAAAGAATGACATAGTTGCACAGCGCAACACTGTTTACCACCATAAATAAAAACCAACAAATTACTTTTTAAGGGGCAATAAATATAAAATGTATGAACCTGACGGGTTAACATGTGCATTTAAATGTCAGTGAAATTCGACCTTTTCATAATTTGTCAGTTGGACGCATGGGAATCTTGTAGTGCACAAAAAAGGTTGAAGCACTTTCGCTGAACACTTTCGCCTTCACAAAGCATAATAACAGTGCGTGATTCACTTCACTAGACATTGCGTTGTAGTCTAGTCTACCATCGGCTGATCGGGCAAGGCATTTAACATAGCTAATAAAGAGTGATTTCTTGGTCGTCCTCAATCAATCAATCAGCCACAGCAGTAGTCGTAAGCTTTTCCGAAAAAGGAGATAATGCTTGCAGTTGCGAGTCGGTGACCGCAGAATTAATGATGATATATGAAGCGCATATCCTTCAAGTAGCTAGATCTATAGCTTCATCCTTTGTAATAATGCTAATGGCAGATACATGTAAACGATCCTAATAGAATTCCAATTAGTTACCGCAGGCGCTGGGAGAACTAATTGCTTCTAATCACTCTTGTGGGTTCCACTGCATATTTTATTACCGTCGGTAATGGGTTATTGTAATCCAATCAATCTTAGAATGAGAAAACTTTCTCGCTTCGGGAAAACCTTTGTTTATATTCAGTATGTGAGTTCACAAATATAATAAAAACAATCAAAAACATTGGCTTTGAAAACAAATATTGTGTTCGCGACCTTTTGTAAATAAAGAAGCCGAAGCGTTGTCAATAAAAGGTAGGACAGAGTAAATAGCCCTCAGGAGATTGAAGTAGATTCTTTATGTCCTGAATACGTAACGTATGCAAATACTTAGAATCATCCTCGAAAGTTCATATACTCGTATATCCCGTTGACGAGACAGATTTATTGAAATTAAGAAAAAGTTCATGAATTATTCTTCGCGTGCCATCGCTCTCGCACCTTAGACGCTGTGTTACTGCAAAATTATGCCACCATATTAGGTGACAAGCCTGTACGACTGTTCTCGACCACTATCATTGTAAGGAAAGGTATGGAGTACAGTTATCAAGTAAAGTGACATGTGACAGTGCCGTACCGTATCTTAGGCTACCCACAGTTTACATGACATTTCCTCTTCAATATCATCATGGCCACTGTTTGTTTTATCAGATACTAACTGTACATAAGCGTTGGTCGAAGAATAATTAAAGATTTTATATTTAATTGCAGTTGCTAAAGTGAAAGTTATGTAAGTATTTGTAATATTGTGTGGGCTTGAAAGTGATTGTTTCCGTTAAGAGCCCTAAGTGCTGCGTAGAAGTTTTGACGTGGATGATAGATTCCTTTTAATTTAAAACTTTCGCAATGGTTGCATTGATTTAACGACTAGCATAGCATAATAGCATAAACAGCTATATAATGTTCACACTGCTGGGACTCAGGCCTCCTCTGTAGGAGAGGGAGGGATTAAACGACTACCTAAAGCTAGAACTACACTGCGCACACGTGTGCCACACACGTCGATCTGGGCGCGTCGCCGCGTCGGTCTCCGTTTTATATGGAAACTAGACTTGTAGAGCTACACTTGATCCACGCCACGCGACGTCGTTCTACGTACAAATCGGGCGTGTTATACGTGTGCGTCGGTCTAATGTAGTTCTAGCTTGAATCTTAACAATTTTATTATCTATTATAAAGCTGAAGAGTTTGTTTGGTTGAACGCGCTAATCTCAAAAACTACCGGTTCGATTTGAAAAATCTTTCAGAGTTAGATAGCCCATTTATTGAGGAAGGCTATAGGCTATATAACATCACGCTATTACTAATAGGAGCGGAGTATCAACCAAAAATATTGCAAAAACGGGGGAATATTGTTCCATTTGAGAGCTTCCGTTGCTTGCGCTGTAAACGGTTAAAGTTACGCAAAAATGATGAGCTACAAAATTGGTCCCCTTTAAGGTCTATCCACACACATCAGTGCCGTGTCAGGGAAGTGGCAGGAACGTGTCCGTGGCGAGACCGGGCATCCGTGTCCCGTCAGGGGCTGTCTGTTCACACACGTCAGTGACGTGATAGTGCCGTCGACAGGCCGACGCCTTCCCTTACTTCATTCTGTTTCCTTGTCCGAGTATAGGTAGCCTAAGTGTAGTGTGCCTTAAATTTTGACATACCTTCGCAGCTTAATTTTCGTCCGATCTCATTCCATATTTGGTTTGTATGCTTGCAATCCATTTATTTCGGGTTAGACAAGTCGTACAATACACTATATAAGCGTAAAGTCTCTATTAATAACTCATCATTCATTTTCCCCATCAATAAAGTCGACTGCCTCTGACTATTTTTTGCAGAAAGATCCTCGATAAGTAAAAATGGCCTTTTGGGAAAAAAATTACAAGATATCAGTTTAATCCTATGGGATTAATGCACTATAATTCATAGAACCCATATAGAGCCGGGTCCTGGCTCTTTATGGGTTCTATGAAAGACGTAAGAAGCTCTAATAAAATCACGGGTGGAATCACTTTCAAGTTTTCTGGTGATTTTCGACAAACAATGCCAGTTGTTAGGGGAACTAGAGCTAACATTGTGAAGTCTGAGCACATTTGAGTGGAGGTACAAATTTTCCTTCAAAGTTACTTTTAATAAGCAACGAGGAAGTACCTTATTGTGAAAATGAAATTAAAATCGAAATTTATCGTGATTTAGGTGAGAAAGTTACCAGCATTGAAGATCTAATCTCCAAATAAGTCTATCCAGATGTAGTCCAAATATAAAATAAAGACTACCAGTGGATGTGTCAAAGGGCAATATTCGGGGTTAGAAATAGTAGCGTTGACGAAATCAATAAATACTGGGTAAACTTCCAGGAGATAAGCGTTAACTACATTTCCATTGATAATGTAATGGATCAAGAGGATGCGGTACATTACCCTCAAGAATTTCTGAATTCAATAACTCCAAGTAGCCTTCCCCCAGACTAACTCAAATTAAAACGGTTACAACAATTATTTTACTCCAATAACCAGAGGAACCAGACTTAAATTTCTTCGCAATAACGTGATCAGTGCCACAGTTTTGACTGGTCCAGTAGGGCAAACGGTAATAGCGTGATGTACCTTAAACAGCATCCTAACGTACTTACACTTTAAAAATATTTCCAATTTCTACGCGAACGAAGTCGCGGACAAGAGATTAATAAATTGTAATAAACAAAATCAATCAAAAAACCTTATTAGTAACATTTTTTACTTCTACGCGGACGAAGTCGCGGGCAAAAGCTAGTATACAAATATTGGCAAAATTTCGTCAAATGTATCTGTTAAAATTGAGGGCGCGTTGAAGTATCAGTTGGTTCGGACAGTTTGAATGAAAGCATCGTTCTGCTAAGCTGCTGACACGGATCAATCGATTCGACAGCTCTTCAATTACATTGAGGGTTGCGACTTTCAGTATCAATTGAGCCAATAGAAAGAAACGTCACTGCTGATGGTAATAAAAAACAACAGAACTCAAGCTTTGTAATCCAAGATTACAAAGTAATACAAGATTTACATCTTTCCTAAATGATTTTCCTTCGTGACGTCGATATAAAATTCACAATTTCCATTATGCTTTTATGGTGAAAATTTATGCACGCTATAATGAATACCATTCATTACAACATGGACGTTAATTATAATTACAGTTTGCGTGACTGGTATACCTACCGCGTATTAATTTAGTGACATACACAGCAGGTCAAGGTTTTCCATTAAAATATGCATACGCTTACATCGCTATTTATAAAAGTACATTTGTGATATGGAATCGATTGGCATTAATGATTCTTCAGAAACCTACGTCAGTGGCAGGCACCTGTTGTGAACTGATTATAAAAGCAACAAGCAATTACCTACCGTTAGGTACTTGAAACAGGCCTCAAGCGTTCCTTTTATAGAAAAAAATATCTGTTCTTCTAAGTCTTGTCATTCAGCTTAGCTTGATTTTGAGCAGTGGTGGCCGAGTGGTAACGGCCCCGACTTACGAGTTGTAGGTCGCGGGTTCAAACCCAGCCAGGCGCATTACTTTGTGTATTTTATTTCATCACCACTGCTCTCAAAACGGTGAAGGAAAACATCGTGAGCAAACCGGCATGTCCTAGTACCAAAAAATTCGAAGACATGTGACATTCACCAATCCGCACTGGGCCCGCGTGATGGATTACGGTCCATTTCCTCTCCTAGAGAGGAGGCCTGAGTCCCAGCAGTGGGAACATTAAAAGGCTGATTATGCTATGTTATTTATTATTATGCCAAATCTTGTTAACCAAATAAACATAATTTATAAGTATTATATGTTTCAATTATGTGTTTGTAATTGAATTACGAGTTATAATATATCGATGTCGCGTGTTACACGATCAAAACAACTTGTTTCTCTATTATTGGTTGGTTTAGTTTTGTTGTGGAATAGACTAAAGTGATAAAGCTCTTGTGTGGTAGAAAAATGATGTCATAGCTCTTGCAGAAATATGTTCATTGCCTTTACAGACATAACTAAATGTCAAGCTAGACTGATTAGTCACCAATTGCTATTTAAATTAAGAATAATAAATAATTTGTTAACAGATTTAGTATTTTTTCATGCTTGTACCAAAGTACATTGTAAATGTAGATGATGCTGCACCTAACTGGGTGTGGCCAGAAGTGGACTTATGGCTTGAAAAGGACCAGTTGAAACTGGATCTCCGGATTATAGCGTAAATGGAGCCGGACTAGGACGTCGAGCTTCCGTCCGTTTACAACGCTAGAAATTGACTTTTTCTATACAAAGAGAAATGCTTTAACTACCGTACTGTTTTATTTGCATAAAATAGCACCCTTGCGTGGTGATGATGTGATGATTATGACTGGTTAACTCGTTGAGTAGTGTAATTAGAGACACAATAGTAAGACAATGGCGCCCGAGAGCCGGCGTTCGTGCGGGGATCAACAGCTTAAGAAACAATAACAAAATGTGTAAACGAACATTGAAAAATAAATTAAAGACGGTTCTCCTTAAGACAGTGGCCGAAAGATGTGAAAATACCCACTAACTTGTTAATGTATTCTTAAAATGTACTCGTAGATATAATTTAATTGCATTGCATTTGAACCAATTGTTACAAACAAGCGCTAATCCCGCCGACAAACTGTTACGCAGTTTGGTGGGTTTATAATATGAAAAACTTTGTTGGTCCAAATAAACGATTTATTATTATTATTATTATTATTATTATTACAAGGGTACATAGAGGTGACAATAAGGCGCATAAATTAAAACTAAACATGCTTTAACTGGGTAGGGGTGGAATTTGAACTTGGTAAAGCGCCCTCTATCGTCTGTCTTTGTAGTTGACGCCTTTACCCATTTTGCTACCGGCCATAGCATTAGAATACTTCTGAGTAATTGATATTGATTGAGCATAAAGGTTTTTTTGCTATACGCCTTGAAGGTTGGTAGCCAAGGTCGTCTGACATCACATTTGTTTATTGTTTTGACAAAGTTATGTGATGTTTGACATCTTGATTTTGCAAACTCAATAGGTGTTAATTCTGTGTTATTAACAAATTATTTTAAACAGCTGAGTACCATCTTACTAACATCCTGTTTCAAAGAAATACCGGCCTGTCGTAGGTAAAAAGTTGAATTAAAGTAATTTGCCAGTTCTGGAATGAAGATTGTTTGCTTTGAGAGTATTGGTACGGCAGGTTCTGAAGAATGTTTATAAAAATACTTTTAAATACATTCTGAAACTGTTTTTTTACCCAACTGCGCTTCACAAACGAGGGTAATATGTTTTTTACTTCTCTTTCCTTAGTTCCATTATGTTTCATAGTCTATGTAGAAAAGTTTTCCAAGAATTTTCCCGTTGTTTTGTAAGAATGGTTCGGTTAGCGCGTATTCCTGACATTTACGGCTTTCCGCGAGCTTGTTTAATCTTTCAGCTCATTTGTTAATCTTTATTAACAGGAGACATGAAACTATGCCGCTTAATGGTTCACACTCGACTCGACCCAGTTAATTTGATTCCAAATGGGATTCATTATGGGCTTATGGTGGATGTCCGTGTTGCGTCAAGCCCTTTCGTTTTAAGGGCTATTGGGCGTGTGTAGTCACGTCATTGGACGTGGAGTAGAAAGAGATTAGAGTGCTCATGTGCATTTTCTGAGCAGTGGTGGCATTGGCCCCGACTTACGAGTTGTAGGTCGCGGTTTCAAACCCTGCCAGGGGCATTACTTTGTGTTATTTATTTTATCACCACTGCTCTTATAACGGTGAAGGAAAACCTCAGGTCGCCAGTTTCCTACCGGCCAATGTCCAAGAAAAAATTTGATTTCTGCCAATCCGCGCTGGGCCTGCGTGGTGGATTATGGCCCATTCCCTCTCCTAGAGAGAAAGCCTGAGTTCCAGCAGTGGTAAAATTATAAGGCTGACTATGCTGTTATGCTATGCATTTTTATCTCGTACCGTCTTATTTAAAACTTCGAGCTAGACTAGGTGAACAAAAAACTTAGGCTCTACCAAAAGTCACGTTCGATCAACGAACTATATGATTGACATAATCTACCAAATGTCGCGTGGTTAATTCTGTACAATCAAGTTGATATTAATTTGAGGTTTCGACTCATTTCGAATTGTTATAGCTTGCATATCACTTTGTCTAGACTAGAATCTCGTCGTTGAATTGTATTTTAAAATATCAATTTTCACCTTTCGCAGCATTCACCGGTGCGAGAGCACTCCTTTTCCTAACGCCTCTGCGACATTGATCCCTATTTCATTTTATGGTTTCATCCTGATAATTGAGCGTAGCCTTTAACCGGGAACAATAAAGCTGGATTGGAATGTCACGTTGCAGACTAAGTGGTTTATTTATTGGAAGTTTTTTTGGATTCTGGCCCGCTGTTTTTGTCGTTACAAGAGTTTAACCGGATTTAAAATGGAATTCAGTGGTAGATTTATGACAGATTTTTATCTGCCTTACAATGTTTGATAGTTTTAAGCTAATCTTTTAGTAGATCAGGAATAGTCTCCTTTGTTAGAATTTTAACGTTGTCGTCATAATCTAAATAACTCACAACTTCAAAAAAAGAAAGCATACTCTAATACAGAAAGCCCCTAATCTTATTTACAATGTCCATCCGTTAGCTAGAAAAGGATTTAACGAACATAGGAAGTATTAAGCAAATAGTCATCTGCCATCTTAGCAAGACCGTGTGGGTAGACTGGTCTTGGAGCGGTCTGTGAGACTGTGACTCAGATAAGCGCGGACTAATCACGTCCAATAATATGTAATTTTATACACCAACTAGTTTACGAGATGACGTTAACATTAAATTGGCCGTAAACATACATTTGTCTTTTTATAAATCTTGTGAGTGTGAGATCTATTTCTGCACTCGTAATAGGATCGTGTCGTTAAAGGCGGCCAAGGGATTATGTCACAAAGATGGGTTGCATAGTAGCATCGTTTGTTACAGTTATCACAACAAACTGCGGTCACCAAACAATTTTTCAGGCGAGGTTGTTTTGACAAACGTCGACTTTGTATCTTCTGTTAGCTGGAGAATTTCACATGTTCTTCTTTCTACAAATAAAACTAGTAGGCAAAATTAATTAGAAATAGCTTTAGTCTACTAGAAAGCTGATGGCAATCTTCAATGGAGATAAAAAATAATTAACAAAAGGAATCACAATACTTAAGCAATCAACAAACAATCCTGTTAATTCCTCAACGAAGAAACTTTGATAAAACCGTTGTCCGTCCACAACAATCAAACCCAATTTAACGCTAACAACCTCAAATCTCAAACCGGCATCAAAGTTAAACCACATGAATGGTTACTTTACTAACTCGGTAAGTGCAAGCATCAAAAGCTTTATAAGTAACGTCCAACGTAGGCGGACTAGGCGGGAGAAATGCTCATAAGAACCGGTTCCGGCTGATGGGACGCCGATGCGCGTGCGCCGCTAGGACGAAAGTTCAGTGCAAGTGGTGGGTCGCCGCGAAACGATGATGTTAAACAAAAAGTTTTGCGACAGTCTGAGCTTGGAGAAGTGCTAAATGGTGTAGACAACTTGGGGCTTCAGTTGACTTAATACCAGTGCTGCTAAATGCCATTTAGAATAGAAACCGCTAAGTACAAGTTTCGAGCACTGCGGTAGGCAGTTTTGTTTCATATAAAATAAACTATTTCTCTTTCAATTTAATCCCGGTTTTAATAAATAAACGATGACGTTAAATAACTTCATTCGACCATAAATTGGTCTCGACGCCGAAGCATATCGTTTAGGAACTCCCAAATATATATGTTTTTTTTTAGGGACAAGTGAGGCGGCGACTTTTTACTCTCCAAATGTCCGGAACAGATTGTAAAAAATATGAAAGAGCCGCCTATATGTATTTACTAAATTAATGTTTATTATGAAACTCCCAGTTTGTACTTTGTGGGGCAATTAAAATGATTCTTTTGAAAACTCTCTCGCATATTGTTTGTAGCGAGAATGAGGCTCGGAACTACAATTAACTCGGACAAAAAGAGAATAATGAATTCCTGACTCTTTTTTAATCCTTTTCGAGAGCTTTTATGCGCCAGAATTCTGAACCAGTTAGTGAGACAATGCGTTTTAATTCGTTCAGTATCGAGTTGAAACCAGCAAGTCAGAGATGAATTCTGACGTCAGTTGCCGAGGCAGCTAATTGTTAATAGGGTCCTATTGTTATGAATAAAATAGGTACGTTGTTGGACATAATCGTGAAAAAGTAACACTTCTATAGCAGAGTTAACAAAAAATACGTCAGCATGAATAATTTCGCAACTACGGAATAGTGGACTGCTGAGTTGATTAAAATGTCAAACCTCCGACGTCGAGCTTAAAATGTTTTCTTTCAAATTAGTAATCCAAATTCCAAGCTAAATAAATTCATCAAAGCAAGTGCGACATTTCTCTTAGGACCGTGAATAAACAGTACCTACAAAGAGGAATGTACGGTATCGGAGTGCCAGAGCAAGCCTCGACGTTATACTGTGATGTATGGCAGATATTTGTTGTTCCGGAGCAAACAACTACAGCTTCCGAACCAACAAAAACATGCTCCTTCACCCTAGGAATAGTTTTGTTGTTTTTGTTCAAGTTCTCGGTTGAGGAGACTTGTAAAGACGTTACGATGAATATTGATGTGATGGCAGATGAAAACATCTCAATTTCATTCAAATTGTCAATTGAGTCCTAGACGTCAAAACATGGAGATTCATTATTACAAGACGGATAATGAGAAACGCCAAGTGTGCTTGAATTCAATTAGTAAGACCTATCTATCTCGCATGGGGGTGCCAAGTGCAAAGATCATTGCTAATATTCTTTAAGCTGTTCAATGCTAATGAAATGGCGATGGCTTATCTTATGGCAACCAAAGGGGTCTACGTAATTATTTTTTTAGCAGATCTGGCTACTAATTTGGTTTAATTCTCCCAGTATCTACTAGGAAACTCATTACTCCCGACCATTTAGTAATAAAGAACAGCTTTTCAGAAAATTTAATTAGAGCATTGTTGAGTTCGCAGAAAATAGTATTAACATTTTTACTTTTCCTTTAGGCAAGGAGGCACTGGTTCCATTGTTTATTTTTTTCGTCCAGCGTAAAAGCAGAGCTATTATATTTCACGAATCCGCAATGTTTTGTTCCAGTAAAACAAAGTAAAGCCGTATTTTCACTGCGGACGGTAGAAAGTAGGAATAAAGTATTAAATCGTAGCGTTTATTGATATCTGAGAACAAGCAAAGTGCTTTAAGCTTGCTAGAATATAGTGCGATCTGTGGTTTGTCACCACAATTCAAAACTACGTCTTGCCTTGCCCCAGTTTCCTGCAGTTTCTAATCATGCGTCCAACTTCTGTGGAATATTATGTAAGTTCCTATTCCTCAACAAGCCTAAGAGTGGGATGAACGTAGGAAGTCTAGCAATGGACGTAGGCGTTCCTCTATTGTCTTATTTTATCCATGTTTCTTTTTTGTTTCTTTCAGGTATCGGTGATTGTTGTATACCACGGAACTGGCTGGGAAACCATGACTTATTGTTACTGCAATACTTATACATGCTGTATGAATAAGTGATGCTTTATTCTGAACCTCTCTTGCTAGACTGGTTTCATCGTTTAGTTACTATGTAGCTTCTAATAATAAGACGATAGGTGTCAATAATAGCATCTACAAGTTTTTTTTGCTATCCGTGGTTCCCAGCGTGGGGGGATTAAAAGGTGTAACGTCCATGGCTCGTATTTATGGTTTACGTTTACAATCAGCGTCATGCCTTTATTATCTGCATTTGCTCTATGTAAGTAAAACGTTAAATAAATATGTATTACGATTCTGGGAAATCTAATAAACAGAATGTATGCCTGCGATTTTGCACTAGTATTTATAGCACAAACTTCTGCGAAATTGCTCTCACTCTTCTGGATGGGTGACCGGTACTGTTTACACACCTTTAGATGGTTTACCTACAAGGGGTCCGTTCGTCCTTCAGTGATTTTGGGTATTCAGAAGCCTAAGATATATTTCGAATGGTCGTTAAGATACCTGTGTACCTACTCGCATATCTAAACGTAGGGATCTGTCTGGTAGTTTTTCGGTATCGGAGAAAAAAACAAAAATAGACGTGAGTCAAGTTGACTAAGTTGGTAAGTCTTTCGAAGTGAGCTAAGTACCTAAATGGCGACAACGTAAGTTGGCTTCTTTTAATATAGTTTTAAGATTAGTCCAAGCTACAAGGAGGAAAAGAAGCGGATATCAAGCAACGTTGTGAAGGAGTAAGGCTTTATAGTTACATAAGATGGCAATGTAAACATACAAAATGACTCACCGTTTAAAATATATACAATATCACCTTAAAACATACTTAACGAAAAACACAGTATGAATACTAATGAGCTGGTACTGCAGTAGAGTGTTATTGTTGTCTAAAATTATCATAATCGTGTATACTACACGCGGCGAGTCCCTGTAATGAAGAGTAACATTCAGACATGACATATACGTGCTTCTACTTAATTGCTGATACACATCAATCTTGTATCTTATGCTATACATTATGGATGACACGGAACTCGGCAGATTTGCATACATTTAGGGTTCTGCAAGTGTAGGAATTGAAAGTTACTTTCTTGTAAGTCGTCTGAATTTCAATCTATTCTACAATTACGCTTACTTTTCTATAGCTTTAATACTCTTTTTTATTTTCATTTTGGTCTGTCATCAAGTCTGTCTTTCCTGATTATTTTTAAATTGTTAATGTATATATTGGGTACTTCTAGGTGAGCATTCTTCATCGTAGACCACATCATCGATTACTATCTGATGAGATGACTGTCAAATGCGAGTGAGCGATTATTTTAATAAAAAAAAATCATCATTAAGTAGTGATTTTTGTTATGTATCTTCATAGAACGTAATGCCAGCTGCATAATAATAAAACAACAGCCTTACATAACGTTGTGTAGTCTGCTGAATCATTATCTAATTGCGCTTACCTCACACGTCGTAATGAGTCGATCAACAAACGTAACACCGTAACCATGTCACTGTCAAGGACGGAGATCAGATTGCGGAGACAATGTCCTATTACGTACGATTATTATGTTTACTATGTAATAAGTAACATAATACTAACAATATTATAACCATATATCGTTGTACATAAGTATATCTGGGCAAAGGCCTATTAGCAACATTTGAAAAGCGAACCAGTTTATCCAACTACCCTACAGAGTTTTTCCGCATGCCAACCAGTCTCGGAGATTTTTTCCAGTGTCATCCACCATGGCGGGGCTTGTAGCAAATTCGATATCAATAGGGTCTTTTATGGTAGTAATCGAACTACATATTTTGTGTGCATGTGTAAATTACAATGGACACCGATATCCTCGTGGATTTTAAGATTGGGTTAGGTACCTTTTTTTGGGGGAAACCTTCGAAAGGCGCCCGGACTTTGGGGATAAGTCCGGGGAGTGTGGGATTTTTACCTCACTAAAACCACCCCGGTGATCACCATCAGCACATATAGAAGGGGCGCCGTTACCTCTCTGGGTTAGGTACCTACGTAAAAAGCACGGTAATGGGAGTTTTACTTGGTGGAAAGTCTGAAGTAAATTGGCTATCACATTCAAAGAACGCAGTATTTGTATTTCAATAATATACTTTGACTAGATTTTTTTTGCGTTCAAGTGCGAAGGATCCTAGAACGTGTGTGGCCCTCGAAATGCACGGGGCCTGTAGCATTTGCTACTCATGTTACATGGCTGATCCGCCACTGCACCATGGACCTACTAATTTGTAGCAAGAAATAGCTCATGGTCATTTAAATTAGGCTGTTATTGTCATCATAATCTATAGACAACGCTTTTGATGAAAAAGTACAATCTAAATTGATGATAACAATTTTTTTTTTCCACGGTGGCTGAAGTCGGCTTCCAATGCGGTCATTATTTGGCTACGCACCAACAACAAAAAATACAGTAGCTTACTACAAAGGAAAGTTTTGAAAATTAATCAACAACATGATTAGTTTACAAGAAAAGCCCCTTGAACCTGGTAAAGAGACTTTTTAATCTGCTAACATTTGATTAATTATACACGAAGTGTGCTTAGACGGGACTGAAGTTTCAGAATCTCTTAGATACCTACGCCTCGTTTTTCCTCAATACTCAAGTCAAAGCCAAGTGGAAATTTCGCTGATTTATTCAACAATTCAAATAAATTATGTATGGCGAGGTTCTACTGTTTTGATTAAATAATACTTCTTTATCCAAAGGCACATTTCCAGGAAGTATTTGACGTCAGTGATGCATGAACAGTAAGTGCCAACTTCATTATAAACTGCAGCTCAAGTGCTGGCTATTTCCAGGGCAGATCTATATCGAGCCGGGCTGGTCAAGCGGCTTCAACTCTTTAAGGATTAACTTTATGAATGCTACATATGTACCTACGCATGCTTTTACACAGTTCATAATTTGCAGGCTATTTTGGTTAATTTAAGTGCCTCTTACTTCCTAATGGTTCTTTAAGGGTTTTAATACTTTGCTGTTGTGTATTTTAAAGCCCGTATCTACTGCTCAGACGGTACTGTCGTTGAAAGTGAAAGGATATTCGAAAATAAATAATTATAGGTGCCGCCAAGGCTCTATTAGAAACTTTACGGTCTTACCGAAAGACTATTAAGTCCTTTCAATGCTGTTTATGTCATTAAAAAAATGTACGTAATCACCTAGCGGAGGACTTGTTAAAATTATATTATCCATGAAGCTGCACACTAGCTTTAATATTCTTCGATGTCGAATAAAATCGCAAAATTGCCTTGTTAAGGACGCGGACGTGTTGAAGTCACAAAATAAAGAACCGAATGACGTAATGGTCGCCTACAAGGACCCTGCTATATTTAGAAAACCAAAACACGTACGGCGCGTATTGTGATTGCAATAGAAATGGTAATAAGGCTAAAATACAAGCTGTGGGATACAAATGTGCTGAGAAATGGCGAGGTGCAAACTTGCTGAGTAAACTGTTGTTTTACCGTCTCGGAATGGATTTTGGAACACGATATCAGGTAGTCAAGCAAAAGTTTGCTTTGTTAGTGGTTTTCTCAACTGTCTACTGGGAAACCCCGTGATTAAGGAAAATATGGAGATACTACTACTCAGTGTACCAAGTGTACGTAATCACATTAGCATCAATGCTTCCATACAGAATATTAATCGGCTATTTGAGGGCGTAAACAGATCCCCAGAAAATTATTCCAAGAGAACCTACTCTCGGGATGAAAAGTTTCCTTTGTGTTATTACACTATTCCAGGTCATGGCTTACTGTGTTTTTTCACCTCTTTTTGACGGATCTTAGGTACCGTGTATCTTAATTGTCTTAAAATACAAGTAACTATTTAATCGGCAGTAGATACTAGTACCACAGAAAAACATCCCACGCGACCCTAATTTGTGGTAATTCGTTGACCACAAGAGATAGTAATCAGTTCAAAAATATACCTATGTGTTTGTCGACTATTAAGCCTAATCTCGACGCATAATTGCGATCTCTAATGTCTTGGTAAATTGCGGATGAAAGTCGACAAACGGGCGAATGGGCAAGCTCTAAGTCTAAAGTAATAAATCCCAGCATTCTGTCTGCATGACCTGACCCAATTACACAGCTTTCTTACCAACACAAGCTAGCACTGGATGGGCACACTTGAGTGAGCTTTAAGATTTATGTCTTAAAATCATAGTGTGGAATATTTTCAGGTGAAATATTTTCAGGGATGCTTTTACTCAAGATATGTTGTTGTTGTTGTTAGCCTATTATGTCCCACTACTGGGCGAAGGCCTCTCTCTCTCCCTTTTCCACACACTTCTATCCTCAGCCATTGCGAGCCAGTCCCTCCGGTAGTTGTCAAGCTCGTCTCTCCACCTTCGCCTTGGTCTGCCGCGATGTCACCTTGTGTTTAATGGGACACAATAATGGTTCTTCTAACCCACAGCTCATCTGACATGCGGCAGACATGTCCGGCCTAATCCCGTTTTAGAGTAGCAGCTTTTCGGGTAACGTCTTTTATCTTAGTTTTGGTGCGTAGTATAGTTTCTTACGTGGTCAAAAATTTGAAACTCCAGGATACTACGCTCCATGGCTCGCTGACAAACCTGAAATATTTAGGGAATCTAGAATTTCGATAAGTAATCGCTGATAAATAATACCTACGATGGAATTTACCGTGTCTAATAATACCCTAAGGGCGGAATTCACCAATAAAACTAATCGCGTTTTAACGTTTGGCATAATCGCGTTTAGCCGCTGTCACTAGTGTCACTTGTAAAATACAACAAAAGAAAAATACAGATAAGTGACACTAGTGACAGCTGCTAAACGCGATTATGCGAGCCAAATATTAAAACGCGTTTAGTTTTATTGGTGAATTCCGCCCCAATTATGTAATGATAAATACCGGTTTGCGCTCCTACAATCAAAGATTGTTATGCACACAACTATCATCTGCATGCTACGGTTGTCTGAATTAATAATCAATTGTCTTGACGTATATGGAAAGACGAGCATATAAAACGTGCAACAAGCATTTAAGTGATTGTTATTAAAATGTAGATAAATGGTTGAAAGGAATTCAATTGAAATGGCGGAATTAAAATGAATGCACATTATTATCGAATTCGAAAATCACTGAATCTTTCCGTTCCTATAAAGCCTGAAATGTAGGTCGATTTTTAATATGTTACGCTGCAGTGGAAAGCTGCAAATCTGAATAGCGTTGGAAGATATTTCCCCGTTGCTTAATGTATAAAATCAGAGCTTTGCACTCGAGAATCTTGAGGAAGTTCAGTAAGTACGACGCCAGTGCATCAAATAAAAATTTCACGGAAGGGTGCCCTAGTTCCGTTGGCCTTGAATAGCCATAATACATAATTTATCTCTATCATTATGTTCCGCTATTGTTGCGATCAGAAATGTCTAATTCACCTTACATTTATCGGACTGCAATGAAGGTACGGACTTAGTAGCATAAACGCAGTGTCCTAACTTTCTTAGCTAGATTACATTTTTAGTATGTGAAGAGATTTCCGTTACTCAGCTATAAAATACTCACGTGGCAGTTAAACCCCAATAATAAGGGTTTTTATTAGAGTTTCCATACACAAGTTAGCTTCGTTATCAAGCGCCTGAGAAAATATTACTAGCAACGAGATTCAGCCGCACTGCACCACTGGTGTTATTCCGCAGGCTGTTGGATCGAATTTAATTAGAATTGCTCGAACGTATAATACAGGAGCTTGGAAACGGTGTGATGAGCCGTGTGTACCTAACAGGAAACTTGCAGATATGCTTGTTGTTATTATACTTTCTTTGTTGCTTTGTTTAATGGTATCCGTTTGGAGTTGAAGCGTTTCAGCGACTTGAAATGAAATATAGGCTGCAGAAAAGATAAGCCCACATTTTTGTGGTAGTCAGATAGTGTTTTGTGGTGGGTAACGTTTGTATGACCAGGTGGTGTATTTAAAAAGAACTCGAAAAGTAAAATGGTAACAAAAAGACATCAAAGATCGTCTTTCACCCTAATAAAGATCTGTCTCATATATTTCACTTACAGAAAACTGCTCATGCTGTTTCAAAACCATTCCATTTGAGTGCTGAGGCAAAACATTTTTCTGTAATGTATAGACTGTGGAATTTGTAATCGATTGCGAAACGAGCGCAGATGAAGTCTGTTTTGTTATTTCGTTTTCTCCCGAACAGTCAGTAAAATTTATTATTAAGTATGAATAAAGAAAAAGGGAAAAAAAGACACTAAGGCCTTTCGGAAGACGCTCTAGATCTAGTCTATAGTATTTTGTGGTTATAGTGACCTAGAAACATTTGATACCAGCTGCTTGCTACTACCTAGAAAGAGGAAAGTCAAGTGCATCAATAAAGTGCAACTGGAAAAGCTATTCGATGTTCAGAATAATTTGTTTCGATACGCTGTTGAAATAAATTTGGTTTCTTGGAAACAGGTAGTCTATTGATGTTGTTAGAGGAAATGATTTGTTTTTCATACATCCAAGGGTGCCAAGGTCACAATCGAACCCCTTCCATTAGTTATTTATACTTGCAATCATCGATTTACGTCATTAACCTAACACGCAGCCACATTTCCTTCGTTATATGCCCCTAATGGCCATCAAAGGTAGCGGATACCTTTATGAAAAGTAGATTTTAATTTAGGACCAAATTATTTCCAGTTTCATTATGCCTCCATCCTATCCTGAGGCATTCTAATTTATTTGGGGTTGGCGCAATTTGTTTTCATTAGTATGAGATGTAAAATTAGGCTTGATTAATGGGGTCCTTTTTAGGGTTCCGTACCCAAAGGGTATAATGGAACCCTATTACTAAGACTTCGCAGTCTCTCTGTCTGTCCGTCTGTCGCCACTTTATCTTATGAACCGTTATAGTTAGACAGTTGAAATTTTGACTGATGATGTATTTCTGTTGCCGCTATAACAACAAATACTAAAAAACAGAATAAAATAAATATTTAAGGGGGCTCCTATACAACAAACGTGATTTTCTAGCCGTTTTTTTGCTACGGACGGTACGCAACCCTTCCTGTGCGAATCTGACTCGCAGTTGGCCGGTTTTTTGTTTTGATTCAAGCAGAAAATAAAATTACTTTTATTTTCCTTTAAACTTGATTGTAAATATCGATTGCAAAATGCAATTGGTCCGTAGAAGCCAAATGTTACCGGATACCAGCAGGTGGGTATCGATACCCATGGGAGGTAACTTAATGCTGGCACAACCACGTCGACCCCGCCACTGAGCCGTATCCTTAGGTTATCTACGAATACCTACATATATCTAATTCAACACATATTTAGGTACCTACATGCAAAATTCAGTCTACCTCATAATTTAAGAGGCAGGAAGATTTTATTTGGAAAGTTTATGACGGTGCCGACCATTTTATTGGTAACACATTCGGAATTGGGGAAGGGTAGCTCCTAACTTGGCGTTGACAGAATTGTGAGGGATGTTCAGTACAAATGGGACAGGTGTCCTATATTCTTCCAAAATTCTGTTATTGTTGCGTTCTATTTTTACCGTTCGATATCACAATTGATGATTTTCTTTGTCAAATTTTGTTACAGAGGATTACGTAGATCGTTATCTAACAACTGGGTTTATTTCTAATGTGTTGGATCATTCGGTTCCCTTCAAAATGGTTGAGCTGAGTGGTGCTAATATTGGCGTCATGTCCGTGAACGGGCGCTGTCAGTTGAGACTGGTCGTCTCTTAGCTGCCTGCCAGTTGCTATTTTAATATCTATATTTAGTTTTTATTTACTTACATTGTTCTCACATGATAGCGTCAAGAAACATGTAACAGAGATATTTGTAATTACAAAACATGATTGAAAAGAGTATCCATGGAGTTTCTTGCACATTCTTCTCCATAGAGATCTACGCTTTGGAATGTGCAATTAGCATCATTTTTTTTTTGACTGACTGACTTCTTGACATTTCAAAAGTGCCTGTAAATGGTTTATTGGTCCTTATTTTAGCAGAACGAGGAGTATTCTGTAGAATGTTTTGGGCAGTACTAATTGAACCATTTTTCTTAATATTAGATTATTCTCAGTATTTATACATAGAGTAAAACGTTACACTGTTTCTCTTTATTTAAGAGCTAAGGTAAACTAAGGTGGCACCCAAGCATAAACTTTGAATGATAGGATACCCACAAAATGCTCTACTACGAACTAGTTTTAGACCACACACGAGTTAACTACAAATTATTCACTTTGCTTTGAATTTTCATATACTGAATCACATACCGTGTCTGTGGGATAGGATAGAATTTACATCAAATTAATTCAGAACCACAAATCGCTAGGTTGGGCCGCACGCGCCATACATTTTGAATCTAGGACACATTCATATTCAGGACATATGCATCCGATATTGATATTGTTGCATTGGGCTTGTTACCCTTACGATTTAAAACGTTCACTGGTAGGTAAAAGCTGTGATTTGAATGAATTTGGGGCTTTGAGGCAAAAAAAGCAGTAAAATCCTTGATAAATGATTGAAAGCTCTTAACTGCAGTCGTAACTCATCTCGTCAGATTCGTGAGAACGCGAGAGTGATCGATAACGTCTAGGTACGATTACTTGTTTCTGACAGTACTTCTCAGAATGCCGATGGAGATGAAACACGTGCTAGATTAACATTTTTTCGCACACATTCTTAAATCTTTTAAATCTTTCGTCCCGTCGAGACAAATTCTTAGAATCGTCTTCGGGGATCTCATTTTACAGCTTATTGGTTGTAGAAGTATTTCTTTACCTACTTATATCAATCTTATGATGAGATTTCATTACAGTTTGTTCGTCATCCGACTGGCTTGTCATGATGATTGTAGTCTATGAGCTAATAACTTGTCTGAAGTCATTAAAATCAACACGCTATACTTACTGACTGCATAGTTTCTGTTGGATTGGTATGATTGAAATTCTACTTCTGAAAAAGTGCCTGTTCATATATTAGTAATAGATCGCTCACATCAAAAGTAAGAACCATAAACATTGACGTGCATTTAATTTCTCTCGGTCAACCCGATGGCATTTGAGTACCTAATTGAATTTCCAAAAGTGTTTGTTTAAAGTCGTTCCGTGCAAGCTGCAACTTCTGAAGGCATTCCTGATAGGAATGTATCAAAATCGTTATTAAACCTCTAATTTTCAGGTTTTGCTAATTCTTAATAAGGTTCCTTAGTTTTCTCTTTAAGATCATTCGAAAGTTCAGATTTATTGGCGATGTTTGTCTGTGCTTCTAATTCTGGGAACTAAATTATAGCACTGTCTTGTTTTTCAGTTGACTATAATGATGATACAGAGTCTGTAAAATTATAATATTCGACTTTATCTTGATCAGGATTAGGCCAATTTACTGTAGGCATTGAAGGCTCTATAACTGCGTTTAGTTCGCAATGCTAGACGTAAGTTACAGGTAACTCGTATATAAATTAATTTGACAAGTTGAAAGACAGTGCAGAAAAATCTCTGTTGCTATCCGATATGGAAATAAATAAATGAAGGCAGTGGAATACCTGTCATACAGCATTTGCTACAGTGAAGAACGTTAAATAGCATCCAACAACATTTAAACTAAAAAGAGCAGCATGACGATTTACGCGTAATGATTTCTTAAGATAAGAACAAGTGACACATTAGTAGGTCAACTGCTCAATTGTCGCTTTAGCGTATTTATCCAATTGGCTGATTGTTTCCTTGAACTGTGGTTCACTGCAGAATCTATTGTACATTCGTACGAATCTCAGATTGGAAGCGTAGGAGGCACATTTGTCACGTAATTATGCGTATGCAAGCCACGCTTGGGGGGCCAAATTATTCCTTTAAGAGTGAATTTGAATTGTAGCAGCCAATGGTTCTATCCGGTGACAGCTTATTTATTGGTTTGTTATTTGAATGTGGTCTTTGGATTTGGACAAAATAAAACTAAATGCAAATTATAGATAGTTGCTTCGAGAATGATTTTAAGATTTTTCAGGAGTTTCACTTATCTGCATATGTCTATCTAATTCCATTTAAACTCAGTGGCGTTTGACAGTTAGACACAATTCTTTTGCTAATTAAATTACTATGTAAATAATATGCTAAACAATTCTAATTTCCAATCCTATCTTATCTGCTTTTTTTTTTCAATAAAATTTCAATCATACTCAGATTTCGGACTAAAGACCTGTGAACACAATACAACCCACTCTATCCAATTTAGCGTTAATTGAAGACAGTAATAACAGTTCAGGCAGTGAAACCAAAGATTTAATTAACTTTGTAATCAGTTTTGTAATGAGCGCTCAATGATTCCGCTCCGCTTCACTTTTAATTTCAAATAGCTATGCGTTCCTGGCTCATTTCACCCAATGATCATGTTTGGACAATTGGTTATTAATTAATGTAATTTGTGCCGGTAAAAGTAGCAAATGATGCATGTTGGTTTATTCTTAAATGAAAGAAGACATTGTAGCGGTTGATCTGTAGAGGTATGCGTAACATGGTATAAAATCCCACATACCTGGGCCTCAAGTCTGCTATAACAATAGTGTCAGAATGGTCTGTCATTGATTTCATAATTGTTGATTTTGACAAGTTTGGTAATCTACTAATATAATGGTGTCATTATGACTTTCCAGTGGTCAACCACTGACACTCCATTGAAAGAAGTGGCATAGAATGGTAATCTCGAAAATCTGAAGTATGCGGTAATCTGCTAAAATTTTGACAGTTCCTTTGATCAGTGACCTACCATTAAAATATTATAGTGCAGTGATTGCTTGTAATAAGCTCGATATTGTCATTCTACCACAACTCTAGTACGAGACCATTGACCGATCATTATGAATTAGCAGATTACGAACTTTTAGCAAAATGACAATAGGATCGTGTTGGAATGACGAATTTATAAAAATAGCAGACTTGAGCCCTTAGGTGGTTGTTGTGTTTGCTTCGGGCAACTGCCAGATAGTTGCGAGGAGAACTCTGATACCATGATGCAGGATTTAAAATTTTCAGTTCCTATGTGGTAAAATATATATATATATGTGTCGCTACCGATCGAGAGTGTACACTTGTGTAATCACTACGATTGATTCACCGGTTTTTAGGGTTCCGTACCTCAAAATAAAAAAACGGAACCCTTATAGGATTACTTTGTTGTCCGTCTGTCTGTCTGTCAAGACCCCAAGACACATCTCGGGAACGCGTGGAGGTATCGAGTTGAAATTAAAACCATTATACTCAAGTCTGCGGTCCCTTGAAGCTGTGAAAAATCAAACTTCTGAGTTAACGAAAAAAAAAGATACGACTGTTAGGTTGCAAAAAACGTGTATTTCGACACTCAAGGGAATCAAAATTCATAGGGTACTTCCCGTTGACCTAGAAACCTGAAATTTGGTATGAAGCAAGGTCGTAGCACAAGTATATGAAAAAAATCTGAAAACTAAATTTGTAGTCGCGTCACAAAAAAAAAAAACTTTTTTTGCTATTCGGAAAAATCTTCGTAACTCAATTTGGGAAATGAACTGTAACGGGTAACGACTGGCAATTGCCCAGTTTTTTTTATGGAGAGCTTATTATGGCTATCAATGGAGAACTGCATCCTGCTAGTTCTTTCCACTGAGATGAAGAGAAGGATTTACTGCTAATCCTCTTGACCCATTAGCTGTAAAGATGGCTTGATTTATTGCAACCAGTTGTATTAAAAGGTTTATAAATTTATTACTGAGATATGTTGATTAATTATCATCAATCATCTGCAATGACCTCCTGTCGTATGGCAAACTGTCGAAGCAATTAAATTGGAAAATGGAAATTTAGCATCAATCCAATTAACCATGTGGGTATTACGAGCATTTCGTAATTTACTCTGGTCTAGTGGGCTCTACTGTTTTCGATAGGAGGACCATAGGAGGGAGGAGAGTTTATCTGAGTTTGCACATATCTACTTTTTAACCGACTTCAAAAAGGAGGAGGTTCTATATTCGGCTGAATATGTTTTTTTTTTTATGTATGTTCACCGATTTCTCGGTCAATTGTGGACCGATAATGTTTTTTTTTTTTTTTATTGAAATGTTATGCTTCCGAATTGATCCCATAGGAATATTGTTATGAACTTCGAAGATATGGAACAGAACTCCTCACAGGATCACAGCAGAACCGTCGTAACAAGTAAATTGCTTTGTTTATACGTGTAGTTGATGACTGACTGAAAAAAGAGGGGCAATATATCGAACTGATCTGATGATGTAGCCTGAAATTAGGCCCTGGAACTCTGTAATTAATTAATGTAATCTAACCGTGTTTGGGATTATTAGAATTGTCATGAGATGCACTCTAGCAATAAGGTATTTAAGTTTGGCTGAGGGATACTTTTTAGTGGTGGTACCATAATTAAAAAGTGTAAAATAAAATTTTTGTAAAAAAAAATATACAACCGTTTCATTGTAAAAAAAAAAACACTGAAAAGTGCAAAATAACTTTAATTTCGGAAGTCGGTGTTAAATAACGAAGAGATAAATTTATTATAGAAACACCGACTTCCGAAATTAAAGTTATTTTGCACTTTTCAGCGTTTTTTTACATTGAAGTCGGTTGTATTTTTTTTTGTAAAAAGTTTTTATTTGCTCTATAATCCCTTTTCTAGTCTTGGCTGTTGTTAGCGAAATCGGTTAGGAGGACTATATGACATAGTTTGTCCTTCACACATTCTCAGAGGTCAGGTCTTCACATCATCTGTAAGTTTTTATGGCCCAGAAAATATTGCAATTAGCTTATCTCCCTTTTGTTTTTTTTTTTTTACTTTTGATATCATCAAATTACTTCTCCCGGTCTGAGTGGAGCGGGAGGATGTCAGACTTTTACTGACTAAAACCCATCTGTGTTTCTTCAATTGCCCTTTGCGTTCCAGTACCGGTACCTAACTCTTTCGAACATTCGCGCAGTCCTAGCAATCATCTTGTTCCTTGTGATTGCGGTCCATTAAGCATTTGGGAACTGCGAAAGTAATCAGCGCAGCGGTTTATTACAAAAGTCTTTATCCTTTCTAGCTTCCAGCGTCTTCGCCTGCTTGATATTGGAAAATCATCCCAAGGGAACATAGCCTAGGATAAAAAGTGTCCTATGTGTTATTCTAGGACATGGTCTACACGTGTACCAGTTTCATTGGATTCCGTTCAGCCATACGAGCGTGATAAGTAACAAACATATAGGTACACACACTCACAAACATGCATATATATAATATTAGTGTGATATGAAAGAGATGGGAGTGATAGCGTGACGGGGAATACCGGCCAAGTGAGAGTCGGACTCGCGCACAAAAGGTTCCGTACCGTCCGTAGCAAAAAACGGAAAAAAAATCACTTAAATATTTATTTTATTCTATTTTTAGTATTTCTTGTTATAGCGGCAACAGAAATACATCATCTGTGAAAATTTCAGCTGTCTTGCTATCACGGTTCATGAGATTCAGCCTGGTGACAGACGGACGGACAGCGGAGGGTCCCGTTTACCCTTTGGGGAACCCTAAAAATGTGTTGCGCCGACCCCAAGTAATATTGGAACTATATAAAACTTCTCATAACCTCGTGACCACGAGGATGTTGTAGCCAATACTGTGTGAATGACAGTATTGGAATGAAGTTGTTGCGTCGGACATTCAATTTCGCGTTCAAAAGCTGTTTAATACGGAACTTCGGATCGGAGCTCCGAAAGTGTCAAAACCAGTGTGGTCCTTCCATATTATATTGGATTTTCCATTTCAATTACAGTTGCTAATTTGTACTTTAACGTTATAAACACCAATGTAGTTTCACTGCAACCGCATCAGCTTAGGACTGTTCTTTTATCTTATTTTAGGCTAAGTGGTCTACAAGGTCTATCTGTTTTTCTAATTTATTTGCATTAACCGACATTCTTGGCTCTTTATTACTTCGTGTTAACAAAGACAACATTTTCATGGATCGAACTAATTTCATCATTTTAGCCGAAAGACTTGCACTACTGACCATAGGCCATCCCCAAGTGTCTTCACAACGATCGGTCTTGTGCGTCTCGCATCCATAGGATTCCCAGGACTCTCACCAAGTCATCAGACCACCTTGTAGGAGGTCTTCCAACATTGAGCCATCCGTTACGCGATTGCCAGTCCAGAACGGCCACATCGACCATCTGTTCTTCACTAACTTATTTACCACATGACTTCTATTGATCAATAAACTTAATTAAATTAACAGAACGATTGAATTATATAACATCAGTACGATTTCAATTCAACCTGTTATCGAAGTTGGACTCATTCTTGTGCGTAGGTCTCAAAAACTAATCAATGGTGTACAAACGAGAGGCAAACACCGTGCCCCCTTTAAAGTATAACAAACAATGACAAAGCAGAGTGGAGTATGAACGATTGTACGCCCCACATACTGACAAGGGCCGAGATTGCAGTTGAGATTCTATAGATTTTTTGTGCCGCAATATGGCTTAGTTAACGGTTGTGCGACGTACTTAGCTCCTCTCACGCGAGACCCTTCAAGATCATAAAATTTCGCTGTTTAGATACGTTGAAGAGCGCTTCAAAAGAAGAGGACGTGCTTTTGATTTTTGATGATTATTCCATGACTCTTCTGTTCGCCTTTGCCGAATATATAAGTTTCAAGGTTTGTTATTTTGAATTTGATCCATATTCGATCAGGAGGAATGTTTGTCTTTGCCTGGATAAGGCAGATGTTTGTTCCAAGTTTATATGTTGGCATGCATTATGGAGGTCAGGATGATTGATTTTAGGTCTGCAATGTAAATTAGAATACCCCCAAGCAAGCTTGAGCGCGTAGTGCGAGTTTGTTTACGTTAACGCGATCGACACGTGGCAGTGGGCAGGGCACATTGCTCGTAGAACGGATGGTCGATGGGGCCGAAAGGTTCTAGAGTGGCGACCGTGAACCGGAAAACGCAGCGTTGATGGCCTCCCACAAGGTGGACCGACGACCTGGTGAGAGTCGCGGGAATGCGGTGGATGCGAGACGCACAGGATCGGTCGTAGACGCTTGGGGGAGGCCTATGTCCAACAGTAGACGTCTTTCAGCTGAAATGATGAGGATGATGATGATCGACACGTTTATAACTTTCGGCGCTCCGATTGGCCCGCTCCTAAACAATCAAAAAGCTTAACGCGGTACACGTTTTTATCGCGTTAACGTAAAAACAAATAGTGTGACAAATACTTAGATATCTTGTCGCCTAGACTCCCTGTTGAATGAAACGATTCGTACTGTAACCATCGTGTTGTGTTGTTATTCATTGAAATATACTAAAAGATAGGGTGCTTACGTATCTGATTTGTCTTAATCGGAATTCTTGGCTAGTTACAACACAAGTAATCGTTTCACTTAATTAAAGAGTTGGCTTCAGAAAACTTTTTTTGTAGTTAAATCCTTAAATAGACAAATCGAATCCTAAACCGTGCGAAATAGCGAGAAAAACACTGTTATTTCACTCTATCGCGTTCTTGAAATAAATTCCCATGATTTGTTTTTGATGAAAGCGATATCGGAGCCGAGTCCCGGTTTTTCTTAAATCATGATTGGACAAGATTCTCGATAATTTCGCTTCGTGCATCCATCATCCATTCAATTCTCGTCGTCAGCGACCCGTGGCTCCATTACACTGCTTTCTAACGGAACACACTATTCTCTTGCAATAATCACACTTATTGTATCAAATTATATATTTTATAAGTACCTCGATGTTTTCGGAGTTTCGACCCAACTCGATAAGTTTGTTAACACGCAATCTTTTTTAAATAGAAAGAAATAATTGAAAATTTGATATGAGACTTGCCTCTGTGACGAATTTGAAATTACTTTTGTTTTGGCAGTTTCTGAGATGTTTTTTTCTGATTCGGTGGCAAAAAGCACGTAAACAGAACTCCGTATCTAAGTTGGCTTGTAATTTTCGCTGTTTCTGCGACAAAATCTTGAAATGTCTGACAAAGTCGTTCGTGATTCATGTCCTCCAAGTTATTTGATTTGAGTAAATTCTTTGCGTTAAAATTTGCGCAGCATAACAACAAAATTTTTACTACTTGGGAATTTTCAAATAACGGTGGAGCGAGAGGGTGTGTAAGACTAAAACCCACCTGTGATGTTCCTTCAGTTGCCCCTTGTGAGGGCCGTGGTAACTCTTTCGAACAATTCCGAATAACAACTAGACCTATGAATTCAATCAGAATTGAAATCAGATAACGCATGACAGAGTTGAAAGGTAAACATATCACAGCGGGATGTCCTGGAATTGGAATTTGATCTAATCCTATACACGTGCCTATCACGAAATGAAAGCAATGCTACCTACAAAATAAATAATACATTCCAGAATCCATATAATCTATTTCTGAAATACGAATATCGTTTGAATCACAAATCTCGATGATTCGGCTTCTGAATTTGACAAAACAATTTTTCGCTCCTTCGTCTTGAGTAAGCATATTATTATTATCCATACTATTCAGACTACAATATAAATACGAAAGTCACTGTCGGTCTGTTTGTTCGTTTTTAAGAGATAGATTGGTCTTTGGAGAAGAACATAGGTTTCCATAGGTTAATTTTCGATTATCACGCAGGCGAAACCGCTAGGAGCAGTTAGCCTATATCTAATATATATTAGAATAATTGAGGATAGATTTGTATTTTTTTTTAATGAATAAACTCAAAAACAACTGCACTGATTTGATAAAATCTTTCACCATTAGAATGCTACTTTATCACTGAGTACAGGCATATAATTTCTACATACACGGGCAAATCCGGTAGCAGAAGCTAGTCGTCTCTATTAAGTATATCTAAACCGGCAGATGCTCAGCCGCCGACGTTACATAAAATGGACCATCCCGTTAATTCGTCCCGTTGCAGTTAGACTTAGCCAGCTGTGCACATTGCACAAAACGATGGGATGTCCGTTATAGCGCCAGGACTGATATAGATCACACTATTATGCCACCGTTCCAACCTTGTTTTTTTTTTTGCCACGGTTAGAGCAATTTGTATGTGCATGAATTGCATGTTCTTATATGTCGTTTAACCATGAGAACGCAGATTTTTGCTCGTATAATTGTGATTGAGGTATTGAAATTGATATTGATTTTTTGTGCGACTTTTTAATGATAGTTTCAGTTCACTAGTATTCTATTTAATTAAGTACTAAGTGAATACGTGCATCATTTTAACATGTCTCGGTTTTTATATTTTTGTAGTGCTTAGATCGTTTTTTTTATTTCTCTCTCGTCTGCTATCTTTTGTTAGATTGACATAATGAATTGAACTACCATTTCACGGCGATCGTGCGCTTCGGACACTTTTATTGTGTCTCCGGGCTTCAGAACTTAGATCACGACCCTAGTTGATCTAATGTTGCCCGTCAGTGGCCAGCGAGCAACCGAGCATTGTCGTTGTCACCTGGTGTGGTCGGTGGCGCATGACGTTTGCGCAGGCGCAGCCAGTGCCGCCATGGCGGTGTGGTGCGGTGCGCGCATTCGTCCGCTCGAACGGCGCGTCTATTCCATCACACTTGTGGTGCGTTCATGTCAATTATTATTTATTGACCAATTTACGTCAACTGCATTGCGTGCGTGTTATTTTGTGTGTGCTTTTTCATTGTGCTTGGCTCTGGAAATTTTAAGTTTTGGAAAAGGAAGGAACGTTGGATGAAATTAGTTTTGGATTTCTGAGTAATATGGATGTTATACTAAAACTGGATATTTCAAGAAGATTATGTTTTAATTTCTATAAAGTACAATTTGACTGCATGAATATGTTTTGTAAAATAAATAGGTGGCACAGAAACTGTAACAACAGTGGTGCCTGTCTGTCTAGGTCGGTTTCAAGGATCTTTTCTCCATAAACCGATTTTAATAGTCGTCAAAATGCCATAAACATTACTGAAAGCCATCTGAATTCTAATGGTAGTGTTTGTTTCATAGTGCCCACTCATAGCGCGAGAAACAAGACATTTCTCCTATTTTATAACCGAAGGAATTTCATAATAATGCTGGTTGTTGAAATTAAACTTAGTATATAAGAAAAATAATTTACAAATCTTATGATCTCTACTTGACAAGTTAGCCACAGTCTTAAGGATTCGATTAGATTTATTCCCAAGTTACCGTCACGAAACAAATTATCTCGGTATCTTGAGGCTGCCTTACGGAAGTTTCTTTATTTATAAATTGTATTTTATCTCCGTTCATATCGCGTTTATTGATATATCATCCAGATATCGGATTAGGTATCCTATTGTTTACTATTGATGGTTTATTCTTTTGAGTAATGGATACTTTGATGCTTCTGCTTGGTTTTCAATAATATTAGATTTCCGTGAAAGTATAAGCTGTTTTGTGTTCATCATTTCAGCCGAAAGACGTCCACTGCTGGACATAGGCCTCCCCCACATAGGTTTTGTGTTATTTTATTCTAAATATTACTTTTATCTGTCTGAATTATATTCTTAGTTATCTGTTTTAACAGTGTGTTGATGCATTACTATTTAATTTACTACATATAACAGTAGCCCTTTCCCTTGGTTGACTTTTACTGCTTTTACGTTCAACTCCGGTTGCGTTAGATCATAACAAATTCTATGTTTCTTTTATTACGGAATCTGCGTTGGGGAGACATAACACGAGTAATTAAGACATGCATAATTTGCAGCACACGTATCGTACAGACATATCTTCAAACGGTATTTTTTATGGTATCCCCTTTCATATTCCATGCATGAAGCGTAATTAGATGCTCGTAGATTGTTGAAAAAATGCAGCACAGTAAATTGGAATAGTAAGAATTGAAATAATTGTTATCTCAGTATCGCAGCATACATATCGTATATTGTCACGGCATGCGAAAATACAATCATATCATCGTATTTTTCTTCGAGGTTGTTACCCCTTAAACAGTTTGTTCGTTCATTGAATTCGTTGTACTATTTTAATTTATTTAAGTGAGGTGCTGCGGTGAAATTATTTCTCCATTCTCCACTGCACTGTCCTTTGCAGCACTTTGCTTTTAAGTAAATTGCTTGTTATCCGTTCGTTGCCTTTGTCTCTTTGATATTTCTTGTGTTTGTATCATCCAGAGGTTAATGAATATGTGATTCTGTTGTAAATCGTGTTAAGTGTGTGAATTGTCCTTCGCATTCGCTTTTTGCATTGTTTCGTTCATGGCCAATTTTGGCTAAGTTATTCTTTCAATTTGGCTTTGATCTTATCATTATCTTCGGCCTTATCCACCCACTGTTTATCATGCTAGAGCCATGGGGAAAAGTATAAAAATTATACCCGTGGTCCTAGAACGCAAAGGACAACTGAAGGAGTATAGGTGTAGTTTCAGTTAGTAAAAGTCTGACGCGCCCTGTCATTAGATGATTTCCCATCTTAAAAAAACCCACTGTTTATTAGACACTTTGCATGCTTCTGCAAGTCGTACTTCCAAGCAAAAATTGGTTTAATAAAATGAAAGCCCTTGCTGAACATGGTCATCATTAAGTCTAGCTCATCGATAACTACTGATCTCAACTGAAGTTTCTCACTTCAGTTGAGATCAGTAAAGGCTACATAAAATTACCATTAATTTAAAGATACATTAGGATAGATAATAACATGAATATCGAACGATTTTATCGGTAAACCATTTACGGATAAAAGCTTCAAGCAAGGTCTCACATTTTACTTATAAAACTACGTTTTTATTGAGCAGGTATTGAGTTCATCAGAGTACCATTATCGATAAGTAGATTTGTCGGCCCTTCGTGTGAACGAAATAGAGCGAAAAATGAGATTTTTTCCGTCAACTGGCGGATAAGCCATCGGGTCGGCGATCGAGGCGTGAAATCTTAGGGCACGAACAAGAGTACGAGTATCGACAAATCTGCGTTAATATTTACACTCGCTCCCTATTGGCTTAATAATAACATGAAACTAATTTTCCGATGTGACTTACTATTATAAATTCGATGACGACGGTGACACATTTTGTTTTATAAATGTTTTTGACAGCCCTATTTGGATAGACCTTTAACATTTCAATTATTTTAGTGACTACACTTGTATAACTACGGATAAAGCATGTACCTACTCTCAACCAAAGTAGTTAGTTCAATTTAAACGAGAACATAAAATACTGAACAGTTACTACCAAGAAAAGCGGTAATTTATTTAGTTCACGTGCTCCCACTTTTCTCATAAGTATCTATTCAATTCTAAAGAGCTTTATTTATTTGCTTTCACTCGCTGACGTTTTATCAGGCATTTACGATATTCGAGCTGAAAGGGTCTCAGGCCCTAAACGTCTGGTTAATCGTTAGGGAAATCGACAATCCAAAACTTAGCTGTAATCGTAGTACAGTCTTCGAATGTTTCACCGGTGAATTAGCATTGGTAGAAAGCTGGAAACGAGTCCTGAGTCCGGTCACGACAGCAGTTTACTAACATAATTTAGTTAAAGATAATGGTGCGGTACCAGCTTTGGGATTCTTGTATAGGTTGTTGCAATGCGTGGGTAGATTGTGAGTGTTTGCTAAACTGAAATGCCCCGTTTACACGTGGGCCCAGCCTCGGCTCTGCCAATCGACATACCTAGCCATTGTTTAAACGGGGAAACCCCGTTTTTTTTAACACGCTTTTATTAGCTTCACTTGTAACTAACTATGCATGTAAGAAAATCTTGGAATCTTAATTTGACCCACTTCCCGGTCCTCGATTAGGATGAAATTTTGCACACGCTCTGAATTCTGATGAAAATACATGACTAGCTAAGAAACGTCATTACAAATCCAATATGGCGGCCTCCCCAAGATGGCGGATTGGCTGTTAGAAATCCACTCCCATGATATGGGTATCAAATGAAAGGGTTTGCTGTCAGTAAAACGAAAAAAATAGTCACGTGACTTAAATCCAATATGGTGGACGTCCAAGATGGCGGACAGGCTATTTGAAATGCACCCCCATGATATGGGTATCAAATTAAAGGGTTTGCTGTCAAGAATACGAAAAAAAATAGTCACGTGACTTAAATCCAACATGGCGGAAATCCAAGTTTTTTAAACTATTTTTTTTTTATGGTTGATAGGTTCGCGTTTGACCGCTATCTCACCTGATGGAAACAATGGTGATTGGCCGAGGCTGGGCCCACATGTAAACGCACCAAAAGACTGAAGGCTGACAACCCTTTTTTTGAGGTGACATATCATCAAGTACCTAACTGCTCCTGCTCTCAGTGAAAAAATCACAAATGAATTAAATAAAATTCCAAAATAACTTATTTTTCCGCCCTCGGTGTAGCGAGAGGTATTGTCAGATTTTTACTGAGTAAAACCCACCTGTTTTCCCTTCAGTTGCCCTTTGCGTTCCAGGGCCAGAGAGCTGAGGTAGTTTTCTTGGCTGTTGAATATCCCCCTTGCACCTACTCTCCAAAAGGAAAGTATCCCGTTCGTAAAATGTGAAAACGGGCCAAAATTACTCGCGTCTATAAATATACCATTTATGTTCTAAACTTAGTAGATAAATAACTACAAACAGTTGTGTATTTTGATCAATCAAACGTCGAAAGCGTCAAGTTTACCCTTTATTCATGAATGTGTAAACGTAAAATATTCTCTGTACTTGTAGTGGCCAGTCAGTCAGTAGTCACGCAATCTAGATTTAATGAATATTTGATCGTCTTCCAATATCAATGTTTGTATTGCTTAAAGTTCAAGTAGCTAATGGTTTAATCAAGAAATCGATCATCTCCGGTTTTTGTTGTTTGATGTAGGTCGAGTCTTCTTTCATATTTATGGCAGTTACTTCCTACTACAGTTTTTTCTTTTTGCATTTCTCTTTTTTCCTTCTTCTGGTTTTTAGTGAATACTTTTGATTCTGCATTTTCTGGGACTTGTATAATTTGTTGTCTTCAAGGCTAGAGTGAATAGGCTCCTAATAAACTAGTGCGATTCACCATCAACGATTTTATCACTGCTTACCATCAGGTGGAATCACAGTCAAGCACTGGTTTATATCATTAAAAAAAAAACTGTCAATGTATGCCTTTTCTGATCATCATTTTGAAGAAGAGTAATTACTGCTTGTCGAAATATTGCGCCCTGAGGGCTTCATTTCAATATTGCTTATATCTTTTGACAATAGGTCTAGGCGAAAGGTTTCTATACGTTCTCCCAATGTTCGCAATGTTTCCGTGTTAGAATTTGCATTGTTCCCTGAGGCATTCCTTCTATTGTACTACTACGTTTTTGGGACCAACTGGTCAGAATTCAAGACGAGAGAGAAGGGTTTTAATCCGTTCAAATTATTAACAGTTTCGTATTATTCAGAATATTGAAGCAGCTCATAGTAGAAATAACTTCTAATGAAAAGTTTTTGTTAATTACAGATAGAGCCAAACACAGCATTCTTACGAGCGGCGCGCGCCGGTCAGCTCGACACAGTCGTCGATCTACTCGACTCCGGCGCCGTCAAGGACATAAACACATGCAATTCGGTAAGTTTTTACAATATTACAATAGTTATTATCAACAACCAGGGCTTACTCCTAAAATAGAAGGCTGATGGGACCAACAAGGGTTCTAGCGAATTGACGGCGTACTAGAAGGCGCAGCGTTGCTAGGTCTCCCACAAGGTGGACCGATAACCTGGTATGGACCGCGGTAGGACGCTGAATGAGAGATGCAAAAGGTTGATCGATGTGGCAATAATTCAGGCACGGAATAAGTAATAGTACAAGCTTTAGGGAAGCCTACGTCTGGCAATGGACGGCTTTCTATTGAAGTTACATGAATGAATTTTCTGTCCATCCAAATCGAGAGTCGTCTCGTGCAAATAGTCACTCTCACAATGACTGTTGTTATTTATTTAAAAAACAAGAAGAAACAAATAGAAATATACTGTAAGCAAACAACAACATTGATGTATGTTTACTAAACAGTTCATCGTTTAGTCTTAAAGTAAGCAATCCTACTGATTTATCTTCCGCTTCCTCTAACTAGATCATTGATCGTAATTATCATTGCACACTGTCAGGTACCGCTTTCAGTATTTCTAGTTTATGGTTTATGACCACAGCCGTGGTAACCTGGCCTAATAGGCTCTTAGTGTCTAATTCTTGGCCATTTACTGGCACTCCAGCATGAGTTATCGACTCGTAAACAATGTGAAACTCCTTCATTGTTTTTTTTCAAATTGTACTTAAACGCTAATCTTGGATCTCTTAAAGGTCTTTCAAAAGAAAATTCGTTTTTAGGATATCTTTGACCTTTTCTATATTAAATTCAACGTTTGCCTATTGTTCAATAGACTCCTCATTAAATATATTTTCGGTAGCTATGGATCAAATCTAATTTTCTGCCATTGATTCCTGTTCTGTTATCTTATTTATTTCCATTGTTGTTAAGCCTTTTATAGCTAACTTCCTTTCGTAAAGGATTTTCATATAGAGGTAATCTTTAAATTAATCCAGTCCAATCTCTGGATGAAACCTAGCATTAAAAATAAATGGAACGTGAAAACTGGCTATCATGTGTTAAACCGCTTTCAGAAATGCTTTTCCTGCAGAAAGGTGGCCAGTTAATGAGGATAATTGTCTGACGTTCTAGCTAGACATATCACAAATGATATAAAGAGTCGTATCGTAGAGGAAACAATCGTTGAGAAATATAATAACAGTTGCTAATTATAACTATAAAATAACGTCTCACTGGTTTAGAATATACCTACATATTTTTCGTACAACACCACATATTTTGGCCAGATATAATTTAATAATTAAAAAAATGTGTACATGCGTAACATAACAGATGAAAACGAAAATCTAAGGCTTTATACAGTGCAATTTCTTCATCAAAAACTAAATCATAATATATTTTACAAATGTTACATGAGCTACATAGCTATTATAATGTATGTAATAAATGTATAAATAATAATTAATTAGTAAATAATGTTACACTAAGCTGTAAAAGGGCGAGTCTATTATCTGTTAGAAAATTAAATCCGTGATGCCTTGTGTTTCTTTTTGAGGTGGGGACTTCTGCCCTAGAGCAGTAGTCATTGGATGATTCAACTTGCCCACACGCCCGCTCGCTTCTCCGAAAGGGCGTGTCAGACTTTTACTGACTAAAACCTCACCTGTGTCCTTTCTTTCCTTGGCGTTCTAGGACCACAAGTTTCCTTTTCAAAAATTTATTTGGCCCTAGCGGATCCCGAGATACTTGCAATACAAATATGTTGCATAACGTATCTTCCAATGTACACTCGGCTTTAGTCCTACATTGCGGAACGCAGTGTTCTTGGTCCCAAGTGATTCAAAAACCGTGTTACCTTCGCTGCCGCAGTCTAATCTCTTAGGACTTGATTGTCACAACGGTAACGACGCAAATTGAATGAAATGCGCACACGCATTTAATGTCGTACTGTTACAGATAGTATGTACTTGCGTTTAGGGTTGCCAAGTTTTGAAACTGAAAAATCGAACTGGTCAACCCGTTCAGCTGGACTTTTCACCCGGCTACCCCAAAGGAGGGAGAGAAAGAATATGTTACATGTCTATATGTTGGACAACTCGTCTCTAGCTTAGACAACTGGACAGATTTTAACATACGAGGTGTAATTAGGGTCGTCTTCAGTGCTGAAGTTACTTACGAGGGGTGGTCGCCCTTAGGTAAGTGAAGTCGTACTTTTTCGTGATAAGTTATAGTGGGTATCGCAATAAAAGGCTCGTTGAAAAGATTTCAAAAAATAAGCCACTAAATTGTAGAAAAAAAAATATAACTACTTATATTAAAAAATATATATATTCATATCAAAGTAGCAAACAAGTCACTTCTGTGGTTGAACTAAAATAAATGCCACTAAGTACAGTCTCGAGCAATAAGATATAAACAATGTCACATTGTCTATCTATCTGAACTTTTACCATTCAAGAAATAAATCTAAGTACGAAAATTTGTTCTTAGCTACTTAACCATCAAACAGGTCACTTAGAAAAAAAGGTCGTAAACTTATTTCTTGAATGGAAGAGGTTAAGATAAATGTAAGATGTGACAATGTATATATATATGTTATTGCTCGTGACTGTACATCAAACTGCTTGAAAAGTGACTTAAACTTAGACTTAAAAAATTGGGTGAAAAGGCCAGTGACGCTCCGAACTTGTTTTGTTTTTTCTTTTTTCTTTGTTTTTGTTTGATTTTGTATCAAAACATTGAAAGTAAAAAAAACTGTATATACATTTAGGGTTCTTGTAAATTTGTAAACCTCATAAATTGTACGAATTAACAACAACATGTAATGAATGCAGAGGCGGGACGACTTAGATGTCTTCCTTAGGAATCGGCAGGAAGTCACCCAGAGCCAGGAACAATGTAAGGAATGGAGGGAGACCTTTGCTTAGCTGTGGGACAGCATAAGTTATAAACTAGATATAATAGTAATAGTATACATGTAATGAATTAGTCTTCTTTAAGTAAGTAGTGCAGTTCTCATCAGAGTACTTACTGGTAAAATGAAAAAAAAAAAGCTTAATAAATACGGCACAGGCTGGACCTCCGGACCGCACTAGTGCAATTTGACCAGACACATGCAATAGTCTTTTTTGGCTTTATCAGGAACTCTGGCAACCCTATTCGCGCCCAGGGTTGGCGGAAGCTTTGAATAAATGACTTTTATAATGGGAAGTAGGAATGTAATTGAATGAGTTTATAAATTGATTCCAATTATAACTATAAATTTATATTACGGTAGACTTGATAAGCAACCGACAGAAAAATGACAAATGGATAGTTTAAGAGGCCTTTTCATTGAAGGGTTGTCACTTGTCAGCATTATTTGATTATTTCGTCTGTTATTAGAACTGTCTGTGTAAAGAACAAAAGATTTATTTATTTATTCGTGCCTCCTAAATCGTATAAACTAAAAGTACATAATGAAAAATGAAAATTATAATCAGTGACTGAGGCTAAAAATACTCCTAACTGAGCATAATATGCATCCTTACCTTACATATCACAAAAAAAAGAACCCCACCGCGTCCGTCTGTCTGTATGTTCGCGATAACCTTAAGAACTGCTGACCGAGCGAGGGGTCTAAGAGGCAAGCTCTCGTACTCAGATTGAATAACGATGCTGTTGCCAACCCTGGCCAACGTCCATGCCATCAGATACGTTGATACATTGAGGACATCCTGGCAGGTGGGGTAATCATCATCATACATAAAAATAGATAGCTGCTATTCGTTGCATCTATTCGCATTATATATTTCATGGTCGACATTACAATGAAGTACGG
The DNA here is from genome assembly GCA_905147345.3 of Mythimna impura. Classification (NCBI taxonomy): domain Eukaryota; kingdom Metazoa; phylum Arthropoda; class Insecta; order Lepidoptera; family Noctuidae; genus Mythimna; species Mythimna impura. The sequence goes on along the minus strand of LR990366.1, from coordinate 6,398,888 downwards.
TTTTTGTTGTAGACTTATGTCATAGAATAACAATACTTATGTGGCTTTGCTTTTCATAATATGCTTGTTGGGTTTACCGTGTGAACGGGATACTGAAACTGAATGTGATTGTTTCATGTCGGTAGTTAATTCGTGGAGTCAAAATGTTGGTCACATACCTAATTCTAATCAAGGGTAAATGAAACAGGTCATGGTTTATTTACGAGTAGTTTGAGCTGCGGGATTGTACGAAAGAGTTACCGTGGCCCTGGAACGCAAGGGGCAACTGGAGGAACATGGGTGCGTTTTAGTCAGTTCAAGTCTGACATTCCCTCTCGCTCCACCCAGTTGGATCCAGAAAACAGTACTGGTCACAGCACGTTTTGTTCGGAGAATTCCTCTTTCAGGAGCCTTGACCACAGCTTGGACCTTGTTCCTAAAACCGGTGGGCTGGCTATTTATTATATATTTAACTGTTTATTTTGTAATTGTTTTTAAGATATATTTAATAATAATAATTTTTAATTAAAAAGACAACAATATAGTCCACTTTGTTAGTAAACTTAAAATTGCGTTAGTAATACAAAGATAAGAAAAACATGCAATAAGGTGGGTGTCTGAGGCCAGATGTGCGGAGAACAATATAGCAAGCTGTAAACTACCTGACCATTCTCTCCACATAGTGCCTCAGAATAGGGGAGTAAGGACTCTCAACCACTGTTTTCAGAATGCTATTGTCACTGACCCACATTGGTATTTAAAAATGTAATAAAAATGTTAGAAAAATAAATAGTTAATCGAAATAAAATTCGAAATGCAATTCTTTTTTACTAAAAAAAAAATCATGTAAAAGCAAACGATCTTGCTTTCAATATAAATTGAGTTTATTGAATAAAATATGGAGTGTAACCCAGGTAGTTAGTTAACTTTGTATGTCGTTAATCGAGTCGATAAATTAAATTTTCTCTCGGTACCGAGCGATAAACGGTCGACATCGTGGTCGACACATTCTAGATTTTCATTATCGGAATAGAAACTTGATAATAAACCTAAGTAATGAAATTGTATTTATTACTAATTAGTGAAGTAGCAGAGCTTTCATTTTCTAATAGTTATGTAGAAGGAAAATTACATATAGATACCAATGTTATTTTAGGTTAGAGTAGTTTTTTTCTTTTTTTCTTTATTGTGTGGGAAAATCATCTTATGACAAATCTCGCTCTTGGGCGGAGCGCGAGATAGTGTCAGACTTTTACTGACTAAAAACCCACTCCTGTTCCTTCTTTGCCTTCGTCCCAGGGCCCCGGGTTTCACTTTCACACTACCCGTGGCCCCAGTAGGCTTCGACCCTGCTGGGCCCCTGCGATTTGCTGACATTCCCTGAGGCGCGCGTGGAATAGGTTAGAGTAGTGTTAGCCCAATCGTAACGGCCCCGACTTATAGTAAGTGGCCCAATCGTAACGGCCCCGTCTTACGAGTAATAGGTCGCGGGGTAACTTTGTGTCATTTATTTCATCCATTTCATCCACACTTCTCTCGAAACGGTGAAGGAAAATATCGTGAGGAAACCGGCATGTTCTAGAACCAAAAATTCGAAGACGTGCGACATCCACCAACCCGCACTTCCTCTCCTAGAGAGGAGGGCAGAGTTCCAGCAGTGCCACATTATAAGGTTGATTATGTTGTGGTTAGGTAAATTAAAGTGATTTTGTAACTGTAAATATAGAACTTGAGTAAGTATAGTGAACCCGTCATCGGGATTATTAAAGTGATTTTTTGTGGATGTAAATATTGTACTTGGGGAGCAGTGGTGGCCGAGTGGTAACAGCCCCGACTTACGAGTTGTAGGTCGCGGGTTCAAACGCAGCCAGGCGCATTACTTTGTGTAATTTATTTCATCACCACTGCTCTCAAAACGGTGAAGGAAAACATCGTGAGGAAACCGGCATGTTCTAGAACCAAAAATTCGAAGACGTATGACATTCTCCAATCCGCACTGGGCCCGCGTGGTGGATTACGGCCCATTACCTCTCCTAGAGAGAGGAGGCCTGAGTCCCTGCAGTGGGAACATTAAAAGGCTGATTATGCTATGTTATTATTATGCCAAATCTTGTCAACCAAATAAACATAATTTATAAGTATTATATGTTTCAATTATGTATTTGTAATTGAATTACGAGTTATAATATATTGATGTCGCGTGTTACACGATAAAAACATAACTTGTTTCTCTATTATTGGTTGGTTTCAGTTGGTTTAGTATTGCTAGGGAATAGACTAAAGTGATAAAGCCCTTGTGTTGTATGTTAAATATTTAACTTGTATAGTGAACCCGTCAGCGGGATTATTCGAAACACCGTGGCTCTGGAACACAAAGGGCAACTGAAGGAACACGAGTAGGTTTTAGACAGTCAAGTCTGACACTTCATCTCGCTCCACCCACAGCGAGAGAAGTTATTTGACGATTTCCTACCGCAAAACAAAAGTATTATAGATAGATAGATAAGTAGGTAGGTATACTTTTTGTTGTACACCATAAAAAATACAGTAAAAGCTTTAGATTACAAAAAAAAAACAAAAGAAAAATTATGATTATCATTTTAGGATGTACCTTACAATAATTACAACCCGTTCTCAATTTAGTAAGTATTTTCAAATAGGTATTTTATTATAATGAAGTTTGTTTGTTGAGATTTATGAACTTAGCTCTTTTTTTTGTATCAGAAACCGCGTAATTGAAATCCTACTTGTATTGCATTCCCAATAATATTATCTGAGTATTGACTAACAAAATAATCAATGTCAAATGTGTGTGTGTGTGGAAGATATCTTAGAATTACCTTTTTTTTGTGTTTGGTAATCTGCAAATAACGTCCCCCCCTCTGGGTGGAGCGAGGGATGTTAAACTTTTACTGACTAAAATTCACCATGCTCTTTCATTTGCCCTTTGCGTTCCAGGGCCTACTTACGTTCTCAAACAAAGGAATTTTCAAACATATGAAGCATGAAATACAAACTCCTAATCCATTTTAGGATTTTTTTATTATATATTACAGACCGGTTATGTGAACATGAATTACTCAATAGAAATGGTACAACACTAGCCACCTAGCCCATTCCATTATCGGACCACCAGGCGTACGGCAATGCGCCACCGGTACATGGTGGACATCCCACCTATACGCACAAAACGTTTTGGGAACACATTCATTGTGCGTACAGCTAAGGAGTGGAATTCCTTGCCGGAATCTGTGTTTCCTGATGGCTCAACCCGGGAGTCTTTAAGTCAAGAGTGAATAGGTTACTTCTGGTAAGCGCGAACCTATCAACAATAAAAAAACACTGTTTAGAGACATTTCCTATATTGCGCTAAAGATTTTCGCTATCCTCATCATAAAAACGCTAAAATCTATGATTGGCTAGTAGCAAACCAAAACAGCATAGACAAAAAAACAAGTCGAATTAATAACATATACAAGACAAATAATGAACCGTAACGATCATCGACCTATAGTATAATTAAAAAAATAATAATATCAATATTATCCATTGTCAGCAATTGGCCTTCGTCTCAGGCTTGGCGTGTTCCGCACCAGTGGAAGGTAAGGATCACTTTACACTGGCGAGAGATCTTGTCGCAAAATCGATTATGTAATCGATAATTCGATGCGAGAAAATGTGATTTGATATTGCCGTTTTTCTTGCAACTATGTGTGCAAGGTAGAAATAAATATGCTAGTTATATAGAAATATATAATTAAAAACACTCCCTTTAGACGTGCGTAATCCTAATCAACAAATAATTCCTCCCACTCTGGGTGGAGCAAAGATTCAAAACATTTTATTTCAAATAAACCATTTACAGTCACTTTTGAAATGTCAAGAAGTCCGTCAGTCAGAAAAAAAAATGATGCTAATTGCACATTCCAAAGCGTAGATCTCTATGGAGAAGAATGTGCAAGGAACTCCATGGACACTCTTTTCAATCATGTTATGTATTACAAATATCTCTGTTTTATGTTTCTTGTCGCTAATATCATGTGAGAACAATGTAAATAAAGTAAAAATAAAAACTAAATATAGATATTAAAATAGCAACTGGCAGGTAAGAGATTTTTTTTTTTTTTTTTTTTTTTAAGGTGGGAAATCATCCAAATGACTTCTCGTGCTCTGGGTGGAGCGCGAGGGCGTGTCAGACTTTTACTGACTAAAACCACACCTGTATCCTTCAATTACCCTTTGCGTTCTAGGACTACGGGTTTCCCTTTCAGAAATTCTCCGCGGTCCTAGCTAGCGGGCATCGGCCCTGCTGGGCCCCTACGGTTTGCTGACATCTCTTTGAGGAGCGCGAGGATCACTACGCGCTGTTAACGACTGGACTCGGTCCGGTTAATTACCGAACAGCCGGACGACGAGCTACCCAGTGCTCGACGTCCGCAAGCCCGCGTCTACCGTGGCTGGTAGTCGGGGTCGGAATTACGGCGGCTAGGACGTGAGGACCTTCGTTCCCTCACGCGTGCAGCCTCCTCCTTCGCTAGCATTACTGCTTCGCAGAAGGAGGCGACCGCCTGCCATTCCTCCTCGCTCCGGACCATAGCCTGAACCAGGGCCGGACGCGAGAGGTCGCTGCCGCCAATTGCCTCCACGAGGACACGGCGGTGCTCCGCCCAAGCGGGGCACACCTCCACCGTATGCTCCACCGTGTCCTCTGGGTGGTCCACACAATGATGACACCCGGGCGTTACTTCCGCCTGAATCCTATGCAGGAACCTCCCGAACTTGCCATGTCCGGTGAGGACCTGCGTCATGCGGTAGGTGAGGATGCCGTGTTGCCGCTCCAGCCACTCCTCAAAGAGGGGACTTACCGCCATAATTGTAGCGTGCCCAGCACTGGGTTGCGACAGTCGCCGTCGCCATTCCACCATGAGATCCCGCCGGAACTCTGTCCGCCATGCCGCGACTTGGCGCGGCAGCGGAGTTTCGCCCCGGCGTTGCATCTCCACGCGCAAATCGTGCATGAGTGCAAGGACTGTTGCCTCCAAATCCCATGGTGGCAGGCCAGCAAGGAGGCTCGCCACTTCGCGGGAAATCGTGCGGTATCCCCGTACCATCCGGATGGCCATGACCCTCTGGCAAGCGTTCAGCATGGCCGCCGGTCGCCTTTGCAGCGACGGCGCCCACACCGGCGCCCCGTAAAGGGCCATGGACCGAACGATTCCCGCGTAGAGCCTCCGGCAGGAGGCGTCTGGACCCCCAAGGTTGGGCAGGAGCCGCTTTAGGGCAGCCCCGGTCCGTTGCAGTTTGGGAGTCAGACGTCGAAAGTGCTCCACAAAGTTCCACCGACTGTCGAGGACAAGTCCCAGGTACTTCATCGTCGACCCGACGTCGATGCGAACCCCTCCTACTGTTATTTGGGAACCCGGTGGTGGCGCGTTCCGAGGGCCATGAAAGCACATGGCCTCGGACTTGTGCAGTGCCACTTCGAGCCCCAACTCTTTGATCCTGTCCACGACTGTCGCAACCCCACGTGTCGCTAGTTCGGCCGCCGCCTGGTGTGACTCCCCCTGCGCCAGGACCAGCGTGTCGTCTGCGTAACAGACCACGCTGACCCCGTCGGGGAGGTCGCCGCGCAACATGTAGTCGTACCCGATGTTCCACAAGGGCGGTCCTAGTACCGATCCCTGCGGAACACCGCACGACATCTCTCGCCGTCTCCACTCTCCCTCGTGACCAGGGTAGATGATAAACCTGTCCTTCAGGTAGGCCTCGATCAAACGACGGAGGTAGTCGGGCACCTGGTGATACCGGAGTGCCCTCCTAATGCTACTCCAGGGCAGGGAGTTGAAGGCGTTGGTGATGTCCAAGGACACCACCACTACGACCTTGCCCCGGGACACCGCATCCCCCGTCGTGAGGGCTCGCACACGCATGATGGCGTCCACCGTGGAGCGCCCCCTGCGGAAGCCAAACTGGCTGTCCGAAAGATCCGGCCCTACCCGCGCTAAATGCGCGACGAGGCGGTCTGCAATTACTCTTTCAAAGAGCTTGCCCACCTCGTCGAGCAGCACTATGGGCCGGTATGCAGACGGAGAGTCCGCAGGGCGCCCCGGCTTCGCTATAAGGACCAGTTTCCCGGTCTTCCAACGAAGTGGGAACTGGCCCCTCTCCAAACATGCGCTAAACAGCCCTCTTAGTCGAGGCCCGAGTTCCTCCATGGCCAGGACCCAGGCTTTCCCAGGTAAGCCATCGGGTCCTGGGGCGGTATTTTTAGCGTTTAGCCTTCGTACCGCCACACTCATCTCTACCTCGGTCACCTCTGGAGTGTCGTCGCCATCGCCGTCGTGGTCCGCGTCGGACACCGCGAGAGGCGGAGCCATTGGCGGGGAAGAATGCTCCTCTCTTGATGGGAACAGAGCGTTCACTACACCCTCCACGAGCTGGGGCCGGAGACTCTGTGTCAGCGGGGGAGCCCAGGCGCGGAGCTTATCACGCACCATTTTATAGGGGCGTCCCCATGGGTCTCCATTCAGAGTCCCCAACCACACATCGCGGGCCTGTAGTTTGGCTCGCCGTATCTCCGCTCGGAGGGTGCGCTTCGCCACCCTGTATCCCTCGTACAGCTCCGCCTCTATGGCCTCCGCATCCGGAGGGCGGATGCGGCGCCTGCGGTGTCTGGTGTACCGGCGCCGTGCGGCAACGCATGCCTTGCGCAGTTCCGCAATCTCCGGCGACCACCAGTAGACCTGACGCCGGGCACGTCCTGGCCGGACTCGGGGCATTGCCACGTCGCATACTTCTGACATGGCCTCCCGGAACCACTCCGCCTCGGCATCTATGTCAACAGGCCTGTCCGGTGCTGACACCCAGGCCTGTACGATAGCGGCTTCCAGGAGGAGCTCCCGGTCCAGCTGTTTTAGTGCCCACCGCGGACCACACGGGTTCTGTCGGACCGGCGCGGTCGAGGTCTGGGCGGAAACGTCAAACCGGATGTACCGGTGGTCTGAGTACGTCTCCACCCCCTCCATGACGCGCCAGTCAATGACGCGCGGAGACAGAGCGGGGCTTGCGAACGATATGTCCACCACGGACTCGCCCTGCATCCGCACGCACGTGGGGACAGAACCCCGGTTTAGGACGACCAGGCCTGACTCCAGGGCCCAGTCCTCCACCATCCGGCCCCGCGTATCTGTGTACCGGGAACCCCAAGCCAAGTTCTTGGCGTTGAAGTCCCCGCAAACAACCACAGGGAGGGATTGAAACCCGGCGACGACGATGTTCAACTCCATAAGGGAGTTGTGGAGATCGGCGAGAGTTCGGCTCGGGGAGAGGTATACACCTACCACTGCGATGTCCCCGAACCTTGCTGCCACGCAACCCTGTCCCCTCTTGACACCCTCTAGGGACGGGGTACCGGCGGCGGCCGACGAAATTAATGTCACCGAGCCGTTCAGATCCTGCACCCAGCCAGCCCTGGGTGGGACGTAGTACGGCTCGGTGACCACGGCGATGTTAATCGACCACTGCGCCATGCTCTGGAGCAACAGATCCTGAGCGAGGGCACAGTGGTTGATATTCGCCTGGAGGAGACGTAATGGAGCAATTATTGGCATTCCATTACAGTCTCCTCCCGAGCCCCCTGTGAGGGCCCTGCCGCGGCAGTTGCGGCGGTGGCTGTGGTTGCGGCAGCGGCGGCTGCGGCGGTGACGGCGGTGGTGGGGGAGGGCCTCTTGCCCTTACCCCTGGCTTTGGTTGGGGGAACGCAGTTCCTGCTCCCAGCCCGGTGTTCGGCTGGCTTGCCAGCCGCTGCACACACATAACAGTGAGGTGCAGCGTTACAGGCTACGGCTTTGTGGCCGGGCCGACCGCACTGGAAGCAGTGATCGCTTCTGTCCACCTCCGAGGTGCAGTGGACCCCTGCATGGTGGCCCACTTGGCAACGGAAGCACCTCAGAGGTTTGGGCTCCAGCAGCTTCACCTGCGCTGAAACCCAGCCCACCAAGAGCCTTCGGCCCTCCCCAGTTATGGCCTTGGCCGCCGACACGGGGCAGCTCACCGTGACGGTTCGCATGCCCGTGTTGTCGGCACGGATAGTGCCTGCCCGCACCTGGTCGCCAAGACACTTTCCCGTCCTGACGACCGCGGCCACCACCTCGTCCTCCGTCACGGAGTCGTCCAGGCCCATAATGCGCATATCGATGCATTTCGTGGGCCTGGATACTCGGGCCACCTCCGCGTCTAGGGACGCTCGTATCTTCTCCGCCAGAGCGTCCGCGGTGGGGCCGCTGTCCGCACCAGGGACTTCCAGCATGCGGCCTCCGGTTGCGGTGGTCCTCATTCGCAATCCCCCGGCGATGCCAAACTCGGTGAGGTCCACCGCCCGCTTCGCCTTGGTCATCACCTCGTTGTAGGTCGCGCCCTTCTTTTCCGCACCTGGCTGTAATGTGATCACTACAGCTGCGGATGTCGGGGCGCGAAGCCTAGCAGCGAGGGCCCTCTTCTTGCGCTGCTGCCGCCTTTCGCGCTTCTTGGCCGCCCTAGCCGCCTTGCCCACCCTTTTCTTCTCTCCGACCACTTGCCATTCGGCGTCGGCCGGAGACTCTACAGTTTGGGGTAGCGAAGGAGGCCGGCTCGCCACCGCAGCAGGAGCTTTTGCCGCCTTGCCTTTTTTAGGGGAGGGAACAGGTTTCCTCTGCTGTTGCTTAGCTGCCGGGGCTGGCCTCGCGGGTTCCGACACCACCGTAGACCCGCGTTTTGCTTGTCCCGACAGGCCCGGCTTGGGCGCAACAGCTGGGATCGCGGCGGCGGCGGCGTATGATGCCGCCTTCCGTTGGCCGGAGGCCGCAAGCGGTGGGCGCAGAACGATGCCCTCCAGAACGGAGAACTGCTGCTGCACCCGCTGCTGAAACTGCTGCTGCTGCTGCTGCTGCTGCTGCCGGAAGGCAGCCAGCTCCTGCCGCAGCAGGGTCAGGACCTCGCTCTCTGGCTGGGGCTGTGACTGGGGCTGTGACCGTTTGCGTCCTCCTTTTGGCGCCGTCTCGGGGCCAGCTCCTCGGATACTAGCCAGGTCCGCCTCGAGCCGCCCAATCCTCTTATTGAGGGGCTCCAAGACGGTACCCAGTGCCTCCGTAATTGAGGTCGTGCCTTGGGAGATAGCTTCCCTCTTCTTTGACTTCTCCCTTTTTTTAGACACGCTCGTTAAGGCGGCGACCACAACCTCGGTGAATCTGGCCATCGCCTCCTCCATACCATCTGGCTCGCTTGCAGAAGGCTCCGAGGGACTGCCCTGACCGCTAATTGCCCCGGAGTGGTGCCCCTCCCTGGCAATTTCCAGGGATCGCCTGGCTGCATCCTGGGCAGTGAGCCCCCTACCCCTTCCTGTCTTGCGGCCCGCCCCCCGCCCAGCGGTGGAAATCTTGCGGGCCGAAGCCTCATCAGAAGACGACCCCTGACCGACTCCCGACATGGGGCGCTTCCGGAGGAACTGGTTCCTCCTGGGAAGGGTGTCTGCAACCTCCATTATCTCTGGGGTGAGCGAAGATCCGGTATCGGAATCCGACGCCGCATCTCCGCTCACCTCCCTAAGGCCGAAGCTCCTGCCGGCCTGTTCGGTACCCGCTGGCGTCGCGGATGTGCTGGGAACGGGTCCCAGGGACTCCACGCTACGAGCGGGTGAGCCACCCTGGCTCAGTGCGTCCACAGAGGACGGTACGGGGTCCGAAGACCCGAGGCGGTAATTGCCCCCCCCAGAATACGAGGGGCAGCCCGAGCTCTGCTCGGGGAGGGATTCTCCTGCATGCAGGTACCCTCCTGGGGTAATATTATTTTTATTACTCGCGCTCATAGTGGTGCTGAACACAGCTTTGCCTTTTTGTCAATGGGGTGGGGTCCCCAATAAACACGTTCGCCATCATGGTCGTGTCTGATATGCAGACATGTACCAGAGGCGAACCCACTCTCCAAAACCCACTGTCCAAAAACACCAACAGCTGTTGGTGCCGATGCTTTTGGACAGCACACCCTCCGTGGCGGTCCGTCTGGACTCCGCCCTGAGTGTGTTCCTCTTGGTCTGGTCTCTCACTTGAGGCCTTCCGGCATGAGTAGCTCTACCGGCATAGCCCTCAAGATCACAGAGACACGCAAGCCCCACCACGACGACAACGTGGGAACACAGTTGGTGGGGGCAGGTAAGAGATGACCAGTCTCAACTGACAGCACCCGTTCACGGACATGACGCGAATATTAGCACCACTCAGCTCAACATTTTGAAGGGAACCGGATGATCCAACACACGCGCCACCATCAGTGAGATATTTGACTGAGCATGACAAATTCTTAACTGTCATGCTCATTGAGCAAAAGGAAGTGTCAGATTTTTCTGAAACCTACCTGTGTTCCTTCATTTGCCCATTACGTTCCAGGGTTGTGGTAAATCTTTCTAACAATCCTGCAGCCTTGGATTATGAACACTCCATAGACTCTAAGAGTGTTCATAATTATATCTTTCTAGGGACATAACTTGTTTGTTATAATATCATGTTATCATACTAAATTGAGAGCCTTTAAATATTTGATCACAGTAGTTTAACTACAATTTTACTTCACGTGATATCACTAACATTATGTTACCTTGTTTATGTAAACAACTTCATGATTTTCATACAAATTATCATCCCGTAAAAGGGGTTCTGAATATAAATGAGCGGTGTTGGCTGGGTTTTGAGGTTACTTTTATAGGAACAAGGTGACTATTGTATGTAACCTCCTTGTCCGCGATCCAGGCTTGAAAGGGTAACTTGGAATATCGTGTAGAATGAGATTGTATTATTTTTTATGTGAACACAGTACAGTGGTTATTGGAGATTCTTATAGCATAGCATAGCATAGTCGGCCTTATAATGTTCCCACTGTTGGGACTCAGGCCACCTCTCTAGGAGAGGGAATGGGCCATAATCCACCACGCGGGCCCAGTGCGGGTTGGTGGATGTCACATGTCGTCGAATTTTTGGTTCTAGGACATGCCGGTTTCCTCACGATGTTTTCCTTCACCGTTTTGAGAGCAGTGGTGATGAAATAAATTACACAAAGTAATGCGCCTGGCTGGGTTTGAACCCGCGACCTACAACTCCGTAAGTCAGGGCCATTACCACTCGGCCACCACTGCTCTCAAGAGGAGAGGAGATTCTTATACTCGATAGTAAACTTCTGAAATATAGGTCCAGTAGGTGGCTACGTTATCTGCAGCATCGGTGGCACTTATTAAGTCCTCCAATGTGCAGACGTAAGGACATTTAGAGAACTCCAACGTGAGCCTTTTTTTAACTAGTAGTAGCAGAGATGTCGTGGCCAAATCTTAGAATTGATCACTTCATAAAATGGCCAACTAAAACTGGCCAGATCGTTTAAACGTTAACATTTGATGATATGTCAATCCTCGTTTGGCCATATCATTGATGTAGGATTTCTATGATAATAAAAGGTCTAAAGAAAGTAAGCCAAACGAGGATTGAAATATCATCAAACTTTAACGTTTAAAATGATCTGGCCAGTTTAAGTTAGCCATATCATAAAGTAATCAATTTCTAAGATCAGAGACATAACTATTTAAGAGGATGGAGAAGAAGGAATCCAAAGGCATTAAACACAATATTAATCCTCTAATCGCAAACGCACAAAACATTTTGGCAACGCCTTCATTTTGCGTACAGCTAAGGAGTGGAAATCTCTGCCGGGGTCTGGTTCCTGACAGCTATAACCTGGGTTATTTAGGTCAAGAGTAAGTTGTTCACTTCTAGACAAGCGTACTTCACCGTTGACCATCGCTTACTATCAGGTAAGATAGTAATCAAACGAGGCTGTAAAAGAAAAAGGAAAAAAACCGGGCAAGTGCGAGACGGACTCCCGTACTGAGGGTTCCGTACAAACTTAACTATGAAAACAGTTCAATTCCCGAATTGAGTTACGACGATTTTTCCGAATCGCAAAAAAGTTTTATTTTTGTGACGTTACCACAAATTTACAATTTTCAGCTGTGAAAAAGTCTAATTTCTAAGTTAACGAAAAAAAAGATACGGCCGTTTATTTCTCAAAAAACGTATATTTCGACACTCTCGAGAAAATCAAAATTCATAGGGTACCCGTTGACCCAGAATCCTGAAATATTGCCTAAAGCAAGGTCTTATAGCACAGGTATAGGAATAAATCTGAAAACTGTAAATGTGTCGTTACGTCACAACAAAAAAAAAATGCGTGTCGGAAAAATCTTCGAGACTCCATTCGGAAATTGAACTGTTTACATAGGTAAGTTTTTACGGAACCCTCACAGCGCGAGTCCGACTCGCACTTGCCCAGTACCTTGCCTTGTTGTTGCTTTTTGAGGTACGGAACCCTAAAAACGATTTCTAAAAAACGGTATGATTAAGCAGAAAAAAATATATGAAGCATCGAGAAAGCTTTTTAGAGGTGGGATAATGCAAAGTGGTAAAGCGAAGAAAGGAATAACATTAATCCCGATTTACACGATTTATGTAGGTTTATGAGTCGGAGTAGATTATAAACGGCGGGTAGAATATAATAGAATAAACTTTATTGTACACCAAAATGATAACAAAAACTTAACTATAGAAAGAAGAAGAAAGAAAGAAAGAAAATGAATTTAATGAAACATTAAATACTACATACAAACTATGTATACCTATACTACACTGCATAGATATAAAATATATGACTTGGCAAACTTTGTCCTGACATATAAACTATCAAAGAAAAAATGGGGGTGGGGGTAGGTGGGTAAAAAATAGCCTAGGACCTATTTTATCAGACCTACCAAATATACACAAAAGATTTTAGTCACCTTTATCGATAGGTGTATATGGGGGGAGGGGGGGGGCGAGTGGGCAGTGAGGGCAACTGAAGGAACACGGGGGTTTTAGTCAGTAAAAGTCTGACACTGCCTCTCGCTTCACCAAGAGCGGGAACTTATAAGTTATTTTGTATTTTTATTTAATTCAGTTGTGATTTTTTTTGTAAAATTTCCGTGTGCTTTTTTCGATATAACGTGCAAACAAACAACAATATATTTATAACATTTCCATAAATAGTCCAAGTCTAGATATCTGAAACGCAAGTCCAACATTAGAATAAATCAGTGGCGGATTTACCAGCAGGCTGAGTAGGCTTGAGCCTAGGACGGCAGATTTTTGGGGCGGCAAATTTAGGGACCGATTTTTTTTTTGCTACCTCGTAGAAATCAAAAAGATTTTTGCATGACGGTTTTCTGATGTCTCACAGATAGAAGTCTGCAACAAATTTTGCTGATGACTTTCCTCTCTCACTTTTCATTGCACATTCCGAGAGTAGAAAAATTCAATTTGAATTCTAAAAAAACTTAAAAAACCTTGAACAGTGATAGTGAGGTAGTCAGGATAGTCTTAAGTCAAAAAAATATTTTTTCCCCGAATGCGGTATTTTCCTTAGAAGAATTATATCCTAATGATTTAGAGACTGAGTTAGTTCAAGAATGCATACATTTTCGAAGCCACATATCTTCGCAAAGCATTTTGGTGAAACCAGCTTCTTCATCATTAGAGAGTCTATCTTCGGCGAAAACAGAGTCTGCAGTACATTTATCCGAACTTGGATATTTCCCTTCGTATGGCCTTATGTACACCAGCGACGAATTGTTCGGGTGAAAGAAGCTTCTCTTGTTTAAAAAGAGTGAAAAATTATCTGAGATCGACCTTGAGCCAAGAAAAAATAAACGCTTTAGCTCTTTTGTGCATAGAGTCGGAATTAATGAACAAAATTACTTACGACGATATCATCGATCATTTTGCCAACAAAAAGTCAAAGTCAAATCTTTATTGCAGAACACAATACAATAAATTATACATTTCTGGATGTCATTTGAATGCCCTAGTTAATTGTGTTTTACCAAATTAGGCATGCAAAATTATAGTAAATTCAAAAGAATATTTTGTGAGTAAGGTACGTAATATATGTCACAGATTAATACTAAATGATAATGTCATACAGAACAAATACAAAATTTATATAGTCAAAAAATCACGCAAAAAGGTGGTGTAACGAAGTAACAACATTTCATAACTCGACTGAGTTGATTATTTTTAATTGTCTGTCAGTGCAATAAAGATTATTTATTCACGTTTACCAAATGTACATTATTGTATAAGTACCACACATCACTTCGCTCGTACATGACTGAGCTTTGATTGGCTCAAAAATAATATACACAAAAATTATTTTACGTGTAATTTCAACGAAATTTTTGGATTATAAAAATAATGCAGGAGATAACAATTGTAGAGGCAAGGGCGGCAAAAACTGTATAGCCTATGCCTTGAAAATTTGTAAATCCGCCACTGGAATAAATTCTCTTCACTAACGTACACTCGCTGTAATTATGTCAAGTATTTTAATTGTTCCGCACAATTACAAGTCTTTACTTATTTTCTGATAGAATTGTAACGTTATTTTAACTATTTTACGAAGCTATGATTAATTACGTGCTAGTTGGAATGGAGCGAAACGGTGAAGATATTTTAATGACAACTTGAGTGATTATGTCAATCAAGCGATTGGGAGTCAATGTCACGTAAAACATCAATTGATTGTAAACTCAACATCTTCCTGGCCTTGTCCCATGTTACTTGGGGTCCGCGCAACAGGTTTTTTTTCCATTCTGTCCTGTCACCCATCACGCTATCGCTAACTCCCTTTTCTTTCAAATCACTTCTCACACAAGCTTTATTTTTTTGAGGTACGACATCCTCAAATGACTTCTCCCGTTCGGGGTAGAGTTCAGTTGTCCTTTGCGTTCCAGGACCACGATAAGTGCTCGGCCAGACTGGCAGCGCGGTGCGGGGAGCGGTGCAGGTTTTTTTTTTTTTTTTTTAGGTGGGAAAATCATCTAAATGACAAATCCCGCTCTTGGGTGGAGCAGGAGATAGTGTCAGACTTTTACTGACTAAAAACCCACTCCTGTTCCTTCGTTGCCTTCGTCCCAGGGCCCCGGGTTTCGTTTTCACACTACCCATGGCCCCAGTAGGCTTCGACCCTGCTGGGCCCCTACGATTTGCTGACATCTCCCTGAGGCGCGCGTGGAACAATACGCGCCGTCGACGACTTGGGCTCGGTCCGGACGGTTACCAGACGGTCGGACGGCGGGCTACCCATTGCTCGCCGTCCGCAAGCCCGCGCCTACGGTGGCCGGAAATCGGGATCGGAATCCCGACGGCGGTTGGGGCGTGAGGACCGTTGCCTCACGCGATCGGCCGCCTCCTTTGCTAGCATTACTGCTTCGCAGAAGGAGGCGACCGCCTGCCACTCCTCCTCGCTCCGGACCATGGCCTGTACCAAAGCCCGGCGCGAGTCGCTTCCGCACGAATCCGGTGCAGGAACTTCCCGAACTTACCGTGTTCGGTGAGAACCTGCGTCATGCGAAAGGTGAGGACGCCGTGAGGTCTTTCCAACCACGCCTCAAAGAGGGGACTTACCGCCATAATTGTGGCGTGCCCAGAGCGGTGCAGGTGCGGTAACGCGCGCGATCACTTATTCGACCATTCCCGCAGACTAATCTAGGGATTTATTTGTGACTTTTGGTCCCGTGGTCTATTCAAAGACTAAAGGTATAAAGTAGCTTTCTACTAGTAATAGGTTTTTCATAAACGGAAGTCACCTGTGCCCTGGAACGCAAAGGGCGAATGAAGGAACACGTGTGGGTTTTAGTCAGTAAAAGTCTGACACTCCATCTGGTTCCACCTAAGTGGGAGGAGTTATTGATGATTTCGCAATCCAAAAAAACCTTATGGAACTTTCATGGATTAATTACAATTTTTATTTGCGATACAGACCAATACTACAGTGATTGTAAAACTGTGCCAATACGAAGGTAGAGAGATGAGCTTGACTCTCATCGTAGGATCTGACCCACAATGGCTGAAGACAGACGTGTGTGGATAAGGGAAAGGAAGGTCTTCGTCCTTCGCCCAGTAGTTAGACATAATGCGTTAATTAGATTAGATAGATTTGGTAGGGGTCCAGGAACTCTACTTGTAAAATACAGTTCTAGGCTCAGTTTATATTTCAGATCAGATGTTTTGCCAAACTACCTGTCAACTTTAATAAATTAACATACTAGGGCGGGGTGAAAAGTTTTCGGCCTGACCCAGAAATAGTACTCCGGTTGGTTGTTCCTGCCTGGATGTGTTTTATTTTGTTCATATGAGAAGTATCAACTCGAAATGGTCACGTTAGAGAAACGCTGGATCAAGTGTATTGAAATCATGAGAGGCTATATAGAAAAATAAAATCACATCATAGCTGAAATTTGTAGTCTTTCGCTATCAGGCCGAGAACTTTTCACCCCGCCCTCGTAATGATGTAATTTGTAAAGGTAAATAAACATTTTTTTTTGTTAACCTTTGCAGAAATAAACCTGCATTTTTAAAGATAAATAAGTAGTTTCTATTTTACAGTAATCCAAGTTAGTTATCATATCATTGTTTTCTTGGACTAGTAGAAATGAATTTCCGACTGCTCGGAAATTGGCCTGCTACCCGTCACTCCTCATCACACCGTTAATTGAGACCCGGCTTAGCTGCTGACGGTTTTGTTGTACCAAACTCAAACTTCCACCATTAATTTATATTACTCGTACAGTTAAACCATTTACAGACATTTTAAAAGGATTTAGTTTAGGCCAGGGCTAAATATAGCTATCCCTATTAAGGGCATCCAACTCGACATAGATACTTTTTTTTTTTCGGTGGGAAAATCATCTTATGACATCAGTGTCAGACTTTTACTGACTAAAAAACCCACTCCCGTTCCCTCGTTGCCTTTCATACCAGGGCCGAGTCTTCCTTTCAGAATCAGACCCTTGGCCCCAGTAGGCTTCGACCCTGCTAGGCCCCTACAGTTGCTGACATCTCCTTGAGGCGCGCGTGGAACAGCACGCGCCGTCGACGACTTGGGCTCGGTCCGGACGGTTACCGGACGGTCGGACGGCGAGCCACCCATTGCTCGCCGTCCGCAAGCCTGCGCCTACGATGGCCGGAAATCGGGATCGGAATCCCGGCGGCGATTGGGGCGTGAGGACCGTTGCCTCACGCGATCGGCCGCCTCCTTTGCTAGCATTACTGCTTCGCAGAAGGAGGCGACCGCCTGCCACTCCTCCTCGCTTCGGAACATGGCCTGTACCAAGGCCCGGCGCGAGAGATCGCCGCCGCCGATCGCCCCCACGAGGACACGGCGTTGCTCTGCCCAAGCGGGACACACCTCCACCGTGTGCTCCACCGTGTCCTCCGGGTGGTCCGCACAATGGTGACACCCGGGCGTTTCTTCCGCACGAATCCGGTGCAGGAACCTCCCGAACTTACCATGTCCGGTGAGGACCTGCGTCATGCGGTAGGTAAGGACGCCGTGTTGCCTTTCCAGCCACTCCTCAAAGAGGGGAATTATCGCCATAATTAGGGCGTGCCCAGCACTGGGTTGCGATAGTCGCTGTCGCCATTCCACCATGAGACCTCGCCGGAGCTCTGTCCGCCATGCCGCAACTTGTTGTGGCAGCGGGGTTTCGCCCCGACGTTGCATCTCCACGCGCAGATCGTGCATGCGTGCAAGGCCTGTTGCTACCAGATCCCATGGTGGCTGGCCAGCAAGGAGGCTCGCCGCTTCGCGGGAAACCGTGCGGTATCCCCGCACCATCCGTATGGCCATGACCCTCTGGCACGCGTTCAGCTGGGCCGCCGGTCGCTTTCGCAGTGACGGCGCCCACACCGGCGCCCCATAAAGGGCCATGGACTGGACGATGCCTGCGTAGAGCCTCCGGCAGGAGGCGTCTGGACCCCCGAGGTTGGGCAGGAGCCGCTTGAGGGCAGCCCCATTCCGATTCAGTTTGGGAGCCAGACGTCGGAAGTGCTCCTCGAAATTCCACCGGCTGTCGAGGACGAGTCCCAGGTACTTCATCGTCGACCCGACGCCGATGTGAACTCCTCCTACCGTTAATTGGGAGCGCCGAGGCGGCGCGCTCCGAGGGCCGTGAAAACACATGGCCTCGGACTTTTGCAGCGCCACCTCGAGTCCCAACTGCTGGATCCTATCAACGACTATCGCAACCCCGCGTGTCGCTAATTCGACCGCCGCCTGGTACGAGTCTCCCTGAGCCAGGACCAGCGTGTCGTCTGCGTAGCAGACCACGCTGACCCCGTCAGGGAGGTCGCCGCGCAGCACGTAGTCGTAGCCGATGTTCCACAAGGGCGGTCCTAGTACCGATCCCTGCGGAACACCGCACGACATCTCTCGCCGTTTCCACTCTCCCTGGTGACCAGGGTAGATGATGTACCTGTCCGAAAGGTAGGCCTCGATCACACGACAGAGGTAGTCGGGCACCCGGTGATACCGGAGTGCCCTCCTAATGCTACTCCAGGGCAGGGAGTTGAAGGCGTTAGCGATGTCCAATGACACCGCCACGACACACCTGCCCTGGGACACCGCATCCCCCGTCGTGAGAGCTCGCACGCGCATGATGGCGTCCACCGTGGAACGCCTCCTGCGAAAGCCGAACTGGCCGTCCGCCAGATCCGGCCCCACTCGTGTTAGGTGCGCGACGAGGCGGTCTGCAATTACTCTTTTAAAGAGCTTGCCCACCTCGTCGAGCAGCACAATGGGCCGGTACGCGGACGGAGAGTCCGCAGGGCGTCCCGGCTTCGCGATAAGGACCAGTTTCCCCGTCTTCCAGCGAAGTGGGAATTGGCCCCTCTCCATGCATGCGCTGAAGAGCCCTCTTAATCGAGACCCGAGAGCCTCCATGGCCAGGACCCAGGCTTTCCCAGGCAAGCCGTCGGGTCCTGGGGCGGTATTCTTGGCACTCAGCCTTCGTACCGCCACACTCATCTCTGCCTCGGTCACCTCTGGAGCATTGTCGTCGTCGTCGCCATCGTGATCCGCGTTAGACACCGCTGGTGGCGGAGCCATGAGCGGGGGAGAGTGTTCCCCTCGCGCAGGGAACAGAGTGCTTACCACACCCTCCACAATCTGGGGCCGGAGACTCTGCGTGAGTGGGGGAGCCCAGGGGCGTAGTTTTTCCCGCACCACCTTGTAGGGGCGTCCCCACGGGTCTCCGTTCAGAGTCCCCAGCCACACGTTGCGGGCCTCCAACTTGGCCCGCTTTATTTCCGCTCGGAGGGTGCGCTTTGCCACTCTGTATCCCTCGTACAGCTCCGCCTCTCTGGCCTCCGCATCCGGCGGGCGGATGCGGCGACTGCAGTGTCTGGCGTACCGGCGCCGCGCAGCATTGCATGCATTGCGCAGTGCCGCAATCTCCGGCGACCACCAATACACCTGGCGCCGGGCACGTCCTGGCCGAACTCGGGGCATTGCCACGTCGCAAATTTGCGACATGGCCTCCCGGAACACATTTTCACTGTTTACAACCGCTCTTACGCGATTATGACGTTATTACACATTTTTCATTAGATATTTTGGAAACAGTATCTTGTGAATATTATCTAGGCTTCTATTGAAATCAATTTATAAATTTGTGAAAAAACTAATCCAGTAAAGACCTCTGAAAATCTGCTATTTTGCATGAACCTTGACACTTCATAATTTACTCAAAAATTAAAAAAGTCAAAAAAGTATAACAATAAAAAGCCTTGCAAATTAAATCAAGATTCTGAATGACGACATTTTTTTTCAAATACTTTCAAGGGTTTAAAAAAAAAACACGTATTTCCTGGAACAAGTTTTGTAAAATATTCGATTAAATCACGGAATTACCGAATGCTAACAGAGTTTTCAGGCTATATCTCTTTTTTCGCGTTGCCTTATCGTCAAACATCGCTTTGGATTGCGTTAGATGAAGTAACAAGCTTTTAAACCAAGTTCGATTTTGACGACAGGGGAGTGGAAAAGGACCCTCTATCTTAAATGACTTTCAAGAAGTAGCCTTAAGGGTTCGACAAACTATGAGTGTTGTATTGATGTTTTACTTAATGTATTTTTAATTTCGTAAATAAAGACGTGTCACAGTCGCAAATCATATTTTAATAAATATGGAACCTGACACTGATTTGCAAAAGGCAAAAATCTGAAGAAAATGTGAATTTCGCGGGTTACTCTCGCGCTTTTAGGGCAAATCTTGCTAATAGATTTTGAAATAACTATCCCTAACAGATTGAGCTGTTTGGTACCTATACTTATGTTATTTCTAACAATATATTATTATGGCACTATGGAGCTATTCTGATGATGGAGTCGGATAGTGGCAATAGGAACTACTGAGCGCAACACCCCATAGTGTCTGAGCTCTTTAGAATGGTCTCGATAAGCCTCATGGTAAATAAAATTGTACTAGGTCTGGTCCTCGAGGCAGCAACAGTTAATTTCTTAGATGTAAATTATATTTACGAATAATTAGAATTTTTTTTTACACGTTAATCTTTTTAGTCAAATTTCACTAGATATTGCTCGGTGACAATTCAAGTGCGAGTCGGGCTCGCGAAATGAGGGTTCCGTATAAACTGATAGAAAACAGTTCAATTCCCGAATTGAATTACGAAGATTATTCCGAATCGCAAAAAATGTTTTTTTTTTGTGACGTAACTATAAATGTACAGTTTCCAGATTTTTTCATAAACTTACTTGTGCTATGAGACCTTGCTTCATGCCAAATTTCAGGATTCTAGGTCAACGGGAAGTACCCTTTGAATTTTGATTTTCTTTAGAGTTTCGAAATACACGTTTTTTGTGACATAAACGGCCGTATCTTTTTTTTCGTTAACTCAGAAGTTTGATTTTTCACAGCTTCAAGGGTCCGCAGACCTGAGGTTTTAATTTCAACTCGTTCCACGCGTTCCCGAGATAAAGGGTCTTAACAGACATACAGACAGACAGACGACAACAAAGTGATCCTATAAAGGATCCGTTTTTCCTTTTGAGGTACGGAACCTTAAAAAGAAACACCGAAATAAACTCTGTTTTTAAAAAAAAAAGATGATGAGAGAGACAACAATAGACTTGCACTCAAAAGTCCAGGGGCCTTACCATGAAGTGTTAAAATGTAAAGCGTGCGAGCGAGAAAGAGCTATGGAGCTATATAAACTCTACACACCCCTATTTTCTAATTAGTACAAAAAAAATGGGGCTCTATCCGTACCCGTTACTGATCACATTAAAATTTGTGTAGTCAAAAGTAAAAAAACGAAATCCCAAAATTGTCCACGAAAATTGGTCATAATTGGTAAATTCATAATTGAGTCAATCATTCATAACATTTGCTACTAGAAAATACTACGCGCAGTTGTTTTTCCATTTTGATCGCCATTTATTCAGTCACAATCGATAGCCTGTACAATATTTCCATAAATTGAGTGACATTTTGGGATATAAACATACGCTAATATTTTATTTATTTATTTATTTTATTTTTCACATTTTAGGAAAGCTTACAGACTAATAACAACATAATGACAATGTTAAATAACTAAATTGCTAATTACAAGCTTCCACATATATAATGACAAAAAAAATATATTTAAAGTTGGTCCCACAATACCTTAAACTGTTAGTAAATTAATTTTTTAAACAAACAATAATAATTTATAAATTTCAGGTGCAAATAGGTGCTAGTTGCTCAAAAAATGGCTTTGCTAAGAGCTTCCTAACTGTGCTCGCGTTGGTGCAAAATAGGTCAATACCAGGTTCACATGAAATCCTGTTAAAACTGCGACTGGCTCTCAGAAAAAATGCATTACGCCTATAATTAGTGTTTGCACTAATAACTTTGCTGTTTATGAATATTATTTATTGAGATTTTACTTAAATAATAACAAGACCTTTTCTAATAAGCCCTTTAAGTATTTGTACTAATTAAAAACTAGTGGTGTATAGCTTCATCCCTTTAAAAGTTTAGTGTAGGTCGTCAAATGTATCTCGTTAAGAGCTCGTGACCCCTGTTCTGTTAACACATTAATCATTGTTTACAAACACCGATGACTTGATCGAATTTGTATCCAAACATTCAGACAAACAATTTTATTAAGTGGATCGATTGCAGTCTGTATGCGGAACTGACAGCCGTCGCGTCACCAATCAGCGTGGCTGGTTCGTGTCATAAGGGGGCCACATTCAAGGTCTATACTTCCATAGATACATATTTCTTTCAATTACAATAGTGTTGCTCTTGAAAGTGTCATTGAGTCTTGTCTTTGGGTTGATTGTGTTTAATGGCTATAAGAATCCGGAAATACTGAAGAAACATGGTAGTTGAGAGTTTGTTATGCTCACTCAAATGTCTTACTGTTGACGACTTGTGTCATCATTCCAGTTCAACATGGTTGAGCTGAGTGGTCGTCTATACACGCGTCATGAACAAAGTACGGGCGCCGTCATTTGATAATCTCTTCAAAATTTAAAATAAGCTACTGGCAGCATATTTTATTTTTTTATATTTTGAATTACTTTTTTAAATTATTTATTTATAATTCTTTTCAGACTATGTTGTTGTAATACAAAAAATACGTAACCAAGAATTTGTAAAACACGATTTAAAAAGGCATTGGTTCTGTTTCTTACACGTTCTTCTCCTTAGAGATCTTCGATTTGGAATGTGCAATTAGCTTAACTTTTCTGATTTCTTAACAATTCAAAAGTGCCTGTGAACGGTTTATTTGCAATAAATGCTTTAGGACTTTTGAAATAGTGGATGGTTAATGTGAAAGCTGATTGATACCTATGAGATGCGACGGTGTACATGATAAAGAGGAGATAACCCATCTGTGTCTAGAGAGGAAGCGACTACTGCAAAGACGATTAAGACGGAAGTCTGGAAGGAGGAAATATGTTATGCTGATACCGTATATGAGATAAAGGAAGGAGGTCTTTTTCATTATTGGTAGGTATGCGTTTAACCACTATCTCGCTTGATGATAAGCGATGATGTGGTCGACGATGGAGCACGCTTGCCTAGACGTAACCTATTCACTCGTAACTTAAGTCTTTAAGTTAGGTTGCAGCTATTGGGTAAAACAGACTCCGGCAGGGAATTCCACGCAGGAGTGGACGAGGAGTGGAGAGGACCTTAATTGTACGCACAATTAATGTGTTCCTAAAACGTTTTGTGCGTATGGGTGGAATGTCTACCATGTACCGGTGGCGCAACGCCGTACATCCAGATGTACAACCACCAGATGGACCACCAGTGGTCCGATGATGGAACGGGTTGGACGGAATTAAATCTATCCTTTTCTCTCATCTTAAAGATGCATATTTTCGTCCTGCTGTCATCCCACACATGCTATGTAAAAAAACCTTATTGAAACAAACAGTTTCATTGAGTAGATCAAGTGCAGCCTGTATGCGGAACTGTCACGCGGTCGCGTCATCCAATCAGCGTGGCTGATTCGTGACATAAGGGGGCCACGTTCAAGGTCTATGCTTCCATAGATATTTCTGTAATTGTAAAGTATTGCTGTTTGAAGGTCTGTTATTAAAGTATGTTTTCGGTTAGATCGAATTCAAGATTCGTAATATTTTATTTCACAAGGCGTGCATGGGCACTTATAAAACGTTAGAAGATAGAACATGGTTCCAATTGGTGCTTTCCTGTGGAAAAGTCATTGACCAGCAAGATACTCCAAAGTTCCTCTTTAAAAATGAAATGATTTGTACAATATTAATATTAAAAAAAAGTGGTTCGAAATGGATGCAGAGTCTATGGGTCAGCAGAGTTCTCACATTCACATTATAAAAAAGACGCTAAATAAAAATAAACCTATTAATAAATGACTTAATTATACCTTTAACAATATTTATTGGCATATGATTTTATAAGTCCATTGGAACATTTAACATTAGCTGCTTCTAAGAGCCCTGTGCGTTACAATTACAACCACCCATTATACAGTTGTGCTGATACTGAGGCTTGGTAGTTCTCACACATTTGGCTTGCCCTTATGAGTAACATCATCGCAATCGTAATGTTACTACTGTCTTACTTTCGCAGATTTCAACAGGAACAAAAACCATTACTCGCTTATGTCATGTCATATTATATTTATATTTTGAATCAAACATGGTATAGTAAACATTTCAACTTTATCGTTTTGAGTCAAACTAAGCTATCAATGTTAGATCATAATTATTTTATTCGCTCTGTTTAACTTTAGATATTATTTACATTTCAAAAGAGCGCTATTATTTGGAGCGGAATCGAACACACAGATAACTCACTGACTGTTGGGTAAACTGGGCACTTATCTCAAAAATTAAAATAAGGACGTTCCAAAGAAACATCTAGACAAAACATCGACCCACGCAAAAGCGGTTTTAGGATGAATCCTGCTAAAACGCCTTTCACATTTTATCTAGACAATCTCTTAGTAATTACCTATTGTGCTACCAGTTAGCGTCTATCGTAAGCCATTGTTCGTAGCAGACTGAAAACCTGTTCTTTTTTAATAATTTCTGTTTTAAATCGGGGTCGCGGGCGCTCAGATCCCGCCGATTGAACTCAGGCCCAAGAAAAACGGTGGCATAGTGGTCAAGTGCTGCCGTGCACTGTAAAGCGCAGTGAACACCACTTTATCAGTCTCCCCAAAGACTGTTGTAACAGGCGTTGTACCTATAGAGGGGGATCGCGGGTGGTCTTTTAAGAGGTCGAAGGTCCCCCTGACTATGGGCTGATGGTGACCACTATGATGATAAGGTTTCTCCTCGACAGCAAAAACAAAAAAGGCACGGTTTTAAAATGTACCTAAATTTTGAAAGGTTTAAGTAACAGTGATGACAATTAGTCTTTCATCTTCACATTAATCAATTCACCACTTTAATTAATAGCACAAACTATACCTAACTCTTTGGTAGTTGACAGGTTGGCTCCAATTCTTACCGATGCTACTATACTCGCAAATTAACACTTTATTCTGATTTTCCATTGATAATTACACTTGCTCCATTTCCCGTTTAAACCTTTTTCCTAGTATGTTCCAATTTTACTCACTAGCAATTCTGATCAGCTTTATTCCTCTGTTGCATATTAATGATGTTCACTTGTTTCTTTTTCCCCAGAACGGGCTGAATGCGCTTCACTTGGCCGCTAAAGATGGACACATCTCCGTGGTCGAGGAGCTATTAAAGCGTGGCGCTACAGTCGATGCCGCTACTAAAAAAGGTAAGATCATTGGTACGGACAGCATTATCAAGTAGTAATCCCTTTTTCTAAGGTATTTTAATGTGAGAGGGGTACTTAATTAATGTAGCTGTCTGAACAAAATCAGTCCATAAGAAACAATGAAGTATTCCAGCCGAAATTCAGGAGCAACGTTTAAAAATACCTACTGAATACTTTGCCATATAGATAAAGCCTCATCAACCATGTTCTCTTTCCAGGAAACACAGCACTGCACATAGCATGTCTCGCGGGCCAGGAGTCAGTCGCGCGAGCGCTGCTGGCGGCAGGGGCCAAGGCCGACGCGCAGTCCGCGGCAGGCTTCACCCCGCTGTATATGGCGGCACAGGAGAACCATGCAGGGTGTGTAAAGATGCTGCTCGCTGCAGGGGCCAGCCAGACTCTTGCTACAGAGGTGAGAGTCACAGATCTTTGCTTAATATCAATATTTAGTTTAACCATGTCCGTGCGTCACTGCGGGGTGCCAACGGAAACCAGCGCTGGGTGACTGACGCCCAGTAAATGCTGATGTGGTCACCCTTTCGGTACGGGCACGCTTGGCACATTCTGTACATTTGTTCTTTTTTTACTTAGTGTTTGTAACTGTTGTGCTGAGTCCGGCCCAAACAAAAGTTTTTTAATTCTATTCTTCCTTAGAGTCACCATCTTTTACCACCTTCTTCTATTAAGCTACTTACGAGTATGTGCGAAAAATCTGGTGGCGTCATAAAGAAGGGTTTGCGTGGTGTTTTCTCGGTTCATAACAAAGTTAGAAGTTGTTTAATTTAAAATGACCTGGCTCAGCTGCATCCGGTTAGAATAGAAGCCAACCCCAACATATTGGGACAGAGCCTGGGCAGATTAATACCTCCATATCCTCTGCTTGTTACGAACATTTTTGGAGTATTTTGAATAGAAATATGTGGTAGGATGTGGAATTTTATATGCGACATCAGACAATGTAACTATATCTGAACAAGCGGTCGACAGGACTTCAGAAATCTTACTCGTTTTGGTCATCTTCGATCTTTATTTATCTCCATTTAAGCGGTATAAGCAGAAGCTTTAAGGTGAAAGCTACGAGCCCGACCGTGGCCATGCTCACTAGATTGCGCCGAAATACTCTATACTTTTGAATTTTTCATTAAGTTCCTTATGTTTATTTAATTTAATTGATAAGGAACAACAAACCGCTACATTATAAAAACATAATTACATAATCTTAAATAATAATGTAGCCCACAGCGCTGTTCACGGATTACCATTTAAATTGCTAGGATAAAAACTGTATACATGACAGTTACCTCACTTATTATAAATAAATAAAAAAACAGGAAGACTAAATAACTAAATAATAATAATATAAAAGAATACTTAATTATAAAACTAAAAATATTAACGCTAATCAAAGTGTGTCTCATACAAAAAGACTTCGAAATTTTTGTATGGCTGTTTCTTTCGTGTTGTCTTACTAAAGTATTTGTTATTATCTACCTTTCAGGACGGCTTCACTCCTCTAGCAGTAGCCATGCAACAAGGTCATGACCGAGTGGTCGCCGAGTTACTCGAGTCGGACACGCGCGGGAAGGTGCGACTGCCCGCCCTGCATATCGCTGCCAAGAAGAATGACGTCAAAGCTGCCACACTGCTGCTTGAGGTAACTTATCTTCTTCAATACATTTACTGGCGATCTTGAGAGAATAAGCTTGGTGAAAAAAGACCAAGTTATGAGCTTATTCTCTCAAGATCGCGTTGTACATATTACTAGCTGATTCGGCAAACGACCTGCTGTATAAATTATTATCAAAGAAAAAATGGGGGTGAAGCTAGAAGAGTAAAAAATAGCCTACGACCTATTCTCAGATCAACCAAATGTACCTACACAATAAAAAATCATGAAAATAGGGTCGAGCCGTTTTGGGAAAGTTCGATCAGAAACACTTTGACACGAGATTTTTATATATTAGACTAGCTTTTGCCCGCAGCTTCGCCCGCGTGCATAAAATATGCCTATGTCACTCAGGAATAACACAGTTTTCTATCGGTGAAAAAATTTTAGCAATCGAGCCAGAACTTTCAGAGACCTCTTTATAATATTAGTGTAGATTAATGGTAGGTTCGCGTTTGACCGCTATTTCACCTGATGGTAATCGCAGATGTGGTTGACGATGGAACACGCTTACCTAGAAGTAACCTACTCTCTCTTGATTTATGGAGCTTCAGGTTATAGCTATCAGGAAACACTGACTCCAACTATGGTATAATATATTACTAGATATGCGGAATTTGCATGAAACACACATTTGTTATATAACCAGTTTTCCAATGAATACAGTTAATTCGACAAACGTTTTGTAAGGCGGTGTTGGATTATCGAATTTGTCGTACTGTAACGCACTAGCTGTAGCTGAAACCTTGCAGTCTGGATCTTTTTTTAAAAGAAGAAAGTAAGAAAAAATGATTCTTTGTGCCACATTTACTTATTAAGGTAACAATATGTATATACGAGAAAAAAAAATATATCCGTACAAGGCTAAATAGGCTAGGTGCCTCAGCATATATTATGCTGTAATTTACAACCAATAAATAAAGCAGGGCTGATATTTTAAGAGGGCACTCTGTGATGCCACCGACACACGGATCGTTGAAAAATCGAAAAGAACATGTACCTTGTCCACCGTTATAATATACATAATATAGGACTTAGTGAAATAAACAACACAATATATAGATAAGATAAATACTTAGTTAACATAGGAAATATGAAAAAAAAAAAAAATGTTCATACCACTGCTATACTCGCAAATAAATTTAAGTCTACCTACAACAAAAAATAGGCTATAAATAAATAGTCACGCTAGATGGGTAAATGCATCGATGACAGCAATAAAGTATCTTAAGTCAATTGAAGTCAAATTAATAACACGAAAGAAAAATAATAGTAATTTATGTGACTAGGGGATAAAGCAGTGTCTTAAAATCGGGCGGCATGTTGAGTTCCGAAGGTAACGAAGTTTGCTAAGTTTTAATCTCGAACGCAGTTAAGAATTTATATAGGGTGACTGGCAGTTAGTGTACGATACTTAAACACGTGATTGTGCTCATGATAACAAACAATTTTTATTACGGCAGCAACGCCGAAATCGCGAAAAAAATATCAGCTGTTCAGTACATTAGGCAAACATAAATGTACTGAACAGCTGATTTTTTTTCGCGATTTTAGGTTTGTTCCCATAGTAAAAGTTGTTGGTTATCATGAGCACAATCACGTGTTTAAGTATCGTACACTAATTACCAGTCACCCTATATAATTGACTCCCGAGCACAACGAGGAAGTTAAAATAGAAACCTGAGTGAAGTGAGGAATTCTAGCTTCTTAAGACAAATACAGCTTTATCCCCGTGTTGGATACTCTACTTTTTATACCTTCTGTAAAGTAATTTAATTTTAAAAGACAATATACTAAAACAAAATATATATAAAAGAAATATAAGGGATTCACCATCAACGATTGCATCACTGCCTACCATCAGGTGGGATCGCAGTCAAGCACTAGTTTATATCATAAAAAAAAATCAACACAACAGCATTGCTGGTTTCTCAAGTATTGTATTTACTATTATACTTGATAGGTTAAGGAAAGATTTAAATTCCTTCTGGTGTCTCTAAGGGAAGTCACCCGAAGTCTCTTTGCATCAATCCAGTAAAGTTTTCCGTAAACGCACCGTTGTGTCGCTACTTTAGCCGTTTGTCGCATTTGCAACGCGCAAATGCATCGGTGTGCATGTACGACTGCATCACGATTGTATCGCTATTGAATCCTTGCTAAAACTTGGCGTGGATCACCTCCTTATAATTTTAAAATTCTGTTTCCAGAACGAACACAACCCCGACGCATGCTCAAAGTCCGGTTTCACCCCCCTCCACATAGCCGCGCACTACGGCAACGTGGGCGTGGCGCGCGCGCTGCTGGCGGCGGGCGCAGACGCCGGCCGGGCGGCTAAGCACAACATCACGCCGCTGCACGTGGCTAGCAAGTGGGGGCAGCTCGCTATGTTAGACCTGCTGGTGGAGAATGGTGAGTTGTTATACAGCGGTCACACCGCTACACATAGCCGCGCACTACGGCAACGTGGGCGTGGCGCGCGCGCTGCTGGCGGCGGGCGCAGACGCCGGCCGGGCGGCTAAGCACAACATCACGCCGCTGCACGTGGCTAGCAAGTGGGGGCAGCTCGCTATGTTAGACCTGCTGGTGGAGAATGGTGAGTTGTTATACAGCGGTCACACCGCTACACATAGCCGCGCACTACGGCAACGTGGGCGTGGCGCGCGCGCTGCTGGCGGCGGGCGCAGACGCCGGCCGGGCGGCTAAGCACAACATCACGCCGCTGCACGTGGCTAGCAAGTGGGGGCAGCTCGCTATGTTAGACCTGCTGGTGGAGAATGGTGAGTTGTTATACAGCGGTCACACCGCTACACATAGCCGCGCACTACGGCAACGTGGGCGTGGCGCGCGCGCTGCTGGCGGCGGGCGCAGACGCCGGCCGGGCGGCTAAGCACAACATCACGCCGCTGCACGTGGCTAGCAAGTGGGGGCAGCTCGCTATGTTAGACCTGCTGGTGGAGAATGGTGAGTTGTTATACAGCGGTCACACCGCTACACATAGCCGCGCACTACGGCAACGTGGGCGTGGCGCGCGCGCTGCTGGCGGCGGGCGCAGACGCCGGCCGGGCGGCTAAGCACAACATCACGCCGCTGCACGTGGCTAGCAAGTGGGGGCAGCTCGCTATGTTAGACCTGCTGGTGGAGAATGGTGAGTTGTTATACAGCGGTCACACCGCTACACATAGCCGCGCACTACGGCAACGTGGGCGTGGCGCGCGCGCTGCTTCTAACCTAGTTTAGGGTCCAATACGATAATATTTTTACCCAATTATTCCAAATGTAGACAGGACAAGTACTTCTTTGAGAGGCAAATTCAAGGGTCAGCTTTAGAAATCAGATTTTTTTCGGACTAACAATTTTGATGCCCAAGGTATGGTCAGGGGTCAAAAGTGCATTTGTACTCTACCAATGCAAAAGTGTCTAAAATTTCTTTGTGGTATTGAACGGTTCACTACTAATTTATTCCTAGTTAATTCAATATGTTTTACTCTATACTACAAATTAAATCAGTCGTGAACCATTGACCCTCTTCAATATAAATTTTAGCATTGTTAGAGTGAAACTGCACTTTTGACCCCTAATTGTACATTACGCAAAGTAAGTTTGCCTTTAAAAGCTACATTTATGTCGATCTACTTTTATGCGCAAAACACTGCTACATTAGTCGCTTTTGTAAAATTTGATGTCTTGAACGCTATAAAACAAGTTTTTTTAAAAAAAAAACTTTACTATCCATTCGTTTACATAGCATAGCATAGCATAGTCGGCCTTATAATGTTCCCACTGTTGGGACTCAAGCCTCCTATCTAGGAGAGGGAATGGGCCGTAATCCACCACGCGGGCCCAGTGCGGTTTGGTGGATGTCACATGTCTTCGAATTTTTTGGTTCTAGGACATGTCGGTTTCCTCACGATGTTTTCCTTCACCGTTTTGAGAGCAGTGGTGATGAATTAAATTACACAAAGTAATGCGCCTGGCTGGGTTTGAACCCGCAACCTACAACTCGTAAGTCGGGGCCGTAACCATTCGTATACAAGCTTAGTTAAATCAAGACATGTCTACTGCCAATGTGCTCGATACATTTGGTGTACGCAGGGCATCATACTTGGTCCAAAGAAATTAATACTTCGTTAGCATTCAGTTCTCGTGACATAAATCTTTAAAGGAACATCGCATGTCTGCTTAAATAATCTTTTCAAGTAATAATTGATTGATGTGTGCAGGTAACCGCTGCAATGCGGCAGGCATCCAAAGAATTTCTCCCTATTTAAAACTAAGGAACGAAAACACATTTGTATTAACTAATCACATAAATCATAACGTAATATTTTCATCGGCGACTCAATAATTACATATGTTCACATTTTTAAGTAAACACGCGACCATCTAATTGTGTTTCGTATGTGATTGAAATATCATAATGTCGGAATTTTCGTTTTAATTGGGCATTCTTCACGATATGCTTCAATCAAGCATCATTCACATTCAACTTGACAGCTGTAGACATTGACAGATATAATAAATTGTTGTTTCAAACTGTTTCTGTTATAATTCGGCAATTTGTCTCGCGTGAAGCGCTCCTGTCGTGAATATGAAGTTGAAAAATTGTTCTGTTCGATGTTTTTTTAATGAAAGTTCCGAGTTTTTTTCGGTAATGTATTCGAGTAATTCAGCATCATTAAGTCGTTTAATAATCTATGAAAGTTTGGTAGGTCACACGCAGTTTAGTGGCTGTCACTCACTGTAAGAATGTTGCATACTTGAGCAATATTCTTGATACTTTAACAATTGCTTATTTTATTAGCTCTATTATACTGATTGATGATATGACTAATAAAACTTTTACTTGTGATGTTTATGTGGCCGTAATAAACAAAGAGGCTCAAGTAAGGATTTATAAACGTTAATTAATTATTATTTATTGAAAACTGGAAGTTTATATTACGCATGTTGCTTGCTTTCCTAACCTAGCTCTTATACCTTCCTGCTAGGCCAGGGTCGGGATACGTCAATGGTTCTCAAAGTTGACGGGACCGCAACCCAACAAAAAAGCTTTCCAAATCGAGACAAACCTCTTGACCTTCATTAAGAAATACAGAATACTGTGCATATGAATGAAGGAATATTTAAAAAGTGTAGAGTGATTAAGGAGAAAGCAGGGCAGCCCAAAAAATACAAATTTTCTTAAATTTTTTGGATTTTGTCAGTATCAGGTTCTATGTTTACTAAAATAGCGAGCGTAACACGGATTTATTCAGAATTATAATCATTAAATTTATCAATACAACCCTCTCAATACAGCTAACCAGTATTGAATGAGTTTTTCATGGAATAGCCGACCAAGAAACTTAAGAAAATCTCCATGTATGTTATGTTTAGTTAATCACAAGTTCTATTTCAATGAAAAGGTTATGTTTGTAGCTTAGGCATTCCCCGGGTAGTGTGAAGAAGTGTGTGACGAAGGCAATGAAGGAACAGGAGTTGGTTTTTAGCCAGTAAAAGTCTGACACACCCTCCCGCTTCGCTCAAGTCTCTCAAGGGTGAGAGATGTCATTGGATGATTTTCCCATCAAACCAGGACCATTTGGTGGGTTACGTGCGAACACTGGATATGTAGCGACATCTATGGCGTAGAAAAATATGAACTAAACTACGAAATCCTGGAAAAAATTAGATTTCTCCGCGCGATTTGAACGTACACAGCAGCCAAGTCATCTTTCGGGCAGTTGCCCAGATCAGACACAACACCCGCCTGGTCCGAGGGTCCTCCCTTTTCAAAGGTTTGCTGGACTTTTTTTTTTTTTTTTTCGGTGGGAAAATCATCTTATGACATCGCCCTTGGGCGGGGCGGGAGATAGTGTCAGACTTTTACTGACTAAAAACCCACTCCTGTTCCTTCATTGCCTTTCGTACCAGGGCCGAGTCTTCCTTTCAGAATCAGACCCTTGGCCCCAGTAGGCTTCGACCCTGCTAGGCCCCTACAGTTGCTGACATCTCCTTGAGGCGCGCGTGGAACAGCACGCGCCGTCGACGACCTGGGCTCGGTCCGGACGGTTACCGGACGGTCGGAAGGCGAGCCACCCATTGCTCGCCGTCCGCAAGCCCGCGCCTACGATGGCCGGAAATCGGGATCGGAATCCCGGCGGCGATTGGGGCGTGCGGACCGTTGCCTCACGCGATCGGCCGCCTCCTTTGCTAGCATTACTGCTTCGCAGAAGGAGGCGACCGACTGCCACTCCTCCTCGCTCCGGACCATGACCTGTACCAAGGCCCGGCGCGAGAGATCGCCGCCACCGATAGCCCCCACGAGGACACGGCGTTGCTCTGCCCAAGCGGGACATACCTCCACCGTGTGCTCCACCGTGTCCTCCGGGTGGTCCACACAATGGTGACACCCGGGCGTTTCTTCCGCACGAATCCGGTGCAGGAACCTCCCGAACTTACCATGTCCGGTGAGGACCTGCGTCATGCGGAAGGTAAGGACGCCGTGTTGCCTTTCCAGCCACTGCTCAAAGAGGGGACTTACCGCCATAATTATGGCGTGCCCAGCACTGGGTTGCGATAGTCGCTGTCGCCATTCCACCATGAGACCCCGCCGGAGCTCTGTCCGCCATGCCGCGACTTGTCGTGGCAGCGGAGTTTCGCCCCGACGTTGCATCTCCACGCGCAGATCGTGCATGCGTGCAAGGCCTGTTGCCACCAGGTCCCATGGTGGCTGGCCAGCAAGGAGGCTCGCCGCTTCGCGGGAAACCGTGCGGTATCCCCGCACCATCCGTATGGCCATGACCCTCTGGCACGCGTACAGCTGGGCCGCCGGTCGCTTTCGCAGTGACGGCGCCCACACCGGCGCCCCATAAAGGGCCATGGACTGTACTATGCCAGCGTAGAGCCTCCGGCAGGAGGCGTCTGGACCCCCAAGGTTGGGCAGGAGCCGCTTGAGGGCAGCCCCAGTCCGATTCAGTTTGGGAGCCAGACGTCGGAAGTGCTCCTCGAAATTCCACCGGCAAGGTTTGCTGGACTTAACACTCTATTTCGCATCCCTCTAAAAATAGTTTCAGAAATACTTGCTCTAGGTTTTGAAAATAACATTAACATAATAAATAACTTTACTTTCTTCTGTTCATAAGCGGTACCAATAACACTAATATGTCTCTTGTTCCAGGTGCTAACATAGCAGCAGTAACTCGCGACGGTCTAACTCCTCTGCACTGCGCGGCGCGGTCGGGACACAGCAATGTTGTGTCTCGTCTGCTGCAGCATGGCGCGCCCATCACCAGTAAAACCAAGGTAAATTTTATAATAATTAGCGATCCCGAAAGACGTTGTTCTCATTCACCGTATTTTATGTCGGAGAAAGTACAAAATTCACGCGAACGAATTCGCGGAAAAAATTGTAGTTTATTAATAAAATTCTATTTTTATCTTTCCCAGAATGGTCTGACTCCTCTCCACATGTCCGTGCAAGGCGAACACGTGGAGACAGCCAAGGTTCTACTGGCAGAGGGCGCGCCCATCGATGACGTCACCGTCGACTACCTGACGGCGTTACACGTCGCTGCTCACTGCGGACATGTCAAGGTAAAGTCAAGCTTAATTGTTATCAAATAGAGTTGGTTTCAGTTTGAAGTTAATCGGTGAGAATGTATTAGTAGTAATGATAAAATGGTAATTCACAAATTACGATATTATTCAGTTAAATATAGACTTCATCCATCCTCGATTAGCGTCAAGGGAATTTTAACCGAACCTTCTAAAAATTTAAGTAGATTTTTGAATGACAGTTTGTATTTGTGTTACAGGTTGCAAAACTCCTTCTAGACAGAAACGCGGACGCAAACGCTCGCGCACTCAACGGGTTCACTCCGCTGCACATCGCGTGCAAGAAGAACAGACTCAAAGTTGTCGAGTTACTGCTCAAATATGGCGCTAGTGAGTTAAACTATCAATGTTTTGTCTGTTTTTTAACTTCTATAGAAATCTTTTCCTAAAACTAATGATCTAATACTAATAAGCAATAATCGACTACGATCTAAAAATGCTTCGATGCCAAAAAATAATGGTACACACGTACCCTTTATAAATCATGCTACTGCAGGCAACTCTCTTCGTTCAACCAGTATGAATATACTAATATTCATACTGGTTGAACGAAGAGAGTTGCGTTTCACGATCTGGCCAGTTTAACATGGCCATATCATGAAGTGATCAATTTCTATGATCTGGCCACGACATATTATATACAACTACTCTCAGTTGCGTCTCTGTCTAGTCCTGTCAATAAATAGACAGGATCAATCAAAATGTAGTTACCCGCTTCCTCATGCGTCGCCTAGTAGGCGGAAGAAATCAGAATATTTTTTCTCATAAACCCACCTCTATCATTCCACAGGTAAATCAGCAACAACAGAATCCGGCCTGACCCCGCTACACGTAGCTTCCTTCATGGGCTGCATGAACATCGCACTAGTGCTGGTAGGCGCTGGTGCTACCGCTGACGCAGCCACGGCCAGGGGAGAGACACCCTTACATCTCGCGGCGAGGGCTCACCAGACTGATCTAGTGCGGGTGCTGCTGAGGAACAATGCTAAGGTAAGACATACACGGCCAGGGGAGAGGCGCCCTTACATCTCGCGGCGAGGGCGCACCAGACTGATCTAGTGCGGGTGCTGCTGAGGAACAATGCTAAGGTAAGACATACACGGCCAGGGGAGAGGCGCCCTTACATCTCGCGGCGAGGGCGCACCAGACTGATCTAGTGCGGGTGCTGCTGAGGAACAATGCTAAGGTAAGACATACACGGCCAGGGGAGAGGCGCCCTTACATCTCGCGGCGAGGGCGCACCAGACTGATCTAGTGCGGGTGCTGCTGAGGAACAATGCTAAGGTAAGACATACACGGCCAGGGGAGAGGCGCCCTTACATCTCGCGGCGAGGGCGCACCAGACTGATCTAGTGCGGGTGCTGCTGAGGAACAATGCTAAGGTAAGACATACACGGCCAGGGGAGAGACACCCTTACATCTCGCGGCGAGGGCGCACCAGACTGATCTAGTGCGGGTGCTGCTGAGGAACAATGCTAAGGTAAGACATACACGGCCAGGGGAGAGACACCCTTACATCTCGCGGCGAGGGCGCACCAGACTGATCTAGTGCGGGTGCTGCTGAGGAACAATGCTAAGGTAAGACATACACGGCCAGGGGAGAGGCGCCCTTACATCTCGCGGCGAGGGCGCACCAGACTGATCTAGTGCGGGTGCTGCTGAGGAACAATGCTAAGGTAAGACATACACGGCCAGGGGAGAGGCGCCCTTACATCTCGCGGCGAGGGCGCACCAGACTGATCTAGTGCAGGTGCTGCTGAGGAACAATGCTAAGGTAAGACATACACGGCCAGGGGAGAGACACCCTTACATCTCGCGGCGAGGGCGCACCAGACTGATCTAGTGCGGGTGCTGCTGAGGAACAATGCTAAGGTAAGACATACACGGCCAGGGGAGAGGCGCCCTTACATCTCGCGGCGAGGGCGCACCAGACTGATCTAGTGCGGGTGCTGCTGAGGAACAATGCTAAGGTAAGACATACACGGCCAGGGGAGAGGCGCCCTTACATCTCGCGGCGAGGGCGCACCAGACTGATCTAGTGCGGGTGCTGCTGAGGAACAATGCTAAGGTAAGACATACACGGCCAGGGGAGAGACACCCTTACATCTCGCGGCGAGGGCGCACCAGACTGATCTAGTGCGGGTGTTGCTGAGGAACAATGCTAAGGTAAGACATACACGGCCAGGGGAGAGGCGCCCTTACATCTCGCGGCGAGGGCGCACCAGACTGATCTAGTGCGGGTGCTGCTGAGGAACAATGCTAAGGTAAGACATACACGGCCAGGGGAGAGGCGCCCTTACATCTCGCGGCGAGGGCGCACCAGACTGATCTAGTGCGGGTGCTGCTGAGGAACAATGCTAAGGTAAGACATACACGGCCAGGGGAGAGGCGCCCTTACATCTCGCGGCGAGGGCGCACCAGACTGATCTAGTGCGGGTGCTGCTGAGGAACAATGCTAAGGTAAGACATACACGGCCAGGGGAGAGGCGCCCTTACGTCTCGCGGCGAGGGCGCACCAGACTGATCTAGTGCGGGTGCTGCTGAGGAACAATGCTAAGGTAAGACAACACGGCCAGGGGAGAGGTGCCCTTACATCTCGCGGCGAGAGCACACCAGACTGATCTAGTGCGGGTGCTGCTGAGGAACAATGCTAAGGTAAGACATACACGGCCAGGGGAGAGGCGCCCTTACATCTCGCGGCGAGGGCGCACCAGACTGATCTAGTGCGGGTGCTGCTGAGGAACAATGCTAAGGTAAGACATACACGGCCAGGGGAGAGGCGCCCTTACGTCTCGCGGCGAGGGCGCACCAGACTGATCTAGTGCGGGTGCTGCTGAGGAACAATGCTAAGGTAAGACAACACGGCCAGGGGAGAGGTGCCCTTACATCTCGCGGCGAGAGCACACCAGACTGATCTAGTGCGGGTGCTGCTGAGGAACAATGCTAAGGTAAGACATACACGGCCAGGGGAGAGGCGCCCTTACATCTCGCGGCGAGGGCGCACCAGACTGATCTAGTGCGGGTGCTGCTGAGGAACAATGCTAAGGTAAGACTTACACAGCCAGGGGAGAGGCGCCCTTACATCTCGCGGCGAGAGAGCACCAGACTGATCTAGTGCGGGTGCTGATGAGGAACAATGCTAAGGTAAGACTTACACAGCCAGGGGAGAGGCGCCCGTACATATCGCGGCGAGGGCGCACCAGACTGATCTAGTGCGGGTGCTGCTGAGGAACAATGCTAAGGTAAGACTTACACAGCCAGGGGAGAGGCGCCCTTACATCTCGCGGCGAGGGCGCACCAGACTGATCTAGTGCGGGTGCTGCTGAGGAACAATGCTAAGGTAAGACTTACACAGCCAGGGGAGAGGCACCCTTACATCTCGCGGCGAGGGCGCACCAGACTGATCTAGTGCGGGTGCTGCTGAGGAACAATACTAAGGTAAGACATACACGGCTAGGGGAGAGGCGCCCTTACATCTCGCGGTGAGGGCGCACCAGACAGATCTAGTGTGGGTGCTGTTGAGGAACAATGCTAAGGTAAGACATACACGGCCAGGGAAGAGGCGCCCTTACATCTCGCGGCGAGGGCGCACCAGACTGATCTAGTGCGGGTGCTGCTGAGGAACAAACCAGAAGTCACTCACTGAGATAAAACCGCCACTGTGACTATTTATTTAACAATAGAGAAGAATAATTGTGAAAGAAACAAATGTATTACAATTTCGACGTACTCAAAAGAATTCCACGAGATTCTATCTACCTATTTATACGATTTTACTATCCCGGCCATGTTATATTTCGTTTGCAACTTCGTATTAAAAACATCTTCGTTTCCCACAGGTGGACGCCCGAGCTCGTGAAGAACAAACCCCCCTACACGTGGCCGCACGGTTAGGACACGCAGACATTGCAGCCTTATTGGTCCAACATGGCGCTGATGTAGCCGCCACGACTAAGGACAGATATACTCCGCTGCATATTGCTGCTAAAGAGGGTATGCATAAAAAACAGCTTGTTGACGAAACCCATGTAGAAAACGGCTACTGCAACTTTTGATTTGTATCTTGAACTTTTTGTAAATGTTTAGTTATTCTGCTTCACGAACATGAACAGCGGGAATCACCATTGCTATGTGAACTATTTGCATGCTAGTGCAATGTTATAGGAACTTCACTATGCATGTCTTATATAGTAGTTACTTTGTCTATCTACCTATCAAAACTGTATTATGATAGAAATATATTTTTTGTTACCCCTTTCTGTGGATTTTCCTATGAGATGCTTGTGCAAGCTGCTAGATTGAACTGTATGATCCTCTTTAAAGCCATTAGGAGGTATAAAAAGGTCCCAAAAACCACCATTCTGACTAAAACACACACTCAACAGGCAAAGAAGAAGTAGCCTCAATCCTTCTTGACCACGACGCGCCCATAGAAGCAGAAACACGCAAAGGCTTCACTCCGCTCCACTTAGCCGCTAAGTACGGCGACACTGGCGTAGCGCGCCTGCTGCTGGCTAGAGGAGCTAGCCCCGACGCGCCCGGCCGGAGCCACATCACGCCGCTACACATGGCCACGTACTACGGCCACCCTGACATAGCACTCACTCTCTTAGATAAAGGTAAGGCTTCACTCCGCTCCACTTAGCCGCTAAGTACGGCGACACTGGCGTAGCGCGCCTGCTGCTGGCTAGAGGAGCTAGCCCCGACGCGCCCGGCCGGAGCCACATCACGCCGCTACACATGGCCACGTACTACGGCCACCCTGACATAGCACTCACTCTCTTAGATAAAGGTAAGGCTTCACTCCGCTCCACTTAGCCGCTAAGTACGGCGACACTGGCGTAGCGCGCCTGCTGCTGGCTAGAGGAGCTAGCCCCGACGCGCCCGGCCGGAGCCACATCACGCCGCTACACATGGCCACGTACTACGGCCACCCTGACATAGCACTCACTCTCTTAGATAAAGGTAAGGCTTCACTCCGCTCCACTTAGCCGCTAAGTACGGCGACACTGGCGTAGCGCGCCTGCTGCTGGCTAGAGGAGCTAGCCCCGACGCGCCCGGCCGGAGCCACATCACGCCGCTACACATGGCCACGTACTACGGCCACCCTGACATAGCACTCACTCTCTTAGATAAAGGTAAGGCTTCACTCCGCTCCACTTAGCCGCTAAGTACGGCGACACTGGCGTAGCGCGCCTGCTGCTGGCTAGAGGAGCTAGCCCCGACGCGCCCGGCCGGAGCCACATCACGCCGCTACACATGGCCACGTACTACGGCCACCCTGACATAGCACTCACTCTCTTAGATAAAGGTAAGGCTTCACTCCGCTCCACTTAGCCGCTAAGTACGGCGACACTGGCGTAGCGCGCCTGCTGCTGGCTAGAGGAGCTAGCCCCGACGCGCCCGGCCGGAGCCACATCACGCCGCTACACATGGCCACGTACTACGGCCACCCTGACATAGCACTCACTCTCTTAGATAAAGGTAAGGCTTCACTCCGCTCCACTTAGCCGCTAAGTACGGCGACACTGGCGTAGCGCGCCTGCTGCTGGCTAGAGGAGCTAGCCCCGACGCGCCCGGCCGGAGCCACATCACGCCGCTACACATGGCCACGTACTACGGCCACCCTGACATAGCACTCACTCTCTTAGATAAAGGTAAGGCTTCACTCCGCTCCACTTAGCCGCTAAGTACGGCGACACTGGCGTAGCGCGCCTGCTGCTGGCTAGAGGAGCTAGCCCCGACGCGCCCGGCCGGAGCCACATCACGCCGCTACACATGGCCACGTACTACGGCCACCCTGACATAGCACTCACTCTCTTAGATAAAGGTAAGGCTTCACTCCGCTCCACTTAGCCGCTAAGTACGGCGACACTGGCGTAGCGCGCCTGCTGCTGGCTAGAGGAGCTAGCCCCGACGCGCCCGGCCGGAGCCACATCACGCCGCTACACATGGCCACGTACTACGGCCACCCTGACATAGCACTCACTCTCTTAGATAAAGGTAAGGCTTCACTCCGCTCCACTTAGCCGCTAAGTACGGCGACACTGGCGTAGCGCGCCTGCTGCTGGCTAGAGGAGCTAGCCCCGACGCGCCCGGCCGGAGCCACATCACGCCGCTACACATGGCCACGTACTACGGCCACCCTGACATAGCACTCACTCTCTTAGATAAAGGTAAGGCTTCACTCCGCTCCACTTAGCCGCTAAGTACGGCGACACTGGCGTAGCGCGCCTGCTGCTGGCTAGAGGAGCTAGCCCCGACGCGCCCGGCCGGAGCCACATCACGCCGCTACACATGGCCACGTACTACGGCCACCCTGACATAGCACTCACTCTCTTAGATAAAGGTAAGGCTTCACTCCGCTCCACTTAGCCGCTAAGTACGGCGACACTGGCGTAGCGCGCCTGCTGCTGGCTAGAGGAGCTAGCCCCGACGCGCCCGGCCGGAGCCACATCACGCCGCTACACATGGACACGTACTACGGCCACCCTGACATAGCACTCACTCTCTTAGATAAAGGTAAGGCTTCACTCCGCTCCACTTAGCCGCTAAGTACGGCAACACTGGCATGTTGGCAGGAAAGTTTACAATGGCACTGTAAATTCAGTAATTAAATTATTGTAGCAGTCATCAAGCACCAAAGACATAGCTTCGAAGTATTAACCTGCAAAATGTGTGTCTTTAAAATGTTGTCATTATTCCTACAAACATCGCTATACATTTCTCCCTTTTTGAGACAGTACGTATACTTCATTCGCAATAAGATTGGACATTCAAACAAATCTTTTTCACTACCTGTTCAACCGATTATGACTTCTATTTCGTAGGCATAAGGATGGTATTCAAAGCAAAGAATTGGTTACAATACAAACTTTTTTGCTTTGAATTCCATCCGTATCAACGTGACCTTACTTCTTCCTTCATGTACATTATCAAATTTTCTTCACTAAAATCATACTTCATATTAAGTAGTTCTGCTAGTATCAGTAAGCTAGACTCTTCCTTCTAGGTGCGTCCCCCCACTCGCTGGCGAAGAACGGTCATTCCGCACTGCACATCGCCTGCCGACACAACCATCCTGATATCGCCTTCGCGTTACTTGAACATGGTGAGTTTTATACGAGTATAAATACATTGCTAGTTAACACTTTCGCGAGCCTACAGCCTCTGTCTCGAGTCGTCGTTATACGTAGGCAGCTGCAGCTATTGTTGACTAGTGCGCCTCACCATCAATGATTGCATCGCTGCTTACCATCAGGTGGGATCGCAGTCAAGCACTGGTTTATATGAATAAAAAAAAAAAAAAAACATTTGTTCATACCCAGGACCCGATTGGCGAATCAAAATCTGAGTATCTTAGATATTTGAATTATCGTACGACCCCCGACAAGCTGGGTCCTTGGCTCCGAAAGTGTTACAATATCGAAATCAATCTATTTGTGTAATGAAACAGCTGATTCATCGTATCTTTCTGAAATTATATCACACTAAAATTATAAAAGCGAAAGTTTGAGTATGTGTGTGTACGTTTGTTTCTTATTCACGCTTGAATGGCTGAACGGATTTCAATGAAACTTGGCACACGGGTAGACTAAGGCCTGGAATAGCACATAAGATACAATTTATTCCGAAAGTATATTAATATGGGACAACCGAAGTCGCTGACAGCGGTTAGTCTGTATATAAGAGGCAAAGTCCTAACTCACCCTCTTTCTCTTTCTCTAATCTTAAAAGAGATTTAAACATGTTTTTTACGTACAGATGCGGACCCAAGCGTGAAGTCTAAGGCAGGCTTCACACCTCTTCACATGGCGGCGCAGGAAGGACATGAGGATTGCGTGGAGATGCTCATCGAACGAGGGGCTGATGTCAATGTACCAGCTAATAATGGTAGGAAATATTTTAGAAGTACAAAATTGTTGTAGAGCCATGTTACGTATACAATTTTTAAATAATTTAAGGCCTATCGAAGTTTTTTTCTAGCTGACAAATCTCTATAAATATTACGTTTTAATACAAAACATAATAGAATAGTTCTTAGCGGTTCACAGGGCTCAAAATGAGACGAAACTTGAGTAAGCAGTCCAGGTTTCCTATTCTGTGAGGTCAGGCTGGTGTTCTGACTGTGGACTAACTTCTATTGTCGATCATATAACCATCTTTTCTCTCTTCAGGTCTAACCCCAGTCCACCTAGCAGCATCGGAAGGCCGCACCGGGGTCCTCAAAGCCCTCATGTCGGCGGGCGGCCAAGTGAACGCTCGCACCCGC
This sequence comes from Mythimna impura, assembly GCA_905147345.3. NCBI lineage: Eukaryota > Metazoa > Arthropoda > Insecta > Lepidoptera > Noctuidae > Mythimna > Mythimna impura. The sequence goes on along the minus strand of LR990366.1, from coordinate 6,356,186 downwards.
GATGGCTACACGCCCCTGCACGCGGCCGCGCACCACGGCCACCACGCCGCTGCGCGCGCCTTATTGGGAGCTAACGCTGATGTCACCGCCAGGGCGGCTCATGGGTAAGATAAATATTTGTAGACAGGGTAATAAGTACAGTTACCTTAACCGTTGCCTGTGTAGCTACAAGAGAACGTTATTAGGAGACTCAGCATTCAGACTAAGAAAAAAAAAAACGTACAGACAGCGAGAAAATGGGCCACGTAAACATTTTGATGCAATTCGATCCCATTTAGTTTATAAGAATCAAAAAGCTTTTTGAACCAACTGAGATTTGAGCATTAGTTTCCCCACATATTCATGATTTATTCATAGACACTACGTCGCCGCGTGCGCACTATTTGTGTCTAAAGCTAATGTCATCTCTCTCAATCGCCAGGGCGGCTCATCGGTTCGACAGATTTAATAATAATAATAAATCGTTTATTTATAACATAGGGCATTTACATTTACAATAAAGTATATTAAATATTAAAATGAACACAGTTGCTTATATGCCTGAACTAGGGTGAACCTGTGCTTCAGGCGAGAGAGTGCTTAAATACAAAATAATAAATTAACTCTAAATATGACTATTAAAAAAACTTAACTAAATTTAGATATACGGCGAGTTTTATTTACAAACAGTAAGTAGGTCTTCTGTCTCTACATAAGATATGCTTAGGAAAAATTGGAAAATCATCTTTTTACAGTTATACTTATTTAATTTGTAGATACTTAATATTCTATTTAATTTGTTGTACAGAAATGGGCCTAAAAAAGTAAAAAATCTTTTTACAAATACATATTTTGAGGATGCATTAGAATGACAAACAATATCATTCCGTCTCTTATTAGTAATTTCGGCGTTCAAGGAAAGCATGGTGTGCTGTTTTAATACCAAGTGCATTATGAAAAGCTGGCGAACAGAAAGCACGTTACAGGATTTGTATAACTGATCTGTAGGATAGAGAAAGGGAAGGAAATTGGCTACTTTTAAAATTGCTCTCTGAGCTCTTTCAAGGGGCAGTAGGTGAGTTTTAAGTGCTCCACCCCAGGAAGTGATACAGTATTGGATTACAGATTGACCTAGGGCTAAGTAAATTTGTGTCACCAATTTTGAATCTGCAATCACTCGCAATTTCTTAAAAACATAGATTAGTTTGCGTACTCTTTTAATTAGACCTTCAATGTGTGGTCGAAAAGAGAGTGTTTCATCTATTATAACCCCGAGGTATTTGATGTCGCGTGTTTTAAAGATACAGGGACAATCACACGTGCTGGATGATCGGAATCCACATTTATGGGCATACAGATGAGAGTAACCAATGTTAAATTGAGGCTTGCGCATGCAAAAGTGAATATATTTTGTCTTGTCAGCATTCAATGTTAGTAAATTGTTTTGAAGCCAATTAGTCACAGTGTTGAAACCCAATTGAGCGTATTCATACAGTTCGCTATTGGTTTTAGCGGTAAATATTAAGGCCGTGTCGTCGGCATATGAAACAATTTTGCCTTGTTTAATATTTAGGTTACACAAATCGTTAATATAGATCAAGAATAGGGTAGGGGCCAGGATACTTCCCTGGGGAACACCATATCCAGAACTTATTTGCTCATCACTTGTAATATTGTCTATTTTGACACATTGATGTCGATCATCTAAGTAGTCAGCAAAAAGTTTAAGCGGTGTTCCTCTTATTCCTATGGCCTCTAATTTGTTTATTAGCAAAGGAACCGATACTGTGTCAAAGGCCTTCGCTAGATCAAGGAACACCCCCAGGGTCTGTTGTCCTTTGCCTAGTTCTTCAGAGACGTAATCTGTCAGGCTGTGCACTGCATCAGCTGTAGATAATTTGGCTCTAAAACCAAATTGTGCCGATGATAAAAGTTTATTTTTCTCTAAATATTTGACTAGTCTACTGTTTAATATTTTTTCTAGTATTTTTGAAATTGAGGAAAGTATCGATATTGGCCTATAATTATTTACTAAGTCTTTGTTTCCGGATTTAAAAACAGGGATTACTACTGCTTTTTTCAGAAGTCTAGGGAAAATTCCTTCGGAAATACAGATACGAAATATATGCGTCAAAGGTGAAACAAGGATATGCTTACAGAGTTTAAGGATCCTATTACTAATATTATCCCATCCTACTGCAGAGTCATCTTTTAGTCCACAAATGATTCGAGTAACTTCGTCTTCGTCAGTATCTAGTAGGCCAAAAGAATTTAGGGCACACCTGTTTCTTAAATCAAGTGGAGGTCTTTGGACACAGTCTTGTGTTGGAATCTGTTCGGCAAGAGTTTTCCCAACATTTACAAAAAAGTTATTAACATGGTTAGCTGATGAAAGAGGTGAGGGATTAATATGCAATAAATTCGAATTAGATTCATGCTTTTTTGCCATATAAGTGACATTTTTAATATATTTCCAAAGTTGCTTACTGTTGGTTCCTGCTTTATTTAATTCAGTTTTATCGTAGTCATTTTTTAAGTTCTTTAGGAGGTTATTGCAAAAATTCCTGTATCTTTTATAGGAGATTTGAATAATAGGATTGTCAGGGTTTTTCTTAGCTTTCTGATGAAGTTTATCTCTCTGTCTTATACACCGAATCAAACCCGGAGTGATCCAAGGTTTAATGTTATACAGTTTCTTGTTTACGGAAGAAATAGTCGTGTTACGTAATATTGCAAATTGAACATGTTTTATTAAGTACGATAAAGCAAAATTAGCGTCAGCAGTATTGTAAACTGGGTTAAAGTCAAGATTGCGTAAATCATATTCGAGTCCATTTGTGTTTAATTTCTTTTTGGTCCGAGGTCGATTTTGCTTAGGCAGCGTTTGATTTAGGTGCAGTAGGACAGCGTGATGGTCAGTAATTGTCGAGTTAGTAACAAGCGTTAAGTACGATAAGCTAGATTTGATCATCATATGATCGAGACAGGAACCACTTTGATGAGTAGGTAAAGTATGTGCGGGGAGAAAACCATGGAATGAGCAGATATTAAGATAGTCTTGGGTCGCTGCATCGAAGCATTCAGAGTTAATATTTATATTAATATCACCTGTTAGTATAACATTCTTAAACGTGCACAGTTCTTGAAAAATTTGGTTTAAGGAAGCGTGAAAAGTGTCTAAATTTCTAGCGGAAGGCGATCTATACATAGCTATTATTGCTGTAGTTGTACCAATTTTGATGACCAAGCAATTACACATACAGTCTTTTAGGGTAGATTCTTCAACTGCGACCTTTAATGATGCTTTACAATAAACAACCACACCGTCATTTTGATTATTGTTAATTCTGGTATATGATAAATTATACCCCGGTATTACTGGGAGGTGGTCCTGACGATTACACAGCCAGCACTCAGTTAGTACCACTATATCACAGTCAAAGTTAAGTCTATGAAGAAAAATGTTAAAGCTATCTATGTTCTTATAAATACTGCGAATGTTTTGTGTTAGTATGGTAAGTAACTTTTGAGTATCGGAAAGATATTGTCTGCACTCCTCAACCTTACATTGTTTTGAAACCGTTACAAATGTGTTATCTATATCGGTTAATAAGTAATTATCCATAATTTAAAAAAATATAAAAACAGTAACTAAGTCTAAAATATAAACAAATATGTGACGCTCTTAGGCGCCTTCATAATCAATCGAGTTAATGTACCTGTTCTCGGCTGATTTTTTAGCAGGACACTCTGGATCTCCCGTCCTGTGGTTGGCAGGTTTTTTAAAACGCAAACATGTTGCGCATTTTGGCGAGTCAGCTTTTTTTGTGCAGTCCTGGAGTGTGTGTCCTTCTTCACCGCAGTGTCCACATGTAGGAGAAGCGACTTTGCACGATTTGGCCGCATGACCGTACTGCTGACACTTGTAACATCTCGTTACTAGAGTGAAGTCTCGTACAGGACAGGACGTCCAATTAATAAATAATCTATCCTGTGTGATGAGCGCCTTTCGAATAGCGGCTGGAACTTCTATTATATAGTTACAGTTCTCAGCTTCTTTCCTACCAGATTTGTGGCTAAGTTTTATTGAGGCCAAGAATGCATCTTTGGTTATTGTTGGCAGTTTGTCGGCCAGGTTTTGTTCATAAATGCATTTATAAACCTCAATTTCAGACATGAATGCCGGAACCCCCATAACTATAATGCGAGGTTTGCGCTTTTTAGGGTCATCGATGGTAAGCCCTGATGAAGCGAATTGGACTGTTTGTTTGAGCTTGTCTAAATCCTCTTTAGTCTCTGTGCTAATTATCAGTCCTCCTTTCCCTATCTTACGTACTCCTCTGACTTTAAGCTTCATGTCACCAGGGCAGATAATCTTCTGGACGATGTTCTTCGTTTCGTCACTGGTCTTCGTGTTGTCGCGGGGGTAAATCGCCACGGAGCTAAAAGTATTTGGACGAACAAAGCTGTTGGACCCTTTCTTAACCATATCTGCAAAAGATGCGGCGGGTGCTTCCCGGGTTCCACACTTTTCTTTAATCGTCCGGTTCATTTCCAACACACAATCCTTTAGGTCTCGGTCTTCGGTTAATATTTTCAGCGAGTTATGGTTCTTCACGGCATTATGTTTTAATGACTGATATTGAACAGCCAGTTGCGAAACTCCATAACTAACTTTTCGGCAAAGATTACTTATTTTTAACTTCTGATCCGAGTTTAGTTTTCCCTCAGAAGAGATAACACATACCTCATTCAAGTGCTGCTCAATAGACCCCAACCAGTTTTGGATCTCAGGAGTCGAAACTACCTCCATTTTCTCTTCTTCTTGGGCTCGTTCACGACTAGGTTGCTGGGGCTGCATCGGTGTAGGAGTTGGGGGAGGGCTGCGTCGCGTTATACCGCTCCGGTTGAAGGGGCTGCCTTCCATATTTTAGATGATATTATTATAATCCAATCAGTCCATGTTTCTTAATTTGTCAGCACTTTTAAAAAACGTGTCTGTATGAAACGCCAGTACACTAAAAACTAGGTCACTAATTACGCGAATATTAATTTATTAGATATTTATTGCATTGATGAGCACGACTGAATGCGATGAGTCTCGAACCATCAATCCCAGATATCAATCCCCCAGATTGATATGTTCAGGATATATTTATGGACACCACGCCACTAGAATCGCATTATTGGGGGCTAAACTAACTCTGTTGTTACCACCAGGGCTCAAGGGAAAGGAGGACACATTCAAGATATATTCATGTATCGCTGCGCGAGCGCTACCGGGAACTAACGCTTATGTTATTTTTCGTCCGGTCCGCTGTTTTGTGCCTGGTCTTGTCTGTGATATTAAGACAGATAACGAATAGTCAGAAACCTTTAATTAAACACCTGTCTTGCCATGTGGTATCCTGATACCTAGTTACTGGGTTGTGGAGGTCAGCTAGGAAGTCGTTCCGTAGAAAAAACTGACCCCAACATGGTGAAGGCAGTGATGTAAGTGCTCGAGGAAGCAAGAGGTGAACTGAAATAGGTATGTAATGACATTTATAGCGCCCCATAGGAACTAAAAACTACGAAATTGCTTCGCGCAGAGAGCATTAGAGTTCTTCGACCGATTTGAACATATACAACAGTCTGAAATCAGTTATCGGGTGGGATCGCAGTCAAGCACAGGTTTATATAAATTTAAAAAAAAAAAAAAGTTGCCTGGATCAGACATAACACCCGTCTTTGCGGAGGATCCTCCCTTTACAACGGAGGTATGTCGGACTTAACACTCTGTTCCGCTTACCTCTAAACTCGGAGGTCAAAAAATCTCGCGGAGAACTATAATTGCGCGATGCAGGATTTCGTAGTTTTTAGTTTCTACGAGGCGCCATAGATGTCGCTACAGGTATTATTCGCCAGTCCCACAGTTCATCTGTTCAGTTTGATAAACACTATTGTCACTTCACAATTCCCAGGAAACAATAATAATAATAACTCGGATTGTGAGGAGGTTCCTGTCTCTGGAGCCCTAACCACCGGTAGCTTGAACCCTGCTCCCGATACCGGCGGACTACTATTTTTTATATTTTTAAATGTTTTTTTTTATATGTGTTTTTAAGAAATATTTAAAAATATATAAAATATGTATAGAAAATAAATAAAGAGATAATAATAATAATAATTGCTTATTTCTCACCACAAAAAATGTTTACAATATAGAGAAGCTTAATTCAAAAGTACTCGATACAAAGCAAATTTTTTATATTGTACTGCAGTATATAATGTGGTGGCTGTGATATGCCTCAAACAGTTTTGGCCCTATCCTCTGAACTAGGTGTTAACCTGTATCTCAGGGGATAGTGTTCAGCCATCAGTTTACATGATATTTACCGAGTGCCACTACTATATAGATGAGTTAGTCGGTATTGCGAGTGAGAGTGGTGTGTAATTGCAAAGATGTGGGAGAAAGAATGTGGGAACGGAAACAGGAGCTTTAGGAGCAAATTGTATCAAACTACACAAGTAAACATTGTTATCAGTTTGTAAAACATTATCCTGAAGTAAAAAACAATGATTAAATCCATTTATGGTTTATCACCATAAACACTCAATCACGGCTTGCATATTGAACACTAGGTTTTTCCCAGCTTTACTTCTTTGGTTGCTCGTAGTCTTTGCAACTCAGTGGTTCTGCAGATGTCTATCTCACCTTATTTATACATACCTAGCTTCTGCCAGCGGCTTCACCCGCGTGAAAGTAAGTTTCTCTATACAAACTTTGGAACCCCGTTTCATCCCTCTAGAAGGTGAATTTTGGAAAATCCTGTCTTATTCTTTGTATGTGTTACCGGCAATCTGTATAATACCGATATTCTATACAATACCTAGGCAATGTATAGAATACCTAAAACGTTTAGGTAATGTATGAAATATTATTTATTTTATACTTTGCCTAGGTATTCTGTACTACACCGAATACGCAACCGGTAATTTGTGTAAAAGACGAGAGCAGGGAAGGCGGTGACGTAATTTTAGGGCACCCCTAAACGGACAAGTTAGGTTAGAAAAGTAACTACTTGTAAGTAAATTAAATTATGTTACAAATAGCCAGAAGAATTTTTAATTTCACGTTAATTTTGTTATGTATAAGTACTCAGGTCCTATTTCTGTCTGCGGGGTTAAAGTTAGGCTCCTATTTTCGGGTGGTTTAAAAAAAAACCACGAAGGCTAACCTAACCTGTCCGTGTCGGGGTGCCCTATAATATTACGTCAATTCCTTCCCTGTCTTTTACATTGTTTTTAAGTATAGAACATGTTCCATTGCCCGTCATTTTATAGGTAGGTTGGTTAACATTGATAATTGAATTGAATTGACTTTTTTTTTAAAATTAAGTATAGACCAAAATCTATTTATTTTACACATTGCCGGTGGACTCTATACAATCCCTAGAAATTACATATATTATCTAGGTAAAGTATGTAATGGACAATAATATTCATAATATTTCATACATTGCCTGGACGCCCCAGGTATTCTATACATTGCCAAGGTATTGTATAGAATACTTGAATTATACAAATTGCCGGTAACATATACATCATAAAAGGAACCTCTGGTGCAAAATTTCAGCGTTCTAGGTCCAAGAGTTTGGGCTCATGAGTTGTCCGAAAGTGAACCTTGGGGCCCTAGAACAAAGGCAAAGAAGGAACAGGAGTGGGTTTTAGTCAGTAAAAGTCTGACACGCCCTCGCGCTCAACCCTAGGGTGGGAGATGTCATTAGTGACTTCCCACCCTAAAAAAAAAGGGTTGGGCTGGGCGTTGATGAGTCAGTGAGTCAGTCAGAACTTTGCCTTTTATATATACAGATAAATCAATACAAATAGTGGTCAATCGATGATGTGATCGACGCTTGCCTTGAACACTCTTGACTTAAAGACCCTTAGGTTGTAGCTATCAGGAAACAAGGACTCCGACAGGGAATTCAACTACTTAGCTTAAAGTTGTTTTGCAATTTTTTTAGTTTTCTTTATTGAAGTTTGTTGAATTTTTCTGTAAAAAAAAAAAATCTTGTTCAGGTTCACCCCTCTGCACCAGGCGGCACAACAAGGACACACCCTGATCATCCAGCTGCTCTTAAAACAGAGCGCCGATCCGAACGCACTGTCTGCGGTAAGTAACAATAACCGTAAGTGCCTTTTAAAAGTCAGAATTAGCGCGATTTTGAAGTCGTCAGATAACTTTGTAAATACTTTTTGACAGAGGCTTTATGGCCCAAGAAAAAAACTGGAAAGCGATGTCGCATTGCAAAAATCTGCAAGCTCGCATGACGCCTCGCAGGAACATGCGAATTGATCGCATCGCACATTGTATGGTCATCTGAACCGATGCTTTGCTGCGTGAAATGGCATCGTAGGTTTCTGCGGTGCGGCGATCATCGCATCGCAGTTTTGTGTAACCGGTAACTTAGACCAGTGTTTAATTTTGCTCCATGCGAGAATCGAACTCGTAACGCAGCAGTCAACCGCTCAACCACTGCTCTAACCGTGTCGTCAAAGATAATAAATAATGTAAATAAGATAAAGTAAAAATAATTAATTTCACACTCAATAAAGAAAACGATTACATTTAGAGTTATCTATAACAATAAATAATACCTATCGAGTATAAAAGCATACACGCGTCCATTCTCTACGTCACACCACTCAGAAATGACCACTTCATACGAAGAGCAGGAAAACACTTTGATTGCGAATCAATTTACTTGATTTATAATCATTGCATCGCTGAGGAGTCTACTACAAACTTGTGCACTATGTTTAGTCCTCTTCTGAGGGCTCTGAGCCCTTCTTTTTATAAGAAGAAGACTAAGAAGAGAGTGAGAAAGTCTTCTTGTCAACAGAATGGGCAGACAGCTTGCGCGATCGCGGATCGGTTGGGCTACATTAGTGCAGTGGAGGCGTTGCGACCGGTGACGGAGAATACGCTTAGTCAAGCTGTGGGTGATACTGGTAAGTCCTTTATTTTGTTTAGCCATTGTACAGATTAACACGTGATATCCTGTGAAGTTTCTTTATATAGTAAAGCAAAGATGCTGATTTTTTTCCTGCAAAAACGAGAAAGAAACAAAACAATTACCAGAAAGGAAAAAAAAGCCAGAAGAAAGCAATAAATATCGCAATGTTCTTATACCAGGTTAAATACTTCAAACGAAACCTAGCACTTTTGTTAAACTCGCAAAAGTGTTCAATGACTAAGGTCTTTTTTACATAGCATGGGTAGAATGACAACAGGACGCAAATATGCATCTTTCAGATGACAGAAAAGGATAGATAGTTACATTATATGATTCCGACAGTTGTCACCCGCACCATTTTATAGCAATTGTAGTGTAGGATTTTTTTTTTATACTATGCTCATGGTAAAATTGGTATGTTCCGTAAGTGAGGATATCATAATCAGCCTTTTAATGTTCCCACTGCTGGGACTCAGGCCTCCTCTCTCCAGGAGAGGGAATGGGCCGTAATCCACCACGCGGGCCCAGTGTGGGTTGGTGAATGTCACATGTCTTCGAATTTTTGGTTCGAGGACATTGCCGGTTTCCTCACGATGTTTTCCTTCACCGTTTTGAGAGCAGTGGTGATGAAATAAATTACACAAAGTAATGCGCCTGGCTGGGTTCGAACCCGTGACCTACAATTCGTAAGTCGGGGCTCTCTCGGCCACCACTGCTCACACAGTGAGGATATCGTTCCAACGCAATATCTGTGTAAGTTTAAATAAGTTAACAAATTACAATCTATTAAATAGGTTAGTTGAAATATTGTTCACCCACTCATTCAGTGCAGTTCTCCAGTGACACATTGAAAATGCACCTCTGATCTAAATGCGTGTCCCCACGCAAGCACAGTTGCTTGCAACGAGGATTATGACGACATCCGTCAAAATTAACGTATTGAACAGTTGGGACCGAGCCAAATGGTTGAAAGTGTTAAGCTGCATTAATTGATGCTGATTTGATTTCTGCCCGATGCTGCCCCGCTCGCCGCGCCGTTCGCCGCTAATACAGAAGTCGTGAACAGGCCGTAATGTAGGTAACATTGCTGTTCCAGTTTAAAGGTAGATAAAATCGCTTCTGATCTCACCAATGTCCAGGTAAACATTCACAAAACTGTAAATTCTATTTTCACAATATGTTACAAAGTGTAACATATTGTGAAAATAGAATTACTAAGCTGAAAATTAGTAAACTGAAAACAACAATACATAAACGAAATAGTTTTTTCACCAAAATATCGATACACATTGACGAAAACAACGCGAATCCACGAAACTAACTCGACACCGTAACCTGTTTCATGAGAATTACATCATCGATATAACTTCGCGAAGAATTTGAGTAAGGTCAGCAACATTCGGTCATGTTGTTCGTTTTATAATACTCGTGTCGGAAATATATCGTACGATTGAATAGTAGCGTCTCAGCGTTTTATTTGAATTCCTTGGAAAAAGTATTGAGGCCCTAAAACCGATCCATTCGATGACCTAAACTGAACTGTTGAAGGGACGGAGCTATATAGGTTATAGAACTGCATCCCTCTTTCTCGCTCACACGCCTGACATTTTTAACCGATTTCAAAAAGGAGGAGGTTCTATGTTCGGCTTAATGTATGTTTTTTTTTATGTATGACCGATTTGTCGGTCAATTGTGGGCCGATTTTGAATTATTTTTTTTCGATTAAATATTTATGCTTCCGAGTTGGTCCCATAGAAATAATGTTATGATCTGATCATGAACTTCGAAGATATGAAACAGAACTCCTCATAGGATCACAGCAGAACCTTCGTAACAAGTAAAATTGCTTTGTTTATACGTGTTGTTTTCAATTCTTTCTGTTTAATCCAGACCTGGAACATCTTATCTACAGAAGTCACAATATTTACTCTATAGAGTGATGGAGTTGAATCCGCACATGAGTCATACCTCAAAATGTAAAAGAAAAGTGCGTCAACCGTGCAGACAAATATTTACAGATTAAAAAGATTTAAATGTTAACTCTGTTGACTTTTCGAAGGTACTCGAACTTTGCTTTACAAAGAAAAATAATCATTTCTTATTTTTGGAATCTGATTGAAGTTGTCGAGAGTACTAGGTAACTCAATTTAAGGGCGGATCGATTCCTCTAAAGAGGTTGTGGTCATGGACACCTGAAAATCGGTCAAATGTGAGTCGGATTCCGAACTCGTTCACGAACTTTACGGTGCATTCCTTCCAAAAGAGACACTTACAAAATGTATGACACTCCAGTCAAAACCTTATGGAGCGGAGCGAAATTTTACCACTTCATGACTGTGATACGTATCTGCATAGTGGAGTCGACTTATGCAGGAAAGTTTTAGATTGGGAGCGACGGGCTAGAACACTTTAGAGTGCAGTGTCTTATGAAAAAACTTCCGGCTAATGGCGGCTTTTATCCTCCCTTGCAGTCAAACGCCCTTGGCTATGGCTCTTTTGGCCTAATGGCAAATACGCTACTGAATTAAATAAAACGACTTCAAGCTTATGTTTATTTTTTGCGAAAAAGACTCGTCCATTGTTAATTATATATTCAAGTCTATGTTTATTTTTCGCAAAAATTACTCGTCCGTTGTTTTATTGTATATAATATCACAGGGACAAATCCCGTACTTTTAAGGAATTTAAGTGTTTTTTTAAAAACGAACGTCTTTCAACATAATATCACTGGCATACCCACTGTGCCCACAACGGTGCATCCGCCCCTGACTCAATTAGTAAGATGTATATTTAAGTCCGTTTCCTTTGATCTCGATTCCTTTGATTCATAAAATTGAATCGTTAATAACTGTTATGATCCCAAATCGGGTATTAACTCAAAACTGTGATCAAAATATTGCTTGAAGTTACTTTTAGGGTTCCGTACCCAAAGGGTAAAAACGGGACCCTGTTACTAAGACTCCACTGTCCGTCTGTTTGTAACCAGGCTGTATCTCAAGAATCGTGATAGCGGCAATAGAAATACATCATGTGATAATTTCAACTGTTTTGAAATTATCACTTTATGTATTTCTATTGCCGCTTTAACAACAAATACTAAAAATAGAATAAAATAAATATTTAAGTAGCATATTCCTATACAACAAACTTGATTTTTTTGCCATTTTATGCTCGATCTTAATAATAGTTCTAATATAGTGAATCTAATGTTGTATAGATAATGGTACGGAACCCTTCGTGCGTGAGTTCGAATCGCACTTGGTCGGTTTTTTCAAGCCCTCGCTTTATTCAGTTATTAGTAGGCATCTTCAATATAAATACAATTTAAATAATATCATTTTATGTTTGTGACCAATAATGCCTTAACCCTGAGTCAACTCCTGCGCAAGTCAAATACCTATTAGTTGACACCTTATTTTTATTATTTTACTCCCACAGCAACGCGTAAAATACAAATTATTGACACACTTTAGGAGTATTGACTCGTATTAATACTACAAAAGCATACAAAGTAGGAAAACGATGAAGTCACGGTAAACAAAGTATTTTGTTTAATGTGCACCATAATCATAGTATTTTATGGACCTATTCACTTTCACATATATTTATGGTCTATTGTTGTTTTATGTAGAAAGTATAAATAATAAAAGTTCTATGAAACAATTATCTATAACTAGTGACCCGTTCCGGCTTCGCTCGGGTGAAAATGGTGGCTAATTTTGACTGGTAGAGAATGCCTTGATGCATTAATCCCGCCTATTTACCACTACTGTACATGAATTTTAAATAAATAATAAATAAAATGATACACACAAACCTTCCTCGTTATATTGCCCTTTCTATATGTGAAAACCGCATCAAAATCTGTTGCGTAGTTTAGGAAGAGTTAGCGGATAAACAGACAGACGCGACACGGAAAACCACTTTGTTTTTTATATTATGTAGAGATGGTCTATATGTCAAATTATTATATACAAAGTAAAGCGTCTGTCAAGGTTTGAACCCACGGCGTTCAACTCTTAAGCCGGGATAGTTACCATTGGGTCACTAGTGCTCTCAAACGGTGAAGAAAAACTTGTGACATCCACCAAAAAGACTTACTGACTAAAAACCCCTGTTCCTTCGTTGCCTTTCATACCAGGGCCGAGTTTTCAACAAACCCTTGGCCCCAGTAGGCTGCCCCTTCGGTTTGCTGACATTTCCTTGAGGCGCGCGTGGAACAGTACGCGCCTTCGACGATTTAGGCTCGGTCCGGACGGTCGGACGGCGAGCTACCCATTGCTTGCCGTCTGCAAGTCCGACCAAACCGCACCTGCGTGCTGGATTTACGGTCCATTCTCTCTCTTAAAAAAGAGTCCTGAGTCCCAGCTGTGGGAACATTATAAGTCTGATTCTGCTATAGTGACAAAAAGATGTAATAAGCGCCCACGATAGCGTAGTTTTATAATATCTAAAAATGTATTTCAGTGTTTATCTTTTGACATGTGTTTATCGCTTTGACCTTTAGTTAGGTGGGTGTCATCAACTTAATTTAAGTGCGTGATAAGCTCATCAAGTCATTAAACAGATTTTGCAACAAGAAATATATTTTAGGAATCTGAACTTAGAAGATAAGAGTTCTCAGTTCAGCGGCCGTATTATGACATCTTAAAACCATCATGTTTTCTGTGTGAGAAAAGGATAGTGTTATTCGTCCTGTATAGCTCCGTCTCTTTTTCACACCGAAAACATGATGGTTTTAAGAGGTCATAATACGGCCCCTGTTCAATTGTTTCTCCGAAACTTGTAAATCTTTATTCCTTCAGCGCTTTCCTGGTGGTTGCCACCTGTTGATCCTGGTTTTCAGAAGTTGTAATAGTTTGAGAAAAGGAGTGCAGGCTTAACCATTTTTTAAAACGTTGCTCCACACAAGGAATTGCTCCTGTATTATGGGTGCGTTCACAAACATTTACACTAACATACACAAGACATCAAGATATCTGCAGGCCACACAAATGTTCCATAATATAATTTTTTTTTCTGTTCGGGAATTTAACCCCCGACACGTAGTATAGCAACCGATCGCTCAACCACTGCGCCTACCGCACCTTCAAATAGATCCCGATTTCCGAATCCCGATTTTCAGCAGGGTCGAAGCCTACTGGGGCCGTGGGTAGTGTGAAAACGAAACCCGGGGCTCTGGGACGAAGGCAACGAAGGAACAGGAGTGGGTTTTTAGTCAGTATAAGTCTGACACTATCTCGCGCTCCGCCCAAGAGCGGGATTTGTCATTAGATGATTTTCCCATCTAAACAAAAAAACCTTCAAATGGAAAAAATCAGGATAAGGGAGCTATATAAGCTTTAGTAGATCAGCTTGTTTTTTCTCACTGTTGGATCTAAGTGACTGCTCAAAATCATATTAGTTTCACCAAAATATCTTCTTAACGTTATCGTCAACATTTAGCGGATACGACAGGCGTGGAGAGCGTATTTGTTTTACATTATGTTTAATTGTTCTACACTATGTTTAATTGTTCTATAAACGAATATAACACGCCAATTGACTTTTATCCTACTGCTGTATAAGTCAATCTATTCAAAGCTACATCATTAAATGATAAGATCACGTGTAGCCAAGGTCCTGGCTTAGTCACCGTCCTAAACGTATAGCGACCAGACGAATTACATTAATACAATAATGTACAGTCATGGTAACATAAGTTCGTGAGATTTAAGTCTGTTTTTTTTTTTACTGCTTTCACAATAGACTATGTACTTAGTATTGCCATACTGATAATGTCATAAAGTTGACATTTAGATTCTATTTGCAATTATGACTGACTTTCTTTTTTAAAACTTTTTATTATGATAGACTTTTTTGAATAAAATTACCAGTCCCTTAAAAAATTGTGACGTAAACTAGACATTTCTGAAAGCTCTATGCTATTTTGGCTTTTGTTTTGAGTGATAAAAAATTTGAGTTATTAATAAAGCTTGTGATTTGAGTGCCTCAAGGTATAATCCAACTATATTTTTAACAACTTCATGTAATTACCCATATTAACAAATAAATTATTATGAATTATTTATTAAAACATTATGAACTAGTAAATAACACTGTACAAAGGCGGACTTAATGCCTTATGGCTTTTTTATTTGTATTATGGGTGTTTTACTCAGTAAATATAGATTTAAAAGGCATAGATTCCAGACTTGGTACCGGAACGAATTCGAAAACTGACGAAGGTATAAACGTCTCGACTGTACTTACCTTCATACAAAAACCAAATAAACAAATGTACATGAGATATTATGACTAATATATAACCGGTATCTTGTTTGTGTTCATAAACAGATGTGCACGTCATCGCTCTGTTATTAGATGATTATTATTTATTGATGAATTTGTTGCAAGTACGTTATAGTTGCAGGAAATAGTTGGTACTTGAAAATCGTGGAATTGCAGTTACATTTGTTAGACACTTCCTGAATTCATGTTTCTTTTATTTACACAGTTACCAAGTAAAAACTTAAACTACTTACAAAGTACAGACCGTGGCCTGTACCAAGGCCCGGCGCGTGAGACTTTTCTCAACTGTGTTGGGATTGACTTCCAGTCTAACTGGATGATAAATGATATTTATTTTGCAAATGGGTTTAAAAAAAAAAACACTTTTACACGTCAATTTTTTTTTTCGTCATTTTAAACTAGATGAGGCCGGTGTTTCCTAGCTGACTACCCTGATAAGAAACAACGAAACAAACTCAGGGGTCAAAGACGCGGCTGAATACCAGTATTTTTTTTTTAAATCGATATAAACCAGTGGTATAAACCAGATTTTACATCAAACTAGTTCCTATCAGACCTGCACAACCTAGCAACTGGGCAACATGATATTCTTTGGATAGACTAATGGTCTGGCGTCTGACTATCAGTAGAAATACTGTGTGAATTTATAATTTCATTACTCATTGCCATATATTATATCATTAAATACCTATACGAGTTTCTTTTTTTGGTTGAATTTAGAAAATAAATAAATACAGTACCATAAATATCCAGATTATTTTGGTGTTATTGTGTAATGCACCAGAGAATACTATAGGGATAAATATGAAAGAAGCCAGTAAAAAGCAAGGGTACGTTTTTATAAGATTGTTATTTGTGAATTTTGCCACGAGTTTTACAATCGATTTCCATATTTAAAACAATAAATTGTCATTCACATTCTTGACCTTGACACCACTGTGTGCACTTGACTAAGTGCAATTGACCTTTTCTCGCCACTGATCTTGAGAGGACAGCAGTCGATGCCAGTGTCGAGTAAGGACACTGCAAAAGCATCTAATTGCTTACATTCCATTTTTAAATGGCAACGTTAAAAATGGCAACTTCTTTTTTTTTAATATTAACTAAATAAATATTAACTAAATAACACGGGACAAGGGCAGGAAGATGATGATGAACTAAATAAATATTAACTACCTACTTATTATGTACGAACGGGTTCAAAAAGGACTCATTGGGCATAAAAAATTTCATCCACATCGATGTCAATGGGGAAAGTGCCCAGAATGCTGGCAACATTTTCTTTCCTTTTTCCATTTTCGGCTATTTGAATTGGCGTTGATCGAAGAAAAGCCCATCTGTTTGCTGATTTAAAAATGGCAACTTGGAATGTTTTGAAAATAGTTGATTTTAATAACTGAGTTTTGACAACTGGCAAGATCAAGGTCAAAGAGGATCCTACCTCCTACCTATGTCTTCGCCATATTTTGTCTTTATACATTTCCTAGTGACCAGGCCGGCCTTGGCACGAGTGCAAATGTTATACTCTCTCGTTTATTACGTTTTTATCATCATCATTTCAGCTGAAAGACGTCCACTGTTGGACATAGGTCTTGTGCGTCTCGCATACATCGGATCTCCGCGGTCCACATAGTGGGAGGCCTTCCAATGCTACGTTTTCCGATACACTTTCTATTAGTGAAAAGACTCAAAATAGTACTTCTAAATTAGAATATGCCTTGGTATAAATGCTTATCATGATCCTGTCATAGTTAAGTGCATTAAACGGTATTGAAGGTTTATGCCAAGTTGACTGTCAGTAGCTTCAATTTGTTTACCAAAAGCATACAATTATTCCTTATTAATAAACAGTGATTCATTAGAGATCATTGCGCATACGACCTGACATCATCGGACAGATCAAACGGCCAACTATATGCATCACATCAGCAAATCTAAACTTTTTTTTGTAGGAAGTCATAAAATAATAGTAATTATTACCTATTTATTTATTGAACAGATGACATAGTCCATAACAACAGGAAATAACTTTTTGTATTTACTTACGAATATATACTACTAGAGACAGTATTTCTTGATAAGATCCCTCACTATGGAGCTCAAACTATGCTACAGGTAAACATAACGCATCACTTTTTTTTTAGTAGGGAAAAAAAGTATTTGAAAGTAAATATAAGTACATATATTGTTTTTATTTTTTTATTTCTCTTGAAGACATATTTTTGTGTGCTATGCTATGATGTTCTAGTAAACACTAAAGGTTTTTCATTATCCTGAAATGTTTGGAAATATTTTTATACTTTCAATTTAAATTTAAATAAACAAGTCACTCATTCCCAACTCAACTTTATTTGTTTTAAAGATTGAAAATAGAGTATTAACATATTAATTATGCTTTATTTTTATGCAAAAGTATAAAGTATATTTACCAAAAATAAAGTAAGATACGTTATTATTAAGGATACCCTGGTTCCTTCAGTTGCCCTTTGCATTTCATTTCAGCCGCGGTGACTCTTTCGAACAATCTGCAGCCCAGGGGCAAATCTGGCCTTAACTAACCATATAATCAGACAACAATAGGTACCGATATTAGTACAGTTTAGCTTGCCTATGGGTGCATCCATTGTAAGCAAATCGGCCGATATTTGCCATCAATGATGTATCTACTATTCCATACATTATTCATACGTGTTCAATCTTTTATTGCAGCTGTATGATGTACTCATGGATCGTGTACTCGTTTGTCATTGTGGGATGGCCATGAATTTGGTCCCGAATGAATTCTTATAGTGTACATCATACAACCGCATAAATAGGTACTAAGGTATCGTTCGATAGTTTTATATGAAAAACTGGCTAGACTGGTACCAGCTGGCGTACGAAAATACCAATATTAACGAAACTAGCTAAAAAAATTCAAACATGATAAATGATGAGTGACCATGACAAACTCTTTTCTGCCATCAAACAAATTAATAACATAAATTACAATAAAAAAAGCTAAAAAAAAAATTGGCAATGCCGAGATTAGGACTTCGTGCAGAGGAAAGCACGTTTTATGCCGTTGGTACCGGCTGTCATTAGTAGATCTTTAGTCATAAGTAGAACATTCCGGTGTACATCTCCCGCCTGCGTCACACCACAAGGGTGGAAGACATCGTGGAGTAGGTGTCCAAAAGACGAAGTTCGCACTGAGGGTACAACTGCAGCTGTAGTCGCATAATGTCAATTTCAAGGCGTTCGTGGCGCGAGTCTGATACACTTTTCTACCCCTCGTGATGAAGAAAGACTTTTGGTCGCAGGGCGTGGTGTTCCGTCGCTTCCGCGGACATGTGCCACAGAACAGCACAAAATTAATATAGTGCAATGTGAAGTGTTACTAACATAGTCCTATATATTATTGAATGATGAATGAATGAATGATACTTTATATACATTTATTGTTAGTCTATAAATGATTTATTATTATTTGACAATCGTTAAGGTCTTGTCTCGTCTTACCCTTTTGCTGAGTTGTGGAGGTCAGATAGGGAGTCGCTCCATGTAAAATACTGATATCCAGCTGGATACACTGGAACCCGACCCCAACATAGTTGGGAAAAAGATGGGTAGATTGATTGCTTGTCCTTGTCCCAATGCCATTTTTTTTTGTCTGCGTAACATGTCTACTTCTGCACTTCTCTATTATTATTATTTTTATTTCAGGCATTAATCCTTAACAACATTATTGAATTAAATTGTTATATCATAATATTAAAGTATTGATATCTAGCTTCACCCGCTAAGTTTATCTAGGATATTACTGACACCCCGTGCCTCGGAAAGCAAGTAACGCTGTTGGTCCCGGTTGTCATTCGTTGACTTTTGATAGTCGTTATAGGTAGTCAGAGGCCAGAAAGTTTGACTATCAGTCTATCCAAGGAGTATCGTGTTGCCCAGTAGCTAGGTTATTTATTTATTTAATTTAAACAGAACGGCCGAAGCCAATTACACCATTTAAACACGTACAGAAAAAGATATAAAACAATAATTAAAATTAAATTTAAAAAACAGACAAGTCAGAAGTCACGCAGGACTTTTAAGGGGACCTATTTAATAAACATTACACACAGTCATACATTCATCTCACAAAATTTCATACATTCTGACAGTATCGTCTTCCATTCTTCACCAAACATATCAAAATCGGTGTTTTTGTCTAGGAGAGCATTAAAAGCGCAGAGAGTGTCCGCGGTATGGGTGATTTGGAGTGAGCAGCAGTTATGGAGGTCTAATAAGGCAGTCGCTCCATGTAAAAATCTTGGACCTTTAAAGTCGTCTTATTTTATTTTTCAAAACTCTGCACTATGTATCACATTAGAGTGCGGGTGCAACACATTCTAATGTTTTTGTAGTATTTGGCAGCAAATGTATCGAGTCAGCCTTCTCGCCAAACTTCGCTGAGGTAGCCAAAACTACAATCAAATTCTCAGCTCCATTTTACCGAGATCGCGCCTGTTTCAATGATTTCACATATTGTGCAGTTGCGCAGACACTTGAGATACAAAACTGCAGCAATTTTACATCACAATATCCACTATGAATCAATTTGCGAATAATTAAAACAGCCATTGAACTTCACTCGAAGATATCCCGCCAAAAATCGCCCCGACCCCGAGCTGACTGGGAGATGATGTTAATCCAGCTGACCCTATTTTGATTGGAAGGCCACCCTATCATAGTCGGAAACAATCCTGCACCCCTAGTAATAATGTTGCTACCGTACTTGTGTAGGTATAGCCTTACGTCATTGCCAGATATAACAATATATCTTGTCGCAATGTTAGGTTATCAGTTGTACGTATAACACGTATCCGTTGTTGACAAAATTAAAATGATATTGTTCTATTTTATTGTATTAACAATCACACTTTTGGTGGGAAATTTACTTACATTGTAAGACCAAAAACGTAACTTACTTAAAAATATCATATTCTACAATATGGCAAATCTTTCATATGTCGAAAGTGCAAAGTTAAGGGGATTAGAAAGAAGTGGCGAGATGATTTAGACGCGTACAACGAGGACTGTATTGAGACGGCGAGAGAGGAATGTCTGAAAGAATTTGGGAGGGGGGGGGAGCCTACTGGGAAGTGAGACAGTTTAGAGATATGCAGAATAGACTGTAGTCTCGCAAACCTTCATTGAAAACGGAGGGTCCTCTGACCAGACGGGTGTTGGGTCTGGTACGGGCAACTGCCCGATAATTGATATCGGACTGTTGTATAGAACTATGAGGCGAAATAGATTTTAGTTCTATTTGGCGTTATAGATGTCGCTACAAACAGTAATGATAAGGAAAAAAATGACTTTAGTAAACTACTGCAATTATCACAAAATCGCAGTGTTGCAAATAATTTTTTCCTAAGTATTTTGTACCTACGTATTGCAATGTTTTTCTAAATCACGATTCAATATAAATTCGATTTCGAATACCTAAGAAGTCAAGGCGAAGTGTATCTCAATTGTTCCAACTGCATTATAACACGGTATAAAATAAAATGTAATGTCAGAGATAATTTGTAGTGGTACCACTGCAACTTCTTAAAATGATCTTTGTCTAAAAATATATCCTTAAATGTCACCTGTTTCAAGGTTTACAACATTAGGATTTTAAAGTTGAGACATGATTAATGTCACGAATTTTATCTTTACAAATTGCGCAGATCTCAAAGGTGGTTGTTTTTTTTTAAATTAATTAACTTGGACAGTAGCCTTTTTCTCTGATCTTATATTTGTGATGTCCTGTGTGGCCCTTATTAAAATACTAGCAACGACGTGGCAACACTGCCAGTCTGCTGGGCATATTTCCGGATGAGAGCGATGTGGAGGAGTAATTCGACGATTACATGTGGATAGATGGAGAGGGAGAGGGAGACCAAAGAAAAGATGGATGGATTGTGTGAGAAGTGACGAGTGACAGGACAGAATGGAAGTAAAAAACGTGTTGCGCCGACCACAAATAAAACGGGACAAGGGCAGGAAGATGATGATGATTTATGTACATAGTTAGGTTTAGTATAGTTTAATTAATATTTCAGTTATTTCTAGAAGCCCTGATAAAAAATAAAAATTTGAGAAATACTAGCTGATTATACAAATATACATCTAAAGGATTTATAATTGGGTCTAAATAACAGGATTTGAATTATATAGGAAAAAAATTAGATAGTTTTTATGTCAGTTTTGGGTAGAAAATGTAACAAGAGTGCCAAAAATACTAAGTTAAAATATTGTTCTTCGTGTTTATCATCGTCAGCACCACATCCCAGGAACCTACACTCATCAAGGTCGTTACAGTAGATATAGACAGATAATCTATTCAGATTAATAAATAACTAACTGACCCGACAGACGTTATCCTGTCTTAGCTATGAACTTTCAAACGCGCGAAAATTAAATTGTCTTCGTAGTTTTCTGAAATTTTCTAATTTTCTGCGCAATTTTCTTAATTTTACTTTCATATGAACCTTCTCCTGACGCGCAACGCTTCGCGCTGAGTAACGCGGGATGACGTGACTAAGGGAAATAGGGATTCATTTTTATATAACTGGTAGAATTTTCTCCCTTTGATCCTGTAAAAGAACTATTTGATATTTTTCTGCTATTTTTTTCCAGAGCTTTAAGTCTGCAATACAGATGTATATTACGTGGATACAACCCGCTTAATAATACTGCAGATGTGGAATCTGGTGGCGGTAACCACATTCAATTATATAGAGCGTCAAACAGTTTACCTAACTGAAAACTAAAATTTAGGTAGCTGAGTCAGTTGGGCAGTATTTCATAAACTTAAATACAAGATGCCAAGAACATAAAATATATAACGTTATGGTTTTAGGATTCGCGTCATTTTGTCATGGAAATGTGTGCAGTTAATGTCAGTTTAGTAATAATAACATGAAATAACGTTGGGTTCATAGAAACAGGATAAATGACGCGTGGCCTATGAGACAATCATGCTACCCTCAAATGATAGCCAACCCCGTCTGTTCATCATAATTTAAAACTCACTTTCTTACAGCTGATTACCATTTTCGATTATTCAAAAGAATTATGGTGGCCCCGGAACGTAAAGGGCAACTAATGGAACACGGAACGCAACGGGTTGTTTTTAATCCGTAAAAGTTTGATACTCCCTCCCGCACCACTCAAAGCTGGAGGGGTTATTTTTCATTTATATCGCGTACATCGAAAGACTGGAACAATTTACCTGCTGCGGTCTTCCGGTCTGATTATAATTTAGGTGTCTTCAACAAGACTAGAAGGTTCTTAATAAACTAGTGCGCTTCACCATCAACGATTACATTACTGCTTACAATCAGGTGGGATCGCAGTCTAAACTAGTGCATAGTTTATATCATTAACAAGAAAAGAAAAAAACGATTTTCCGCCTCAAAATAAAAATGCAGCCTGGATCATCATCACTACTGGACTTCACCCAAGTGTCGCCAAATCGTCTGATCCTGTGGTTTAATGGTTGGCAATTTAATGTAATAATTTAAATGATCAAACCAGTAACTAGTTAGCGAGCTGGACTAGTGCCCAACATTTGATATGCCAGTATTAATCATCTACATACCTAATCCGATGCTAATTAGATAGCTCCGATTTCGTAGCATTCTATAACACATTGCACATAGCTAGATTGCTTAATTTCTGAAGTACTGTTTTAGTAAAAAAAACCTTATCTAAATATATAAAAGGAGAAACTGACTGACTGGCATATCAACGCACAGCTGAAACTAAATTGGGATTAGGAACGTAAAATTTAATCCATATTTTCTTACAACAAAGTACGTTTACAAAGCATTCGCAAAGCCGATCACTGTGCCTCTCCATAGTTATCGAACCATTGGAAAAAGTATCTACCTTTATTCTGCTTATAGAGACCATAGAAGACCATGAAAAAAATAAAAACAACTGTCCCACATAATCCAAAAACATGGAGGCCGAACTCTCGTCCCTCGTATGCCCGTGCGCATCTGTGGTACAATCGTTATCTAATCAATGCACAATGCCTGCCACAAGTCAGTGTGCCACTCTCTGGGAACGAACGAGTTCCATTTATAACACTCTTTTATTTGGTATATGTACGCACGTCGAGGTAATATTGTGCAGTCAAGTGCATTTGATCGTTAGTTTATACGATAAGGTACGAGTAGTTACGCCCCCAGAAATAAATAGGTGCGGTTGATTTGACACAATTCAGAACAAGGTAGCACTCTCAAGTAAAAGCTTGTTCTCATAGATAGGAAGAACTAGCATTTATAGCCACGCTTACACGTTACTTCTTGGCAATCAGCAGTTCAGTCCAACCCGCACTGGGCCCGCGTGGTGGATTTATGGCCCATTCCCTCTCATAGAGAGGAGGCCTGAGTCCTAGCAGTGGGAACATTAAAAGGCTGATTATGCTGTGCTATTATGCTAATCAGCAGTGCTACCACGAGCTCGTAACGCGATACATTTTACGACCTAAACTCAACAGTTAAGGGGATGGAGATGGAGCTATATACGGTGTCTCTGACATCGACGAACAAACGAATACCACGGATCCAGTACATGATTCTGGACGCCCCAGTAGTGGAATTTTTCGTCGGCTATTTCCTAATTTAACTTATTGAATGCCCGGTGCGCGGATCCACGCGAGACACAATCGCTTTTTAATTGTGTCTCTAATTACGACATACGAAAGGTTAAAAAAAACTGTTCTTATTAAAATTTAAACTGTGTAAAATCGTTATTCTAACCAACCCCGATGATATTATTAGTAAAAAGAAAAACTAATAATTAAAAAGTCATCGGGATAGATAAAATCGCTATTCTAATCAATCCCGATGACATTTTTAATTTTAAAAGTAATTCATTCATTTTTTCACTAAAAATGTTAGAATAACGATTTTATACATTGTAAATTAAAAAAAGTAAAGATTTTTTTTTATTTGAAACAACAGACGAAATTTTCCACCACTGGGAGGTCCAGAATAATGTACTGTATAGCTCCATCATGCTCTTTTGCTCGCACGACTGACATTTTAAGTCGTCATGGTAAGTCTCCAGGCCATAGGTGCTGTCATCCCTAAGGATGATTTTGTCTACCATCTACGTCCCATCGGACGAATGAAGGAAGAGAGAGTGCACCTGTCTTCATGCACATATTTGTGCGCTATCCTGCGTCGATGTCTAGTCTTCGATACCTACTAGTATCATATTGCCAAATCCAAAGTCACTTTGAAATTCAAATCATCTACGTGAACGGAAAGACAGCTGAGAGCTGAAAAATTCCATGTCATCATCCCGCATCAAACTAACAAATTTTCCTCTCCACATATATCAACGTACATAATAACAAATCGCCTAACATAAAGACCGGTACAGGCGAACTAAACACGGAACCCGCCTACATAGAAGACGTTCCACTTCCGCTTGCAACTGTACAGGCACATGGCTAACTTTATGATTCTAACTCATGCCAAGCTTCAGACTATCTTCGAAGTTGGTACTGCGCACTAGTTGCGCTTTTCGCTTTAGGAAACTGTTTGGAACTTAGTGGTATCCACTATTCGAGAGTTTAAAAACCCATTGCTGGACGTCAGTATAATCACCACATCTTCGTCGTTCAGCGAAAACTCGTCCATTCCTCAGTAGTCTTTAGATAAACGTTTTCTCATCGTCATTCAGCCGAAATACTTCCTCTGCTGAGTGAGAGGTCTCCCCAAGCATCGCCACAGCGATCGATTCTGTGCCGATCGCATCCTGCAGACTCTTGCGAACTTTACCTGGTCGTTTATCTCTCATCGTTACATACGTCTTGTTTTGTAGGTAATCGTTGTAGTAGTCAATTGCTCACTGTCCTTAGTCTCGATAAAAACAGTTTTGTCCTATGACACCCACAGTAAAAGAGGGGGTGGCCATTTTTGCGTTACAAAATCGCACTGTTCCTACGCCCAAGTCTGTTGAAAGCCACGCCACCAACGCCTTCCGGATTTATCTACTCTACTGGTTTCCTTTAGGTCAATGCATTGGACCAACTAGCTGAATGCATCCTCTAATCTCCTAATATGTATGTTGATATACGTATGCAGTTTATTGATATATAGCTGTATGATCCCGATCTAGAATTTATAATTGAGCAACATCGTTACGGAACGCGCCTTGACACTACATGACCCAATATGAGTTTTGGACTGATAACTGTTTCTAATTTTGGTTGGGCGCCTAAATTAGCAAGACATTTAGACTTCGTGCCAACATCTATTATAAACCTGTAGAAGTCCATTGCCTCCTAATAGTTAGCATGGCGAAATATTGGTACAATCATAAAAAAATTTACACCTTGTGGGGTAAAAGACTCTCTCTTAACTCTAATAAATAGTAGTAATATCCCACAGCAAAGGCAGGAAATATTCTCAAAAATAGAGAGGCCATAAAATTTTGAGAAGATATATTCGTAATCAGAAGAAATTTTATTCTTGCTACAACATAGTTTATTAGAGAACGGTCAGAAAATGCATCAAAAAGCGGAGGACCCTTATGCAAATACTGAACATCAATCTCCTAAAAAACTACAACAACACCGATAAATTGCTCTTTCGCTATTTGCCGTCAATCTAATACATTTCCGGCTAGTCTTAAATTCTTTGAAACAAAAGAAGTACAATTGGATAATTACGGCTTATGCGTCATACGGCCGTAACTCATTCATTTATTTCGGAATGTTTTCCAAGCGGTTCGCGCCACTCGTCAATTTCAATACCACCATAGCTTAAACCCTGTGTTTGTTTGTCTGTGAAGTTTTGTGGTACTATTTTAGCTGTTGCTTCTGAAACGGCACCTTGTCATGTTTCCTCTAAAGCTTTAGATTCTCTTCTATCTTATCTATTATATTGTACTCTGGTGTTATCTGCCAAACAGATTAGAGTCTAGACTTGACTGATATTGGGAATGGAATGGCTAATTTTTTGGTTTTATTTTTCTTGCATACTAAATTGAATACATATTTGAACTCCATCATAGGTCATAGGTTTAATATTTTATTGGGTTTTGTAGCCTTAAGATAATGCAGCAGTACCCAGCCCTTTGCAGGACTGTACGAAAGAGTTACCGCGGGGTAACTGAAGGAACATAGTTGGGTTTTTGGTAAGTGAAAGTCTTAAACCCTCTCACTGTACCCAGAACGGGAGGAGTTATTTGATCATTTTCAACCTCAATAATCAAAACTCAGTCCTTTTCGTGTATTTGATTATTTTAGTCTCATCTGCCTATACTTGCAAAGTTATTAGGAAAAAGGGAACTTCCAAAGGTTGATTGAAAACAATTTCGATTTATAAACGATGCCTTTAGCTTAATCATCCTGACGAGGACATAGAGCATCTCAATTATAACTTTTTGTCATAAATCTTGGACTTCGTCATCAACATGGAAAACGAAGTAGAAATATCCGGCTTTTATTTGTTTTTAAAATAACCGTATAGCCGTGGGGCTATCAAAGTACGCCGATGCCGATGGTATATACTTACCTATGTTCAGCTTACTTGGCGAAATGCCATTGTTTTCACATTCTAACGCTCGGGTCGAGGTGGAAACCGGCATGTGGATTATTTATGAAAATTACTCTCTCGACGGTATTTTTAGACTGTCCTATGACAGGGTGAAGGACTTTTTTGAAGTCTGCTTTTTGTTTTTGTAGTTGTTTTCGTTTTGGTAGAGTCTGATTTTCACTATGGAAAAAACCTTACGTTCCAAAAACCAAATATTCCATCAATCTTATGAATCATTGTCTACCTTATAACCAAACCGATGCAAGGTTTTGGTCTTATAACTGTCTGTCTTTCTATGTTCAATAAGATCAATCTCAACGACTGCTCTAATGATTTTAATAAGGTTACCAGTATCACTTATTCACGTTTTATTCATTGATTTTAACACAGCTTTCTTAGAACTTCGGTCAATATCATGAGGGCTTTCTTCGAATTTAAATAGATCATTCACAAGTTTAATTTTTGATACAGAGATGACTGTTTCATTTAGATATTATTGAATACTCCACTTCGCTCCTGATGTAAGAATAGGTTTCTATGAATCAAAGGTGCTAGTGCTATTAGATCATTCTACGAAAATACTACGACACGTGTATATCAATGAATAACAAGCCACAAAATAGTGTGATGACGTCACTGTCCATGTATTCTGCCAATACTTTGGAACCTGTATTTTTTCGTAGTTTATTTTTTTTTTACCATAGAGCAAAGAAGTTTGTGCTGCACCATAGATTTACTTTTCTTTCCCGTGGGAATCGAAAACTTTCCCATCATTGTCTCTGATAGAAAGAGAATTCCATCTTTGCGTCGTATGGATTCTTCAAACTAATTGACACTAGTTTGAAACATCACTATTGTTAGATTCACTAACTTCAAGGTTGTTTATTATTCTTTAGTTTAATAACTTCAAGATATGACTGGTTTTTGTACGTGACTTATTCATTTAACTATATTTCTTATGATTTTCCTGTACAGTCTCTGTTTGTATTGCTACAAACATAATAACTGAACTGAAGCTCTCTCATAGATTAACCTGCAGAAGTGTAGACTGAAAATTATTAATGTGTTGCACCCAAAATTAGATATATCCCGAAATATCCCAACTCGCAGTCACGATCGAACAATTTACGTAGGAATAGTAGTCTGTGAGAGTTCGTGTGCTATGTCTGCTTTTTGCATGCAAACGCACGTGAGGCGGCGTCAATGATACAGTGAGCGAACAGTCAACGCGCGACCTCTCGACGCTTATCACGACGCACAACACTACAGCTTTCAATTAACTAATAAAGTTAATTCGATTCACATACGACCGGGGGACGACACCATTCGTACCTATAGCTGGTCGTAAAGAAAAGAAATCTACAAATGCTGTGAACTTTACAACGTTTACTTTTCAAAATTCGAATACTGGAGCTAATTCATGGTGTTTAGTGTTACCGTTCATTGCTAATTTCCGCGAATATTCGATGATGTAACCGTGAACTATATGGTTCCTTTGTTTCATGATCAAGCTCGACAAACAGTGATTTCTCAGAAGAAACTGAAAGTGTTTTAGTGACACGTTAATTACTGGATCATTTCCTGCTGTTTATAGGTACGTCAAATAAGAAATACTTTTATAATAATAATCATACATTGTTAATCATTTTTTGTGTGTATATGCAATGCCGGTGCGTTTGTGGCGAAAAGCCAAAATTTATTATTAAACTTGTAACAGAAACTGAAGTTATACTCGGTATGAGAAAACGAAGGTTATTCTCGCGACAGATACACTTGATTTTTATTTGATGAGCGTGTTAATTAAATGCTTGATAACACGGCTAGTCTATTTTTAGTGAGATGATTAATAAGTAGATACGACTCTTATTAATGAACTAAACTATCTAATAACCTCTTGATTTGAACTTAAAATGATTCGATGATCACTCAATTTATACAAAAATATTAGGTATGCAGCACAAACGATGTGTCAATTTTGTTTGCAACGCAATTATTTAATTAACATAATATTTTTCCTACACCCACTAAGTATATCTAATTAGCAATACAATGCTAAATTTAGTTGAGTTCACAATTAGCTATTCGCTAGGTTATTTCAAGTAAACAAATCGTTATAGATAGCCTAGATTGAATGTGCAACTAAAATGGCTGTTTAGCTAAAAAACTCTTCGAATTCGACCTTGATCGACGCACTCTATCAAGCAGAAAATAGTGTTTATTTTTAATATTTCACAGTATTAGGTTCAAGATAAAAATATATATAATTGATTGTCAATCAGCTTGTACAAAATGAAGACCTAAATCTACGAAGGGCAAATAATTAATTTTAAGTACATCTTCGTATATGTATATAATTCTTCTGTACGTGTATTTGCCTAAATCCTCTCTAAACGGCTTGACCGATTTGGATGAAATTTTGTGTGTGTATTTCTGTGGGTTCCTGGTTGGTTTGAAAATAAAATTGAACCTAGTAGGTGGTGCTGCAACTCGTATATAAATATTATTCTTCAAAACATATTTTAATTAATTCGTGCGATGAAATTCCTGTTAATTATCCTCAATAAAATCCGAATCATGGATTCCCTGATTTTCAAACTTCCTGTACAATTTTGTAACGACCTAATATTATAATATTCCAATTTAAATGTTATTGATTTATAATGTACTGGTTGCTGCCAGCGACTTCGCCCACGTGAAAGAAGAAAATTGTCCCAAGGTAATTATATACTCTCGGGATAAAATGTATCCTATGTCCTACTTTAGGACATGGACTACCCGTGTACCAAATTTCATCCAAATCCATTCTGCCTTTCGAGCGTGATGAAGTAACAAACATACACACTCACAAACTGTCGCCTTTAAAATATTACTGTGATTTCCTCTTATGTATTACTTATATTTATATAGTTCACCGTACTCTTACTACAAAATAGATGACTAAGGAAATATAAAACGTAACAATCACATGTGACAGTAGGTCACAAAGGTCCTATTGGTCTACAAAGCCGAACTTATTCCCAAACCTGATGCGCCATATTTACGGCTTCAAAAATGAAATATGTACTGTTAAAACTTAAAATATCGGCCTTCACTTAAGTACTGTGGTTATCATAGCTATTTGATGATGTAATACATATAGATTGACCTCCGTCTGCGTATGAGTTATCTCACGTATAGGAACCAGTTTCTAATGTAGGTTGGACTTGGAGTATAGAATGAAGCGGATATGACAAGCTATGGGATTGGTAGAATTTAGTCTTGAGATGTTGTGCTTATATAACACTAAAAATAAATCTTTTTCTGAAAACCGCATCAAAAATGGTTATAAAATGAACCAGCAATTAGCATTTCAAATATTTGTATGAGGAAAAGTGGGCGCGCGGTGGGAATATCTTGCTACCGCTTTTCTACGCGCGTAACCTAATGACTGTGACGTCACATTATAGTTTGTGCATCCTTTTTCTGTTACTTGACAGTTTCCCCTTCCATCAGATTTGAGAGGTTTCTAATTTATTTAATTTTGAACGGATTTGATATATTCTTTCTATCCAAAATCTCGACTTTGTATAAAGCTACTTTTTTATACAAATAATAAAAATAAAAAAATGAAGATTCAGGTACTGACCGTACTGACCCATGGGGTACGCAGTTACATACGCAGTTTCTGTTCTAGTAAAGCTTAGTATTTTTAGAGAGTGAAAAACCTCGATAACAAGGAATTGTGACTTTAAAAGACGTCACTTCTATTCCATATTCTCTATTCTTCACTGAGACACTAACCTAACCTCTTATAGGTACCTAATGTGCTGACTGCTGATGTCTCCATCCCTCCGATGACAATACTTTGGTACAGATTGGTAATGGCTCAGCCAGCACGTGTGACTCAGTCGATACTGAAAGTTAACAAACACTGAATTTGTTACATAATGTGATGTCCACTAGAAACACTAATTGGAGATTCGGGTTGATAATTAAATAAACAAATTGACAGTAAGCAGACACACATTTACCACATATAATGTGTGTACCTAGTGTACCTACCATACATAGAATAGTTGTACCAGTATGTACCAGAAAGTCGAGGCTTTGGGCGCCACTTGCAGGGGGTTCGTGGAATTAAAATTGTCCACACAGTGTAAAAAGAGCATATTTTTTAATCGTTATCACACAATCACATACAACAGGTTCGGTTATTTATCAAAATACAACATGGAGAGGAGAAGGGCGGATTTCTAAATTGAGTATTTTGAGTTAGAACGTGTCGAACCTTACTTGAATGCCAAGAGATGGCTAAACGACTGCCCCCAGCACGAATAGAAATCTCACACTAACCCTAAATATTCATTTATGAATTATTTACTGTTTAATAATTTATTATAACTTTCGTGAATCACTAAACATAAAAAAGTTTCTTAATTGTTCTTATGCTTTGTTGACAAGTTGTCAAGCTAGAGTTTGAGGAATACTCAACTCAAAATGCTTAAATCGGAAACAGGGGTGCATCCATAGAAAATTATCATCACTCTAATCACACTAATATTGTAAAGGCGAAAATTTGTGAGTGTGTTACTCATTTCTTCACGCTCGAACAGCTGAACGGATTTGTATGAAATTTGGTACAGGGGTAGGCCATGTCCTGAAATAGGTAGCACATAGTATTCATAATAGTCAGACATAGGAACATGTTCCCGTGAATATGTTTCTATGTCTGACTAATAAATGTGTAGTCATTGTCATTTTAAACTTACGTTCATAAATCCCGACTCAGCTAAACGTAATTCCCTGCGAGTCATTGCACTGTACCGATATGTGGAAATTGCTCATAAACACGACTCTAGGGAACCGACATAAAATTAATCGGTTTTCAACAATAATTTACGACTTGATCTGCGTAATAAAATCACCACTTTGGGTATCCAATTAATGGACATCGAAGTAAATATCGATACCAGAACAGGTATTTTGATGTGTGACAAGATATCACTGGCGTAGCAATCAAAAGACTAAACAGGCAGTGCCCCCAAGCTCGGAGGGGGGTGGGGGGGTCCAAAACTGATTAAAAAACTTCATAATGAACTAGCGAAAAATTTTGCCACCTTCAAAATCTAAATAAAATAGGTCGCAACACTAATTATGGAAATTCATTTTAGTCAGTAAAAGTCTGACACTCCTTCCCGCTCCACCCAGAGCAAAAGAATTTATTTGATGAATTTCCCACTTAAAAAAAGGGGCCCTAGCTTTTTTTTTATCTCCAGGGCCGTTTATCATCTAGCTATGCCACTACAAGATATATACCCCTTTTCTATCATTCAAGGTTCCATTCCACCTTTATAAAGTAAATATGATATCGCAGTATCCAGTACAGCTTAGGTATTACCATACCCGTTACCCGCCGGTGTATAAATATCGTTTTAAGTTATTTTTAGTTCACCGTTATCGTATTTTCTCCCCGATTTAACCCTTAATCCGTTTAGGCTCTAATAATTTTATTTGTTTATTAAATTGAAAGTGATTGTTTGTTGAAGAGTTAACTTGTGTATACGTTACCGTAAAATTGTAAATACCGTTAGATTATAATCTGCTATAATCTACTGAAAAATAATGCGTTAAATTGTAAGCAGTATGTTAAGGTTCATATCTTTCGACAGTTTACAATCTCGCGAGACAGGTTATAATCTAACGGTATTTACAATTTTACGGTGACATAATACAATATGTTTTGTTTTACGAATTTTGGCCAGCTGATGATGGGTAGATTTGGTAGATGATTGTACCAAGCGTTGAATAAATAAATTAGAAATTTATTCTAAGTAGCTTTTGGCTATGGGTATCACAAACGGCTCCTGAAAGGTTCACTCATAAGCACCAGGACACCTCTTGAAATTAAAATTTTCTTAAGTTTTTTGCATTTTGCAGGTCAGTATCAAGTTGTATGTTGATTAAAATATATCTATTTATTTACAGCATCATAATCTTTAAAATCATGAATACAACCCTCATAATTCGTCTAACTCAATTGAATGGGTACCTATTTTATGAAAAAGTCATTCAATAAAATTAGCTTATTTATGGGTTAGTTTTTAATTTCGCGGGTTTTTCTGACGCTTCCCCCTAAATCCTACTCATATTCGGTTACGAAATCTTAACGGTGATAATCGACATATTCCCACAAATCATTACACAGCTATCTGCAATGAGGATCGTGTCGTGTTCAGCAATTGGAAGTTGACGGGCTAACGGTTTCATAATATGACCCTGGTGGTCATATTATAAAACTTAAATAACTTTGAAGGTACATACGTGCTACATACCATAGCGTACTGTTTATAATAATTTAACAGACAACCACAAAGCAAGGCTTGGCATTGATGACTCAATAGTCAACAAATACTTTGACGAATGCATCGTGAATACTAAGCGAAGAAAATCTTAGTATAATGTAAAACATAATATACTTCTTCTGTTATTGTAAGGGTGTGTTTCCACTAAAGCGGAGTGGGTAAAAAAAAAAACAAATATTTTTGTTTCACATAGGCCTACATGGGCACTTAAAAAACGTCAGAAGCTAGTGCGCGGTTCCAAATTGGTCGTTTCCTATGGAGAAGAACCGCCAAGAAACTCCATGGTTACTCTTTTAAAGGGTGGAGTGGAGAGAAGTGTACCATGAATTGGCCAATCGCAGTGCTCGAAATCTCCACTCCGCATCATTGGCAACAGTAAGTAGAACGGAGAAAAGCAATGAAAAGAGATAAGTGTTTCCATTGACGCGGAGCGGGGCCGAGTGGAGTTGAGCTACCCTCCGCTTCGTGCACTCCGTTCGGTACCCGACCCGACTCCGTTCTGTACGGCGGCGGCGCGAGGCTGCGTGTTTATTTGTTTTATTTGAAAGTCCGCTCAGCTCTACTCCACTCCCCTTACACTACTTCTTCTTTCTTAACGATCTGACTCAAATTTAACCCAACCCAATATTTAGCTACCTGGTCCGATCTGTCGTTGGCCTCACATAAGTTTTGGAAGGTGCAGGTAGTTGTGCAAGCTGGGCAGGATAGGAAATGATGTGACGCATATCCTGGAAAGATGCTCCACACTGGCACTGTACCGATGGGTCAAGGATACCCCATTTGGCCAGATGACTCAAACTTCCCTTACACTGTTTCCATTGATGCAGAGTACAGATTTCGAGAACTGCGATTGGCCAAATCACGGCCCGCTCCGCTCCACTGCACCGAGCTCCGCGTCAGTGCAAACGAACCCTAACAGCATGCACTGGATAAGGAAACCTTATCGGTATTCCTTTAATCTCTGTCACTAGTTAACGTGGGCTTCTAACGTTAGAAAATTGCACTCATTTTCTTTACTAATGTTTTTCTTATGTTGTGGATATAAACTGACTTCGAAAAGGAGAAAAAGGAAGTCATCAATTCGTGTGTATAATGTTTTTTCTTATTTATGTTTATGTGCAAATATTTTTTAAGCGTCTCTGATAGATGCTCTAATTAAGTATTGATTTATTTTTTTATTTGAAATTGTACCCTAGTCGTCTCGCTAGGGTCCTATTCCAACATCGGCCAAGCCATCGTCAAGAGTGTCCATGGAGTTTCTTGCATGTTCTTCTCCATAGAGATCTACGCTTTGGAACGTGCAATTTAGCTTCACTTTTTTTTTTTGACTGACCGACATTTTAACAATTCAAAAGTGCCTGTAATTGGTCTATTTGAAATAAACGTTTCTGATTTCAAGTCCGTGTTCAAAAAACCAAGTCCGACGGCTTGGCTTTTTAGACGGGTCCAATCGTAAGTCCATATTTTTTTCAATTCGTACCATTAGTTCCTGAGACGAGCGAGTTCAACCAGGCAAACAAACAAACCAGCTTTATAACATTTGTTAGGTATCTACTATTAAATTAAACTAATATTACAAAGGCTAAAGTTTATTAGTATGTATGTGTGTTTGTTACTTTTTTACGCTCGAAGGATTGGACGAATTTGGATAAAATTTGGCAGACGGGTAGACCATGTCCTAGAATAGCACATAAGACACTCAACCTTGAAAGCATTTTCTACATAAACATAGACGAAGCCGCAGGTAACAGCTTGTCTATCATAAAGTGTACTCACTTAAATATGTTTCTTGTATCTCAACCACCTATGTTCTCAACTAAAACCTCTCCTAATACGGTTAATAACCTTACTTGAATTTCATATTCCATCCAATGGCATGCTCTGTTGAGTGCCAGTCTGCCAGTGTGAAGCCAACAAATTGCTCCCGTAATTATTGTAATAGAGAACAATTTTATTTTTTTTGCCCCACACAGTTAATCATCTGTTTGGACATAATGATTTGCCCTGAGGTTCATTTTTTAGGGTTCTGTACCCAAAGGGTAAAACGGGACCCTAGTACTAAGTCTCCGCTGTCCGTCCGTCCCTCTGTCTGTCTGTCTGTCAGCAGGCTGTATCTCATAAACCGTGATAGCTAGACAGTTGAAATTTTCGCAGATGATGTATTTCTGTTGCCGCTATAACAACAAATACTAAAAAACAGAATAAAATAAATGTTTAAGGGGGCTCCCATACAAAAACGTGATGTTTTTTTACTCTTTTTTGCTACGGACGGTACGGAACCCTTCGTACGCGAGTCCGACTCGCACTTGGCTGGTTTTTTTTTTTCGTTATGATTCATTGCTATGTAAAGCCTTGGTTGGAAAAAAAATGTCTGAATAGACTTGATAACAAAAAATGTTTTATAGAGTAAGGTTATTACCGTACCTAAACATTTTATTATTCTTATTTTAATCCAATGATTTGGCGACTCAGCAAGCAATTCGGAATATGCATGAAAAAAATATTTGTAAACTAATAACAGTTTACCAATAAACTAGCTTCTGCCATCGGCTTCGGCCGCGCGAAAATAGGGTTCTCCGTACAATCTTTAGAACCCCGTTTCATCCATTTAGGAGCTGAATTTTGAAAAATCCTTTGTGCTCGCCTACATCGTAAAAGGAAGCCTTGTGCAAAATTTGACATTCCTAGCTCCGGTAATTTCGGCTGTGCGTTGATATGTCAGTCAGTCAGTTTCTCCTTTTACTTAAGTATATATAGTTAAACAAAAATAGAATACTAATTGTGAAAATGAAAATAATATCAAAATTGGCAGGAAAGCAAACGAGATATAAATTTTTTTGAATAAATAAGTATATCTGTCTCTCTCTCGCCAAGACGCCGCCGTTTTCTTTGCTGTGCTTTGGTACTATTCATCTATTACTTATTCGGTGCCGTAAAGATGTCATGGCCTTTGACGTCATAGATCATGTCGGACTTCTCTTTCATAATAGTAGTTTTGAAGCTTTTTAATTTCGTTGTTGATGATGATTCTTTTTTCGTATTTGGTTACCAGAACTAAAAAGTATTTAATTTTATTTATTACATTATAACACCTTTACAGACTAGTCCAAGGCGATGTTATAACTAACACTTAACATGGTTATGATATTCTTAAATTAATTAGAATGTAATGTCAAGACCTTTCTCAATAATTATTTGAGCTGCTTCTAAAAATATTAATTTAGCAAATTAAAAAAATGCATGCTTATTCCCGTATTCCGTATTTGTACTTATGTTATGTCAATTTCTTCAATCTCATGACAAAATAATGATTAAGAAGAAATCTACTGACATGGAACATATAAACCAACTAGAGAAATTGTTATGCGGTCACTAAACCGCTTGCCACAATGACTCGAGAGTCGACCACTTTTTATTATTAGAATAGAAGGTTCTATTATCCTCATATCCTTATTCCAATGTTAATTATAACCAATCGGTTTCTCCATACATCTCATCACAGTACCTATACACATGCCCTGTTTCACCCCTAGATTCTATTCTAAGTTAGTTCTGCAACTCGACCTCACCTCGTATCATCAAATTAACAGGTATAAGCTTGGACATTAAGGTTTCTTTCCGTTGTTATTTAATGACATTAATTGGTTACTTTGGTTGGTTTCTTTTAATTGTCATGTGGACTAAATCCTTTAAACTTATACTCGGAATATGGGCCTTAAACACAGCCTAACATAATCAACCTTATAATATTCTCACTGCTGGGACTTAGGCCTCCTCTGTAGGAGAGGTAATCCACCACGCGTGTTGGTACCTGGGACTCGTCCTCGACAGCCGGTGGAATTTCGAGGAGCACTTCCGACGTCTGGCTCCCAAACTGAATCGGACTGGGGCTGCCCTCAAGCGGTTACTGCCCAACCTCGGGGGTCCAGACGCCTCCTGCCGGAGGCTCTACGCAGGCATCGTCCGGTCCATGGCCCTTTATGGGGCGCCGGTGTGGGCGCCGTCACTGCGAAAGCGACCGGCGGCCCAGCTGAACGCGTGCCAGAGGGTCATGGCCATACGGATGGTGCGGGGATACCGCACGGTTTCCCGCGAAGCGGCGAGCCTTCTTGCTGGCCAGCCACCATGGGATCTGGTGGCAACAGGCCTTGCACGCATGCACGATCTGCGCGTGGAGATGCAACGTCGGGGCGAAACTCCGCTACCACGATAAATCGTGGCATGGCGGACAGAGCTCCGGCGGGGTCTCATGGCGGAATGGCGACAGCAACTATCGCAACCCAGTGCTGGGAACGCCATAATTATGGCGGTAATTCCCCTCTTTGAGGAGTGGCTGGAAAGGCAACACGGCGTCCTTACCTTCCGCATGACGCAGGTCCTCACCGGACATGGTAAGTTCGGGAGGTTCCTGCACCGGATTCGTGCGGAAGAAACGCCCGAGTGTCACCATTGTGTGGACCGCCCGGAGGATACGGTGGAGCACACGGTGGAGGTGTGCCCCGCTTGGGCAGAGCAACGCCGTGTTCTGGTGGGGTCCAGAGCCCGGCGGCGATCTCTCGCGCCGGGCTCTGGTGCAGGCCATGGTCCGGAGCGAGGAGGAGTGGCAGGCGGTCGCTCCTTCTGCGAAGCAGTAATGCTTGCAAAGGAGGCGGCCGATCGCGTGAGGCAGCGGTCCTCACGCCCCAACCGCCGCCGGGATTCCGATCCCGATTTCCGGCCACCGTAGGCGCGGGCTTGCGGACGGCGAGTAATGGGTGGCTCGCCGTCCGACCGTCCGGTAACCGTCCGGACCGAGCCCAAGTCGTCGACGGCGCGTGCTGTTCCACGCGCGCCTCAAGGAGATGTCAGCAACTGTAGGGGCCCAGCAGGGTCAAAGCCTACTGGGGCCAAGGGTCTGATTCTGAAAGGAAGACTCGGCCCTGGTACGAAAGGTAACGAAGGAACAGGAGTGGGTTTTTAGTCAGTAAAAGTCTGACACTATCTCCCGCCCCGCCCAAGAGCGGGGGATGTCATAAGATGATTTTCCCACAGGAAAAAAAAAACCACGCGTGTTGGTGAGTGTCACAAGTCTTCAAAGTCTTGGTTCTATGACATGCCGCTTTCCACACGATATTTTTCTTCACCTTTCTGAGAGTAGTGGTGATGAAATACACAAAGTGAAGCGCCTACCTGAGTTTGTACAGACGACGTACAACATCGTAGTTACCACTAGGCCACCACTGCTCTTACCACATTAAACAAACGCAAACATAAATAAAATGGTACAATATAGGTACTACTGCAAGCATCTGATTAGCCTTTTCTCAACTAGGTTAGGGTCGGCTTCTAATCTAACCAGAGGCGCTTGAATATCAATCCTACAACTACACACATATATTCAGCCAACATCTGGTCTCCACAATCAATCATTCCTTCAGTCAATCTAGTTCTCCTGGTAGAGAACTTAATTTGAAAAGAACTTAATTTTAATTGCCAGTATATTTGGTTGATTTTGCTGTTACAAGACGGTTAGCTTATTTTAGATATACATGTAATATGCTTACTGATTAGCGAATTCTAAATTCAAATTTTTCATAGACAGTTTCGACACGGTAATATTATCTATACAGTATTCCAACTTCATACTAACGGACGAAACGCGAGCTATACCTACGCGCCTCGATCTCGAGGTGCGCTTGGGATGCAGACAGTCGCGTCTGTGCCGCGCGATTTTTTCAATAAAAATAAGTTCAAGTCATATTTATATATTTAATATGACGAGTAGGATATATTGTGCTGTTTTTGGTTGCATGAATTCTTCATTTGAAACCAAACATATAAATTGTAAAGTAGCTGCAGGTATCTATAACCAAGTAAAAGATATTCCTTTTTCTCCACCTTGTCCATGTTTCCCAAAACAATTTTTAATTAAGCTTTAGAATGCGGATTTGTGTACTTTAAAATTTAATAATAAAGCATTTCGTAGGTACGTCTCAGTCGAGGCGCAAATATTTTTCGGTCGCAAATATTGAACACTTCCTATTCAATTCACAAAGTATTTTATTTGTTTATATAAAAAAAGTATATTTACAATCACAAAACTAAATGGAAACACAAAGTAGGCAAATGTAATTAAAATGCTGGAGGCGGGCAGCCATAGTGCGGGCAGCCCTATCGCATGTTTACGTACCGCGCGGCTGTAGGCATTTATTTCCAAGATACGGCCGAGTTACAATACTGTATAGATAATATTACCGTGGTTTCGATTTAAGAATTTGAATCAGTGAGCAAAGTGAAAAAAATTTCTGCAATTTTACGACTTTCTGAGAATTGCCACAATTTACTAAAAATTTACATTCCACAAAACGAAGATCGCCTTATTTTTTGCACTTTTGACACGTGAATAAAGATTTTCCATGTTGCGGAATACAATATTTTAATTTAATTACTGCAGAAGAAACTGCATAATTGCCAATATTCTTTTCACTTTTCAGCCATCGAAATAATGCCCTAATGTCTAAAAAAAAAGCTTTCATAAGTATCGTCGATTAGCCGATCCGCACTATCGCGTCTATATCGGGATGCATTTTTAATAAAAATGGCTTCCAAAAAGTAGTCATCTTATCATAAGCAAACACGCCGACTACCCATTCCCCTCCGGTTGACTTTCCAATTAGAGCATGATAGATAAACTCGCTGGTAATATACAACCTGTGAGCTTTTCGTACCGGTATGGAAATAAACGGTGGAAATATAGTCAATGAAGTTTGTAATTGAACCGGTGGATAGAATTTTAATTGATTTTAATTATAGACTTTTTACGTACAAAGCGTTTTGGGAACACATTTATTGTGGTGCGTATAGCTAAGGAGTGGAATTCCGCGCCGGAGTCTGTGTTTCCTGATAAATTTGTAGCTATCGTTCGAATGCCTTCGAGATGTCGAGAGAGGTGGGTAATGCTTCCCCGTGCTTCTCTACTCATACGGAGCAGGATACACTCATATCAAAAATTGTTTTATGATTCTTTCTTGTTTAGTTGGTAGAATCTCTGGTCTGCTAAAGAAATCTAGGTAAAGCTAAAGTACAGAGTCTAGAGAGAACGGACAAAAACAACTAACTGACTGTAATCAATAAATCAACGAATTTCAAATGTGTTTGCCTTCCATTATGTAGTCTGTCAAAAAATTTACATCAACAATACCTTTTACATTTAATTCCAGTTCTATATTTAACCTTTAGAGCGCATTAAAACAAAACCAAAAGCTTACAAAAACATCGAATTTTTGCTTTATCATTAACTTATTTTAATGTTTGTCCTGCGTTTTTTTGTTTATGCGGTGTACAATAAAGGGTTATAATAAATAAATAACTTTTACTTACGAACTTGAGCGCCCTCTACCTTCCATCAGCTGAACCTCGCAACAAACGTCACGCTACAAAAACTAGCTGGAAGGTCGCCAAAAGATGAACTCATCGCTAATCATGCAACTCCAAAATAATCGCATATTATTGTCATTTAACTCATATTGTTAGACTGCCAATATTACAACGGCTACGATTAATTTGATGACTTCAATTTGCGTTTATGAATTGGAGTTTTTGTTTATTAGTACTGTAGGTACCTAGTATTTTTAATTACTTTACAAAGAAAAAACTATTGTTGTTACTTCAAATATGATTGATTATGATCAATATCAGAAAATAAAATCACGTGACTTTTTTTAGTTCCACTGTCTCGCCACAGATGGCGTTGATAGTATGTTAGATGGCTTGACCTACAAAACCAGCGACATTGATGAGTAACTTCCAATTTTATTTGCTGGTTATCTTTCAGTAAGAAAATAATTCATTACATTAAAATCACCGATCTTAAGTGACAGTGGGCAGACCACATTGCTCGCAGAACAGATGGCCGATGGGGACGAAAGGTTCTGGAGTGGCGCCCGCGTACCGAAAGACGCAGCGTTGGAAAGCCTCCCACAAGTTGGACCGATGACCTGGTGAGGGTCGCGGGAATCCGATAAATGCGTGTCTCACAGGACCGATCGTTCACTTAGGGGAGGCCATGTCCAACAGTGTACGTCTTTCGGCCTAAAATGATGAAGTATTAATGTCTTACCTGCTGTCCTTAATAAAATGTTAGAAAAAAGAAACCGTTTGGTTCCTAGCTTTAGTTAAAGATACGAGTAACTTCATTAGGTACTGAAGGACTCCATAATTTAATTTTCTTCAAGTCTCTTGGTAACAGGTACGATGGCCCAAAAAATTAAAAGATTTTCCCACAAAGAGATGTTTTGCCATTTGATAAAAAAAATGTTTGCGTCTATCCGTTTAGTTACCTTATTTGCTGATTAAGTATTTGGCTACGTAGACACACAGATCAAAACTATAACCGTATTAGCATAACCTTAGTATTTATTTCCGTCCTTTCATGTTCGCCCTTAGCTTAACTTACCTATTTACATATCGTCACTAGGTATGGAATAATAATAGTTTTCCTGTTATTCTTCCTATTAATAGCCATATTTTCCTTGTCAGATTGGTACTTAGGTATTTCTTTTATATAAATAAGTAGGTGAAGTGGTGAACACATTATTTGTGAGTATTTCTTCATAAACATGATATAGGTACCCCTCTGCTTAACTCTTACTGAATACGGGCACGATTTTATGTTATCACTTTTTATCATAATCATCATTTCAGCCGAAAGAAATCCACTGTTGCACATAGGCCTCCCCCAAGTATCGCCATAACAACCGGTCCCTTAACGTCTTGCATCCATCGGATTTCCGCGACCCTCACCAAGTCATCGGTCCACCTTTTACATTGGTCATCTGTTCACTTTTTATGAAATGCAAGCGACTGCAATACTCAAATTAGTCGTCCCTTATTATATTAGCTTTTTACAAAAGATTGGAGTCAAAAACTTATTCCACACCAAATATAAAGTCCAGCGGAACATAAATGACTACCAAAGCTAGTGAGGGGTACTCAGGGGCCCTCCGATTATCCGAGGTTCGAAGCTGCGTGACCTGTGGGAAGCCAAAGATAGGCCGATTAAGAAGAGGCTTCATTCATGTGGTAAAAAAGAAGCCTGATTGTCGCTAGTTGTTTCGTCCCATTATTCTTCGCAGCTGTCAAGTCTGCATCACTCCATTTAGGTAGAGATGGTCGTGGAGTGCATTAAGATTAATACCAAGTTCACCCTGAGAGTCGAGAGTAGTGCGAATACCGACTTACTATCTTTTATGAAGAAGGAATTTTAGGCTACGGGTGTCGTGCGTCGGCGGCATTTACGCGGAAGGCTAGATGACACCACGGCTCTGTACAATACCAATACGTCGATGACCCAACGTATGAAATATTATTAATTTTACGATGAAATATGTTTTTTCAATATTTGTGTTAGTTTATTATTTGTATGAGATTATATCGTAATACA
Organism: Mythimna impura; assembly: GCA_905147345.3. Lineage (NCBI taxonomy): Eukaryota > Metazoa > Arthropoda > Insecta > Lepidoptera > Noctuidae > Mythimna > Mythimna impura. The sequence goes on along the minus strand of LR990366.1, from coordinate 6,313,573 downwards.
TGACAAAAATTATGAAGTCAACCTGTCAAGGATTCTATGACTAGTTAAAAATAAACTAGTAGGGTCAAGTAATTTAATTAAAAAAAAACGATGTGAAGTCGGCTGTGCAATTAGCCTGATCAATTTACTGCTTCACTAGACACTAGAACCAGCCGAGCTAGACCAAGAAACTATAAGTTAAAGCGCCCTCTAGTGACAGCCAGGCTAACGAATAACATGTATGTACTATTTGATAGAGTGGTATTTTCTAACTTATATTGTATCCCGATGCTGGGTGAAGACCCACTCTTTCTCCTTTCAAACAACAGATTGCAGAAGACAGAAAATTCAGTTCTTTAATGTTAGTTGTGATAAAACCGGGAACTACGCTACATTAATACTTCTTGCTTGGCGTAATAGATGGTGCTACTTGGCGATGTGCTTTTAAGTAAAATAAAGTGTAAAATGTTTTTTGTTTGACAAATTGCTAATTGGTGACAACACGATAATGGAGTGTCAGTAGTTAATTGTTTCATGTTTAGATAACGAAGTTTTAAAGATATCACAGACATAGTATTTGTTACTGTTATTTATAAAGATTTTATAGAATATAGGTAGCGTATCCATTATTCCCTGAAAGTCAAAATCTAGTTCAAACGTAAACTTTTTTTTATCAAATAGATAATTTATTTACGATAAGTATATAATAATAGATTTAAATAAATATGGACACGTTTCCGTGTGCCTGCGATGTTGAGGAAGAAGTACTTCGACGCCTGAGTGTATTTTGTTTTTGTGCATATCTATCTACGTAGTTAGGTTTAGTGTAAACATAGAAATTAACTCAACAACGTTGAATATCATACATTACGTGGTTTCGCAACGCTTGCCCCAGTCTTCTACGAGATTAAAATATTTATTTACTTTAGCAGATATTTTTAACAGCGCCACCTACGTGTGCTGCCCTCTATCGGCGTTAGTTGGTACTTGTTTTGTTGTTATTGTGATGATGATTCACGAGTTGTTGGATAATAGTGTGTGTAAACAGTTAACAGGTTAAGGGCCTGTTTCACCACCTCGGAATAAGTTCCGGTTAAAACTTGGCAGATAAATTAATTACCTATCTGTAAGATTGTGTCTCCGTCTCTGTTCTAGTAGGCATCGAGTGGTACTGCTAAGTTATTGGTACTGGGGTCGATTCCCGGGCTGGGAAAAGTGTTATTTCTTTTTCCATCTGGAATTTCTCAGTAGCATTTCGGAGCCTGACTTTGTGTCCGTTTGATAGCAATAATTTATCCCTAACCCTATAGGGTTCTTGCTTGGGAACATTTGAAAGAATTACCGTGGCACTAAAACGCAAAGGGCAAATGAAGGCACGTAGATGGGTTTCAGTAAAAGTCTGACACGCCCTCTCGCTCCATTCTTAAGCGAGAGAAGTCATTTGATGATTTACCACCTCAAAAAAAAACTTCTGGCGAAATGTACCTATGTAGTGGTCTGCGCTTCAGGGAACGCAGGTAATGTTTTGCTATGATATTTTTCTGTTTACTTTAAGAGCACCAGACCTCCATTACCATGATCACTACGTATCAGAAAATCATTAATAAATATGGCGTCACCTCAACAATTACTTTGTACACTTATAATAATTATGTTTTCTTTAATACACGTGCTATTGACGTTCCTACCTGCGAATGAGTCATAGTTCTATACTTGGAGCATACTGAGCAAGATATAAATTCAATAGATATCAAGAATATCAATTTTAATACCAAATCTGACAGAATATGTGAGCTGAACTTATCATTATCTCCCATCCTTTTCATACTTTAGTTGATCCTCTTCTACCTACTGCTTACTATAGTGAAATCATTAAAAAAAAAACTATAAAAACTGAAGAAACGTGTGCCTTTTTTTTGAGTAGGAAAATCAACTAATGTCTTCTCGCGGTCTAGAAAGGTGTGGGAAGGCGTGTCAGACTTCTATTGACTAAAACCACATCTATGTTCCTTCAGTTGTTTTTTGCGTTCTAGGACCACGGGTATTCCCTTTCATACTCTTACGGTAGTACATCAGTATATCTAGAGTTTTGTTTGATGCCAACTCCTGCGCAAATAGTCCTAGGTGGGGGTGGATGAGCAAATTAAAGACTGAAAATTAAAGCTTAATGACAATCTAAACTCAAAAAAAGTACAAAAAAAATCACAAAACTCAACAACACAGAATGAAAATCCCCTATTTTACACACAAACGTCCTTGCCTCTACAAATATAAACACAATAAAAGCAAATATAAAAGTAGGTGCGATGATACACGAATGACGTCATCGCTCCCAGTGGCACGAATCACAGTACAGTCGAAGGCAAAAATATGTTAACAGTAAATAAATTCAATAATGAGTTTTTATACAGTTACTAGTTGCTGCTTGCTGCCAGACATTTTCCCCGCGTGATAGTAGACCTAGGGGTATAAAAATAGCATACGGCCTAGTCTTAAACCTACCAAACTTACACAAAAATATTCATATAAATCGGCCGAACCATTTCGTGTATGATGATAATGATGGTGATGAGGGCACTTATGTATGGACTCTGTATCCAATTCTGTATCAAGTTGTGGTATGTGTGTATTTTATTGTACAGCGCCAAAAGTCAGACAGATGCAGAGAAAATTAGGACACATTTTTAATTCTGTCATCAATGTAGCAGACGATGTTTCCATAAATAACCTAACCTAACTTCGATTTTTGTCATTCAGTCTCAATGACTATAATAATACAACCACTTCTCTTTGTTCAGTGTTGAATGAAGCGGTCGTTTCTGTGCTGAAGTCTGTCTGTTTAGATACGCTGGTAGTCTGAAGTAACCTGGGTCAAGATTACATGACGCTGGTTCTCCTACAAATCTTCTCATTTCTAATTAGATCATACAGGGCACTCGTGAGTATAGCCTTTTCTAATACTGGTTTTAGTAATTTTGAGCCTCCCGTGGCTGTATTAAAATAATCTTTTAACATTATGTCGTTATTGACCTGACCTTCGCGAGAGACAGGTACTTACTGTCTCTCGAAATGTTCAGATGCCATCCCGGACAGTGGTTCCAAGCGCACAAATTGTTAGAAGCATTCAACGTTGGTTGTACCCAGCATCAGCAAAAGTCTTAACCATTATTTCTTCTATTGCGTCTAATAGTAATTTTATTATTGTTACCAATTACAGAAAGTCACGAAGACAAATTAAACATTTTGAAGGTTCAGAAACAAACAGAACCTAAATTGAAGTCACACAAATAGATCGTTAGAAATGCAAACTCACGCCTAAGTCACAACTGCTCAGCTAATGTACAAGAAATGGGCCAAGGGTACAAACGGTTTAATTTTTTGCTAAAGTATCCATTTGAAAACATATATCTTACAAAGCGTCAGTGTTTTTTTTGGGTTGTTGGTAAATCATCAAATAAATACTCCGCTCTGAGTGGAACGAGACAGACAGTTAGACTTTTACTCACTAAAACCCACCCTGTTCCTGACCAGTGTTGCGTACTAGAGCCATGGTGACTGCAATGATCCTGCAGCCCTGGCAGGTCCAAGCGAGTTCCGTCGTTAGGTTCTTAAAGTAGGTGGGCGGTTAATTGTGAGTATAAAAAAACTACCTTCGCGTGTGTACGTACTACTACCATCAATCTGCACTCGAACGCTCATAGAGAAAATCATTAATGAATGTAACTAAAAGCATGCTTATTTTTGTACCTAACTGTACCTATGTAACCGTGACATTGAGCACGGAAACAGACTACATAATAGACTTTAAGTGACCGTGACAAATATGCTTTTAAACGTGCGCCTACGCAGCTCAGTCCTGCGGGTATGTCGAGAGAGTGGGATTTGCATAGCGCATAATGTATGGAGGTGTTCTCTCTGCTGGTATTAAGGTGGTTTCATATTAGCTAAACGCTATTCATCTAGTCCGTACAAAGAACAACACTTAGCGAGTGTTTTTTAAGGTATCGATTACGTCAATTTGTACTAGAACCATTTATTTAGGGGCCATCTTTTTTTTTGGGTGGGAGATCATCAAATAACTTCCCCCGCTCTGGGCGGAGCGAGAGGGCTTGTCAGACTTTTATTGACTAAAACCCTCCTGTGTTCTTTCAGTTGCCTTTTGCGTTCCAGGGATTCAGTAGCTCTTTCTTTTAAATATTCCCGCAGCCCTAGCAGGCATCGGTCCTACTGGGCCCCGTGAGGCGCGCTTAGAAACCAACGCGCTGTCGACACGGGCTTAGTACTTACTAGACGGACTGCGAGTTACATCGCTCAGTTACATTGCTCATCGTCCGCAAGTCCACGCTTACGTCGGCTGGGACTACGAGCGACAGCGGCCGCCGCCGCAGAACCGACGTCTTCTGCAGCGGCGGCCGCCTGGTGACACTAAAACCTTTTTTTTTCTATTCGATGCATATTACCTGTAGTTTATCTGTAGTTTCTGTCTACCCCTATGCGAAAATACGTGTTTTTATGCACACTCATCAAGTAATGTTTTTCGTGTGTAGGCAGAACTTGGCTCGTGCAGTCAACGATGCATCACTGATATGACTAAGGTGTTTCTATTTTCTGGTAGTGATTTAGGATCTTCCTAGTAGACATAGACTAATCTACTCTCAATGAGGAAGTACAACCCTGTACGGTATACGTACTAGTGTCATGGATTACTGAGAGTTTGCCCTCGTATCACCATTTTATTTTTTGAGAATCATCATCATCATTTCAGCCGAAAGCCATCCACTGTTGGACATAGGCCTACCTCAAGTTTCGCCACAACGACCGGCCTTATGCGTCTCACATCCGAATCGAATTCCCGCGACCGTCACCAGGTTTTTTGATTCCAAATTTTCATATCTTTCAGCAGGTTTCATTGGCTGTCAAAATTGGCCGTGTTTCTCCATTAAAAAGTACTCTCGCTTAGTTGCAGAAAGAAAGTATAATGATTGCCTTATATTCGATACTAGCTTTTGCCCGCGGCTTCGCCGGAATACATAAAATATAGCCTATGTCACTCAGGAATAAAGCAGCTTTCTATCGGTGAAAATTTTTTCGCAATCAGACCTTTTAGAGATTACCCCCTACAAACAAAAAATCAAACTTTACCTCTTTATAATATTGGTGTAGATTTATAGATTTGCTCAATCAAGCATCTGAAACATCTTTATCTCACAAAATTAACCGTCCAACAAACGCGCGTCAAATCCTCCTGTCTGAAAGGTATCTTAAGCATGTGATTGTGCACGCAACGTCCTCTACATGTACTATTAGCATAACAAAACGATAACTCTTAGCTTGGAGCTCGCGTAATGTCAATCAGAATAATTTCCCTGCTAGTACTATTTAAGATCATAAGCGTGATATTCTTGGGCCCTAAGTTATGTCCGAAAGAAAAACCCGTGGTACAGGAACGCAAAGGGCAAAGAAAGAGACATAGATGTGGTTTTAGTCGGTAAAGGTCTGATACGCACTTCCGCTCCTTCCTAGAGCTGGAGAAGTAATTGAATGATTACCCACCTTAAAAAAAAAAGACCTGCCCCTAGCCAAGTTACAACGGTTTCGTTTCGATTCTCTTTTCGTTGATCTCCTCGAGTCGGCCACGCCTCCTTTTCCTTGGTTCTGACCACGTGACTGAGCGTTGAGATGACGTCAGAATAAAAAGGAATCGGAGCCGTGGCCTACTCGAGGCGATCGACTAAAAGAGAATTGAAACGAAATGGTTGTAACTTAACTAGGGGGCAGATGCCCTACCACGAGCTCTTAACGCGATCCATTTCACGACCTAAACTGAACTGTTAAAGGGATGGAGCTATATAGGGTATATACATACCTCCATCCCTCTTTCGCGCTCTCACGCTTGACATTTTAACACGCAGAGGTCCAGGCTCGAGGTTTGTCAGCTAGCTATGGAGAGTAGTATCCTGGGGGTTCTTATTTCCGACCGAGTAAGGAACACAATACTACGCGCCAAAACTAAAATAAAAGATGTTACCCAGCTGTTACTCTAAAGTGGGATTGGGCCGGACGTGTCAGACGAGCTGTGGGCTAAAAGAGCCACATATTGGGTCCCATTAAACGCAAGGCTACATCGTGGCAGACCAAGGCGAAGGTGGAGAGATGAGCTTGACAAGTACCTGAGGGACTGGCCCGCAAGGCTGAAGACAGGCGTGTGTGGAAAAGGGAAAGGAAGGCCTTCGCCCAGTAGTGGGACATAATTGGGCTAACTAACTAACATAGTAAGGCCCGGAGCACTTACTACACTTACAGAACTTTGAATAGGTGCTCGCATTTGACCAATTTCCGACACTAGGTATTGTGTCCTTGAAAATAATGGAGCTGGTTGATGGTAGCTTACCATAAAGCTATAAAAAAAAACTATTGTGACCAAAAAAAACACGTGAAGATCAATTTTTTCGAACAACAAATTACAGTTGTATTCTATTTTCATTGTTATCTCACACATTTATTTTAATGAAGGCGAGACAGTGTCTCGTTTATATTATACTAGCGCTTGTCAGTGACTTCGTTAGCGACAATGTTTTCATAAAACCTCTAACACCTCTTAAATCACATTTTGAGGGTAGTTTAAAAAAAAAAAAACATAACTCTGGTCAACAAAAATTAACTTTTTTTTGTCACAAGAATTTTATTGCCGTTTATGGCTTTATTTTGACTCCCTTTGGTAGGAAATAGGTATAGAAAAAATTTGGCACGCATAGTTTTTTGTGACAGCAACTTTAGTTTTCATGAAAGATATTGATACTTTAATTACAATTATGCTTGAAAACACATTTTTTAAACCATATGTTACGATTGTTTGTAGTATTACGTCCAATTTATCTTGATGAACCACGGAAAAGCTAAAACAATCACGATAACACTGCTTCACAAGTTCAGCAAATTTTTTTATTTATTTTTTTAATACATATATACCAGTGCTTGACTGCGATCCCACCTGATGGTAAGCAGCGATGCAATCATTGATGGTGAGGCGCACTAGTTTATTAAGAGCACTTTTAGAATTTGGTTCACCACATACATAGTAAAAACTGTTAGGGTTAACGACACGCCTCCTTTGCATAGAGAGAAACAAACGGCGATTGGCTTATGCATCATAAACTAACAGTTGACCACTATTTTTCAGGAAAACTTGTTGCAATTCGATCGTACCACAGTAGATATATGGAACAGTACGGAAACTACCTACAAATATTCGAACACTCACACAAACATACGCATCGACGAGACTCCTAAGCGGCATTCGCTACAGGCAGGACCGCGTGAAACGCTTAGGAGTCTCGTCGATGCGTATGTTTGTGTGAGTGAGCCGTTTCGAATATTTGTAGGTAGTTTCCGTACTGTTCCATATATCTTTACTGTGACCGTACGTAGTGGAAAATTCGGTAAAAATTTAGTGGCTGTCACAAAAAATCAGTACGTGATAGAAACATAGTAGGTATGTTAGTGTTTTGTAACGAGGATAGGTAGATAAGTAAGAATAACAACACACAATCCCTGTGACAAAAACCTTGTTCACCAGTGTAACGACAGTCTTTATTATTTATTTTGATTAGAATTTTTGTCAAGTTTCAAGTTACGCTTAACCTTTTGAGTGCGTAATTAGAGACACAATAGAAAGACAATGGCGCGTTAACGCCGGCGTTAATGCGGGGATCAACAGCTTAATCCAAGCAATAAAATTCTCCTATATAACCTTTAACAACCCCTAAAGCGTTTTATAGAGGTAGTTTTGAAAAAAAAAATGAAGACCTTTTTCATTTACTTAGGTTACTATTTATGCTAACTTTCAGGAATATGGACCCAAGGAATAAAATTATGGACTGCCCTAAATCTGTCTTCTTTCTTTCAGTCGATCCAAAGGTTGTCGTCTGTAAGAAATTGCCCTGTGCGATAAGACCGCCCATTATATGTATACTTATTTTACTTCGCGCCGAAACTGAAATGCAATTCTATTATTGTTCACATAATGTAGTAATATTTTCATTACGGGTCAAAGGATTCGCAAGTTTAGATATATATAAAAAAATACAATCAATGTATCCTGGCAACACCATCGCGTCTAGATGTCACTTATTTTTTTTGCGGTAAAAGTTTCGCATGGAAAAAACTTTATCCTATCTAATTATTCATTTAAGATACATGGAATAGTATTTTTTTAGCAATTTAACAAAATCCCAAGTGATACATCTTATTATTCATTTATAATACATGAAATAGTTCCTTCTTTAGCAAAATAACAAAATTTCAAGTGATAACCTATAAAGTGTATTGTGCAATAACGAATTTCAGTGTCGAATTTAAGCCTTGAATCTACAATCACACAGGATGAAGAACCGATATCCAGCAAAAGCCAAAGCAATAAGTGATCATAGCGAGTACTGCATCTCAGACTTACGAGTCGAAACTTTGCTCAAACTTCAATCAGGGTACGAGATACCATTAGCGAAGTTGTTTTTGCACGCTAACTGATTGGAAGCTGCCAGACTGGTACGTGATGCTCTTAGCGGCTTATTCTACGTTGCTAGTCTGAAAAGGCCCCTGAAACCTGTCATCGAGGACGCGATCCTCATCGGGCAATGGCGGAGGCACTAAGTGATCATAGCGAGTGCTGTTTTTCGGACTTGCGAGCCCGAGGCCTTGTTCAATCTTCAATCAGGGTACGAGATACCATTGGCGACGTTAATTTTTACGCGCCAACTGATTGTAAGCTACCAGACTAGTACGCGATACTCTTGGCTTCGTTACTCTACGTTGCTAATCTGGTATGCATCTGTTATAGCAGGTGAGTCCCATTCATTTATAATCCAAAGAACAAAAATGGCAAAAAGACTAAGTTCGACGTGCTCCACTTTATCAGTGCCTATAAAGGTCACGAGAAGGCCAAGTTCATACTACCCATCTGTGTATTATTAATTCGTGTAAAAACAGTACACCACCTATGTGTAGATCGCTACAAAACATTCAAACTCCTTTAGTGAATACGAGATATTCCAAACCACCATAAGGTGGCAAGTTATACTGCCTAATATGTAAATTATAAACTTTCCAAAGTAATGCTAAAGAATACGAGATATTCCAAACTGTCATAAGTTAATCCAATGTACCTAGCCGGATTGCCGGTAGATACCCACCTGTGTCCAGTTGTTGGACTAGAAGCCAACCCAAAACCATGGGAGAAGGCAAGGCAGAATTATTGACACCCTCACCGGCTACAATGCTGGTGGAAAATACTGCCATAGTGCGAGCATAACGGTGGCCGATTATCAAACCTATTTTTTGCTGAGTTAAATAGTAAAGACCTATTCAATAGAAATATTATTATTTCCTTATGGTTATGTTGTACACTGACCTGCAATATAATCAAAATAATAAAAACAAAAACAAACCATGGAACACGAGATGTTCACAATGATATATATCTAAGCACTAAGTGACATGAATACTTCATCAACAATTTACAAATGATATGTTCACTTATAGCAACAAATATCAGTAAGTGTTGATTATGATATGACTCCATGTAATAATATCTATGGAAAATCTTGATATAATTTAAACGGATTAAATTCATAGGTACAGCATATCATTCCACATCCTCAGTATTTAAGCTTATAGTAAAAACCTTGCTCAAAGAGCATGTAAGCTAACTTTTAAGGAACCAAAACCTAAGGAAATCGCAGGTTAAGTCCTCTGCTGATACCAGCAGTCCTGAATAAAATTATAAGGTTCTAAAGTTTCAATACCAGAATTACAGGAACTCCTCACAGGCTCGAAGAACCCGTGCACCAGCACCTTGGAATACTTGATGTATGACACCAATGCCACAATTGGTGTGGCCACCCGCTGGGCTGAGCGGTTTGAGGAAGCTACCATTGATTTTAAGAAGAAGTAACTTCTCACTGTTGAAAGCAGAAGGGAATAATATTGACGGGCAAAACCACCAGCCCTACTTACTTATAATCACCCCAAGGGAGTAAGTCAGCAATAAACTTATAATGATATACAACAACTAAATAATGAAATATGTGCTGATATATTTGTAAATAGTTGTTAGAACAAAATGGTATGAGGTATCTACCTTACTCCTACTTAATGTCTAAATCACTCAATAAACTAAAAATTCAATATAAATGAATGTCAAATTACACAAACCGTGTACGCCTGCTATTGACATAATTGCACAGAACTAAACCTAAATTCAAATCTTTTGTAAAAACTTACCTGGTTGGTGCTCCTAATAAATGAATAAACAGGGAAATCTTTGTTGTAACAAAACAGAAATAACAAGATTCAGATTTAATTTGATCTGCACTGGTATAACATTTCCAGTAGCAATTGTCTTATATTGACAATATTTTCTGTGTTCAAAGCAAATATTGTATGGAGGGAAATTGCCTTATTATAGGGAATACCTAGGAACAAACTTCCCATGACTAGATAACTGGCCTTGCCATGGAAACATTACTTCTGATGCATTTGGCACATAAGAGCTCTCATGCCACGGGACACAAAAAGTGTGCACCAAAGCAACTTGTTTCACAAAGGACTCACTTCTATGACAATCAAAAAATCTCACTGCGCTTAATAGAAAAATTACTTTGCAGTATACATGACTCCTGAACTTAAAAATTTAACATAAAAGTAGACAACTATCTACCACTTGGTAAAGAAATGTAATGTTAGATTTTATGTTAGATCATTCAGACATTCCCAAAACATGCATGGCATACCCACCAATTTTGGAACAGGGATGGTTTGCTGAACACAGTTTAATATCATGCCTATAAGCCTATATGTACCTATCCTATAAGTCATATGGTGAAATTATGGCTTCTCTCTACTTTGTTAGGTTGTCACTGTCAAACAGTGTCAGAAATGCAATAGACAACTTTGTCTACGGTGCAGCTAAAACCCGGTCCACACATGACCTACAGTAAAACTAGTCTTTTCTTTGGCTGATACTTTTAAATTTATTTCATGTTTATCCAGGTAGAATAAACATATCTTATCTCCTCTTTATTCTCTAAAATAGCTAAGTGGGACTGAATGTTCAAAATACACTTACTTAATTGAGGCAATGAATTACCCCATTTGAATTACTAGTATCATCAAAACTATAAGTACTTAACTTACCAATACAAAAGTAAAATTGCATTGAAACAAAAAGGGGGGGGGGGTGTATGCTGGGGACCAACTAGTGCAACAGGTCCTCGTGAAAAGTCAGTGACCATACAACTTCTCTAGGTATCTAGTCCCTAGCAGGAAGTTCATTCCATCGACATGACATAAACCCCTCCCTCAAGAAACAAAGTTTCTCGTTACATATAACATAAACTGTGACACAAAAATACTACTATGATGACAGAGAAATACAATCGCATTAACTTCCATTTCGGGAGGCACAAAAAAATGACATAAAATGGTCTTCATAAGTATAAAATAATTGTATTTACATATATTTAGATAGATCCATACGCATATACATACAGGTATATACAAGTATACACATACATGCTGAAATAAACGTTAGTATACTAGCTGTATCATGCAGTAGAAAAAAAAAAAAAAAAAATTGTAATAATAATAATAATATTAATAATTTAATATAATAAAATATAATTTATATGTTATGTTAAATGAACAAACGGAATAATAATAATAAAATCGATAAGCTAGACTTCCATACCAGTCACCTACAATGTCAACACAAATATAACTTAGATGTGAATAGATACTTATCGTTTGAAACGAAAATGATGAATGTGATAATATATAATGCATGTACCTAATTGCATTGCCTAATGCAAGGCTAATTATATGATGCATGTAATGTAATTACATTACCCCCAGTGACATTTAAAACATCACTATGGTATGATAAAAACAACTAATGAGATTATTCTGCTTCAATAGATTTCAACAAATTGTCTTTGTGTTAAGTGGGAACAGCAGTATTATAAAACCAAAGTAACTTTTTGTCTGATTACATTTAGTAATAATGACCTTGTAATATAGCCGACATCAACGGCTAGGTACAGGGGCGCTGGCTTTTAGAAAACCCCATGGGTGCTCATGCTCATTTGATGGACTCGAAAAAGTGGCGAAGTGTGAGAAGAAAAATGCACACTGATCAACCGACAAATAAATGTCCTACTTACATACTGCGTACCTAATTACTAATTATGTTCGATAAAAATATAAAATGAAATCATTTTATAAAAATGAAACTAGTTTTTAGTATCAAGAAATATTATAATGTAACCGTAACCTAAAAGGCGATTACTTATCTGTTTCTTGATGTCTATTCTCAGGGGTGCTCGGCACCCACTGTTTATTTCTCATAATCGGCGCCCCTGGCAAGGTACATATAACGATGATGTACAAATAACCAAGTAAGTACTAAAATATACTGAGAGTAATGATATAATATTTCTAAAATAAGCTAGTAAGTCATAAGTGACTTTCATTAAGAATAATCCAATTAATTACAATACACGTCTCACACCGTGGTATTATAACTGCCCCTGTTGAAGATAACATGCTTCTCATCTAAATCAGTTGCCTATCAATGAATCAAATATATTTTTACAATACGAGAATACTTGTCACACAATACTTTAAAAAAAAAATGAACGGATAGTCTAGTCAACACCTTGGGACACTCCCAGCAAGAACGTATGACTGTAGCGACAAAAAAACCTTAGGGAAAACTGAAATCAACTCATATCTTACTATAAAAAGAAACCGCACTTGGGTTGATAGTACCAGTACTAACAATAGCGTAACAATTAATTATTGCAGCAAACTCTAAACATCTACATTATGTGAACAATAATAGAATTGCATTTCAGTTTCGGCGCGAAGTAAAATTGGGAATCAAACGAGCTTACCTGTTAAGCGAAGTCTTGATTCTAATTTTATGAGCGCCGAAACTGAAATGCAATCACCCACCCACCACTAGTTAATAGCCCCAAAGCTGCAATAATTAACCTACCTAACTCACAGTTATCCTTACAGGGAAATAGTGAATGTAAGTATGCGGTAACAAGTCTGTCCAAAAGACAGCTTGTTCCTTGTCCTATAATCTCTAAAGTAAGTGACATCTAGACGCGATGGTGTTGCCAGGATACATTGATTGTATTTTTTTATATATATCTAAACTTGCGAATCCTTTGACCCGTAATGAAAATATTACTACATTATGTGAACAATAATAGAATTGCATTTCAGTTTCGGCGCTCATAAAATTAGAATCAAGACTTCGCTTAACAGGTAAGCTCGTTTGATTCCCAATTTTTGTAATTGTGTGTCCGGTATTTTTTTCTTATGCGGTGTACCTACAATAAAGATTATAATAAATAAATATGGACAAAAATGAATTTCCGCCTTTTCAACCCCTTAAAAGTTTAATTTTCAAAAACCACATTTTAGAGTTCGCTTAAATCATAAAAGGAAGCCTTGTCCAAACACTTCACGCTCCTAGGCCTAGGTAGATTCGGCTGTGCATGTCATGTCATGTCACATGTCAGTCAATCAGTTTCTAGTTCCTTCTTTGCCTTCATCCCAGGGCCGAGTTTTCCTTTCAGAAACAATCCCTTGGCCCCAGTAGGCTTCGACCCTGCTGGGCCCCTACGGTTTGCTGACATCTACTTGAGGCGCGCGTGGAAAACTTTTATATACACAGGTACCAAAAATATGACTAAGGTGATGTTGAACACCTACCAAATGAAAAAACTTCACCTCGAAATGTGTTCAAATTAATCTTGCTATAACAGTATCAGTATTGACCTAATGGCGCCGAGTCACGAATCCCCTTGACTTTCATAGTTTCGTACAACTACTAACTATATCTGATGATATCGCCCTTGATACAAAAGCAATAGCCGGCTCTATAATTATATGCCTACCATGCCTTGGTAAAATATTGATTACCCAATGTTCCGCATATAGATTCTTTGAACTGTAACACTTCAGAACATGAAAAAAACTGATTAACAGCTATTTTGAGACCATTCCACTGCGCTGACCATACCATGAACGCCCTTTTAAAAACTCAAGTGCTTACAAAAATCATGCCAAATGAAAAAGATTTGATCACCAACCAATTTAAATATAAACACAGAGCAACGTGGATTCTTAACTGTCAGTATCATTTCACGTTAGGGACGCATACCCGAAATATTAATTAGGTGAAATTAACATTACATTTAGGAAGTGACCACACACGGAATATTAATCCATGAATTGGCCTTGATTCCCAATCGGGATGGTCGATTTGGCGTGAGCTCACGCGGCGCACCTCTAGACGAGGCAATCGTGCTACCGACTGCCGTACTGTGCTACTGCTGCGCGGAGCGAATGGTGTTCATTAGAGAGGTTCATTGTAAGCTGCCAGTGTTTCCTTGCCCGCACGCGTATGCAGTTAGCGTTGCTAGTTCCGCACTAGTTTCTGAACGCGCATCTGTTGAACGCGCGCCCTCGCCTCATTTAAAAAAAGAACTCGGAAAAGCGCGCGCTTTCCACGCTCGTAAAAATTAAAAATGGGTGTCGTTAAACAACAAAAGAATAAAACGAAAAAAGAAGATGTGAAGAAAGACTTGGCTAATGGAAAACCAAATGATGTTAGTAAAAAAGTGAAAAAGAAAAAGTTTGTGTCGTGTTTACAGTGCATCAAGCCCGGAAAAGAAGATGGTATATAATTTTCATTTATTTTTGTGTAAAAATTCACGTGAATCGTGGTAAATGAACGTAAAATCGTGGTTGCTAAATTCAGGTTGTTTATGTTGTTGTAATCCATTTGGTAAGCAATCAATATTCATGATCCTGTATCCGTTGATTGACAAATATCCCGTCCATTCTTTATCCTGTTTAATATTAGTTTAAATTTTATGATGAGAATTGTGGTGTTAATTTTCCAAAACTTGGTAAACATTTTCGAGCTTTCGGTAGGAAATATCCAAAAATCGCTATAATGTTCACCCTATCAACAACAAAAACAAACATAAGTTACGAAAAAAAAGTAAATAAACAAAACAAAAAAGAAAACAGTGAAGCCATATGTAAGATCAACATGAAGATTATGATCGGCGAAACAGACTTGCTACGATTACCGTCATAACGACCCACATACCACTGTTTACGTTCCACATAACCCAAGATTTCGTAACATGGCTGGAAGACTGGGGAATCAATCTTTATGAAACATATTTTGATAATAACCTTCAATGACATCATCTGACATAAAAAACTTTAAATAGCAACCGTATATACCCAGGGTCCACGGGTAGTGTGAAAGCGAAGCCCGGGGCCCCGGGATGAAAGCAAAGAAGGAACAGGAGTGGGTTTTTAGTCAGTAAAAGTCTGACACTATCTCTCGCTCCGCCCAAGAGCGGGATTTGTCATTAGATGATTTTCCCACCTAAAAAAATAAATATATATATACCCAGGGTATGTCTAGCCTTTCAACGTTTAATGCTTTCCAGCATTGTTTTGGGCATGATAAACCTTTCGAGATTCTGTTTATTACAGTTATCATTGTTTTGATAAACACATACCGCGTTCACTATTGTTGACTAACACAGAATTTTAGATAAAGATGAGGGATTCCTAATTGCATAACTTGTCTACTCTTTAACATAACAGCTACGAGTATATTTGCAAAGATGACTTTAAAACCCGTGTTTTTAAAACTAGACTAAAAAGATTGATTCATTTGACATTGCCAAATCCTTCGTCTCAAATCAAAAACAACATTAAAGTTTTACAGTCAGTTTTCAACCAGAAGCAGAAATCTCGTAACTTTCATACGTTACTAAAACATAGTTTTAATAGCATATCATAAAGCGGAGCCCCCAAATCTGTCAGTCAAGGTCATTACAGTGTGTTTTGGTTTGCATCATCATTGCCGGTTTAGGACACAGATGACTGACTATGACTCTGTGGCTACCATAGACAAAAACTAGTCTCGTTAGTGGATTTAACACAAAGTTTCCATTGCTGAAATTGTCCGTGTAAATTAAAGCTGTTGAATATTTATGGTTCTGTTCTCGTGTTTTTTTTTTACTAAAAGAGCGGATTTATTTACAGCTATTGCTAAATCTTGAATTTTATTCGGATAAGTGTTAACAGATCTACAAAAAAAAAAACAATGAATAATTTACATGGTCTGCTGCGTTGCTTTAGGTATCCAAAAAATCTCCGAGTAAACGAGCTACTGTTTGAATACCTAGGATACAATTTTTATTTTTATTATGAATACAAAACATAATAAGTATAACAGTATGAATTCATACTGCATCACAGCGTGAAAAATCAGAAATTTTAATCTCTGAAAAAAATTGGCCTCTCTCTGAATCATGCGCAGAAATAGTTTCATGTACCTACGTTAACTCCACCGTAAGGATGTCTAGTTTAACGCTCATTTACGTAGTTATATAAGTCCGTAGCGATGAGATCATTCCTTATGTAAATGTATTAATCAAACATGATTTCGTTGTGTTTTCAGTCCTAACTACGAATTATGATGTTAAGACAACAGAAATCTATTTGTAAAGTGTGTTTTTCCTGCGTATCTTAGTTGGTAAACAAATGCGGAACGGACAAGGTGAAGTAATACAAAGTTAAAAGTAAAACTTGACTACAGAAATATTATTCCTAATTAAGTTAAACATATAGCTAATATAAATGTATTATATATAGTTACTCACACACTACAAATGGGGCGAAACCCCGCTGCCGCGCCAAGTCGCGGCATGGCGGACAGAGTTCCGGCAGGATCTCATGGTGGAATGGTGAATAGCGACTGTCGCAACCCAGTGCTGGGCACGCCACAATTATTGCGGTAAGTCCCCTCTTTGAGGAGTGGCTGGAAAGACAACACGGCGTCCTTACCTTCCGCATGACACAGGTTCTCACCGGACATGGTCAGGTCGGGAGATTCCTGCACCGGATTCGTGCGGAAGAAACGCCCGGTGTCACTATTGTGTGGACCGCTCGGAGGACACGCTGGAGCATACGGTAAAGGTGTGCCCCGCTTGGGTAGAGCACCGCCGTGTCCTCGGGGCGCTCAGCGGTAGGGATCTCTCGCCCCGGGCCTTGGTACAGGACATGGTCCGGAGCAAGGAGGAATGGCAGGCGGTCGCCTCCTTCTTCGAAGTAGTAATGCTAGCAAAGGAGGCGGCCACACGCGCGAGGCTATGGCCCTCGCGCCCCAGCCGCCGGGATTCCGATCTCGATTTCCGGCCACTATAGGCGACGGCGAGCAATGGGTAGCTCGCCGTCCGACCATTCGGTAACAGTCCGGACCGAGCCCAAGTCGTCGATGGCGCGTAGTGTTCCACGCGCGACTCAAGAAGATGTCAGCAACCGTAGGGGCCAGCAGGGTCGAAACTTACTGGGGCCATGGGTGATGCGAAAGAAAACCCAGGTGCCCTGGAACGAAGGCAAAGAAGAACAGGAGTGGATTTTAGTCAGTAAAGTCTGACACGCTCTCCCGCCCCGCCCAAGGGCGGAAGACGTCATTGTATGATTTCCCACCTTAAAAATAAAACAGCTATCCAGCTGTTTGAAATAATAAATAATTAAACGAGGTAATTAAGAAATATACTACATCCTTACAAGATACCCCCGAATATCATAACGCTTTCTTGGCAGTCTGGTAAAAATATATTTTTCCATCCACACACCATAATTGTTTCCAAAAAGGTCAAGTACACCCAGATAGTAATAATACTTTATAATATTACACTAGACTCGTAGTCAAACCTCCAAATACTAATGGTAAACCATAAAGTTAATAATTTGCATGACGAAAGTCATTATTATTGTTGTTTTTCTGTCATTATTTTAATGGCTATTATGTACAGCTAGTCGCCATGTTTTGTCAAATTCTATACCTATCCATTGACAGATAAGTCAATTCTTTGACAGAGTTCCCCCCTACTCATAGAGCGATGGACGGAAAAGTGAGCTCATTGCCTAAAACTGCCTTAGACTAATTTTCTGGCATTGTTGCAAACCCAAAATGTTTTTTGGTAATATGAGTCAAGTTTTGGATGTTTTTCTTTTATTGTTCAGAATGATGTAAGTTTTATATTTTGCTCTTACATACGTGTTTTATAATGGTTTCTAAAGGATTT
Source organism: Mythimna impura (assembly GCA_905147345.3). Lineage (NCBI taxonomy): Eukaryota > Metazoa > Arthropoda > Insecta > Lepidoptera > Noctuidae > Mythimna > Mythimna impura. The sequence continues at coordinate 6,295,400 of LR990366.1, read as the reverse complement.
AGCCATGTGTGCAGATTTGTAACTTGAGATCTCACGAAGCTATTTTTTGTGTTAATTTTCAATTCTACTGTAGTTAGTCCTAATGTGGAGCAATCTTTATAATGTTCAGTAAGCTAGCTATGGTATTTGATAGTCCACTTAGCTTTTAGCTAATTGACCTACCAAATTAAATGGGTCTACGACCTCTTTAATTAGTTAAAAAGATTACTAACTAACATTCTGTTTCTTAACCTTATTAGCCACAACCGCCACAACCTAAGATTCTTCTTAACACCATCTGGATCATCTGGTTTGTGTCAAGTATCAACTGTATCGGTATATCGGTATTTTTGTATGTCTTTGTAAAACTAGTAAGCGTAAATATTTAAGCACTATAATTAGAGATATAAACAGTCCGAATTAGAAGGATTTTGAGACAAAAATTTGACTAAGTTCAATAAAGTGGGATGTCCGATTTTCGCAAATAATTATTCCTTGGCTTAATAATGTTCTTAGACACTAAAAACTAAATAAACTAAAAATTTTGAGTTCAGCGCCATCTAGTGTGAACATGGCTACACTTGGGCCTGTAACTTTTAACTTAGCCTATTTGGCGCAGCCGTGAGGCTCATAATATTATTCTTTCAAATTGTTTCTACATGATATTTTTTCACTACATTGTGTGTAGGCGTTTGATAAATATATAATATCAGTTCTCTAGTCCCAAACTACTCGTAAGCAGAGCTTGTGCTATGAGTACTAGACACTGATAAACATACTTACATATTTCTAAATACATACATATTAGAAATAAATTACACCCAGACACAGAACGTATGATCATGCTCATCACACAAACAATTTATCTTGAGTGGGAATCGAACCCACGACCTCTGGCATAGCAGCCAGGGCCAGTCGCTAAATAAATATGTTTTCTTTCTTCTTTCTTCAGTTGTAGAAAAGCTCGCTTGACCTATCGTAGCTGGCTGGATGTCAGGTTAATATGCTGCTCATATGCGACAGCTTACATCCTGTGACCACTAGGATGCGCACTGTATGTGTCCCTATAGTTGCTTTTAGAACCGGAACTTCGCTAGAGTACATTTTTAAATGGACACCGAGTTATAATGCTACTAGCTTTTGCCAGTTGCTTTGCCCGCGTGATAATTTGTCCTATGTCCTATATCCTCATCTAGACATGCTCCACCCGTTTTCACAATGTCATCTACATCCGTTCAGCTGTTAAAGAACTATTGGACCCGCTAGCGTTTTCGCGATGTCTGCTTTCTCGCACTTTATTGTAGACCTTATTTTTGATATACACAGACTACTTTATGAAGAACTTTTTATTTACGTTCTTCGATAAATACCCTACAAATAAAACGCTAAATATTTTATAATCTATACGGACGCCGGCGTCCGCTTGATGTTTGACAGAATGGCGCGATATCACGCGCGGCGTTCGCTTGGATTGATAAGACCTAGGATAACCATTTGGTCTTTTTCTTTAATTGATATAAACTAGTGCTTGACTTCGATCCCACCTGATGGTAAGCAGTGATCAATCGTTGATGGTGTGGCGCACTAGTTTATTAGGAGCCTATTGACTCTAGCCTTGAAGACACCTAAATTATAATCGGACGCGAAGACCGCAGCAGATCAAAACCTAAATCAAAATTTAACTTTAAGTTTCAGCTTCGGCATGCTTATAACAAAATCGCTACGATTTATTAAGAAGTAAAATATTAAGCCATGCTCTGACAAAGCCTTTTTAGGTGCCTCATCTATAATAGACACAAAATATCGACATCATCCATCATTTATGGCATGCCCTTTGAATTGCCTCAGCAGGAAATGGGGTATTGGCATATTTGGATAGAAACGTTTCGGTTTCAGACAATATTGTCTCTTTATTTGCTAAGGAAATTAGTTCCTTAATTTTAAACAGCGTTCAATACGTCTTGCCGAAAATATAAAATTTTAAACCTTTTTTTTTAAGTGGAAAATCATCCACTTACTTTTCTCGCTCTAGGGTGGTGCGAGAGGTCATGTCTGACTTTTACTGACTAAAACCACACCTATGTTCTTTCTTTGCTTTTGCGTTCCAAAATCCCCGGTTTCCCTTTCGGAAGTTAACCCAGTAAACTAAAAAAACTAAACTCAGTAGTTTTCGGCCCTGCTGGGCCCCTACGGTTTTGCTGACGACTCGGAACTCAGTCTGGACTGTTACCGGACGGCCGTACGGTGAACTACCCATTACTCCTCGTTCGCAAGTCCACGCCTACGTGACAGCTATCCAGCACAGGGCCCGCGTGCTGGATTACGGTGCATTCCCTCTCCTATAGAGAAGATCTTGAGTCCCAGCAGCGGGAACATTATAAGGCTGATTAATTGATTATTCTATGCTATAGGCAAGCAAATTATGAACCTTATATTATATACTAAGTAAATAGTTCCTAGTCACACGAGAATTTTAAACAAAAAACTTTTCTTCTACAAATCATTGCAATGATCATCTCCTCATTAAATAAATGACAGTCCTTTTCTGATAACACAAAGATTACAATCAGATGTGACAATGGAATAATTTGTGACAATGAAAGTCTATACACATGCCCATCAAGTCCACATGTGTTTTACGATGTACACAATATCACGCTTTATATACAAGACTATTATGTGTCATTATTGTGTATAACATTTGTGTTATCGCCACATCTATGGTTGCAATCAGTTGGGGTATACAAACCTATTGAATGGTTTTAGGTAGTTTTGTTTGACGAGCGTAACAGTGAGTTGTCAACAGTGTTATGGATTTTTTTTAACGTAACTGTAGCTTTATATATATAGTTTGAGCGATTGCCTGAACATTAGCTATAATAAGTATTAAAAAGTGTTTAGTTATATTTTTAGTTGGGAAAAGTGCCAAAAGGACTTCTTGTATCATGTTATACAGGATAAAATTAAATCCCTTAACGTTAGCTGTGTAAATCAGAACACTAAAGTCTCAGATACATTGAGGGACATCGTGTCGTACCCAACATGACGCGCATCGCTGTCAAATATCCAACAATATATCCCGCGTCACGTGAATGTGTTGTAAAATGCTGGGGATCAAATTGCGGGACACTAGACAACGTTGCATCGACACATATGTAGATTTGTCGTGGCCAGATCATATAAATTTATCAGATCATGATATGGCCAAGTAAAACTGGCCAGATCGTTTTAAACGTTAAAGTTTGATGATATTTCAATCCTCGATTGGTCTATTTTCTTTAGACCTTTTATTATCATAGAAATTCTACATCAATGATATGGCCAAACGAGGATTGATATAAATCATCAAATGTTAACGTTTTAACGATCTGGCCAGTTTTAGTTGGCCATTTCATGATGTGATCAATTTATATGATTTGGCCACGACAGATTGAGCGCGTCATGTTAGAGAAGATTTTTACCACTAATGCATCTGAAATATCAAGCATTCAAGCCTCAGTCTAAACATAATGCCGGAACAGGTAGGTAAGAACAAAACGGATAGCCCGTTCATGAACTCAATGATTTTTTTTAACCGACTTCAAAAAGGAGGAGGTTATATGTTCGGTTGAATGTATGTTGTTTTTTTTTATGTATGTTCACCGATTTCTCGGTCAATTTTGGACCAATATTGAAATTATTTTTTTTGATTGGAAGGTGGTTATACTTCCGAGTTGGTCCCATAGAAATATTGTTATGATCTGATCATGAACTTCGAAGATATGGAACAGAACTCCTCATAGGATCACAGCAGAACCGTCGTAACAAGTAAAATTGCTTTGTTTATACGTGTAGTCGATGACTGACTGAAAGTAGAGGGGGAATATATCGAACTGATCTGATGATGAAGCCTGAAGTTAGGCACCGGAACTCTGTAATAAATTAATGTAATATAACCGTGTTCGGGATTATTAGAATTGTCATGAGATGCACTCTGGCTATAATGTATTTAAGTTTGGCTGAGGGGTACTTTTTAGTGGTGGTACCATAACTAAAAAGTGTAAAATAAAAAACTTTTTACAAAAAAAAAATACAACCGACTTCAAAGTAAAAAAAAAAGCACTGAAAAGTGCAAAATAACTTTAATTTCGGAAGTCGGTGTTAAATAACGAAGAGACAAAACTATTAAAGAAACACCGACTTCCGAAATTAAAGTTATTTTGCACTTTTCAGTGCTTTTTTTTACTTTGAAGTCGGTTGTATTTTTTTTGTAAAAAGTTTTTTATTATTAATACTATTGTAGTCATCAACGTCCATCAGGCATCATATCAGATCAACGGGCTATATCATAGTTTAAATATTAACCATAGCTTGAATACCAGCCAATAACTTCCATGCTTGTATATTCCATGGAATGTTTGCGCATGACCGCGGTAAACTAGCTTTTTACAGCGAATACTTGTATCTGTTATTACAGACTTATTAAATTTTATATCATTGTGCTGCACACGAATAATAATAAAGTCATAATCAAAATATCGTATTAGGTTCTGAGTGATTTTTATTACCCACTACTTGGAAAAATGAAACAAAGTCTAAATCTTTGCATGATCTATAGGTGCGAATAGGAAATATAGATTTTAAAAGTAGGTATATTGCAGCAAACTGCTCCTTCTTTGTTATTGACTAGGTGGTGCCCGCGACTTTGTTCACGTCAGATGCGCAAAACAGCACAATGCCATATGCACAACTTCTGGAAGATTTTTTGCGCGGAACCCCCATTTCTCTTTCTAGAATGAAAATTTAAGTCCCGTCAAAATCGGTCCAGCCAGCCGTTTCGGAGATCAGCTGGAACAAATAAACAGACAGTCCACGATTATCCACGATTATGTTGTTACTGTTTAGTATGGAGGTTGATCAATACGTAATTTTATTGATTTTGGAATATGGTTTATCATGTAGAATTACTTCCACTTTAAAAACGTTTCTACGACGATCTCAGAGCAGAGGCTCTACGCGTCTCCACGAGCTCGAGCACGGATCCTTTTTGAGGACCTAAACTGAACTGTTAAAGGGATGGAGCTATATAGGGTGTAGCTCCATCCCTCTTTCGCTCGCATTCATGTCATTTTTAAACGTTTATGGTAAGGCCCTAGCTGCAGTCACATTTGCATACTGCACGCTCTTGACAATATTTCCCATCAAGAGTTGACTGATCCCCGACCGACATTCCGAACGCTTAATTAATGTTTCCTAACCTAAATAGATGTTAATTAGTCGCTGTATAGTTCACTGCAGTCGCATATAACATACACCTGATGTTATACAAGAAATGTTTGATTGAACCAATCTACGAAAGTTGTTTGTTTGTTTCGCTGAGATAGATTCATGTTGTTTTTTTTTTTGTATTTTACGTAGGCGAAACACAATAGAAATTCTCGAAGTCTTGTAGTTCTGCCTAGTCTGTTCCCAAATATATTGGGGTATGTTTCCAGTGTGACCAGATAATGATAATTTATTATTAAATATATAAAGTGGAATCAAACGAGTAAGCGTAGTCTTAATTCTAATTTTAGATATTTAAAAAATATACAACCAGTATACTCCTTGTGTAACCCTCTTTAATTGATTTAGAGATACTGACCAAAATTCGTGTCATTAACCCGTAGGATTACTACATAGTAAAATAATAAAAATGAATTTCAGTTTCAACGAGAAATAAAATGCGTTTTTTTTTGTAAGATTTTAAGAAATTTTTAAAATATAATCAATATGTATGGTAAATGAATAAATATACATAATACATGTCATCATCATGAACCTGCCCTTGTCCTGTTTTGTTTGGGGTCGTTATACCTAATACGTGTATTTAACTAAATAAAGAAATAATTATTTATTTATTTAACACTATAGATTCAAACATCAGTGATTCTTTGGCTCTTGCACGTCTTGTGCAACTGAATATCAGCGTTTTAGGTAAGGCGACTGCAACCCAGTAACTGTGTAACTCGATACCGCCATTGACTATCAGATTTTCAAGCTTCTGACTGACTACTCATAACAACGACGCGCGACGGTCAAAGATCTACAAATTACACTAGCTCCTCATATAACAGAAATTCTCGTAGTCTTACCAACAACATTATAGGTATACACGAATACCGAATAATTGAACCGACATTATAGGCTAATGATTTCTGTAATTGATTGGGGTTGATTGATAATATCATTAAAATCTGTGACGTGAATAGAATACATTTTAGGTAAAACACTTTGTGGTCAAAATTCTTACAAGTTTCTTTAAGGTACCGATCGATTGTACGTAGCGTAGGCTAGTGTTTACGTAACGGTCTTTGTTAAAAATAACTTCTAGTTAACCTATTATTTTAATGGAAGTTCGTGCAGTCCGTGAAAACTTCCGGATTGCGTCATAAAAAAAGCTGTAGAGCACTTTCTTCATTTTAAAAGAAACTGCTTTTTACCTTTAATGCTTGCACGCAAAACGATGATTATTTCATAGGTAGCTGGTGACCCTGCAAAGGTAATCACTTCACGCCCTTACTGCCTTTAAGGGTGTGCAGAATCGTATGTTATCAACTGTATAAGGACCACTTTTAAATAAATATCTATATCAGCTGCTTCTGTCTGAAACACTAACGGTGAAAAGCTGTGAATCCATGGTATACTATTTAATATATACGATACATCTTTACTTATATTATAAAGAGGACAGATTTGTATTTTTGTTTGTAATGAATAAACTAAAAACAAATTGACCGATATTGTCTGACGAATACGGGCGATCTGTCTGACAATCCCCCTCGCTCCACACAGAGCGTAAGGAGGTGGGTCACGTACGCCGATCTGCGCGCGACGGTCTCCATACATTTCATGTGGCAACTAGACTTGCAGAGCTACATTAGATCCACGCCACGCAACGTCGTTCTACGTACAAATCAGGCGTGTGCGTCGGTCTAGTGTAGTTCTCGCTTTATTCGATGATTCCCCCCCTCCCCCCTAAATAGTCTTACAAGAATTACAATGTCGTAGATGACGACATCAAATTCATTTTCGAATTCATGTTCATTTGCGACTTCAAGATTTCTCTATTCGAAAATTCCAACAGTGCCCGACCCAGAGATCTAGATAATCTAGTTATTTAAAACTAGCTAACGATACAGGCAACAATGAAACATATCAAACGTCATTGTAGGAATAAAACTGCATCACTATTCAACTCTTGCATAAACACGCGACATTGTAAAACCATCAGATCTAAACAAACTGCAAACCTACCATTTTTATCCAGCGATGATGTCAACTAAAGCCGCTCCTTAAGTAAATAACGTCACTACACCCACATCTCTGCTTACCCTTATTAGTTGATTGGGTTGTTTTTAACGAGAATATTACACTGATTTGGACGTGGGGTGCTTTTATGTAAGGATTGATGCTGCGTGCTGTAGAATTGTCTTAAATCTGGGCGGATAATTTTTGTGTCCACTTGTGTGCGGTTAATAAAATATGTGACCTAATTTTAAACACACAATACATTACATAACAGTTTAATGCTTTCTAAAACCTTGTTTTTGTGTTGAGAAATCATCAAATATCTTTTCCTGCTCTGTGTGGACAGAGATGGCGTGTCAGACTTTAATTGACGAAAACCCACTTGTGTTCCTTCAGTTGCCTTTTGCGAACATTACTACAAAATATTTCTAGAACAAGGCCTGAAACTTTATTCTGTAGGGGCTTTTCCGACTTGTTGTTGGTTTTCGTTCCCCGCTTATGCTAGGCCTTTGGCTTTTGGACAGGACTAAAAAAAATTGCAAACCCGATAAAAACACCTTAAAATAAAACCATGTTATCGTTTTCATTTGAAGAGCGAAATTCAATGTTTACTGAATGTTGAGCGCAGCAATTTTCAGAACATCAATACAGTCATTGAACTGTTAATGTGAAAACTATTTTGACTATGTGTATGTTATGCAAAAAAAAAAAACATACAAAAACAAGAAGATAATTATTACACACCCAAAATTTTGGTTTTCTTACGGCAAATCTCTGGGTGAAAGATTGATTTTACATACGACAGTATTTTTTTATTTGAACTGGGAAATCGTCAAATGCCTCCTCCCGCTCTGAGTGAACTGAGACGGAGTGTCAGACTTTTACCCACTAAAACCCATCTGTGTTCCCTCAGTTGCCTTTTGTGCCCCAGGGCCGCGGTAAATCTATAAAACAATCCCGCAACCCACAACTGTTTGTCTGTTTAACCATGGGTTCAATCAGTTCCTTCACTACCCATGTTCAGCACTGCATGTTAACGAGATATCACAATGATTCACATTTAGCTTAGACCTCTGTTGTTCACATTAATACTGTTGTTGAATATACTATTGTTCCTTCTGTGGCAATGAAACCAATTAACAGTTGTATTGTAATTAAATTCTCAGTTTCTTAGCCATAAGTTCACTAATTAATGTCGATCTAAGTTTAAATTCCAAAGTGGGTAATGTATGCTAGAAAAGGAGGGAACGTACATCTTCACGCCCCAGTCACCGCGACAGAAGACGTGCCCCGGGTGTTGAGAATCGCGGAGTGACCTCCGGCCACCGTAGGCGTTGGTTTGCGGACGACGAGCAATGGGTAGCTCGCCGTCCTCCTATAAGGTCAGAACCTGTATCGTCAACGGCACGTAGTGTTCCACGCGCGCCTCAAAGAGATGTCAGCAAACCGTAGGGGCCCAGTAGGGCCGATGCCTGATAGAGCCATGGGATAACGTATCAAAGGAATACTCGTGGTCCTTGAAGTTAGAATGCGAAGGGCAACTGAACGTAGGTGTGATTTTAGTCAGTAAAAGTAACACGCTCTCCTACTCCACGCTAGAGCGAGAGAAGTCATTAGATGATTTCCCACCTCAAAAAAATGTGGGTAATGTAGCTGAACTTCCATTTTAAAAATAAACAATAGGTGTGTAACAGTTTACAGTAGCAGTACAATCAACTGTATCCCAAAATAAACTTAATAAAAAACTACATTTGTATACGTTACTACAGCATCTGTTCTTTCGCCTACTTTTGTATATCAACAATCCAAAACAGTGCAGTCATTAACCGTGATTAAAACACGCTATTAATAAAACTCATCATTGTGTTTTGGCGTGATAAACACTCGAAATGTACAACTCTACTTAACCAATGTCCAACTTTCATGTAGATACGTTGCCAGAAAATGTGTCATCATCATCACTTTCAGACATAATCAAAATGCAAGAAACCACCTCAATGTCATGTCCGATTATATCTTTAGATCACCACTATTCTCGTTTTGTGATCTGAATGAATTGAAATGAGTATGACTGTTTGTAATATCAATAATATACATATGAAAATAATATCCGTTAGCTATAACAAAAATGTATTTTTTTTTAATTTTATCTGTCTGTCGGTCTGTCTATCTGTCTGACTGACTGCTTGATCAGTTCCGACTATTCTCCGAAACCTTTGGATTTTGAAGGGACTTTCTTTGGTAGATAGCTGATATGATAAGTAATAATTTAGGCTACTTTTATTTTACAATAAAAATTAGGTATAAGGTTCCGCGCAAAAAAAAAATGCCGTTTTATGAATCTGGATACCAGCTAGTTTATAAATATCCCAATCGAGATACCCCGGCAGCACTTAGTTGTAATTGCGTCGTATAATTCATCTTCATCATCATCATCATCATTTCAGCCGATAGACGTCCACTGCTGGACATAGGCCTCCCCCAAACGTCGCCACAACAAACGATCCTGTGCGTCTCGCATCCATCGGATTCCCGCAACCTTCACCAGGTCATCGGTCCACCTTGTAGGGGGCCTTCCGACACTGCGTCTTCCGGTACGCGGTCGCCACTCCAGAACCTTTCGGCCCCAACGGCCATCCGTTCTGCGAGCAATGTGCCCTGCCCATTGCCACTTTAGTTTGGCGATTCTTCGCGCTATGTCGGCAACCTTGGTTCTCCTGCGGATATCTTCATTTCTGATTCGATCACGCAAGGAAACTCCGAGCATAGCCCTTTCCATTGCCCTTTGGGTGACTTTGAGCCTTCTGATGAGGCCCATTGTGAGCGTCCATGTTTCGGAACCATATGTCATCACTGGCAACACGCACTGGTCATAGACTTTCGTCTTGAGACACTGTGGTTGAGATTTGAGACATTGTGGTGTATTGGATGAGAAGATACCGCGCAGCTTCCCGAACGCTGCCCAGCCGAATTGGATTCGATGGTTGACCTCTTTCTCGAAATTAGATCTACCCAACTGGACTGTCTGTCCAAGGTAGACGTAATCGTCTACAACTTCGAGTGCAGAGTCTCCGATCTTGATCGGAGTGGGTGCTACATGGTTATTTACCATGACTTTGGTTTTGTCCATGTTCATTTTAAGACCCACTCTTTCGGAAGCTCTACTGAGGTCATTGAGCATTGTGCTGAGCTCTTCCGTAGTTTCAGCCATGACTACTATGTCGTCGGCAAACCGAAGATGAGTGATGTACTCGCCATTGACATTAATGCCCAATCCACTCCAGTCCAGAACCTTGAAGACATCCTCCATTGCGGCCGTGAACAGTTTCGGAGAAATGACGTCTCCCTGCCTCACACCCCGCTGCAGGAGGATAGGTTTCGAGGTCTGGTCTTGCAGTCTGACTGACATAGTGGCGTTTTCGTACAAACACTTCAGCACCTCGATGTACCGATAGTCAATCTGGCACCGTTGGAGAGACTGCAGCACAGCCCAAGTCTCGATCGAATCAAAGGCTTTCTCGTAATCCACAAACGCTAAGCAGAGAGGCAGATTATACTCCTCGGTCTTCTGTATAACCTGCCGTAGCGTGTGTATGTGGTCTATGGTGCTAAAGCCTTTTCGGAATCCGGCTTGTTCGGGAGGCTGGAAGTCGTCGAACCTGCGCGCGAGACGGTTCGTGATGACTCTGGAAAACAGCTTGTAGACATGGCTCGGAAGTGAGATGGGCCTATAATTCTTGAGCAGGGCCTTGTCGCCCTTCTTAAAGAAGAGTACCACCACACTTCCGCTCCATGCCTGTGGTGTTTTTCCCTCGAATATGACGGAATCAAACAGCTTCTGAAGGGCCTTAAGGATCGGTTTACCACCCGCCTTCAGGAGTTCGGCTGTAATTCCGTCATCACCCGGTGCCTTGTTGTTATTAAGCTGCTTCAGAGCCATCCTAATCTCGTACAGGCTGACGTCCGGGATATCTTCGGTATAGTGTCGGGTCAACCTAGCTCTTGGGTCGTTTGCTAGATTCGTAGTGGGTTTTGTGATTGACGTGTATAACTGTCCATAAAAAGCCTCGATCTCTCCCAGAAGCTCCGATTTGGCGGATATGACTCTGCCATCTTCGGTCTTCAGTTTCGTGAGCTGGCTCTGCCCAATAGACAGATCTCTTGCAAACACCTTGGAGCCCTTATTTCGCTCAATCGCGTCTTTAATTTTTCCAGTATTAAAGTGACGGATATCGCGTTTCAAGGACTTAGAGATCCGTTTATTGAGCAGCCGATATGTGCACGCATCGTCTGAAGACTGCAGAATCATCTCACGCCTTTCCTTCATAAGCTGGAGAGTTCGATCCGTGAGCCTCTTGCTCTTATTTGTACGAGTCTTATAGAATTTAGACCCGACCGTATGGACAGTTTCCACGAACCCATCGTTGTATTCGTCCACAGAGCTTCCTAGGCATTCGAAACGATTTTGAAGTTCGAGCTGAAAGCTCTCGGAGTTTTGGATCTGGATCTGTGCAGGACGGAGCGTAGACTTCATCAGTCGAGATCTTTCAAGCTTGACATTGATATTCAATGTGCCTCTTACCATGCGGTGATCACTTCCGGTTTTCACCGCATTGATCACTGAGACATCATTGAATATTTGCTTCTTCGTCGACATGATGAAGTCAATCTCATTTTTTGTTACACCATCAGGGCTTTGCCAGGTCCACTTCCTATGCTCACGCTTTCTGAAGAAGGAGTTCATCATGTAGAGGCCCTCCCTCTCCATAAAGCTGGCCAGTAGTTGTCCCCGGTGGTTCCTACGTCCAAATCCAAATTGCCCCACTCGCAGCTCGTCACCGTCTCGTTTGCCCAGTTTCGCATTAAAGTCCCCCATGACCACGGTGAAGTGTGTCTTATAACCATGTATGGCTCTGGATACATCCTCATACATGGTCTCTACTTCGTCATCGGGGTGTGTCGAGGTCGGAGCGTAAACCTGTATGACCTTCAGCGAATATCTTGATGATATTCTGAGTATAAGGTACGCCACCCTGGTCGACACGCTCTCGATCTTCACCACGTTATTCACAAGGGACCTGTGGACGATAAACCCGACACCACCTTGGGACTGCTGGTCCCCCTCCCGAAAATAGAGCAGGTTACCAGATTTTAGGATTATCGTGTCCTCCCCCTGTCTTCGGACTTCGGATAATCCCACAATACTCCATCGTAACCTGCTCAACTCCTCCTCAAGCTCGGCAATCTTCTCATCGGACCGGAGTGTACGCGTGTTGTACGTCGCCAGGTCCAGTCGTCGACGGTTGATCGATCCCGCCCGGAGATTCTTAGCACCCCAGACCCCAGGGCTCCGCCCACGCCCGTCCACGCTAGCACAACCGCTGGAGTCACCGGGCACTTGGGGCCTGTTTCTTGTTGCATTATGCATTTGAGGGGGTTTGGACCATAACCCGCCACGCTGGTCCAGTGCGTGTTGGCGGGTCGCCATAGCCTCGTTCGTTTATCAGCAGGGTGCACCACGTGCAGGTGAGGTTGGCTTGGGTCCCGATAGGTGTTGATTGGGACCCCGTATACACCCCTTAATTCATCTTAAGTAATCATAAAAGCGTCGATTCAAATTATTAGTTGTTATCTCACTAACAAAAAAAATGCTTTTAAAAATAATTATCGCTCTTTATTGAGGAGGCGACCTTGTCTTGTCACGTCAATCTCCAAAACATTGGCCACCGTTCCATTTTACCATTCATTTGATTACTCACATCGACCATATTTTTTTACTGGCTTCTGGGTGGGGCCAAGAAGTCGGTGATTTCAACTGTAGGGCGGGGCGATCACGAAAGTATTTTACTTAGGCGTCGATAAATCTTTGATTACAAATTGCTTTCATTCTAGTGATGGATCGAACTTTTAAATGAATTACTCGATAATTTATATTGACCTTAACACTCCTTAAGCTTACTCGAGCTGAAAACAGCGCCAGACATATCCATTATGCTAACTGTGATGATCTAATCAAATCAATGCATAATTCGAATAACGCTTACGGCAGTTATGAACCATCCAAATTTTATTGATGGCCAATGATTGTCAATTGTGCCATAAAGGGTAATAGTTTCGTAACGGGCCATCAAAATGTGAAGAGTCAGAAGTTAGGTGATGGAAGAGTCATGGAGTCAATTGCTTGGCCCTTGTGTGCTCCCACGCATGCTCAGCGGAGAGTCGGTGACATCAGATGCGAGCGCGCACGTTGTCGCGTGCGATCAATTGACGGGTTGTGTAATCACCGAATGAGTTATACCTTACCGACACGCGCACCTCATCTTCGCTCCATTGAGATCTAAGTCTGTGAGAAAACGCTATCTCTATCGGCAGTCAATCGTCCGTAACTGATCTTAGTGCAATATTAAACTGGTGCTACCATCGCATTTAGTTGAATTATGAGATTACTTAACGTATTTACCCAGTTGTTTATGAGGCATTTATTGCTATATTTAACAATGCATTGGCAGTAAGAAATGATAAACAAAACATTGAATTAATGCACTCTGCCCTTTTAATTACGACACAATTACAACTGCCATTACAATTCATTCATTAAGACTATTAATTATTACAATCTTACAACTTCCAAGTCATTGAATTAATCATTTTTGCTTTACATTTCAAATGAAGTAGTAAGTATGACGTCATTGCGATGAGTTTTTGATGTTCAACTTTAGGAGCCTTTCAAGAATTCCGTAGATTTTTGGCAATTGTGATGGCAGTCCGAAAGACGTCCACTGTTGGACGTAGGCCTCCCGCAAGTGTCATCTACTCACCACAACGACTGTGCGTTCCGCTTTCATCGAATTCCCGCTACCCTCACCAGGTCATCGGTCCATCTTGTGGGAGGCCTTGCAGTACATAATCGTCATTCGACTCCCCTTCTGTCCTCTATCGACTATTTATTCTGCGAGTTATGTGGCCTGCCCACTATTTCACGATTCTTCAAGCTATGTCGGTAACTCAGGTTCTCATGCCAATATCTTCATTCCTGATTCGATCACACAAGTAAACTCCGAGCATAGCCCTCTCCATTGTCTTTTGGATGATTGAGCCTTCTGATCGCGCAGCGTATAAACAAACAGTTTTATCTTAGGTATTAAATTTATAGTAGACAACTAACTATGACATCATTTCGATTCCTAAGATCAATTATATCCTATTATCAGTAGGAAGGAGATGGAAAACATACAACGACGCAGAAACAGTAATACTTAATCTAATTTAATTTAATCAGTGCATGCAACGCGAGACTTCATCGCGTCAGCTTCTGGTATGCCAATGCAATCGTGCTAGGAGTTCCTATAAGACTTCAAGGTCAGTCCTCTGACTGATGAACGGTGATGATACTCATTGGATTTTCCGTAGTCAGTTTAAGTAAGTATCTTAAATCTATATAAATAAAAGGAAGAAACTGACTGACTGTCATATCAACGCACAGCCGAAACTACTGGGACTAGGAGCATGAAATTTTGCACAAGGTTTCCTTTTATGAAGTAGGTGAGCACTAAGAGAGGATTTTCTAACATTCACCTCGTATAGAGATGAAACGGGGGTCCAAAGTTTGTATGAAAACCCTACTTTCACGTTCAGATAATGTTACCGCGTAGTTTCATAGAAGCGTGTTCGTCATTATACGCTTGGTGTACGCCTGCCCATAGCTTACATACAAAACTATGACACTCTGTCGACGAAGCGGCAGCGTCTTGTCGCTGTGTCCGTAGGCCTTCTTTTGATGTGTCCAGACCTGGCGAATGCGCCGCTCGGCACGGCTCGTTCGTACGCCCCTGCGCCGCACGCGCTTCGTACGAACGGCTCGCGAGCTGCGCATTCGCCAGATCTGGACGCACCTTTACGTGCATGTCTTTCTAAATCTTTCTGACATATTATTATGTGTCTTCTGCCAGCGACTTCGTCCGCGTAGCCGAAATCGAAGCCAGATAAAAAGTAGCCTAGGTGCTTTGGGGTTCAATTTTACTCTGCACCAAATTTCATCAAAATCGATTCATTAGTTTAACCGTGAAAGCGAAACAGACAGATAGTGACTTTATGTTAGCATGGATGATGAGTCGATCATTTTGTAACTATTTATTTGTTTAAAAGTGTCCGTAGAATTTGTAATCGTATGTGCAAAAAACTCCATGGACACTAACGAACTATTTTTTCTTGAAGTGCTGAAAACAATCGTATTGCCAATCATCTTCATTTAAAATCAACTACAATAACGGCTATAAAATACTTCTTGGTTCGCATGAATGAAGTGTGACTGATGAAATATAACACAGTACAGCACCGCCATAATGATTTATGTAAAACTGTAATGTGCTCGCTCGTAAAACACGTTTGACCTAATATACTCTTAAGTTTTCAGGTCGATTTTAATGTCCGTAGTCTAGTTTTTCTAATCGAAACAAGAGTGAGGAGAATCGATCGTGAAATCTTCTTTCAAAATACTTCAGTGTGAATGAATGTTGATGGTAGGTCCAGGTAGATTTTTCATCGTTTATACTCGTAGGTCCCCGAAACGGTCAATTGTTATTGATAATATTTACGTGAATGACAATGTATTAACAATTACTATCGTCCCAGACTTACAAGTTTGTACGTCGCGGGTTCAAACTCAGGCAGGCGCATTCCTTTGTGTAAATCACCACTGTTCTCAAAATGTTAAAGGAAAACAGCATATCCAAGAATCAAAAAGATATGTGACATCCACCAATCCGCATTGGCCCCACGTGGTGGATTACGGCCCATTACCTCTCTTAGAGAGGAGGTCTGAGTCTCAGCAGTGGGGACGTTATAAAGCTGATCTTGCAATTATTCTATTATACGTAAATATTTTCAATCGTAATTGACCGTTTCGAGTTGCAAAATCCTTTGGGATATTATAGTTCGAATCTAGAATGTACTACTTTCTTACTTAAGAAGGAAGTCGAACCTATTTTCTTTTACCGGGCGCAGTTCTAATCGGACTTCTATCCCCTGACTATATCTACCCTATACATCTTCCGGCTTAACTCCAATTATCTATTTGATCATACATCGTGGATCCTTCAGTCTTTTGTACCTCTTCGTAGGTAAACTAAGATCTACCGCAAAGACATCATCCAGCAGGATATATGTATAAATATATCCTGCAGGTTGCGAGACGTTCCAGTAGTAGACATTTTCACGGTTGAAATGACGATGATTGATTGATGGACAGCATGGCAGGCGCAGTGGTTGTGTAATTAGCTGCTGTTATGCGTGTTGCAAGTTTAATTCCCGCACGGAACAAAAATATTTGTATGACCTACAGATAGCTGTTTGGTTGAGAACGCACCCAGGATACAGGGGCCTCAGGGAGATGTCAGCAAATCGTAGGGGCCCAGCAGGGTCGAAGCCTACTGGGGCCATGGGTAGTGTGAAAACGAAACCGGGGCCCTGGGACGAAGGCAACGAAGGAACAGGAGTGGGTTTTTAGTCAGTAAAAGTCTGACACTATCTCTCGCTCCGCCCAAGAGCGGGATTTGTCATAAGATGATTTTCCCACCTATAAAAAAAAAAAAACCCAGGATACAGAAGTAATTCCTAGTGTGGGATACCGGTTTTTTTTTAAACAACGCAAGTAATAAAGAGATCTTATTGATCACAACAAATAATGTACAGCAAAAGGAATCATTGCATTCATTAGTTCCACTTTCACCTACAATGAAGTCATCGGTCAAACTGTGGGTCAGAATTTAGTGTCATCGTGGTCATAACCAAACAGTCACTCACCTTAACTGTAAACCTTTGACAAAATGCAAAACTGTGCACCAAAGGCATTCAATTGTCACCTAACAAACGATGAAGAGAGACCGCTGTACATATAAATGACCATTAAGTTTGGATATCAAAATATTTTGAAACAGGCTTATTTTAATGCACTGTAGCGACATCTATGGCGTCACATAAGAACTAATCCTGCATCACGCAAATAAAGTTCTCCGCGCGATTAGAACATATAGAATAGCCCGAAATCATCTATCGTGCAGTTATCCACCAGACATAACATCCGTCTGGTCGGAGGATCCTCCCTTTTCATCGGAGGTTTGCGGCACTTTACTCTCTGTTCTGCATACCTCCAAACTGGTGACCCCGACGTGATACCTCAGCGCAGCCTTCGTGCAGCCACTACCTATGAATTTAGGACACGCTAGGAAAATATATGAAGCCTTCTGCCAGTGGCTTCGCCCACGTGAATGTAGGTAATTATCCCAAGGGAACATACTCCCGGGATAGGACGTGATCCATTGGCATGCCATATCGCCAAAGTTCTTTCAGCCGTTCAAATGCTAACAGTAAGAAAGTTTTTGGGCCTGGCTAAATTCATGGCCAGCTTTAGTAAAATCCTCAATAATTTAATATAGCTTTTTCACGTCGTCTATTTTATGCATCTCTACCTACATACTCTTACCTAATGGTGTTCTGGCCCTTTAGACAAATTACTTTAGTGTTAGCGTCCCCGCCAAACGCTAAGTCCATCACGATTACGTGACATTATCGTTATCGCCTATTATGTAAAAACGCCCAGCGAGTGGAGCTACTCGATAATATTTCCGCCCAAAAAAAAAAAAAAACAATCACTACTTTCACGTTTACGTTGAGCTCCTTAGTAGTCCTGAGTTGAGCTACACGAATACTGACAAATGCTTGCACTGACTGGACAAGTCCACTCAAATCTGTGTGGTTCTTTCCTCAAAAAACGATCTCAGACACTAATCTTCATGGTTCTCATATGATTTGACCATTACATGTTTGCTGTATGGACTTTAAAAAAGATTTTGTTTCGGTGTTTCTTCTCAGGGCAGGGTAGTAAGCAAGGTAACACCGGCCTCACGAAAAAATTGACTTGTAAGTGTTTTGTAAAAACCTATTTACAAAATAAATATCACTATCATTTATCTACTAGGTCCGTTGGTTATTATAAACAAACGTAACCCGTCTCAATCACTAATATTCATATACTATGTCGTTTCCAATGATTATGTATGCAAGCAAACGTACTCAACTGTTGCGCCGAAACCATACAAGTATTATAATGTGGCCACTTCCTTACTCCACACACTTTCTTTGGAAAGTTCTTTGTCCTGTGTCTTTCCGATACACGTGTCTGATTTGAAGATATTATTATCGTGTGTACGTGCCGGTTTTTGTAAGAATTCTGCCGATTATCTCCGTGTGAACAAGTGTTTTTGTATTGTTTTTGAAAGTGATACTTGCGTGGTGGATTGAATGAAGGTTTTTGAAGCCAATGTCTTGTAGGCATGTCGTTGATACTTTAACATTTTCTTTTTTTTGCCATAGATCTTTTATATAAGCATAATATATATCGGTAAATATGAATAGAAAACTAATAAACTTAAACTCTTCCATGTCATGTCGACAATTCCCTTTTCTAAAGGGGAGGACTCGAGTTCCCACAGTAGGAACATTATAAGGCTGATTATGCCATGTTATGCTTTTTCTATGTAATTATCGTATAGGTTTAGACATTCTGCTTTTTAATAACATAATTAAAATAAACCAATTTTCTATACTTTTTCATCTTAGTATCATTCTCTCCAATAACAGGATGCAAAATATTGAATACCAGCCACTAACAGAAATATGATATCAACGCTGGATATATTTGATAAAAACTGCACATTCATGAAACATGAAAACCATTCAAATCCGTGTCATGACCAGATCTGTTAAAACTAGACGGCCTTATAAACAATTTAGTTCAACGCGTATTAGGATTATTACGCAATTCACATATTTTTGACATATGTCTGCGGCGACCACCTACATGCAACAGTTAGATAAACAAACCAATATCGACCTTGTAATGTTCAAATAAGACCTTCTATTTTTGTACTTCAGCTTGGGAAGTAATCAGTCATCTTCTATTGTGAGGAAAAGATGAACGCAAAGATCCGCACCGATTGGTAAACAAAGAAAGCAAAGCTGGAAAGTTTTCAAAACGATTTAGGGCCCTTAGAAAATTTACAAGATGCCAGAGGTAAATGGTAAAGAGAATCTTCACAGGGGGACTTGTGGACATTCTCTTTTCCTTATGGATAGTTCTAATCTTCAGTGTGTATGCGGCGTCTCTCCGCAGACCATGTCCCACCTTCCATCTTGTGTCACATACCCTGTTACCTGTCCATTGCCGTGCTTAAATACTAGGCCAGACAAAGCATTTAATTTAGAATATTTATTATTTTTTCCATCAAAATTCTAAGAAGAAGAACACCAACAACGGCAGTCTCTCTTTGTGGGCTCGAATCAGCGGGCCATGCTTGAGGATGACCTGTGTTTATCAGTGGACGTCTTTCTGCTGGCCATTTTTTTATTGGTTCCTAACAGATCTCTAGACCTTAGGATTCGATAATAAGCTTTTCTTTCCCTACAACGTACGAAATATCTAGTCAATGATTAAAACAATTGGACATTCAATAAAACTCACTCAATTAATTTCTTTAACACCCCATAAAACCATGTAAAAGCTATGAATGAGTTGTAAAAATCAGCTGAACGAAACGGTTGACAATGCTTGTATACGTCCTGCCGCTATTTATAGTACCATTGTGTTCGGTTAACTGGGCTCGATGTAGGCGCATAGGGTTCTAAACGGTACTTCACTCACTGCATTGCATTTTTTTTGAACTTGGTGCTGTTCTTCAAAAACATTAGGTCTATATTTTTACGTTGTTTGTCTTTGAAGACTGCAAGATAAGATGTCCTAGACCCCATATTTTGTACCAAGTGATCTTAGGAAACTAGCTTCTGGCTTTTAATACCCCAATACCCATTATTCTTCCCAATGAAGAGCACATGCCATTTACAGAAGGAACAAGCTTAGATCACTTGGCTTTCTCCATGTGTGTTGGAGATTTCTGACAATGAAGTTTGAGTAATTGACAGGTTTCAAAAACTCAAGATTTTATCTCAAACTTCCACAATTCTACCTCTATCGATAAAAACAATAAATATGACAAACATACTGATTTCTTTATCTCGTTGTTACAGGTGGTTTGGAAGGTAAATACAGAGTGGCGGCACCCGAACTAATGCAGGATACATTCATGAGCGACTCGGAAGACGAGGGAGGTGAGTTATACCTGTCTAGCTTATTAACTATTTAGTCTAGACCAACTGGAGCACGGAGTAATGAGCACATGGAAACGATGAGTACGGGTAAACGGCGCAATGATCGTCTATAGTCTTTACAAATACTAAAGACATGCTGCAGCTCCTGTTTCTTAAAGTTTATATTGAGGAGCATGTTTCCTGATAGCTAGCTATATAATCTGTAGCATTTAAGTCCAGATTAAATAGGATACTTCTAAGCAAGCTTGCTCCGTCCTCGACTACATCATTGCATACCATTATGTGAGATAGTAGTTAACTACTCTCAAAAACTCGTAATAATTTCTTTAATCTGGGACACCCAATAACAATTTGTCTAAGGAGTGTAGCCTTCTAACAGATTCATAAAATCTGCAGTCAACTTTAAAGATAACTAGTAAAAAAAATTAAATTAGGTGTTCTTGCCTTCATCACAGAATAAGTAACATTACAACCTTCATTGATTAGATATACCTACATAGTCGTACGGGAACTAATTAAAAAGAATAAAACAAGAAGATAACTATAAAGATAAGGAAAAATACTAACTATTGGTATTTTTCCACATAGTTTTTTGTTACTTTTTCACGTCCACAAATGGCATTCATTGTCAAGATACTTATAAGAGTACTCCATTTACTCATCATTCCCTGGTCCAATGATAATGTTATCCCACGCGCAGAGTCAAGATTATTGCACAAAAATGTGGGCCACGCTACCTACCTATCTGATGTAATGATATACTCATAGCTTACAAAATATGTTTATTCAAACACAACATTCAGAAAACTTTTATAACATGTTTATTACCGAAGAGTTCTGGAGAATTTTGATTCCTGTGGTTGTTATTGTAAACAAATGCGATCTTGATCTTTCTGCATGTTTGCATTGGTTTGAGTAGATTTATTAATAACTCTGTGCTACTTAATCCTGTTTATCGATGCTTCTCTGACGGGAGAAACTTAGTTTCAAAGTTTATAACGAGATTCAAGGACAAGAATTACGTATATCGAACGCGCGAACGTCACATAATGAGGCCATGTCGAATTCGTTGGCCTACTTTTACATGGTGTTTTTGTAATCGTATAATTCCGGGATGGTTTGTGATTTTAATATGTAATCACTACAGTTACTCAAAGCATAGTCCTAACCACTGGCTCCTACTACTAGCAGTGTTGGCATGAATCGATTACTTAATTTGATTAATTTTAATCATATTTAGTTCAATCGTGATTAAATAAATCACGATTCATATGTTAATCGTAATCGAGATTTAATTTGATTAAATAAGTTAACACCCATGTTTTCTTCAGGCTAGTTGAAAAAATGTTTTCCTTTGCAACCATGCGTGTTTACCTAGGTCGCACAAAAATCGATTACGATTCATTAATCTTAATTATGATTAACTTTTTGCCAACACAGCCTACTAGGCATAAGTAAGTCTGTTTTGCCCATCCCAGGGAAAGTAGTTCGCAAATGATCGTATATTCCTTTTCGACTGAATCGTAAAGCAGTATCAAATACTAAATTCACCGTCCATTGCAGGCGAGGTGGAGTGTCCAATCCAACAACAGCAACAATACCGCTACATGAACAGCGAAGCTGGCACCTTACACCGGGCCAAGCCGTTGGAGGACACCGTCACCGATGGACACCTGTGGCCCAGCAACAATGACCGGAAAGTGGCCACCATTGACCGACAACCACTGGACATCGGGTAAGCTTCATAGCCACTTACATTTTTAATTCGATTCTCTTTTGGATATAGCTACTTACGCGTCCTGTTTACCAGTCTCAGCCAAAATGAATATTCCATCAGACAAGCTTAATCTTTGCTGTCATTAATTTTTCGTCTACAAAGAAACATTAGTTAATTAGTTACAAATTATTCCTTTGTGAGAGACAGGTATCTGCACTACGAAATCCTGTCACACCGATTACCAGCATCGTGTATTTTTTTTTAATATGAATACTTTGGGAAAACATATGAATAAAACATAAAATAAAAGAATAATTAAAAATTTAGGTATTCTAATCTGATCATATTCTCTTCCAGTTTCCTAGTATCATTCGTAGTGGACGCTCGAGGTGGCGCCATGAAGGCTAAACGCCGCGGTGGCGTGCGCATTATAGTCCCTGCAGCCGCCTGCGCAGCCCCCACCCGCGTGACCTGCAGGGCGGCTACTCGTAGGGCTCCCGCCGCCGCCCCTCCGCCGCTGATGGAGGGAGAGGCCTTGGCTTCGAGGTTGCTGGAGTTGCAGCCGCAGGGGGCGAAGTTTTTGGCGTGAGTATCTTATAGTAAACAGTTATTATTTTAGATATCTTTTTAATGTTTTGCTATTCGGCACGAGCTAAAAAAAGACATAGGCCTGAGCCTAGAATCCGGATTCTGGAACGTAAATTGATTAGATCGCGTTAGCTGCTGTGTGCGACCAATCGAATGAATTTTCAACAGCCAATAGTATCGCTTGACTTGCATTTGATTTATGAAACCGAGAAAATAACTTTCCAAAAACCAGGAATATCTCATATTTACTTACATTAACAATTATCTTCGTGAGGCAAAATTATTGTGTTTTATTACGGAGATATAGGATTAACAGAAAATTAACAAAAAAAAGTCAAGTAACAAAGACAACCAACTTTATGAGTTAAAAAAGTTTTTATAATTAAAAAAAATATGTGCCGATCGAGCAGTCGGATTTTATTGTATTGAGATACTGGAAATATTTTTTGTCATTTCGACGATCATATTTTAAATTATTTTGTTTATACTGTTTTACAGACCAGTTGTAATCGAGGTGCCGATCTTCACATCGTCATGTCGCGAGCGTGAGATAGTCATCCTGCGCTCCGACACCGGCGAGACGTGGCAGGACCACTACCTACACAACAACGACAACCCGCTCATACAGGTTAGCAACCTTATTTCTTGTGTGATAAAGTGGAATTCAGTTTAGCACATCATTTAAGCATATAAGCTTAAAAGTGAGTGGAAGAGACCAAGAAGGAAACAATAGAAAAAGTTGTGAACTAAATTTGGAGATGCTAATGAGTGCTACAGTAGATTGCTGTAGGGTTGAATTGACTAATTAAACCTGACTGGTTTATGTATCCTAATTGCATTGCGACTTTTACTAGCTATTATTGACCTTTTAACATCTGAAGACCTCGACAAGGTAACGTCCACTAATCACTTGAAGTTCGAAAAGGGGTGATGGTGTCGGAAAAATCACAAGCTGAGGGCGGTGTGTTTCTAAACCGCGATGATTCTCTGGTGATACTTTGTACCAACAAAATACACGTGATTTTATATAGGTGGGAGGAAAGTCGAATACCTCACCATGTTATCATTAGGGAGGAGGAGGGTGTTGAAAAGTTGCTAAAAATATCATCAGATTAATTGACGAGCCCCTAAACGAGGCAAGATCTTCAAAATAAGGTAGCGGCATCTTTTTTAGAAGTCACACTCTATAACGGCGGATTTCTGAATTGAGTATTTTGAGTTCAGCACTTCTCGAACCCATGTTTAAGCCAAATTTTGACAGATTTTCAGGCTACAGTAGAGTTTGAGAAACACTCAACTTATTTAAGCATTTAAAGTTATAATTGGGGGTAAATCAATAAGTGATAAGTGAGTCCTTCGGCTGTTTTATAGAGCTCTTAACTCAGTTTATATTTCCGATTACAGGAGGCCCTCCAACGTGAACGTCAAGAATACGGCGGTAATGAGACAGTCGGTGAGAACGGAGAGCGAGTGACCCGCATCATTACGTGCGACTTCCCTCACTACCTGGCGTGCGTGTCGCGCGTGCGACAGGAGGTCCACATCATCGGCCCTGAGGGCGGCACTATCTCCAGTGCCCATATTCCTCAGGTAAGGGAGAATTTCTCCATGTTTATCATCTTCCTGCCCTCATCCTGTATTACTTAGCATCATTTTTGACTGGCCTGTTGATCTAGTGGTCCTGACAACTATGCCGGAGGTCACGCAAGACAAATGTTTTTGTGATGTGTACGATCATTTGTTCTGTGTCTGGGTGTAATTTATCTATAATATGTATGTGTTTAGAAATGTATAAGTATGTTTATCAGTTGTCTAGTACTCATAGCACAAACACTGCTTAGTTTGGGATTAGATGGCGTTGTGTGATAGTTGTGGAATATTATTATGATCGCACAATTTGACGTTGTATTTTAACTTTGAGCATTGTTTTGGTATCAGCACGCAAGAACTTGCGTTTTAATTGAGATTTCATTTTCGGTATCAGTCAGTAACAATTACTTACATGCGTTTCCGAATTCATTCCGAAGATAATAAACTTTAGTCACTTCAAAACCAAGTAACTTACAGCAATAACTAATCAGAAAACTTTAAATGACTGAAAACTAAAAAAAACTAATAAAACAATAACAAACAATAGCCGACATAGCTGTTAAAAGAAACTTGAACTAAATTGAAGTAAGCATCATTTATCGAAAATCGCGATCTGCGCAACTTCACTGCGCAAGAAGCACGTCATCATAGAAGACATTCGTAATTTTCGTAAACTTGCACATCTCATTCATAATTTTCGGTAAAATTATGAGTTGAAACTGCTTGAGCAGAAGCTGGGCTTTTTATTAAAACAAAATTTTCGAATTTGTACTTACATACAGTAACAAAACCTACATAGACATGTAGGTAGGAGTGAGTCTTCACATTTTGATTTTTTATAGGAAAAGTAGAGATAGAAAATTAAACCAAATACGAAAGCCTTTGCGACTGAAAAAGATAGCAACACACTAGTGTTCATCTTTATTTTTGTTAAGTGTTAGAGTGAGATCGGAAAGAATGCGCTCAGAGTGGCAACATTGCATAATGCATGTCAGGTATGAATGAACTTTAATTTCGCATTGAACACGAAATGGCAAAGGCGCGTGAAGTTTAAAGTTTAGATTTTTATTTTATTTTATTCATTTGTTGTGTTGTATGATTTAGATGTGAGGTATTATTTATTTTCACATGAAAGCCGGGCTTATTTACTTGTACTGCTCGCACGTCTCTGCATCCCTTTAACATTTCAGTTTAAGTCGTCAAATGGAGATCGCGTTAATAGACTCTGGCGGTTGTATAAATAGGGAAATTACAAACTGCTGTTCACATTGTCATTTAAAACATTAGTTAGTAACTCTATTTTGTTTTCCTAAGGTCCAAGCGCAGTTCCCAGCGGCAGCACTGACGAAGCGCATCCGCGTGGGGCTGCAGGCGCACGCGGCCGGCGCCGACCTGTGCCGCCGCGTGCTGCCGCGTCATGCAGCCGTGTCGCCCGTGCTTACTGTGGAACCTCGCCGTCGGAAGTTCCATCGATCCATCACCTTGACGGCGCCGCTGCCTACTATTCATGTAAGTAATATGCCGACAACAGACTATCCATCTATATAACATTAGTTTTAGTATATGCGAAACCCGAAATACGTGTCTAGTCTTTTTATGTAAAGAATCTATGACAAAACATAACTGTATCATGAAAATAAGCTTGTTATGTTACCCGGTTGTCCACACAAATACATGGTCATCCGGGCGACTGAGGAGTTGTTTTGCTCCCGCACCCAGCTCTGCGCTGGTGCCTAATGCCCGCTATGACCTACCATGACCTGTGCTGTACTTAGCGTCGGTGTTGTCCAACTTGTGACCTTTTTAAATATGTTTGGGAAAAATATAACATGGTGTAAAAATTATTGTCAGTTTCTGATTCTGAACAAACTATGTTCAAGTTTCTCATATGCTAAAATTAATGCTGTTCAGAACAAAAAGAAAAATTTATGACGCCACATTATGCGCTACTGATTGGTTTATTCATATAAAATCATCAACATGGAGATTCTTCCTTTATTTTGGGAGAAATCGTAGCCTTGCTCCTTCACTGTCACATTAAACATTACCACATACTCAACTGCACCATCTTTAGAGAAATCATCGACTGGTTTGACACGTACTGTTTGGGACACCCAAAAATGGCAAATTCAAGCATCTGACCCTGGTTCAAGCCATGGTACGAGGCGAGTGAGAAAGGCAAACTGTCGCCTCCTGTTGCGAGGCAGTAATGCAAGCGTTGTAGAGACTCTTGGGGGAGGCCTATGTCCTACAGTGGACGTCTTTCGGCTGAAATGATGAGGATGAATGCGAGCGAAGGCAGTGGCTTAAACCGTGAGGGAGAAGACATTCCACACGCCCCAGCTGCCCAGTACAATTATAAATCAAACTAATACAGTATTATCCGTTACAGGGAGGTACGGAAAAGCCATCAACATCCAACCTTCGCCTCCTGTGCTCCATCATGGGCGGCCAGGCGCGCGCCGTGTGGGAGGACGTTACTGGCTCCACGCCGCTCACCGTCACCGACGACTGCGCCTCCTTCACTACCACTGTGTCTGCCAGGTACGTACATACAGAACCATTATCACTAATAGCTCTGTAGAAATCTAGATGAATGAAGAGGGCGAGGAAAACCCTAAATATAAAGATGGTTTGTGTAAGGATCAGTTTGGAGCTCTTGGCAACAAAAATAACTAGGTAAAAATAGCTACACGAGTCTAGCTTTGAGGTATAGAGGATCCTAAGCCGGCTGTGAAATGATGAGATGGAGACCGAGTGACGGGTGATATCGAGAATCTTCCGTGCTTTAGAAAGGAAAACAAGCGTTGTTGGTTACCGAGGACCTCTAAGTGGAGTGAAAGGAAGTGTTAGACTTTTACTGATTAATACCCACCTGTGTTCCTTCAGTTGCCCTTAACGTTCCAGGGCCAATGTAACTCTTTCGAACAATCCTACAGTCTGAAGTTAGACTCTTCGATAGGTAATTATTGAAATAGCAATTATTTTTCTTTGTTTCAGATTTTGGATGATGAGCTGCCAAAATGTCAGTGATGCTACGAAACTGGCCACCGAATTATACAGGTAAATATAGTGAGATAAAAACTTTACCTTCTTGCCTCACTTTTAAATAATTATACACACATATATAATGTCTAATGTGTGTGTCTGCTTGAGACCACACAACAGAAGTTTTTGTACAATATTGTAAGCGTTTTGGAGTAGTAATTGTTTTTCGAAAGGCTTTCGCGCGGTTATAAAAAAGACATTTCGGACAGGTGAATGGGTAAACTATCTATTTTGTACATAGGTAGATTACGTGTCATGGTTACGTCACATTTCAATATGTGCATCCTGATTCTGTTACTTCGTTACCATTGAATGTCGTATTAACTGCCTTGGTTAATGAACAATAATAACGAATGTATAATAAATTTAACAACTTATTCTGTTGAAATTTGACCGACTGCAAGAATAGGTCCTCCTTTGTATGTTTTCATAATGTAAAATTATTTGTTTAACAGAGAGATGCTGCTGGTACCGTTCGAAGTCCGTATCGTTGTACTCGGCAAGCGCCTGGACGCGCTGGAAGGACGTCTCCTCGTCATGTACATCACCGACAGATACGCTTACGAGACGCTGCTGCAACAGGTAACTTACATAAAAATAATATTGCTAGTAATGTCACTCCAAGTGTAAATATCGCGCCGTATTACAAAGTCGCGCGCCGGATTGAAAAATGTCGCTATAATGCAATTCGGCTACCTCACGTTCAGCCGGATTGTGGTGGTGATACGCTCTACAAAGCGGCGTCCAAGCTTTATTGTCAACGTAGGGACTATAAATTATTAAGAAAGCCAAAAAAGCTTGGGTAAGGTCAGTTAGATTGAATACGTAAAACTATAACAATGTATCTCTCCCCGTAGGAGCACTACACCGAGGTGGCGCACTCGACGTCAGTTCGGTTCCTGGATGGCAAGGACGTGTACCTGGAGTTCTCCGGCAACCTCGTGCCTGTCACCAAGTCCGGCAGCCAGCCCATGCTTACCTTCGAGGTAAGGCTTACTTCTACTGCCCCTGTATTTTTAATACTTTTTGTTATTATTGATAAGCTCGCGTTTGACCCTATCTCACCTGATGGTAAGCGATGATGGGATCGACATTGGAGCTCGCTTACGTAGAAGCAGCCTATTCACTCTTGACTTAAATAGCCCTATGTTGTAAATATCAGAAACACATTTATAGCCAATCGCGCATGCAAAGTAAAAAAATGGTTTGTGAAAGTAAAATAAGTTGTGGAATATTATTAAATGGCTGCGCTACTACGCTGAAACATCTTAGCGTTCACCTAAATGGAACCCTAAAGATAAATTGCGCGTTGTATCTAGAAACACGATGCATTATGAGAAGACTTAGCCATTATTATTGTGAACGTGAGGACTATGTAGATTGCTTTTTTTTTCCATTTCAGTAATTTTAACGTATGTCTGGCAATTTGAGTATTTTCTGCGGCCTACCAAAATGTCCTTTCTTTGTTATTGTTCGTCAAGTCGTTGAGCTCCTTAGTAGTCCTGAGTTGAGCTTTGCGAATACTGACAAATGCTTGCACTGACTGGACAGGTCCACTCAAATCTGTATGGTTCTTTCTTCAAAAGATTATCTCGGACAAATCTGCATGGTTCTCATGTGATTTGACCATTACATATTTACTGTATGGACTTTAAAAGAGACTTTGACCCCTAAGTTTGTTTCGTTGTTTCTTCTCAGCGTAGTCAGCTAGGAAACACCGGCCTCATCTAGTTTAAAATGACAAAAAAAAAAAATTGACGTGTAAAAGTGTTTTATAAACCTATTTGCAGAATAAATATCATTTATCATTAAAAAATATTAAAATGCGTGTGATTGTTTCAGGCCTTCAAAGACAACCGAGTAGAGTTCACAGTGCGCGTGAAGCACCATGAGGAGAATCCGTCTGGCCGGATCTACTTCATGAACGAGCCTAAGGTAAGATAATGATTTCCTCTAACCTGACAGAAGAAAGAAAAAAAAATCCCATCATAAATAAAAACCGGGCAAGTGCGAGTCAGACTCGCGCACTGACGGTTCCGTACAAACTTACCTATGAAAACAGTTTAATTTCCGAATAGAGTCTCAAAGATTTTTACGAATCGCAAAAAAGTTTTTTTTTGTTACGTATTTATGATTTTCAGATTTTTTTCCTATACTTATGCTATGAGACCTTAAGCATAAGCATAATCAGCCTTTTTAATGTTCCCACTGCTGGGACTCAGGGCTCCTCTCTCTAGAAGAGGGAATGGGCCGTAATCCACCACGCGGGCCCAGTGCGGATTGGTGAATGTCACATGTCTTCGAATTTTTGGTTCTAGGACATGCCGGTTTCCTCACGATGTTTTCCTTCACCGTTTTGAGAGCAGTGGTGATGAAATAAATTACACAAAGTAATGCGCCTGGCTAGGTTTGAACCTGCGACCTACAACTCGTAAGTCGGGGCCGTTACCACTCGGCCACCACTGCTCCAGTCGGAGAGGTCAAGGTCAAGGTCTATGAGACCTTGCTCCATGCCAAATTACAGGATTCTAGGACAACGGGAAGTACCCTATGAATTTTGATTCCCTTGAGAGTGTCAAAATATACGTTTTTTGCAACATAAACGGCTGTATCTTACAAGTTTGATTTTTTTCACAGCGTTAAGGGACCACAGATTAATTACAACTCGATACCTCCACGCGTTCCCGAGATAAAGGGTCTTGACAGACAGACAGACCGACAACAAAGTGATCCTATAAGGGTTCCGTTTTTTTCTTTTTGAGGTACCCTAAAAGCGAATGTTAAAAATATAATTTGCTTTTGTATGAGTTAATTAATATAGAACCTGATTTTGTATGACTATTTAGTACCTTTCCAAATTTTTTAATATACACTAAAACAAAACTTGAGTGTTAATTGACTTTACATAGGCGAGCTTAACTCAAAGTTGAATTTTCTCCTTACAAACCATTGAATGAGAGACCTTTGGTTTTATTTATTATGTGTTGTATTGTCTTAGGTACCCAAAGGCGAACAGTCACAGACCCCAGCCTGTGTACTGGATGTGGAACTTCCAGAGCGTATTGCACCGCGCGCCGGCAAGAGTCAAGTTGACTACCTAAACTTGGACCAATCTGGTAAGCACTCATCATCATCATTTCAGCCGAAAGACGTTCACTGTTGGACATAGGCTTCCTCCATATATCGCCACAGCGAACGGTCCTGTGCGTCTCGCATCCATTAGATTCTCGCGACCCTCAGCAGGTGCATGGTCCACCTTGTGGGAGGCCGCGCCAACGCTGCGTCTTCTGATAAGTGATCGCTACTCCAGAACCTTTCGACCCCATCGACAATCTGTTCTGCGAGCAATGTCGCATGACATTGCGCAGGCGACGTATGTAGACTGCGTGGTCAATGTGTTGGGTGCGATTCCCAACAGTAACCTTGGTTCTCCTGCGGATATCTTTATTCCTGATATGATCACGCAAGGAAACTCCGAGCATAGCCCTCAAGCCATCAAGTCATCTTAACATACAATTATATTAACATTATATTATTGATAATAATGTAATGTTATATTTGCACAATTATAACAATCAATTATACTAATCTAAACCAGCTGAGTTACCATCTTTATCAACACTTTGACTATGTATATTGTCTGTACTTAGGTTTCGACGCACTGAAGGATGAGCTGAGCTTCCACTGGGGCGGCGAGCACAACAACAGCATCGGGCCGGCGTCGCTGCCGTACGCGCACGACCGACAGCTTAACGGACATGTAAGCACTGAAAATGTATTATTTATCAAACAATTATCGAAACCTTCTGGTTTTTTGTTTTTGGGTGCTCATGCACACATGCTCTGTTTATTTTATTTATTAAAAAAAAAGCTACACGTTACGTATTACGTGTATAGAAAAAGTAACAGAAAGTGTCTCAATGTGTAACCAGCAGTACTTTTCTCAGAATTAAAAAAAAAAAAGTGTCAGGGGCCAAATCGAGTTTTAGCAAAGTCCGACTTTGCAGAGCATTAAATGATTTTGTATCTATCACTTTATAAACTGTGTGGTGTTCTGTTTTAAATCTACGCTTGAACTAATAAAAAAACTTTATCCCTGTATCGTGGGTGCGTTCAAAAACATGTAAACTCACATACATAAGACACCCAGACCCGGAACTATAGGTCATACAAATATTTGCTCCATACGGGAATCGAACAACGATATACGCACCAACCATGCCGTAAAATTCATGGGACTAGAATTTTTAAAGATGGCTTAAAATAAGGTTCTGATTTTATTTTCGTTTGTCTAGGACAAGATCATCACAAATGGTGATGTGAAATACCCGACAAAAGAAACCGAAGACAGCAAGGATACTAAACCTCAAGGTAAATACTTAATTAAACTAGAAACTCCAAACAATACGAAAGAAGAATATTATAAAATATTAATATAATCTTTACAAAATTTCAGTTAACGGCGATACTCTTCACGTAGACTCAAACAAAACAAAGGCGACCTTCGATTCCGACGAAGATAAGACACCTATGAACACCCTCGAAAAAGGCAAGAAGAAGCCTGAAGGAGGAGTAGGCTTCCTCGGAGGTCTGGCAGACAAAGTCAAGAACGTGTTCGGACATAGCGAGGAAAAAGACGAAGAAAAAGAAACCTCCCCCAAACCCCAGCCTAAACCAAGAGAGTCCAAAGAAAAAGACTCTAAAGAAAAGTCACCTGAAAAGTCTAAAGATAAAGATTCTAAAGAAAAGTCACCCGAAAAGACTAAAGAAAAGTCACCTGAAAAGACTAAAGAAAAGTCACCCGAAAAGTCTAAAGAAAAAGATTCTAAAGAAAAATCGCCCGAAAAGACGCCCCCAAAACCCACCCCCAGACTTATCAACGAAGATCTATTAGGCAAGGTCGATGATATGTTCAAAGACCTCAAAACTAAACCCCACTTAAAAGAATTTGATGACATAGGCAACCAAGTGTACACTACCAAGCTAGTAGTCGACGAAGAAAACTCTAAACCAGTAGAAGAAAACTTATACCAACAGTATGAACTTATGCAACCAGTTGATACACCTTTATGTAACCAGAAGGTTGATCCATTCCAATTCTACGTCGGATGTTGCGAAGGAAAATACAAGAAGGGACAAAAACACCGACATGATGAAACTTCAAACTTAGTCGATAGAATAGAAACTATCCATTTTGCAGCCCATGAAATAGGTGATAATATTCACGGGGACTTGTCAGAAGGCTTATGTATAGTTGAAGACGAGAAGGATAAAATTAAGCAGAAGTCTAGCGCAGTAGCTGATGATCTGATTGCTGATTATGAAAAAGCAAAATCTGGTGCCCAAGATAAGGTACACGAATTTGAAGATGGCGCCCGTGGCAAGTTTAATGATATCGCTGAATCAGCTGAGAAAGTTAAAGATGATGTTAATAACAAAGCTATCAATTTGAAGAGTAACATCTCTTCAGAAGTTGATGATGCTAAATCTGCAGGCAACGATACTGTTGATAAATTGGTACATAAAGCTGGAGTAGTCAAAGATGACATCAACAACAAAGCGATGGCGCTTAACTTCGCTGCCATGGAAATAGCTGAAGAAATGAAACTCAGAGGTGGTGAAAAAGTAAACCAAGTTGAAAATGCAGCCGAAAGTGCGGCTAACAACATTAAGCATAAGGCGCAAGATGGCGCGAATGCAGTCTCAGAGGTAGCCCATGACGCTAAAGAAAATATTAGCAATAAGGCTCAAGATGCTAAAGCTAACGTTAAAGAATCGTTAGACAATGCTAAGGCAACCGCTAATGAGAAGCTGCAATCCATGGGCGACTCCTTAGAAGGTGCTAAAGAAAAGTCAAAGAAAGAACTGAAAAAGGAAGCTAAAGAAGCAAAAAAGAAGGCCAAAGAAGGGAAGAACTTCTTTACAGGATTAGTCTCGAATATTTTCGGAGAGAAAGAAAAACTCGAAGATGAGGCTAAAAGCAAACTTGCTGAAGGGAAGGACGCGGCTAACAAAGCGCTAGATAAAGCTTCAGCAAAGAAGGATGAACTCCAAGATACTGTTGCTAAGAAACAAGATGAACTA
The DNA here is from genome assembly GCA_905147345.3 of Mythimna impura. NCBI lineage: Eukaryota > Metazoa > Arthropoda > Insecta > Lepidoptera > Noctuidae > Mythimna > Mythimna impura. The sequence continues at coordinate 6,261,964 of LR990366.1, read as the reverse complement.
AAAGATGGCGCAGAGCAATTAGCACAGAGCATAGACGACAAGAAAAAACAAGCGGAAAAGGCTGCTCATGACAAGAAAAATGAAATTGAAAAGTCTATCCAGGATCAGACCGCTGAAGCTAAACAGGCTGTTGAATCGAAAGCAGGTGAAATCAAATCTTCAGTCCAAATTACTGTGAGTGAAGTTAAAGATGCAGTTGATAATACCGCAGCCGCTGCCCAAGAAAAGGCTCATGAAACTAAGGATGCCATCAAAAACAAAGCCAACGAAGTTGGAAATGCTATTCACGATACCGCTTCAGAAGTTGGGCAAGCTGTTCAAGACAAGACAAGCCAAGCCAAAGACACTGTTGCGGAAAAATCTAAACAGGTCAAAGATTCTATCCACGACACTGCTACTGACGTAGGAAATGCTATCCATGATAAAACCGTAACATTCAAAGACAACGTTACTGAAGAAGCGAATAAATTAGGAGACGCTATTCAGGACAAGACTAATGAAGCCAAAAACAAGGCTAGTGAAGTAGGACAAACAATTAACGATGAAGCAAACAAATTCGGACAATCATTACAGGAAAAAACTTCAGAAGCTAAAGATAAGGCAAGTGAATTCGGACATTCGGTTCAAGATGGCGCCAACCAAGTTGGACAGTCAATCCAGGGCAAAGCAAGTGAAGCTAAGGATAAAGCTAGCGAATTCGGTAACGCAATCCACGACAAATTCACCGGTTTCGGAAGCGCGGTACACGAAACAGCTAGCGATGTAGGAAATAGCATTCACGACACGGCTAATAACGTTGGACATTCAGTTCACGAAAAAACCAGTGAAGCTAAAGACAAAGCCAGTGAATTAGGACACAATATCCAAGATAAAACTTCAGAAGCTAAAGATGCCGTTCACGATAAAGCTGAGAAAATAAGCGAAGAAGTTCACGAGAAATCACATGGATTCGGACATGCCATAGCGGATACATTCAGCGGAATTGGACACGCTATCAGCGATACATTCAGTTTTGGACACCACCACAATAAGGTCGAGGAAGCTAAAGATTCAGTTGCGGAAAAAGTTTCAGAAGTTAAAGATACAGTTGAAAGCAAAGCCAGTGATCTTAAAGACGCAGCTCATGGAAAAGCTACAGAAGTAAAAGAAGTTTTACACGATTCCGAGATAGTTTTCGGTAAAGCAATACAGAGTAAAACAGATGAATTCGGACAAGCCATACATGACTCGAAGGACTCTGCCAAGAGCGAACTAGACAGGATAAGGCATGAAGCCGAAATAACAACAGATCAAATCAGCAAATCCGCCGAAGATGCAATCAACGCAGCTTCAAACAAGAAAGGAGAAATTCAAACTAGTCTAAACAACAAATTCGACGACGTCAAACAATCAGGAAAGGAAGAATTCGAATACCTACAGCAATCAGCTACTGACAAAGCAAGCGACCTGCAAAGGTCGTCGAAACAGGCGTTCGATCACGTACAAGACTCAACCTTGAGTACTTTCGATAAGGTCGAAAGTTCGGCGAAGGACAAAGTGAGCGATGCCAAGGACAAGTGGGATGAGATGCAGAGCTCGACCAGAGACACGTTCGCGTCCATGAGGGATGACGTGCACAGTTTGGGCAGTTCTGCGGAAGACACTCTTCATTCCTTCCAGAGTTCCGCTGGGAATACCTTCGACAGTCTTGACGATTCGGCTAAGTTAGTTCTATCAGATACTCAGCAAAATGTTGATGAAGGCTCTAAGCAGTTGTTCGGTGATGCAAAGGGATATTTTGAAGGGTTTCAAGTTTCGGCTGATAATAAGTTAGAGGAAATAAAGGGGGTGGGTAAGGAGGGAGTGGAAGCCGCCGGTGATAGGCTCGGGGAGGCCGCAGATGGAGTAAGAGAGGCGGAACACGCAGCTCTGGATGCCATTAATCGAGAAGCAGACACTTTTACCAGCAATTTGAACAATTTGGG